>CM066164.1:23431953-24631953 GCA_033629205.1 Lithocarpus polystachyus | reverse complement strand
GTCGGGACGCGCTGGGGGCGTTGGCCTCAGCGACGGGAGCGTAGGGCCGTCAACCTTCATCACGCCGACGGTGTGGTAGAGGCTGACGACACCCTCCAAACGATTCATCCTTATCAGGGATAAATCATAAGTGTGTTATTTTCTCCCGGATTATATCAGATTCTTTACTTTCTTTTATTTTGAAGCTGTATGATGAGTAAGTGGAAAGAGCTTACTACATTCTGCCTTTTGCACTATGAATTGATTAGTTATTTTTTGGGTTGAAAAGAATTGATTAGTTAGAGTAGTCCTGAGTTCTCATACAGGAAATGACCCCATAAATATATATATATATATATATATATATCCTTTACATGGTATTTTCATATCAGTTCGATTTTGTTATTTTACAAAATTTAAGGTAAAATACAAATGCCACTTTTAGTTTGGGTTAATGCCAGGTATTACTAAATTTTTTCAAAAATATCCATTTTACTGTCAACGCACAAACTTCACTTAACACCGTCTGAAAATTGCCCTGCTGCTTTTGCTTCATTCTTCATATCTTTATGTTATTTATCTACCGTCGACACATAGTTGGTTGTGAATAGTAATGATCCCAACGAGTTTCCAATTTTCCATACTTTCGTTAAAGCAAGAGCATATGGAAATTTTGTGCTTCATCGGCATATGTATACAAACGTTATTTCATCAACAAAGAGTCGCTGCTTATCTATTAATTAGAGTAATAAGTTCATTTACATACTTTTGTCACAATGATAATTAATAACTCGCACAATTATGAATGGTGGAGAAAAAATTTGATTGATCAATGCGAATGTGAGGGTTTACCAATTACCATCACTTAGGTCATTAAGTTGTACGTAGTAAAGTGTGTGATCATAGAAGAATTGTTTTTTCCACATGTGAGCTGGACTTTAAAAGATGTCGTGCACCTTAACAAAACTGAATGTAATTTTTTCTGATACTAAGCTAAAGGATGATTAGGTGTGTGGAACCATATATCATTTTATTGTCATAGAACTTTTATAACTGGATACCACGTTTCAGCAAAGGAAAAGAAGAGAAAGTGGATATTAGGGGTGTGCTTCATATAATTTTCATATTAATACCATTGTGATGATAGAAAAATTAGTTGAGAGCGCAGCTAAGCCCACTATTAATCAAGCACATCATGGAACCACATGGTGATTTGGAAAGGGTTACGAAGATAATAGGTTTTAAACTTACTATATATGGTCTAGCCAAAGTCAATTGAATATCAAATAAAGATAGTTTTCATATGTTGCAAATGAGCAGTGTTATAATTTAAAATTTTAGGTATGCTCGTTTAGTTTTATTTCAAATAAGAGTCAAGTTTGAGTTTATCAAGAAACTAGATTACATATTCATGTTTGGTTCATTTTATCATCGAATAAGCTCCAACTTGTTTACAAGCTACTTGACTTTTTTTTTCCCCTCATATATAATAATCAATCATTACAAAACTTTTTCTCCTTTCACAAATTAACTATACTAAAAAATTAATAAATAAATTATTATTGAAACTATATTATTTAATTTACTTAATTAGATGAAATGATTTTTGTTTTTGAACTTATTAAAATTAGATTTATTAGCTTTGCATTGTTAAAAATGACTATTTATATTATCAATGAACTAGTGTGTAACCCCGTACATATGCATGGGTAAATTTAAAAACAATTACTATTACATGTAATATATATATATATATATATGGTTTGAAATTTAATTAGATCTAGACTCTTCAGTTTTTGCTCCCAATAATTCACTTGCCACAAAAATTAACAAATTAGATGGGACACATGACGCAAAATTGAACTCTAATTAAAATTCAATCTAAAATCTAATTGAATTTAGACCTTTCGATTTTTGTACCTAATAATTCACTTGACACAAAAATTTAAAAATTAAATGACACGTGACACAAAATTAGACTCTAATTTAGAATTTAATTAAATTTTCTCTCTGCTTTAGCTATTAATATATATATGACTTATAAATTTGAATTTTTTTAGTTATATGATTTTGTTTTTTATGGTTTATTATATTGGACTTCTCGTTTTTTACATTAAATTAATTAATTAGGCATAAAAATTTAAAAATTTAAATTTGATGGGACACGTGGCGTAAAATTAAACTCTAATTAAAATTCAATTTTTACCTAAATTAACTTACTTGACACAAAATTCTAAAATTTAGATTAGATGAGACACGTGGCGTAAAACTGGACACTAATTGAATTCCAATTTGAAATTTAATTGAATTTTCTCTCTGCTTTACCTATTATTATATATATATATATATATATATAGATTATAAATACTTATTTGATATTATAAAAATTTATTTACAAACGTACGTAAATAAATATTTAATTTATATTAATATATATAAAATATTCTTTTACACATATATATTGTAAGGACACAAATTACGGTATGTGGGCCAACAGGAGGGATGGACTCTGGCCCAGCAAGTGAACAGTATCCTTGCAATGAATTTGTAAGAGAGTGGGTTGGGTTAACACGGTGGAAAGTAAGCTAGCTTCTGGCCCAAATCTGGTTATGATCAGCCTGACGAAGACGAAGTGCTGGAATTATGTTGGGCTCTGCTCGGCTCTGTCCGAGGAGTCTGTCTTAATAGTTTTCTGAATGTTTCTCTTTCTCTTCCTTTCTTGCTCTCTTCTGGTTCTCTCTTCTCTTCTTCTCCCCTCCTCCCCCTTTTTCTTCCTTGCCTTAAGCTCTATTTATATGCCAGCTCTTCCCACATGTCAGTTAGGTGGTTTCTTCCTGATACTTGTCCCATCAGCCTCCCCTAAAGCCTTCACATAGTAGCTGTAAAGGGCCTAGGTCACTGTTCAGACGTCTTTTCCCCATTAATGCGGTCATGATGTTAGCTGTAGGGTCATGAATGTGGTGGCAGCAGCCTTTTACCTAACATCTCATTGCTGCCACCTGTTCCTTTTGCCCACATAAGCCAGAAGACTCTCCGGAAATGATAGGACCAATGTCGGAGCATTTATCTGGACCATCGTCTGGACAATCCGAATAGGTGAGTCTCCTTGGACTAGTCTTTCTTTTCTCCACGTAACTTGTACTTCAGAAAAGAATTAGGCTAAGCAAATAACCCACGACCTGTTGTCCTCGGACGCATGGATCTCCTCGGACAGGCCCACGGCCCATTACCTGGCGTTGGGCCTTTTACCCCTACAATAGCCCCTCAAAATTCTGGCTTTCTCTCTTATCCGAGGAGAAGGGCGGGATTTTGACTTCTCCAAGAACAAATTCTGTCAAACCTCTTGACTCGACCACGTGGAGACACTGTTTCGCGAGTCTCTCAATTTCTGGTGACGCTTCGGGAGTTGTAACGCATCATTTATTGCTCAAGGTGGCACTTTGTCTCCTTTATCAACGGTGAGATGTAGATCGTGTGGCTGGAATTTTTCCATGAAATTTCGAACGGGATAACTCCCGTTCACTTTCCCTTTCTATATAAGGGGCTTTGAGGGAGTCGCTCTGTTCATTTTGCATACCTGAGTTCTTGAGCATTCCGGCCCCCATACATCACCTTTTTCTAAAAATTCCGAGCACGTTTTTACAAAGGATCCTAGGTATCTTGGAAGTTACTGAGCCAAAAACATCGACCATTGTCGTAAGTACTTGGTTTCCAGGTTCCTTTCTTCTCGGCCGAGCACCTCGGCCTTCTTCTTTTTACATTTCCTCGCCTTAGGAGACTTTCATAGCACCCTTTTATACATCTATATGGGTAGGTTTAAGAATTTAGTTGATACCCCTGTGGCCCGTAGAGCTTTTTAAGGCAAAATATAACATTCCCGAAGGGGTTAGTCTTCGCTACTGCCCACCAGAGAATATTTTAACCTCTAGGAGGACCGGTGAGGTGGTTATTCTTGTAATCGCCTTTTTAGAGGGGGGAATGACCATTCCCATTGGTAGCGTCACTAGGGAGTACCTTAGGAATCGTAAGCTGTGCCAGCACCAATGTGCCGCCAACATGTTTAGGATTCTGGGCTGTGTAGACGCCCTTAATCAGATGATGGGTTTACAGCTTACCTGGCACGACGTCGTACACATATACGAATGTCACTCCTTGACCGAGGGGGGGTACTACTTGAAATCCCGATCCCCCATTGTAAAAATGATATCGTGCCTTCCGAAGTCCAACAAGGGCATGAAGGACGATCACGTCATCGTCTCTGGGGCGTGGTATGACGATTATCATTGTCCGACCACGGAGGGGGAGCCAGGTGGGGTACTTTAGGACTTGGTTGAGATGATATAGGGTTTGCAATTTAGATTTCAACAAGCTACACAAAGGGAAGAGTCTGCTTCCTCTCGGCCATCTTTGGATACGGAGATAGACCAATTCCGTTTTGAAGGAGAGGAAGAAGTGCAAACCAGACCTCTCGGCCCTCAATACTCTGAGACTTTAGAAGAGGAAGAAGAGATGCCTTTGCAGCCAAGAAAAGGATTGAAAGCCCTCGTGGCAGGGCAGAACGCGGGCACATCTTCTAAGGAGGCCCCTAAAGAGAAGGGAGCTGACAAACTGCCTCCCCCTCCTCCTCTTCCAACCACTTCGATCGGCCTTCTTCCTATGCCAGACTTGAAGAAGAAGAGGAAGGTCGTGGACCTAGATGCCGAGGAGGGTGAAGTGCCCCCTTAGCAATAAAAAGGGGCGAAACAACGGAAGGGTGGGAGAGACGACAGGAGGGTTTCCCCACCCGAGCACAGGAGTGACTCCCATTCTAAGGAGGTTCAGCCACCATCAGCCTGGGCTCCGCGGCTGGACCTAGATGGCGCTCCTATCCCCGCCACTGCTTCAATACGGGAGTTCCAGAATGGGCACTCAGGCTACATTGCCGAGGCCCTGAAGCGCCCGTTGCTCCTGCCTCGGGACATGGAGACTGTGAGGTCTTGGAGGCAAGCAGACCTATTTATGTCCCTTAAGAGGGACTTGGCCATGGTGAGTTTTTGGTCACTTCATTGCACGTAGGATTTATTTATGCTTGAACTGTGTAATTTTCTTATATCTGTAGTGACGTAATTTTGCCTTTCTTATTGTACAGCTCACCCAGCAAGTCTACGTGGCCGAGGATTGGGTTAGGGACGCCCGTAGCTTGGCTAGGACTGAGACCCAGTTTCGCAAGGACGTAGAGAAGGACATGGAGATCCTGAAGAAGGAAAAGCAGGAGTTGGCCAAGAAGCTAACTATTGAAGGGAGGGAGAGGAGGAGCACGGAAGCTGGGTTGAAGAGTGCCCAAGACTAGGTGGAAGACCAGCGGAAAAGGCTGCACATGGCTGAGATAGAGCTGGCAACCGAGAGGCAGTTGGTCTCGGAGTTTCACGCCCGAGCAGAGAGGGCCGAGAAGGCTGAAAAAGAGGCTCAGGCGACGCTGGGGGTTGCAAAGGCCGAGAAAGAGGCCGAGTATATCCGCGGCATTGAAGAAACAGAGGAGGAGCACGGAAGCTGGGTTGAAGAGTGCCCAAGACCAGGCAGAAGACCAGCGGAAAAGGCTGCACATCGCGGAGATAGAGCTGGCAACCGAGAGGCAGTTGGTCTCGGAGCTTCACGCCCGAGCAGAGAGGGCCGAGAAGGCTGAAAAAGAGGCTCAGGCGACGCTGGGGGCTGCAAAGGCCGAGAAAGAGGCCGAGTATATCCGCGGCATTGAAGAAACAGAGATAAGGCTGGCGGAAGAGGTCTACGAGGTATGCAAGGACTACTACAAGCTCACTTGGGAGGAGGCCTTGAACTTGGCAGGAGTTCCAGTTGACTCGGACCTCAGGCAGCCGAGGAGGATATACTATCATCCCCACATCAGCCTGAACCCGGCTGACCCCGCCCCCTTATCTTCTCAAGCTCTGGGGCAAGCAGATTTGCCACTTGTTCCTCATGAAGCTGCTGAAGAGGTTGAGGAGGGACAAGTGGCCCCGCATGAACAAGTAACCCTGGACGTTTCCTCTACTGCAGTGGATGCCGATAAGGCTAAAGACGTAGCCACCTCGGAGGCCGAGGCTGGATCATCTCAGGCCGAGCCGAGCGGACCAGGCAGCCTCCCTTCTTAGATCAGTCAGGCTCAGGATTAGGGTCGTTAGTCGCGGTGGTTGCTAGTTGTTTGTTTTTTCTTCTTTTATCAATGTAGCAATCATTTTGTATGTCGGGCTAATGTACTCCAACTTTTTGATTCAATGAAAATATTTCACTTACCTTTAGCTGTTTCCTATTTTATTTATCTGCTTATCTTGCCCTGAAGTTCTAAAACCTATAAAAAGTTTAAGTCCACAGAATGAAATAGTAGCAGAAATAAATCTATGTTCTCATGTAATGATGAGGACTTCATGGATATGATAATAGTACTCCGAGATTAACGATAAGAAAGCCTTAACAATTATACTGAAGTCATTCAATTAATTCAATCTCGTCTTAGCAAGTGGGGATGAACTTAAGCAAACGCAGTCCATGATTTACCTGCTAGAAACATTAAAATTGAGTGAAAATATTAACTCGAAGTGTGCAGTATATAGTGAAGTGTTTGCGATGGTGATGTAGCTTTGAATGAATGATCCGAGGGGTCTGGTACGTTTGAGGTCCCAGATAACACTTAGAATAATGTAGAGGAGTGTTAATTTACCCAAGGTATGTGATCCGAGGGACCAGGCATGACCAAGGTTCTGTTTAATACTTAGAGGTGTTAATTTACCCAAGGTATGTGGTCCGAGGGACCAGGCATGACCAAGGTTCTATTTAACACTTAGGAGTATTAATTTACCCAAGGTATGTAGTCCGAGGGACCAGGCATGACCAAGGTTCTGTTTAATACTAAAGGGTGTTAATTTACCCAAGGTATGTGGTCCGAGGAACCAGGCATGACCAAGGTTCTGTTTAACACTTAGCAGTATTAATTTACCCAAGGTATGTGGTCCGAGGGACCAGGCATGACCAAGGTTCTGTTTAATACTTAGGGGTGTTAATTTACCCAAGGTATGTGGTCCAAGGGACCAGGCATGACCAAGGTTCTATTTAGCACTTAGGAGTATTAATTTACCCAAGGTATGTGGTCCGAGGGACCAGGCATGACCAAGGTTCTGTTTAATACTTAGGGGTGTTAATTTACCCAAGGTATGTGGTCCGAGGAACCAGGCATGACCAAGATTCTGTTTAACACTTAGGAGTATTAATTTACCCAAGGTATGTGGTCCGAGGGACCAGGCATGACTAAGGTTCTGTTTAATACTTAAAGGTGTTAATTTACCCAAGGTATATGATCCAGGAGACCAGGCATGACCAAGGTTCTGTTTAACACTTAAGAGTATTAATTTACCCAAGGTATGTGGTCTGAGGGACCAGGCATGACCAAGGTTCTGTTTAATACTAAGGGGTGTTAATTTACCCAAGGTATGTGGTCCGAGGAACCAGGCATGACCAAGGTTCTATTTAACACTTAGGAGTATTAATTTACCCAAGATATGTGGTCCGAGGGACCAGGCATGACCAAAGTTCTATTTAATATTTAGGGGTGTTAATTTACCAAAGGTATGTGGTCCGAGGGACTAGGCATGACCAAAGTTCTATATAACACTTAGGAGTCAAGCAATATAATAGACTTCAATGAGAGAATGGAAGCTTTCATTAATAGTAATATATTTTTAGGTTATTTACATTCCAGGGGTGTGATACAGCTCTTTCATCTAGATCTTCCAAGTAAAAGGCCCCTATTCTAGCTGCAGATAGGATGCAATACAGCCCTTCCCAATTAGGACCCAATTTTCTCCAGGATGGGTTCTTTGCAGTGCCTACGACTTTCCGTAAGACCAGATCTCCTGGTGCAAGTGCTCTCAGCTTGACATTGGCATCATACCTCTGCTTGAGTTTATGCTGATAGTAGGCTAACTGAACCGCAACAATTTCCCTTCGCTCGGTGACCAGATCCAAGTTATTCGATAGTAGTTTGTCGTTGTCGGCCAGGGTAAAGGAACCCGTTCTGAGTGTGGGGAACCCAGTTTCAATGGGAATAATAGCTTCGGCACCATACGTCATCGCGAAGGGGATCTCACCCGTAAATCTTCGCGGAGTTGTTCTATATCTAGAGAACATGTGGTAATTCTTCCACCCACTTCCCTTTAGCGTCATCCAGTCTCTTCTTCAAACCGCTCACTATGACTTTGTTAACTGCTTCAGCTTGGCCGTTTCCTTGTGGGTATGCAGAGGTGGAGTACCTGTTGGTAATGCCCAGCCCGCAGCAAAATCTCATGAATGCTTTGCTATCAAACTAAAGGTCGTTGTCCGAGATTAGAGTGTGTGGTACTCCGAACCGGATGACGATATTCTTCCAAACAAACTTGTGGACGTCTACATCCCTGATGTTTGCCAGTGGCTCGACTTCGACCCACTTGGTGAAATAGTCTGTACCGACCACCAGGTATTTTTTGTTCCCTGCCGCCTTAGGGAAAGGACCAACAATGTCCAAGCCCCATTGAGCGAAGGGCCACGTGCTGGACAGAGGATTGAGAACTCCCCCTGGTTGATGTATGTTTGGCGCAAACCTTTGACATTGGTCGCACTTTTTCACATACTCCTGTGACTCCCTTTGCATGTTGGGCCACCAATATCCCTATGTTAGAGCTCTGTGAGCTAGGGATCTGCCTCCTGTGTGGCTCCCACAAATCCCTTCGTGTAGTTCTTCAAGGTGCAACTCTGTCGCTTCAGGGTGTACGCACAGTAAGTAGGGTCCAGAGAAAAAGCACTTATATAGTTTACTGTCTTTTGATAGCTAGAACCGAGGAGATTTCCTCCACACCTTGTCTGCTACGGCTTTGTCTGGCGGTAGGATATTATCTCTGAGGTATGTTACCATAGGGTCCATCCAACTCGGCCCTACTCTGACTTGACAGATGCTAGGCCCTTCTATCTCTTCGGCGTGCTTCCGCACATCTTCGACCAAGATAATCCGAGGCAATCCTTGGGTCGAGGAAGTCGCGAGAGTAGCTAAAGAGTCCGCATGTGTGTTCCCACTTAGAGGGATATGTTGCAAACTGAATGATTTGAATTGTGACTGCAGTTGCTTGACGTGTCTTAGATACTTTTGCATTCTCCCGTCACGTGCCTCCAGCTCTTCTCTGACTTGTCCGACGACCAGAGCTGAGTCTGAGAATACTTCTAGGGTGTTTCCACCCATTTTTCTGACCATCTTCATTCCAACCAGCAGGGTTCGTACTCGGCTTTATTATTGGTTGTCGAGAAATTTAGTCTTAGGGATTTTTCGATAACAACCTTCTCTGGAGATATCAGGACTAATCCCACTCCTGAACCTCTCTGATTGGCTGCTCCGTCAGCATACAACTTCCAAGAAGGGGTTTCCTGCACGGATACTAGGCCAACCGAATTTCCATCCATGTGCAGCTTCTCGACAGTTTCTTCAAACACAGGCTCAGCAAACTCAGCCACCAGATCAGCCAATATCTGCCCCTTGACCGAGGTGCGGGGCATGTACTTTATATCAAAAGCCCCTAGGATTGTGCCCTATTTTGCAATCTTCCCCGTGTAGTCTACACTCCGAAGCAGTGATCTGAGGGGGAGTTGGGTAAGGACCACAACCGTATGCAACTGGAAGTAGTGAGGATGCTTGCGAGTGGCATGAACCATTGCAAAGATGGCTTTCTCTAGTGGCAGGTAACGGACCTCGGCCTCGTGGAGGGATTTACTCACGTAGTAGACAAGTTTCTGAACGTCCTTGTCGACTCGTATAAGTACCAGGCTCACAGCATGGGTGGCTACAGCGATGTAGGCGAACAGGACCTCGTCCTCTGTGGGACTAGACATGATGGGAGGCCTAGATAGGTATTCTTTTAGCTACTGGAAAGCTAGAACATACTCTTCATTCCATTCAAACCCCTTCCACTTGTTCAGCAGCTGGAAGAAGGGCCGACATCTTTCGGCCAACTTGGAGATGAATCGGTTGAGAGCAGCAGTCATCCCAGTTAGCTTCTGGACTTCTTTTGGGTTCCGAGGAGGCTGCAAGTTGTTGATCGCCTTTATCTGGTCGGGGTTGACATCAATTCTGCGATGGGTGACCATATAGCCTAGAAACTTTCCTGATCCAACGCCAAAAGAACACTTCGAAGCATTGAGTCGCAATTTGTGTTTCCTCAAGACTTCAAATATACTTCTAAGGTCTCCAACATGGTCGGACTCCAGCTTGCTCTTGACCACCATGTCATCAATGTAAATCTCAATGCATTTCCTCAACTGTGGTTCAAAAATTTTTGTCATCATTCTCTGATAGGTGGAGCTCGCATTCTTTAGACCAAATGGCATCACCTTATAATGGTAGTTCCCAATAGGGGTCACGAAGGCTGTTTTCTCTTGATCATCCAGTGCTAAGGGGATTTGGTGGTATCCTTGAAAGGCGTCCAAGAAACTCATTAGCGGATGCCCTACGGTTGCATCTACCAGTTGATCAATCTGAGGCATGGGGAAGGGGTCTTTTGGACAGGCTTTATTTAAGTCTGTGAAATCCACGTATACACGCCATTTCCCATTCTTCTTCTTCACCACCACTGTGTTAGCTAGCCATTCTGGATAGAAGACCTCCCTAATAGCCCCCACCTGCTTGAGCTTGTTTACCTCATCCTTGACAGCGTCAGAATGCTCCCTGGATGAGCGCCGAGGTGGCTGCTTCTTGGGAAGGGCGGATGGGCTTACGTTAAGGTGATGGCAGATAAACTCCAGATCCACCCCCGGGGCCTCGTAAGAGTTCCAAGCAAACACGTCGATGTTCCTTAGAAGGAATGGCAGCAGCTCCTCTCTTTCCCGAGGAGGCAACTGTGCCCCAACCTAGAAAAACTTTTCTAAGTCCCCCTCGATGGCAACTTTCTCTAGCCTCTCACATTTCTCCTCTTCCGGTTCCACGGCATTGGGGGGAATCAGGGTCTTTGATTGCTACGAGTCTCCGAATGAGGTGGTTGCTGGCTCGGCAGCAGGCCGATGTGAAATGGCAGCTATGAGGCATTGCCTTGCCATAGGTTGGCTTCCTACAATCTCCTACACTCATCCTCTGGACGGGAACTTAACCTTTAGGTGCAAGGTTGATGAAACAGCCCCCAGGGCGTGGAGCCAAGGTCTGGCCACGATGGCCGTGTAAGGAGAGTATGCATCCACAACGATGAAGTCCACCTCGACCACTTCGGACCCTGCTTGTATGGGTAGCCTGATCTGGCCCCTGGGAATGACGGTCTTTCCATCAAAGCTGACCAGAGGTGAATCATACGCTGTCAGGTCTTCAGGCCGTAAGCCCAGTCCTTTGTACAGATCCGGATACATGATCTCAGCCCCACTCCCTTGATCAACCATCACCCTCTTCACATTGTACCCCCTATTCTAAGGGTGATGACCAGAGCGTCGTCATGGGGCTGTATCGTCCCCTGTTTATCTTCTTCCAAGAAGCTTAAGGCTGGTCGGACCTCCATCCTTGCCCGCTTCGGCTCCTGGCTTGCGTCCTCGGCGGATTCCCTGGAAATGGACATCACCCTGGAAGGGCAGGATCCAGTTTTTCCGGGGGCCACGAAGATAACGTTAATCGTGCCCAATGGGAGCCTTGATGAGGCGGACCCTGAAGCCCCTGGCCTGATATGATCTCCCTGGTTATTTGGCCGATAGATGAACTGCTGTAGCTTTCCTTCCCTCACTAGTTGTTCCAAGTGGCTCTTCAAAGTCCTGCAATCCTCTGTGGTATGCCCTCGCTCTTGATGGTACTGGCAATGAAGGCTCTGATTGCACTTCGTGGGGTCTCCCCACATCTTGTTTGGCCACCTGAAGTATGGCTCGTTCTGAATCTTCTCCAGAATTTGGTGGATGGGCTCTCGGAATACGGCATGGACTGCCTGCGATGCAGCAGACCCGGACTGCACACTGTAGTCTCTCCGCGGCCTGCTGTTGCTATACCGGTCTGACCTGAAATCCCTCCTCTCCTGAGGGATAACCTCAGCCTTTTCCTTTCTAAGCAGCTGGTCCTCCTCGACCCGCTTATACTCGTCGATGCGGTCCATTAGTCGGCGCACACTTCTCACTGGCTTCTTAGTCAATGATTTCCTTAGGTCGTGCTCGGCTGGTAAGCCGACCTTGAAGGTTCTTACAGCCACATCATCGAAACTCCCTTCGATCTCGTTAAACATTTCCCAGTACCTGTCTGAGTACGTTTTCAACGTCTCCCCCTCTCGCATGGACATAGACAGCAAGGAGTCTAGTGGCCGAGGGACCCTGGTGTTCGTCACGAACTAAGAGCAGAAGGCCCTAGTGAGCGCCCGAAAGGATCCAATAGAATTTTCCGCGAGGCCATCAAACCACCTCATGGCTACAGGCCCCAAACTGGAGGGGAACACTTTGCACATAAGAGTCTCGTTCCGAGAATGGACAGCCATTTTCTGATTGAAATGGATCACATGCTCCACAGGGTCAGTCCGTCCATTGTACGCAGTGAAGGTGGGCTGAGTAAAGCGTCGAGGAAGGCTCCCTCCTTCGATGCTGCGTGTGAAGGGCGACCTGGAAATCTGGTTGAGTGCCCTATTCATTTCATCGCTCCCAGTACCCCTTGAGGACGTGTTTCTGCTCCTGCGGTCATGGTGATGCTCTTCCTCATGGGAGAAAGACTTACTTGGGGGTGTCTTGGAGCAGCGTCTATAACTGGCATCGTCATCATCGTCAGAAGAGTCATCCGTGATGGATGGATTGCTAGATGGATTGTGCCTCCTTCGTGCATGGCGCAGCTTCTTCTTCAGACGATCAATCTTACGTTACATGTCTTTTGTGGTGTCCTTATGAGATTCGTCACCCTCATCTCGACATTGACTCTTCCCGGTGCGATTTGTGTGTACACTCCCTTCACGGTCTCTTTCACGCTCGAGCCGTGAAAAGTGATCAAGGCACTACGAACCATCTGACTCCGCTCTGTTAGGACCTGATCCAACCATGGTTCAAGCTTCAGCTCGCCAACGCAACAATTAATTCCCACAAACAGCGCCAATTGTAAGGACACAAATTACGGTATGTGGGCCTACAGGAGGGATGGACTCTGGCCCAGCAAGTGAACAGTATCCTTGCAATGAATTTGTAAGAGAGTGGGTTGGGTTAACACGGTGGAAAGTAAGCTAGCTTCTGGCCCAAATCTGGTTATGATCAGACTGACGAAGACGAAGTGCTGGAATTGTGTTGGGCTTTGCTCGGCTCTGTCCGAGGAGTCTGTCTTAACAGCTATCTAAATGTTTCTCTTTCTCTTCCTTTCTTGCTTTCTTCTGGTTCTCTCTTCTCTTCTTCTCCCCTCCTCCCCCTTTTTGTTCCTTGCCTTAAGCTCTATTTATATGCCAGCTCTTCCCACGTGTCAGTTAGGTGGTTTCTTCCCAATACTTGTCCCATCAGCCTCCCCTAAAGCCTTCACATAGTAGCTGTAAAGGGCCAGGGTCACTGTTCAGACGTCTTTTCCCCATTAATGCGGCCATGATGTTAGCTGCAGGGTCATGAATGCGGTGGCAGCAGCCTTTTACCTAACATTGCATTGCTGCCACCTGTTCTTTTGCCCACATAAGCCAGAAGACTCTCCGGAAATGATAGGACCAATGTCGGAGCATTTATCTGGACCATCGTTTGGACAATCCGAATAGGTGAGTCTCCTCGGACTAGTCTTTCTTTTCTCCACGTAACTTGTACTTCAAAAAAGAATTAGGCTAAGCAAATACCCCACGACCTGTTGTCCTCGGACGCATGGATCTCCTCGGACAGGCCCACAGCCCATTACCTAGCGTTGGGCCTTCTACCCCTACATATATAATTTAAATATCTATTTAAATCTTCCATATATAAACACATTTATAATAAATATCTATTAATAATTACTAAGGTCAAACTAACTTTTTTTTTTCTTTTCCTATAAATTTTTTTTTATATAGATTATTAACTATTGTCTTAAAGGCATCTGTTAACATTTCCTTAATTATTATATTATCAAATTTCATATTATTAAACTTTTTTTTTTTTTAGAAAAATGTTGTTAAACTATTTTGTGCATTTCATGGAATTCCAACTATGAACTTGACTTATCTCACAGCTAGTTGAGGATATGCATTTACGCATAAACATGTTTACCTCATAAATCACAGCCTGGCCTCAACTCCTAAGAACTCCTAAGAAGTTGCCAAGAATTTCAGTGCACTAATCAACGAAACCGTTGTGAATGTGGTGGGTCATGTATATCTTTGGTTTTTACGTCAAAAGTCATATTATTACCTTTGATTTTTTGTCCTGTATTTTCAATTTTTCATTGTGGTGCGGATACGTTTGTTCACATCATTTCTCTTATTTATGTGCCTTTTTAATTTTTATCTTTGATTGGTTGCTTTTTCTTTTTTTCTTTTTTTCCGTTTGAGTAATTTACTGATGGGATATATGATGTATCTACCTTTTCCACCATGAATTTGCAGTGTTAACTTGTCTTCATCTTCCTCTTCCTCTTCCATGATTCATTCTTCACGCTTTACATTCTGCCTACTTCCCTGCCCTTTACGTTTCATTACCAAACTTTGATCTGGCTCTTCGTATTCAAGTCTAGTGACTGTTTTTTAGCTTTGCCCTCTTAAATCAGAGGAGTAAAGAGAGGTACATGCTTTGCTTTGCTTTACAAATTTATTGTAGTGACCAGATTTACTAGTAAATTATCCAAATTCCCTAATTCCCATGCATTTCCCTGTGATTTTAATTTTATTCCTGCTGCATATTTGTTATCGTGTTAATTTTCTTCTTGGTTTTTAACTATGTGCCTATTTAAAAAAAAAAAAAAATCTGTGCCTATTTTTTTTTTTTTTTTTACTGCATATTTGATGTTCTTTTAACTCAATGCTCAATTTTTGAAAAACACTTAAGGGCTTGTTTTGGAAAAATAATATTATTTAATTATTAATTATTAAAAATAGTGTTGCAGTGAAATTATTTGGGAGAAGAGCCTCTCTTTGAAAATCATGTTTTTAAAACATGATTTGAAATTTCAAATATTGTACTAAAATTATGTTTTCAAAACAAGATTATCAAAATTATTTTTGAAAGCATGATTTCATTATAAAAATATGATTTAAGTGTAAAATTTGAAATTTCCATGCTTCAAAGTGGCTATTCTTTTTTCTTTTTGATACCGTGAAACCACCTGGTGATGTGGAAAGGATTGGGAAGATAAATACTTAGGGGTTGTTTGGTAAGTGTTTTTAAACAGCAATTTTCAGTTTTTAAACATCATTTTACGTATTTTTACACACTTTTTTATCCACATGTATTTCAAAAAATAATAAACAACAATTTTCAAACTATTTCATCAAATACCCCCTTAGTTTTTAAACCTACCAAAAGTCTAGGTAAAGTCGCTTGAATATCAAATAAGGAGGGTTTTATATGTCGTCAAGTACGTCAAAAATCTACTGTAATTAGGGTTGTAAATGATCTGAGTATTAAAAATTTAGGAATGTCCTTCTAGTTTTAATTCAAATAAGAGTTAAGTTCAAATTCATCAATAAACTAAATTACATATTTAAATTTGGTTTATTTTATTGTCAAATAAGCTCCGACTTGTTCACTAGCTATTTGACCTATATGCTTCTCTCATATATAGTAATCCTTATGGCTAAAATTTTTTATCCTATCACAAATCTATACTACCAATTAGTAAATAAATTATTATTGGAATTATGTTATTTGAATTACTTAGATAAAATGATTTTCATTTCTAAACTTTTTAAAACTAGATTTATTAGCATTGTATCATTAAAAATGACTATTTATATTATCAATAAATTATAAATACTACTCTGATATCTTAGGAATTTATTTACACAAATATATATTAAATTTATAATAATATATTTTTATATATGTATATATATATAAATAATATTATAATATTAAATTTAAATCTATGTTTTGTTTACAAATCTATAATCTATATAAAATTGATGATGTTATGCAACATAAGCTTTTGAATTCTCACAATTTTACGCTTGATATATATATATTCAATTTAAATTTTATTTTATATTTAAACATTTCATTATAATTTTGGTATATTATATTTTCTTTAAATAGTGAAATATATAATTTCATATATGTATATATATATATATATATATATATACACACGAAATTACTATAAGAGATTAAATTCTATAAAGATGTGGTGTAAAACCCAAGTTTTACCTATACAATCCCAACATGTTGTATCATCATATTACATATTATAGAATAGGCACTACCACACCCAATCAATTTTAATACACATTTAAAAATTCAACTTTTTTTTTTTTTTTGAGAAAGGAACACTGTAATTTATTGATGAAGAGCCGAATCGGCTTGAATTACAGAGACAAGGTGTGGAGGGACATCCTCCATCCACACCGTAAACTCGCTAACATGTCTCGCATGTCTAGCAATGTAGTGGGCTGATTTGTTCGCGTTTCTTGACAAAAACTGAAACTCAACATCATCCAACAGTTCTGCTATCTCTTTTGCTTCACACAGTAGGTGACCAAACTCGTTCAGGGAAGGGCAATTGCTCAACAGACCATCAATGGCTATCAACGAATCACCTTCCAATATGATTGAGTGGAATCCAAGATCATTGGCGAGCTGAAGGGCCTTTTGTGCTGCTAACACCTCAACTGCAGCTACCGAATACGGAAGATGAAAACTCTCAGCCATAAACGCACACACTCTTCCGTTAGCATCACGGATAATAACTCCCACCCCGGCGCGTTGAATCTCCCTGAACATAGCTCCATCGAAATTTACTTTGAGTTTAGACCGTGGTGGAGGCAACCATGTGGGTCGAGAAATAGAGTGAGGCGTCTGCTCAGGAGGGCGAGGTTGGCTGTTTTGAATAAACTGGGCACTTGCCTTCTGCACCTCAACGTACACCTGCTGCAACGGTATGTGCTTCCCACTCGTTCTCATCAAGTTTCTTTTGTACCATATCGCCCAGGCTGTTGTGGCGAAGGAGTTCAAATCCTTCCCATCTTCGATGATGGTTTCCACCAAATCTTTGAGACAAGAAAAACGTGTGCTCGGTCCTGTGTGGTTCCACGTGTCGTGCTGAGTCCATATCTGAGAAATCAAGGGGCATGTCCAAAGTGCATGGAGCACATCCTCGGGTTCAAAATGGCAACGATCACAGCTGTCATCATTGAGAATTTTCTGGCGACAAAGATTCTGTTTTGTTGGAATGGAGTTCCTTATGGCCCTCCACAGAAAGTTTCGGACTTTGGGCTGGACTTGCATTCCCCACACTTTCTTCCATAGCTTATTTGTTGGGAAATCATCATGTTTGCATCGCATACAAAACATACGCAGCGAAAAATAAACGGATCTACTTCATTCGCAATTGATAACATACACTATGTAGGTTTCAGAATATAAGAACAAGAGAGTGTACCTTGATGCGGTGAAATTCAAAACCTAATAAAGAAGTACTCGGGAAGACTTTCAATCTTCACTCCAATTCCACTTGATGCCCAAGATGTGTGGTCTCTCAATCAGTTCTATGTTGTCTAGAGAGAGTATGAAAGAGTGTCTCTCTTCCTTATCTTATATTCTTATTTCATTAAACATACAAACCATTTTATTATATATAAAATTCTGTATGTTTCTCTCCACATAACTGATTATCTAATTGGGCTAGCCTTTTGGGCCTTCCCAATTGGGCTTTAGTGTGTGGCTTGGAGTGGGACCAAAAGGGAACAAATAAGACACTAGCTCCAATGGGCCTTGGGCTTTTTTGTCAACTCTTGACAAGTCCAAAGTTACCATTAATTATATTTAATACCACTATATAAATATAATTGCACTCTAGGCCTCATTAATAAATTATATCCCAAGACTTTATTATACATGCAACCCCTTCATAAAATATTCGTAGTAATACAAAGTCATGAATATATAGACTGCCACTTTGTAAATTAGTACATCTTAATCCTTGAGTACCCAGTTTAATCCTTTTGAGTTATTCACCATATATTTATAAAATCCAATTTCATAAATATATACTTTAGTCTTACTAAAGTGGTTAGGCCTAACTCTCTGAATAACTGTACCCATTAAACTTATCTCAAGGGAATATTTTATATCTCTGTTAAGAGACTATGAATTCCATCTTGAGAATATATGTTCCATCAACACTAAATGTGGCTGCCCAACATACCGAGGTTTTGACCGTTACTTTAGATCTCACTCCTGATATATCAAAGCAACCTACATTTCATGATCAGGTCCATTATTCTCTCAGGATTAAGAGTTCATGTGAATACAAGTCGTGAGATTTATTATTCAATTGACAGTCGTTAGGAGAATAATAAATCTCACAGCGGTCCAGTTCAATATGTCTTAACTCTTAAAACATATCAACATATTAACTAGAAGTCACCACTTCCATGATCAAGACAAATCATCGTAGTTAATATGTTATAGTCTTCGCAGATGAAATGCCCAATTTCATCACCGACTACGAACCAAAATTCTGAGTTTACAAAGAACTTGTGATCTATATCTTCTGTGACTAAATCACATAAATAACATACTATGCATCTCATGGACTATTTGATAATGTCCGAATATTCATGTTACCATTATTTTAGATAAAAATAAAACAACTTTATTAAACACAATATTAAGTCATACATCATTTCTCACATAATGTTATACATAATATCATACATAGCATCATACAATAGAATTTAAGGGCACATATCCTAACAATCTCCCACTTGCCCTAAAGACTATTGTGTACTAATCTAACTCCCATTCCCTCCAAATGTGACTCAAAGGTCCTTTGAGGCAAGACTTTGGTAAAGGGATCTGCTAGATTATTCGCACTTTCAATCTTTGCTACCACCACATCTACACGAGCAAAAATGTCTCGAATGATGTGGTACTTTCTCTCAATGTGCTTTCCTTTCTTGTGATTCCTTGGATCTTTGGATTGTGCAACCGCTCCACTATTGTCACAAAACAATGTGATAGGAACTTGCTCCATTCTCACTACACCAAGATCAGAAAGGAATTTCTTGAGCTAAACAGCTTCCTTTGCCGCCTCACAAGCAGCAACATATTCAGCTTCCATGGTGGAGTCCGTAATAGAAGATTGCTTAACACTCCTCCAACTTATGGCTCCACCTCCCAAGGTGAAAACACATCCTGACGTGGACTTTCTGAAATCTAGATCCGATTGAAAGTCTGAATCTGTATAGCCAACGGGAATCAAATTCTCACAACGGTAAACAAGCATATAATCTCTCGTTCTCCGTAGATACTTGAGAATATGCTTTACAGCTTGCCAATGTTGTGGTCCTGGATTTGATTGATATCGGCTGACCATGCCAACTGAAAAACAGATATCCGGTCTAGTACAAAGCATGGCATACATGAGACTTCCTACTGCTGAAGCATAAGGAACTTGTCTCATCATATCTACTTCCTCTAGAGTCTTAGGCCTTTGGTCATCAGACAGAGGAACTCCATGTCTGAAAGGAAGTAATCCTTTCTTGGAGTTTTGCATGCTAAACCGTTCTAGTACCTTATCTATATATCCAGCTTGTGATAAGCCTAACATCTTATTCTTACGATCTCGCCAAAGCTTGATCCCTAGAATAAAGTTAGCCTCACCCAAGTCCTTCATATCAAATTGGCTTGACAACCAAACCTTTACTGATGACATGACCCCTACATCATTTCCAATGAGTAGAATATCATCAACATAAAGCACAAGGAACATTACTACTTTGTCTTGATGTCTTTTGTACACACATGGTTCATCAAGATTTTGTTCAAAACCAAATGATTTGATTGCTTGATCAAATCTGATGTTCCATGACCTAGATGCTTACTTAAGTCCATAAATGGACTTATTCAATTTGCATACCATATGCTCTTGGTTCTTTGCTATGAAACCTTCTGGTTGCTTTATATAGATTTCCACTTCAAGATTGCCATTAAGAAATGCAGTCTTGACATCTATTTTCCAAATCTCATAATCATAATGAGCAGCAATGGATAAGAGAATTCTGATAGATTTAAGCATTGCTACTGGTGAAAAGGTTTCTTCATAATCAATACCTTCTTTTTGAGTATAACCTTTTGCCACTAGCCTTGCTTTAAAGGTTTCAACCTTTTCATCTATCCCTCTCTTCTTCTTGTAAACCCATTTGCAACCAACAGGTTTAATGCCGTTAGCCGCCTTTACAAGATCTCAAACTTGATTGAAATACATGGAATCTAATTCTGATTTCATAGCTTGAACCCAATGATATGCATCTATATCATTCATTGCTTCTTCATAAGTGTAAGGATCAGTTTCGACCTCCTCTGAGATAGCCTCATAAGTCTCTCCAAGACCAATGAATCTTATAGGTGGCCTAACATTCCTCCCACTACGACGAGGCAACTGTGTACTAGACATCTCATGAGTAGTATCTTGTGGTGTATCCAATATAGCCACATCATCCCTAGTTTCAACCATTGGTTGTTCAATTACAGGTTCATTCATTTCAGCCAAAACAACTCTACTTCTAGGGTTAAAATTATTCACATAATCATCTTCCAAAAATTTGGCATGAGTGCTAACAAACACTTTGTTATCCTTATGATTATAGAATAAATAACCCTTGGTTTCCTTTGAATACCCTAAAAACATGCATACTTCAGTTTTAGCTTCCAACTTATCAGACTTCCCTTTCAACACATGTGCTGGACATCCCCAAATGTGGAGATTGTCAGTTCGTTTAGACCCCTTAAACCCAACAGATTAACCTAGAGAATTAGCCAAGTGATTAACTTAGGTAATTTAACAGATCTAGGTTATCACAAATAAGCAGAAACAGTAAAGCAGCGGAAAATAAATAACACAAAGATATGATGACCTAGGAAACCACACCGGTAAAAACCTGGGGAGGATTTGACCTAGCTATCCTCAAGGTAAACTGAATCCACTATGAAAGAATCGAAGTTTACACAATAGCGACTTAGACCACTAACATCCTATTACTACCCAAGTGTAGGAAACTTACTACCATGACCCTATGATAGCTCCGAGATCTACGGACTCCTTCTTTCTTGAATTCTTCAGCAAATCCACAAGCGCACTTGATTGTATATCTTTGTGCTCTTTTGATTCTGCAACTGTATTGATTTACACAACTCTTGACATGAATCTCAAGTTTGTAAACCCTAAGTGTATGTGAAGGTAAACACCTCTAGATCTCACAATGAGATTCACAAACACAGCAATTAGAACTCTGAAGAACAGAACTCTAAGAAACAGAACTCTAAAAACGTGGTTAGGGTTTTCCCTTATATATTTAGGGCAAAACATAAAACCCTATACATTAAATGGACTAGGGCTGAGTTGGAAAATTCTGCAGAAAAACGATCTGCCCGATTTTCGATCGATCGAGCCTAATTTTCGATCGATCGAGTTATACAGAAAGTGAACAGTAATTCTGTAAAACAACTCGATTCCAACTTTACATTAAGACCCATACTTTGAGCAAGTCTAACACAAGACTAAACATTGTTTTGATCATGGTTTGCCAACATACAAATTGAAGTTTTAATACATCAGTTCCTAATTCTTAGAACCTAACAAACTCCCCCTTTGGCAATCCATGACAAAACACAGACTTAACAAAGAAGCTCAAAGTTTACACATTGAAATAGCCCATTACAAAATAAATAGCCACTTAGACAATTCAACCTAAACTACTATCTAACAGTTGCAAAGTAGACAGCAGCTCGACTGAAAACAACCTGTATATTCCTGTAACACTTAACAAACACATAAACGCATGTGTGGAAGAAACAAGGAATATAGAAAAGAACTTCTTGATTTCACATAACACAAAATAAAGACATATATCATGAATAACATCATAAATATAAATCAATAAGCAATGAAGTATAGTGAAACAAGAAACATATCAGTAACCAATGTATCACAAAATATATATCTCCTAATCAAGAGCCAAAAATGTAAATACAAAGTGAAGCAATGAAGTATAGTGAAACAAGAAACATATATCATGAATAACACAAAATAAAGACATATATCATGAATAACATCATAAATATAAATCAATAAGCAATGAAGTATAGTGAAACAAGAAACATATCAGTAACCAATGTATCACAAAATATATATCTCCTAATCAAAAGCCAAAAATGTAAATACAAAGTGAAGCACCTAGATACAATCTAATAACTCCACAAGCTCCAAGGTATCACAAAAAGCTACAAAAGCTCACAACTCCCCCTAAAACAAAAATCTTCTCTACAAAAATCTCCAAGATATACAATATGTACTCCCCCTTTTTGTGACGAATTGCCAAAGGGCACTCACTCATCATCAAAAGGAGGTGGAGGAGAACGATGAGAGCTCGCAAGATCCGCTCGCAGGGCACGAAGCTCATCAAGGATGTCCACCAATAACTGACCATGAGCCGCCTGAACGGTCACGACAGTATCCAGAGTCCGACGAAGGTCAGAAACCTCATCAAACGGTGGAGGAACATCAGCAGCAGCAGCAGCAACAGGATCAGCAGATGGCTCAGCTGCAGGAACATCTGTAGAAGAAGAAGGGGGTGGAGTGACACCGGAAGGCTCTACCCTAGGACGCTTAGAGCTAGCTCGAAGTTGAGCAGCCCTTTGCCTCAAAAAGGTAGCACCTATAGGAGCAATAATACGAACAGGCTCAGAAATAGGAAAATCATCTAGACCAAGATGAAGGAGAATCCTATGAATGAAAACAGGAAAGAATAGCGCATGAGCCGTAGAGCTAGACCGATGAACCTCGTTCAAAGAACGAAGGAACAAATGAGGAAAACTGATAGGAGCATCAGTAACTAGCGCATACAAAAACACACACCGCTCAAGAGGGATGGTGTGGACATGAGAAATCAGCCACAAAGAATGACACGCTATCTTAAAGAAAAGATAGTGAAGCTTGGAAAGCTCAACAGAAGTGATCCGAGGATCAGAACCCCACTGGATAGAAGACCCAGTGATGTATGACAAGACATCATCTAGATGAGGAGACTCCTCATAAGGAAAAACGGGATGGTCAACAATGGGCACCCCAAGAGCATCAGACACTACCCGAGGGGTAATGCGATACTCCACACCACGTAACCACACATTTACCAAGGTGTCGTTATCGTAGACATGGATAGAGGGATTCGAATAGAACTCTCTAATCAAAGAAGCAGGAGGAGGACGCTCAAAATCAAGTAGAGGTAACCAATCCCGACGCTCAAAGTTCCGTCTCACCTCAGGATCAACCTCATCTAAGATAACCCTACGCTCACCCCAAATTTGACGCCTAAGAATAAGGGTCTCATAGGTCTCTTGGCTCTGGGCAGTAGGAAACCGATCACTATCGAAAGAAGGTGAAGGGTCAGAAGTCCTACGGGCTCTAGTTTTCCTAGGCATGGTGCTAAGGAATAAGGAGAGACACAGAAAAAGAAGAGCAAAAACCAAAAAACCAAGGGCAGACTGCAAATTAGCACAGCATAAAATATAGAAAAATAGCAAATCTATATGATGCATGAGCATGAACACCAAATGATGCATGTACTAATGCAGTAACAAGTCCAATTACGATCCAAATTTACAAAATTGGCTTGAGCATGTAATATGTATCAAAAATACCCAATTTGAAAAACCCTAAATTTTCAAAACACAACAAATTGATAAATTGATCAACACAACAGTTAATTGGCACAATATAATGATCAAATTTATCAATCCAACAAGCCAATTTCATCAATTTCAATCAAATTGAACAAAAACCCGAATTTTCTCAATTTCAAGCCCTAGAATTTCAAATTTTTCACAAAGCACAAAAATAATCAAATTAAATCATATGGAGTGCTGGAATACACTGTCCCCACAAAAACCCATGAAAAATTTTAAAGAAAAGGAGCCAAAATCAACCCCAAAAAGACAAAAATCCTAAATGCCGAAAATACCCAAAAATGCATGAAAATAATGCATGAAACATGAAAATAAATTCAAAAGGAGGGGCAAAAAGGACTTACCGGCCTTGGGAGAGAGAGATTAGGCAAAAAGTTTGGAAGAAAATGACAAATCCACCCAAAAATAGCTTGACCAGTTGGTAGGGAGACAAAAGGTTTGAAAAAGTTTTTGAAAAGTTAAAGAGATCACGTGAAAAAGGACCTTTTTAAAACAGTCATCCCGATTTTCGATTGATCGAAAATTAAATTCGATCGATCGAAAATAGCTTCGATTGATCCAAAGTCAACTTGGATCGATTGAGTCAACCAGAAACTTTTATGCTGATTTTGAAACATTTTCGATTGGTCGAAAATCAGTTTCGATCGATCGAAATTCTGGAAAAATTAATTTTTGAAAAACAAACCAATTTCAAGACAGTCACTTCTCAAAGCATCAGATTTTACCAGAAAAATGCATGAGTATGAGATGAGATGTTTTCCAAAAACATATGAATTCAGCCCAGATTTCTCAAATCAAAATTTTCTTTCAAAACCCCAAAAAAAATCAAACAAGCAAACATGTTCTGCATCAAGTTCCAGAAATTCTCAAACTCAGTTGGTCAGGCCAAAGAACACACAATAACATGTACACAGTTTAGCAAAGAATAACTTGTGTAGTGTGTGCAACTAGCATAAGCTTGAGAAACATGTGAGGTGATATGCACATATTGATCAATCACAATTTCTACAAAATCCATCACATGAATTTGAAAGAGACTATTTCTTAAAGAGTTACATCCTATAACTCCCACATCTCCTAGAATAAAAGCTTGCAATCATGTAAGTTTCTTGATTTGCCTCATTATTCAATTTAATTGATTAGAAACTTAATAAAATAGCCGGGATAATGTACACACCAATTTTATTTGAATTTGTGAGATTATTATACCCCAATAATGTACACACCAATTTTAATTAGAGGCTACACCTTATATTCTTTTTGTGCATGTGCTACACTTTCTCGAGCACTAAATCTTACGATATGCACTAAGGTGTTCATGATTGGCTAATAAACAGTGGTGAGATGGTTATTTATGCCTTTCTCAATAAGTTCAAGTCCAATAATCAAAGACATAAGACTTCAAGATCAAGATCATGTGATCAACAAATATAGCATCTTCCCACACAACATGCACAACAAGACTTTAGCTAGTAAAGTGCAATAGAAATAAGTGCATCAAAGCTAAACAAGGTACATTAACATGTTATGCAAAATTTGATTGACCAACCTTGTCTTCAAATTTAAGAAAAAATAGCAAAAACACAATTTGCAAAAAAAATTTTTTTTTTTTTATATTATATAAAAGAAACAAACAACCTAGAATGAAATGCATGAATGTAATGCAATGCAAATCCTAGAAACAGAGGTCACAAAAGATAGAGCAATGAAGCACAAGGACCATGTCAGACAGACTCAATTAGATTGAGCCTTTTGCATCCAAAACTTTTTAAATGCAACTCTTGCATTGGAGTTATGATTCACTTTAGAATTCGGAGCAACTCCAGGATTGGAATAAAGGTTTAACACCTATACCAATTCACCAATAAGTACCATAGGATCGTGTGCTTAGGGCACATGTACTTTAGTTTTATTTGCTCGCTTCGCAGCTTGCAATTTAAAACAATTTGGACGAATGTGTCCAGGTTTTCCACAAAAATGACAAACCCATGTAGACTTATCATGCAATTTGCCCTTAGTAGAAGTAGAAGCTCTAGAATGAGAAGCTTGAAGATCAATCCTAATCTTTCTAGGTGGAGTAACATCTATAGGCTTGACAGGTTCACTCACCAAGGGTTTGACAATCTCACTCTTAGGAGGTTCAGAAGAGGGAACAAATTTAGTGGAAGAAGATTTAGGCACAGAAATACTTTCCTCAAAACCTAAACCAGTTTTCTCAGAAGGAGACTTTTGAATGCTCAGCATGTGATCAAGTTTGGAGCTTGCAAACCTATTAGTTTGTTCTCTAGCAACAGATAAATCAAGTTCCAAACATTTGACTTTATCAAGTAGGAGCATGTTTTCAGTTTTCACATTATTCAAAAGCTCATTTGCATCAAACAATTTCACAAGTAAATTTTTCTTTTCAAGTTCAAGAGATGCAATTTTCTTCAAGCCTAATTCAACATTCATGGCATCCTTTGTAGCAACTTTGTAAATTTTATTGTAGGCTTCCTGTAAATCTGCATCCTCAGAGAGTTCCCCATCAGAAGGGTTCTCTTCAACAGACATGCTTTCATTAACTACAGTAGTAGCAGTGAAAGCAATGAAGTTTCCATCCTCATCACTAGCGGATTCATTGTCGGAAACTTCATCATCACTAAGGGTTACAGCCATAGCTTTACCCTTAGACCTCAAGTATGTGGGACATTCAGATTTTAAATGACCATACCCTTGACAACCATAACATTGTTGTCCCAAAGAATTATTAGAAGACTGACTTACTTTCTCCTTAGGTTTTTCAGTGTTATTGACCTTAGTGGGATCATTCTTCCTAAAATTTCTAGGTTCAACAGTGTTCTTGCCTCTTACCCTTCTGTTATTGTTCCTAAGAAAGTTTCTAAAGTTCTTGGCAAGATAGGCAATCTCTGTAGCAGAGAGTTCATCATCAAATCCACCATCCTCAACATCATCAACAGACTTAAGAGCCATTGATTTGGATTTGTTAGTCTTAGGGAGGTCTAACTTATAGGACTGAAGAGATCCTACAAGTTCTTCAACAGGGATGGAGTCCACATCCTTGCTCTTAGTGATGGCAGTCACTTTGGGTCTAAAAACTTCAGTCAGAGATCTAAGAATCTTCCTAACAATTTTAGGTTGATCATAGATTTCACCCAAATTATAAGCAGAATTAACAATATCATTCAATTTAGCATAGAATTCATCAAACGATTCATCATCATTCATTCTAATGCTTTCAAATCTAGTAGTTAATTGCTGCAATTTATTTATCTTAACTGCCTTTGTGCCTTCATGCACAGTCTAAAGGATATTCCAAGCAGTATGAGCAACCTCAACATTAGAGATTCTCTTAAATTCCTCCATGGAAACAGCATTAAAGATAGCATTCATAGCTTTGCTATTGAAAGCAGCTGCCGCCTTTTGAGAAGTTTGCCACTCACTCACAGGAGTAGTGGGCTTCTCCCATCCGTACTCAACGGAATTCCAAACTCTCTCATCAATGGATTTCAGGAATGCTTTCATCCTTACTTTCCAATAAGCATAGTTGTTTCCATCAAAGTGAGGTAGAACAACAAGAGAGTGTCCGTGTTCCATGACAACAGGGGTTAAGGATCAGCTAAAAGATCAAAGGATCAAAACAAAAGCTACCCGCTCTGATACCACTTGTCAGTTCGTTTAGACCCCTTAAACCCAACAGATTAACCTAGAGAATTAGCCAAGTGATTAACTTAGGTAATTTAACAGATCTAGGTTATCACAAATAAGCAGAAACAGTAAAGCAGCGGAAAATAAATAACACAAAGATATGATGACCTAGGAAACCACACCGGTAAAAACCTGGGGAGGATTTGACCTAGCTATCCTCAAGGTAAACTGAATCCACTATGAAAGAATCGAAATTTACACAATAGCGACTTAGACCACTAACATCCTATTGCTACCCAAGTGTAGGAAACTTATTACCATGACCCCATGATAGCTCCGAGATCCACGGACTCCTTCTTTCTTGAATTCTTCAGCAAATCCACAAGCGCACCTGCTTGTATATCTTTGTGCTCTTTTGATTCTACAACTGTATTGATTTACACAACTCTTGACATGAATCTCAAGTTTGTAAACCCTAAGTGTATGTGAAGGTAAACACCTCTAGATCTCACAATGAGATTCACAAACACAGCAATCAGAACTCTGAAGAACAGAACTCTAAAAACGTGGCTAGGGTTTTCCCTTATATACTTAGGGCAAAACATAAAACCCTATACATTAAATGGACTAGGGCTGAGTTGGAAAATTCTGCAGAAAAACGATCTGCCCGATTTTCGATCGATCGAGCCTAATTTTCGATCGATCGAGTTATACAGAAAGTGAACAATAATTCTGCAAAACAACTCTATTCCAACTTTACATTAAGACCCATACTTTGAGCAAGTCTAACACAAGACTAAACATTGTTTTGATCATGGTTTGCCAACATACAAATTGAAGTTCTAATATATTAGTTCCTAATTCTTAGAACCTAACAGAGATATTTCATACTAGGCTTGCGCCCACTCCACAATTCCATAGGTGTGTTGGGAACAGATTTTGATGGAACTAAATTCAAAATATGCATTGCAGTTTTTAGTGCATATCCCCAAAAGGAAACTGGTAAAGTTGAGTAACTCATCATGGACCTAACCATTTCTAAAAGAGTCCTATTCCTTCTTTCTGCTACACCATTTTGTTGGGGAGTTCCAGGTGCAGTCAATTGGGATATAATCCCATTTTGAGTTAAGTAATCCTTGAAATCCCCAAGAAGGTATTCGTCACCACGATCAGATCGAATGGCCTTTATGTGTTTACCCAATTGATTCTCAACTTCAGTCCTAAACTCTTTGAATTTTTCAAAGGCTTCAGACTTCCGTCTCATTAGGTACACATAACCAAATCTAGAGTAATCATCGGTGAAAGTGATGAAGTACTCATAACCTCTTTTTGCTTGGGTTGACATAGGACCACAAACATCCGTATGAACTAATTCTAGCAACTCTTGGGCTCTTCTACCTTTTGCATTAAAAGGTCGTTTGGTCATTTTTCCTTCCAAACAAGATTCACAAACTGGAAATTCATCAAAGTCCAATAGCTCTAAGAGACCATCTTTGATCAGTCTTTGAATTCTGTTTGGATTAATATGACCCAAACGCAAGTGCCAAAGATATGCATAATTAGTAGAAGGAAACTTTCTCTTTAATGATTTTACATGAGAGTTATTATCTAATTCAGAATTGTATAATTCATGCTTATCAGGAGTTAAAATATAAAGACCATCCACAATATTGCCAGAACAGATAAACATTTTATCCTTCTTTATTACAACATTGTCTTTAAGGATAACACAATATCCATTTTTACCTAAATAAGTTGCAGAAATTAAATTCCTACGAACATTAGGTACATATAGACAGTCATTTAATATTAAAACTCTTGATTCAAAACACAAATTAAACACTCCAATAGCTACAACTGGAATCCTACTCCCATCAGCCAAGGTCAGAAACAACTCTCCTTCTTTAAGTCTTTTGGTCTCCTAGAACCCCTGCAAAGAATTGCAGATATGATTAGTACAACCTGAATCCACACACCAGGAATCCGTGGGATTTTGTACCAAACATATTTCAAGAAGGAATGAAATTTTCATACCCTTATTGGCAGCCTTGAACTTTGGACAATTCCTCTTCCAATGTCCTTTCTCACCACAATAGAAACAATTTCCTTTCAGCTTCTTTCCTTTGTCGGCAACCCCTAAGACAATTTGTTTACCCTCCTGCTTAGTGAAGTCCTTCTTCTTCTTCTTCTTACCCTTGCCTTTCGACTTAGGTTGAGAAGTAGAAGTTTCACCCACATTGGCTTCAACATTAGAAGTACCAAGGATGCCTTCCGCCGCTACCAACTCATTCATTAATTCAGACAAAGAATAAATCTTTTTGTTCATGTTATAATTAAGTCTGAATTCCTTGAATGACTCCGGTAGTGACTGGAGTATCATATCCACTTGGGATTCTCCATCAATGTCGGCACCCAAAACTTCCAATGTATTCAGATTAGAGATCATTGTAAGACAATGTTCTCTCACTGAACTACCTTCAGCCATTTTGGTATTATAAATTTGCCTCATGATGTCTTGCCTTGCAGAACGGCCTTGCTCACCAAACATCTCCTTCAGACTTAGCATAATGTCCGAAGCAAGTTCTACATCCTGCATTTGATGCTGTAGAACATTTGAGATGGACGCTAGGATGTAGCACTTGGCCATTTCATTAGATTTCTGCCAACGATCATATCGTTGTTTTTCCTCAGGAGGAGCATCTAATGAAGGAAAGCTAGGACATGGTTGAGTAAGCACATATTTGTGCTCTTCAGCTGTGAGAACTATGTCCAAGTTTCTTTTCCAGTCAACATAATTGGTTCCAGTCAGTTTGTTTTTATTAAGAATGCTAACAAGTGGGCTAAATGATGCCATGTTCAAATCTGAAATAATAAACATGAATATAATAAGTAAACTGGACATTATCAATTTAGCATATAAGCATATAATATGGAACCTGAATAAAACCATAAAATAATATATGCAACGACAACCCAATCCATGTCTATAATTCCTTGGTAGCAAGTTTATTATAAACACATCAATCAGTTAAGAACTATTCTCATTATTAGTGCTATCATGATAACTCTTATCAAACACTAATAATATGCCGTATTATCTTCAGCCTCTAAATAATAATGACATAGCTCCTTTGGGAGGTTAACATTAAACTTAGTCTAGTGTATACCATTATCTAGAATCATGTGTAGCCACATTTCATCTTCCTTTATGGTGTTTAAACTTGTAGTACCATAGAACAAAACACCCTCCTTGGGGATCGCGAGACATATACGCCAAGACGAGGTGCTTGTCTACACTACTTTAAACGGGTAAGTTCAATCCTGTAGTACTATGAAGTAAACACCCTCCTTTGGGATCGCGAGGCATATACGCCAAGACGAGGTGCTTAGCCCACACTACTATGAACCGATAATGGAGGCTGTGAGATCCAACCCTTGTATCTCTCTCCCAATAGATATTTTAAATTAAAGGTTTTTATCTTTAAACGTGCATAAACTAATTATACACAGCCTTGCACTTTATTCTAAGCACTTTTTCTTACGATTTTAATCACACACTTTTAAGTTTGAAAACACTTAGAAAAATTCAGATTTTCCTTCTTTCGATTGATCGAATGTGCCCCTCGATCGGTCGAAAAAATTAAACAATTCGAACTTGACCTTCTGTCTTGTTCGATTGATACTCGATCGCCTCTCGATCGATCGAAAATAAAATTCGATCGATCGACTAGCAATCGAATATCTATCATTCCAAAAGATTGGTCTCTGTTTTACTCGATCGATCGAAAGTAAATTTCGATCGATTGAAACTCGTAAAACTTGAATTTCCAGAAATTCTTCTAAGGCAGTTTTCAACGGTTTTGCATGAACAAACAACCATCATACGAAAATGATAGATAGAAATTGATATCAAAACTGAAATCTATTGATGCTATAGCCTTAAAGATCAATTTAACATTCTTAAATTCATATTTAAACAATATCATAACATCAATATCAGTTTTTATCAAATCATAGTTTCAACAACCATGCAAAAAATTAAATGTATAATCCTCTATCAACTTGAAACTATTATTTCGAATTCCAAAACGTACAAAACATGTTATACAAATTCGAAATGAAGACCGCTCTGATACCAATGTTGGGAAATCATCATGTTTGCATCGCATACAAAACATACGCAGCGGAAAATAAACGGATCTACTTCATTCGCAATTGATAACATGCACTATGTAGGTTTCAGAATATAAGAACAAGAGAGTGTACCTTGATGCGGTGAAATTCAAAACCTAATAAAGAAGTACTCGGGAAGACTTTCAATCTTCACTCCAATTCCACTTGATGCCCAAGATGTGTGGTCTCTCAATCAGTTCTATGTTTTCTAGAGAGAGTATGAAAGAGTGTGTCTTTTCCTTATCTTATATTCTTATTTCATTAAACATACAAACCATTTTATTCTATATAAAATTCTGTATGTTTCTCTCCACATAACTGATTATCTAATTGGGCTAGCCTTTTGGGCCTTCCCAATTGGGCTTTAGTGTATGGCTTGGAGTGGGACCAAAAGGGAACAAATAAGACACTAGCTCCAATGGGCCTTGGGCTTTTCTGTCAACTCTTGACAAGTCCAAAGTTACCATTAATTATATTTAATACCACAATATAAATATAATTGCACTCTAGGCCTCATTAATAAATTATATCCCAAGACTTTATTATACATGCAACCCCTTCATAAAATATTCATAGTAATACAAAGTCATGAATATATAGACTGCCACTTTGTAAATTAGTACATCTTAATCCTTGAGTACCCAGTTTAATCCTTTTGAGTTATTCACCATATATTTATAAAATCCAATTTTATAAATATATACTTTAGTCTTACTAAAGTGGTTAGGCCTAACTCTCTGAATAACTGTACCCATTAAACTTATCTCAAGGGAATATTTTATATCTCCGTTAAGAGACTATGAATTCCATCTTGAGAATATATGTTCCATCAACACTAAATGTGGCTGCCCAACATACTGAGGTTTTGACCGTTACTTTAGATCTCACTCCTGATATATCAAAGCAACCTACATTTCATGATCAGGTCCATTATTCTCTCAGGATTAAGAGTTCATGTGAATACAAGTCGTGAGATTTATTATTCAATTGACAGTCGTTAGGAGAATAATAAATCTCACAGCGGTCCAGTTCAATATGTATTAACTCTTAAAACATATCAACATATTAACTAGAAGTCACTACTTCCATGATCAAGACAAATCATCGTAGTTAATATGTTATAGTCTTCGCAGATGAAATGCCCAATTTCATCACCGACTACGAACCAAAATTCTGAGTTTACAAAGAACTTGTGATCTATATCTTCTGTGACTAAATCACATAAATCACATACTATGCATCTCATGGACTATTTGATAATGTCCGAATATTCATGTTACCATTATTTTAGATAAGAATAAAACAACTTTATTAAACACAATATTAAGTCATACATCAGTTCTCACATAATGTTATACATAATATCATACATAGCATCATACAATAGGATTTAAGGGCACATATCCTAACATTATTATCGTCCGGATGATAGTCTCCATTGTCCAAGCACCTAGACTTGTAAAGAAATCTATAACCAGATTTCACGGTGTAAGATCTAGATGGAGTGAAAGGCCAAAAAAGGACATCTTCCACTGGTTTGCCACACAAAGGAATGGAGTTTATCAACTCCTTGTCTCTTGGGCTGAACAGCAAATTCAGTGCTTCTTGCTTCCATCCCTGAATAGAATGATCCAGTAGGGATGCCATTGTTGCCTCCTCCCACCCCGACACCATTGGAGAAGAAATGAACGGCAAGAAGGAAGAAGGCAGCCACGGATCAGACCAAATGTTGATGGAGGACCCATCCCCAACCCTCCATCTTAGGCCCTCTTTCAATACTTCTCTACCTTTTAGGATGCTACGCCATGCATAAGAACTAGCTTGAGAATCCGATGCCTCCATGAATGAGCAATTGGGAAAGAATTTCGGTTTGAACACCCTATAGAGTAGAGAATTTTTATTTTGGAACAGCCTCCAAGCTTGGTTAGCCAAAAGAGCATCATTGAATAATGCTAAGTCCTTGAAACCCATGCCCCCTTCACTTTTTGGCTTACACATCTCCTCCCATCTCACCCAATGTATCTTTCGTCGATCACCTCTTTGTCCCCACCAAAACCTCCTAATGAGCCCCTCTAACTCATTGCACAAACCAATAGGTAATTTGAAGCAATGCATGGTATATGTAGGGATGGCTTGGACTACTGCTTTGATGAGAATTTCCCTACTCGCTTGAGAGAGTAGTTGTTCTTCCCACCCTTGTAGTTTCCTCCAGACCCTCTCCTTTATGTAATTGAAACTTGCTCGCTTATTCTTCCCCACTATTGATGGTAATCCTAGATACTTCTCATAACTCCTTATTTCTTCCACCCCCAAAGCATTTTTTATCGCTATCCTCCTTTCATCCGTGGTAGAGCGGCTAAAGAAGATTGTGGTTTTTGCCTTGTTTATTTGCTACCCGGAACCTGATTCATAAACTTGCAAAATCTCCAAGATCTTTTGGCACTCCTCCGGATTAGACCTGCAAAAGAGCAAGCTATCGTCTGCAAATAAAAGGTGGGTTAGTGGCGGGCTTCTCCTAGAAAGGGGAAAGCCATGAATGTCTCCTCTAGCAGTTGAATTGGTAAGTAGACCATGCAACCCCTCCGTACATAAAAGGAAGAGGAAAGGGGATAGGGGGTCCCCTTGTCTGATTCCTCTAGTTGGCCTAATAAATCCATGGGGAGCACCATTGATAAGGATAGAATAAGAGACAGTTGACACGCACAGCATCATAAGGGTTATCCACCTTTCATTAAACCCCAATTTTTTCATCACACACTCCAAGAAAGGCCATTCAACTTTGTCATATGTTTTGCTCATGTTGAGCTTTATGGCCATATAACCCTCTTTAGTGGATTTGTGGTTTTTCATAGAGTGAAGGGATTCAAATGCAATTAAAATATTATCCGAGATAAGGCGATCTTTTGTGAATGCACTTTGGTGTTCCGTAATAATGTGGGGTAGGATTTTCTTTAATCTGTTTTCTAACACCTTAGAAAAAATCTTATACAGCACATTACACAAGCTAATGGGGCGAAATTGAGACACCAATTCCGAATTTTTTACCTTAGGGATCAAAGTGATGAAGGTGTGATTAAGGTGTTCAGGTAGTGTGGCTGAATTTAAGAAAGATAAAACCGATGTAGTGATATCCTTACCCACCAATTCCCAATAATGTTGGTAGAACAAAGGTGGCATACCATCAGGACCGGGAGCTTTGAGTGGGGACATTTGATTGAGGGCTTTCTGAACTTCATCTCCAGTAAATTCAGCAAGCAAATCCTTGTTCATTTCTTCCGTTACTATGCATTGAACTGTCTCCAAGACTGAATCGGGTTGGCATGATTGTGAAGATGAGAATAAGTCATTGTAATAATCCAGCAACTCCTTTGCCACTTCCTTGGGATCCGAACACCACTGGCCCCTTGCATTTTTTATCCCTTCAATCTTATTCCTCCTGTATCTTTGAGTAGCTTTACTGTGGAAGTATTTAGAATTTTTGTCTCCGTGGATAGCCCACAGTGCACGAGATCTTTGGAACCACATCCTTGTTTCCTTATCCAATAAATCATTCACCTCATTTCTCAAGCTCCATGCCCGAAAATTAATTCCAGTTGTCAGTGCTTCCAGTTCGGCTTGTGCTAGGAGTTTTTGTTTTTGCTTCAATTCTTTTCTAACGCTCCCAAAATTGGTGCCACTCCACTTCTTCAAAGCTTTGCCACAACTTTCAATTTTTGGAATAATACCCAAAGCAATGTCTCTACTATCTTGCTTACTCCATGCTTGTTTCACCGTATCCGAGCAACCCTTCTCTGCCAACCACATTTCCTCAAAACGGAAAGGCTTTTCAGGATTTGTTGTCTCCACTGTTTCGGGTTCGATGATCAAAGGGCAGTGATCTGAAGTGCTGCAATTCAGATGGTGCACCTTCGACCCACCATACCTTAATAGCCACTCATTATTCGTCAATCCCCTATCCAGTCTCTCCCACAAAGTCTGTCCATTTCTGAAATGTTTTTTCCAAGTAAATGGATGACCTTTGAAGCCCAAGTCGATAAACCCACACAAATCCAAAGTATCCCGAAACAGCTGCATTTGTGAGTGACTTCGGTTTGATCCTCCCTGCTTCTCTACGCCTCTAACAATTTCATTGAAATCCCCAGCGTAAAGCCAAGGGAGGTTGAACTGTGAATGCAATTGCTTGAGGAGCTCCCATGATTCGTGGCATTTATGAGTTAAAGGTTCTCCATAAAAACCTGTGAATCTCCATGCACCTTCAGTGCCACCTCCAATAATACAGTCAATGTGATTTTTTGAAGATGTATCAACCCGCAAATTCATCGAGTCCTTCCAAAACAAGACAAGCCCTCCACCCCTATTGATTCTCGGTACACTAAACATATGATCAAAATTCAATCTACGTTTCACAATTTTTAGCCTAGCTTCATCCGTCCAAGTCTCGGCTATGAACAAGAAGGAGGGATCTTTTGCCCGGATGTAATCTCCAAGCTCTCTCTCTGTCACCTGGTTCCCAAGCCCGCGACAGTTCCACACTAATAGACTCATGGTTCTTGGTGGGGCTGCGTTGCAGCCTCCACCATTGTTGTTGAGGTTTCATCCATTTCAGAAAGGATCTGTACACTTTTGTTGGGGGGTAATGGTTCATCAAGTGGATTGAAGCTTGCTTTCCTCTTCTTCTCTGATTCGGGTTGGCTGGCTTTTACCCCATTATTGCCCTGTCTCATTACCCGTTTCCAAGTTCTGAGATTGTTAAGTTGCCCTACAATTTCAGCCGTTGATTGGTTAGCTAAGATAACATCCTGATCTTCCAATCCATGTGGTAATACTCCTTGAGTAGTGACGGCTAGGGTTATGTCATTCAATGCTACCAGGTGTTGATTGCATGAAGGTGGCATTGAATACGGCTTGACAAGAGATTCTCCCTCCTTTATTTCCATGACAGCAAGGTTGTCTGTTTCCTCATTAGACGTTACCTTAACTGGACTTCCAGAAATAAAATTCTGAACCCAGTCCGGTTTTGGTGCTGATGTGGAATTACTAGGCAGAATTAATTCCACATTAAGCTTCGGAATGAAACTGTCGCCAAATTGAATGCCTTCCTCAACGTTCCCCCCTCCCTCAATCAATGCAGCATTAACTTCTACCGGATTGGAGTAAATGCTCCCCTCCATCTCCTCGGTTTCCTTTCCAGGTGCCGCTGGTTCAGGTTGTGGAGAAGCCATGGCAGCCCTTGTCGCCATGTGAGCTGCCCTCTCTGCTTTTCTCTCCCTGGTCTTACCAAACCTTTCCTCGTAATACCCCGGCACATATATGACGTCCTTGCCAGAGGATTTGTAAGGCGGAGCTCAAAGGGAAGGGCCGAATTGCTGCTGATCCATCTTCAGAGCTCCATTACTTTGAATCCAGAGATCACAGTCTTGGTCATCATGGTCCAGTAGCCTACACCAATAGCAAATACTTGGCAAACGCTCATATCTAAATTTAACCCAATGTTTGTTACCGTTAGGGAGGGTGATCACCCTGCCTCGACATAAAGGGCTAGTGACGTCCACCATCACTCGTACCCGAAAAAAACTACCCCCATCATCATCCATTGCCCCGTTTGACTTCACAATATCCCCTGCTGTTTCACAAAGTTTCTCAGCGGTCTTCTTTGATTGAAAACTGAAAGGAATGTCGTGAACCTGTACCCAAAAAGGAACTTTATCGAAGACGAGGTCTTTAGCTAGAGTATCGTTCATATAGCGTTGCATTACTATCAAATGTTTGTCGAAACTCCAAGGTTGACTCTTCAATATTTTATCCACTTCTGCCAAACTGTTAAACACAAATAGGACTAAGTTGTTTCCTTGGTTTCGTATTTTGAAGCCACCCTCAATTCTCCACAATTGCTTGAAAGTCCTTGCCACTGCCTCCATCTGTAGAAAACGGGAGGTTAGGATGTATTGAGTTTTAAGTAAAAATTGATATGACAATTTCTTATTGAATGGTATAAAATATTGATTTTATACCTCATCCTTACCAAATTCAGACTCACTTTATTTTGCAATGCACAAAGTACCAACTATGAATTTACTCATTTCACATTAAATTTACGCGTAAACATGTTTACCACATAAATTACAGCCTAGCATCAACTTAGAAGAAATTGCCAAGAGTTTTGTTTTCATTGATCAACGAAATCGGTATGAATGTGATGGCTCATATTTTCTTCAGTAAAGGGGGGGGGGGGGCCATATCTTTAGTTTTTAGGTCAAAAGTCATATCACCATTGCCTTTTTTCTGGATTTTCACTGGGGTGGGATCCGGTTGGTCACATAATTTTTCTTTTGTCTGTGCTCTTATGAACAAAGTTTCTCTTCAAACTAGTTTAGAGAGAAACTTTTCATATATCTCTTTTTTTTTTGTGAATTTTGAAAATTTAACCGTTGAATTTCATGTTTCTTATGTTCTTAACATGCATATCAAATTTCATTCAAATTGGATATTATTTACTATTCGATTAATAAACTTATTTTTTATACACTATTTTAGATCATAAAATTTTGAAATTTTAATATTTGTTTAATGAGATAACAATTGATCTTTAATTTTCTTGAAATTTTACATGCATGAAGAATATAATAACAACATGAAATCTAACGGTTAAATTTTCAAAATTTACACTCAATATAAAGATATATGCGAAATTTGTAGAGTTTCTCTTTAAACTAGTTTGGAGAGAATTTTTTTTTTTTTTTTTTTTTTTTGCTAGATTGATTGCGGTAATTTACTGATGCGTCACTTTCCAACTTCTCCATCATGAATTTTCAGTGTTGACGTGTCTTTCATCTTGCTCTTCCGAGATTCATTCTTCACGCTCCTCGTTTCATTGCCCAACTCTGATCTGGCTCTTCGTATTCAAGTCTAGTAACTGTTCATTCGCTTTGTACTCTTAAATCAGAGAAGTAAAGAGAGGTACCTGCTTGTACTGTCCATCATTGCTTTGCTTTACAAATTTATTGTTGTGACCGGATCGTCTACTTGTTCAATATTATAATGAAGTTGAATTTAACTTGGTACGATATATGATATTATAAAACTTTATACTTCATCTTTTGTGATGCTTTTATTGGAAAGAGTTAATTGGTTGCAAAAACAACAAAAGGAACTTAAGACCTTTTATGATATCGCACAAATTCCAATGACAAAACAAATTTATCTGGATTTTTTTATTTTAAATATAAAATTTTAATGTTGCCTTAGCAGACTTTTTTTCTATTACTTTGTGTTTTGATGATTTCGTTGAAGTTGTTTTTATTGTTGTGCATACATTAATGGAGAGGCAGTTGAAAAGGCAGGTCGACAGTTCAACTTTTACTAATATACAAAAGCAAAGTTCTGGCCCTTTTGGGCTTAAGATTATTTTTAGGATGCACAAGTTCCACTAAAAAGCCCCAATTGAATTTTTTTAATTTTCTCCAATTTTGTTTAGATATAAGATATGTGTATTTTTAAAATCAAATAAATGACGACACATGTTGTATATCATACTAAAAATAGCAGAGAATTAAATGATTCAGACTCCTTTCTGGTTAAAATATAAAAATAATTGTAGTTTGAAAATATGAGAGAAAATTACAGAGTTTGGGCTCCATTCCCGCTAAAATATAAAATTAATTAAATAGTTTGACTGCATATTTTTTTTCATAGTGAAAGGATGAACTCAAAATATAGGTTCAATCGGTGAGCTATTACGCATATAATTATAAATATTTATTATGTAAACAAAAAGTAAATATAATATAAACTGCATTGATATGTGAATAAATAAAATCAAGATACAGAAATTATAGATCGAAGAAAATAGAATGGAAAAACTCGTTTGTGATCAAGGGCGGTGTTTAATTTTAATTTCAACTGTACATGCTTAAAGATAAAAGGCGGTGTTTAATTTTTGGGTAAACGACATATTTAGTCCCTATTTTTTACAGTATATTTTAATTTAGTCCCTAACCTTTCAATTGTGTTGCTTTGATCCCTAACCTTTTAACGTTGTGTCAATTTAGTCCTTGTTGTTATATTTTGGATGAAAATTAATGATGTGTCAAACAACCAAAATAAAATTTTAGCATATTATCACATTAACGAAAACTAATTTTTTATTTTGGCCATAAGACGTGTCATCAATTTCCATCCAAAAAATAATGGTAAGGACTAAATTGACACGATACTAAAAGGTCAAGTACTAAATTAGCACAATTAAAAGGTTAGGAATCAAATTGAAATATGATATATAGTATAAGGACCAAATACATAATTTACCCTTAATTTTAACTTTAGCCGTAGATGCTTAAAGATAAATGGCGTAAATGCACTTTTAGTCCTTATATTTTGGCCACATTTCTATTTTGGTCCCTACATTTCTATTTTACCACTTTTAGTCCCTAAACCAATTAACACATTCCATTTTAGTCCTTACCGTCACCCACTTAACAGAAATATTCTACGTGGCAAACGGAGTGCACTGTTGACATAGTAAATACTGATGTATCCATTAAAATAATATTAAAAAATGACCCATGACGAATAAAATAATATTAAAAATGCCATATCAGTATCTATTTTAAAAAAAAAAAAATTTATCAATTTTAACTAAATAAAAAAAAACAACAGAATTAAAAATTAAAAAATACATAAATCTAGATCTGGCTTCATCTTCAACAAGAAGACAAACCCAAATTTGAATATAAGATGAACACAAAATGCTATCTAATTTTCATTTTCTTTCCTCTCCTCTGTGCCGAAAATCTACAATAATTATTTAAATCCATGCCATATTAACAAAATCAATCCATATATATACACAAACCAAATTATCCAAAAGAAAAAATAGATTTAAATCCGAAAATTAAATCAATACAATCATTAACAAAATACCCACAAAATTGAACAAACCCAACTCAACCATACCAACGCAAAGCAAAACATCTCGGTCTCTCTTTAAACCCACCCATGGACCTAGCCGATCCAAACCCAGAAAACCCAGATCTACCCACCACCTACGACCCAAAAAAAATGAACCAACACCACTGATCTGACCTAGCCACCACGATCTCCACCTCCACCAATCTGGCGCAGCCATCAACCTAACCAACCCAACCCTTTCTCTCCACCTCAATCGATCTGGCATAGCCATCAAATCTAACCAACTCAATCCGGGTGTGCGTGTTATTACACATGTTACATGCTCACAAAGCCTCACAACACTAAGCACACAAACACATATACCCAGTACTTACCCTCTATTTTGCCCTTTAACCTCCACATCTCATTTTTGTGGATCAAGCACCGTTCAAGATGCTCTTAGCTTGTAGAACGGAGAGTAGCTTCTGGGTTTGGGAGTAAAGAGATTCGGTTTTAGAGAGAGTGTTTGTTGATTTTGGGCTTAGGTCGAGAGTCTTATGAGTGCTAGGTTCCGCGGTGGTGTTTACTGAGTTCCGGGGTGGAACAAGGAGGTCATTTTGGATCAAAGAGAGAGAAGCTGAGGTCTAGAGAGAGATGGACCCAGATCAGGTTTTAGGTCTCAGGTGTTTGAAGTGTGTGAGATTTAGTTTGATTGGTAGATAGATTGGAGGTGGAGAAAGCTCCGGCCATGGAGCTTCGGCACAGAGGAAAGGAAAGAAAATGAAAATTAGATAGCATTTTGTGTTCATCTTATATTCAAATCTGGGATTGTGTTCTTGTTGAAGATGAAACCAGATCTAGATATATGTATTTTTTAAATTTTAATTCTGTTGTTTTTTTTATTTAGTTAAAATTGATAAATTATTATTTTTTAAATAGATACTGATGTGGCATTTTTATATTATTTTATTCGTCACGTGGCATTTTTTAATATTATTTTAATAGACACATTAGCATTTACTATGTTAACAGTGCACTCCGTTTGCCACGTAGGATATTTATGTTAAGTAATTGACGGTAAAGACCAAAATGGAACGCATTAATTGATTTAGGGAGTAAAAGTGGTAAAATAGAAATGTAGAGACCAAAACAGAAATGAGACCAAAATGTAAGGACTAAAAGTATATTTACGCCAAGATAAATTTTGTTCCTTAGGGCATTAACATCTGATGATGTAAAATAGTGTCTATTTTACATCCTCAAACACTATTTTATTTATTTTATCAACTCATTTTGCAACTCACCCAACCATCAAATAATAATAATAATATAATATACACTTCACACTTCTCTCTTCTTCTCTCTCCATCAAAACCATGGCCAGCAATCACCACCACCACCAGCAACCCATCACCACCAGTAACCCATCAATGCCATCACCACCACTACCACTGAAAACCACAAAATCTATAAAAAAAAAAAAAAAAAAACCACGACACCCGACACCACCACCGAACCACAACAACCCACAAATCAGCGGCCACCACTACTACAACATTGACACATCACAAACCCAAAAAATTTAAACAAAATTTCCATACCCATAGAACCACAAACAACCACCGAGATCCACACCCATTGCCACTGCCAAACCCACCACCAAATCACCAGCCATCACCGCCGATCAAACACCACGACCTAAGACTGATCTTCAAAACCCAAAATGACCATGAAACCACGACCCAAAACCGATCTTCAAAACCCAGAAACACTGATCAAACCGAACCCATGCGAGCCACAACCCACGCAAGCCACGCTGATTTGCCACCACCAAACCAGCCACCAATTCAACTCCACCACCAAAACACTGTTGGTAATATTTCAGCAATTTACTTTTGTGATGAAGAAAGGAACAATACACAGATCTAAATAAAGCAATAACACAAATAGATTTGATAGACAAGAGAAATAAACAAATACTGGATATATATATAAGAAGAAATCTGCAAATAATTAAAAACTCACAGACCAAATGCGTGAATGATGAACAAATTCAGATCAAGTCTTGTGTTTGACACAATCTCCTTAAAGCAGATTTCGCCCTTCACACAATCACTGTGGTGCTTTGAGACTCACGGACGTCTGCCTCCCAGGATAAAATGATCTACAGCACGAAAACGAAGCACACAAGGTCGTGCTCTGCGAACTACTCAATGTCTCTTTCTCTTTCTTTGACACAAAATGAATGCTCAAAATATTCTCACCGGGAGAGTTTTTCTCAAAAAGTTATTTTCATGAATGACAGACTATAAAATTATACGTAACTTAAAACTGAAACACTTTTTCAGAGATAACTACTGTATACAGACTTACTGACTCAAAATTAAAATAATAAAATATTATTATTAATTGGATAAGTGGGCCTAGTCCACACATGCCTAAAGCCCAATTCAATATCCAGCCCAAACTCATATTCTCTATCATTTTCATTGTGGGACTCAAGGATTTTCACTACTTATAAGAACATCTTCAAGTGAATATAGAAAACATCAATTTCTTATTCACTCCATGCTATTTTTCCAACAATCTCCCACATGAATAGAAATTGATAAAGCACAATGCAAATGATGATGCAGACACAAAGAGAGTAGAAGAAAAGTTACTGTATCGGGAGAGGTGGCTTTTGGCTTTGAACCTTCCTTTGTGAAAGACTATCGGATATACTAGCTAATCAGTGAACACGATGTTTTTGAACTGTCAGCCGTTTATGTATACCAAGACAATAGAATTCACACAGTTCCTTTTCGGACATTTTTCGATTCTTATAATTGTGTTCATTTTGGCCCTGAACATATCCTGGTATATTCATGAAGTGCTCTAGAGAGTTCAGCCTTAAAACTCTCATGGAAGCGGCCCACTTCACACTCATATAGGTGATTCTTATTAAGAATATCCTACTATACCCCACTTGGAATTCCAAGATATAAGAATCATTAAAAGCAAAGCTTACCCTGAACATCACTTACAGACATCACTATTTCATCATAGGAATAGGAGGGAGATGTTATCTCCATAGTGATAAAAAATAGTCTCCACGATTTGGTTGTCTCTTTGAACCTAGATCTTGGGATCTCCAGTCAACTAGGTTGGGTTGCCATCCCGGAGACTTTTAGGTAATAAGCTTTAACCCCATTCCCCTCGATGAGCAATTTTCTTGCTCTCCACTCAATCAATTGATTACGGATCCGTTTTATAATATGGAAATACTTCCATTTGAGAGCAACTGTCTCATGGTATTATGTCTTCAACAATTATGTTGAGACCTACCATAACTCTGTGCCCTTCCAATATATCCAAATAGGAGGCACAAGTATCAAACAATGCATGTCTGTTTAGATTTATTGACTTCCCAAAAATACACATGCTCTTTGCATAAGGTGTTCTCACTAGACTATCGTCACATTTCTCATGTGATTGAGACAAGACAAGTCCATTAGATGTATTAGAAATTTTCATTTCTTGTATCACATCTACAACACTTACATGAGCATATCCCACAACAATATAGCCTCTTGTGATATATTTCACATCACACACTAGTTGCATTAAATATAAACTCATTTGGCATCATCTCATGTCATTGGATTGAAACTTGCTTCAATCTATACAAAAATTTAACAAGTTTAAGCACTTTGTTTCCTTGTACAAGAACCATAAACCCCTTTGGTTTATTGTGTATCAAGAAAACTCACATCTTCCTTTTATTTGTAGCCTTCTAAAACAAGTCTCGCATTGTAATAGTCAATAATTCCATCAACTCTCAAACTCTTAGGTGGTAGATCCACCAATTACTATGCATAGATTTCCAAGATGGATTTATTGTACTATTGACAATCTCTTTTCCAAGAAGACACTTTAGGATTTTGCTTCTTTGAAGCTTTAAGTTCATCTTCTAATATATAAATTAGAAAATTTGGACCAAACAACCATGACTTTTGTCTTTTTACTATGCTTAGGCTCAACCTCTCTTCCATCAACTCTTGATCATGAGAGATACTAAACGTAGACTCAAACTTTCTTTAAGAAAGTTTAACACTTGAAAAATATTCTAATTAATTTTCATACATATAAGAATAATAGATACATAAATTGGAAAAGCACTATGCATTACTGTTATGACCATAACCAATGAAAACATAATCAATGGTTCTTTATCCTTTAGGAATAGGAACCACCACCTTCATCAAACACCCTCACATTTAAAGAATTTATAGAAAGGCGATCACTCTTTCCATAATTCACAAGGTGTCTTAGTGGTTTCTTTTAAGGCATCTCTACGAACAAATAATTGGTGGAAATAATAGCTTCCCCCCACAAGTTCTATGGTAATCAAGAACTTATTGCATTCATTGAGTTATTTCTCAACTTCATTCTTATAATGAATGGACATTTCTAATGTTTCATCCTTGCTTACTTAATAAGCACTCATAACAGACTCTTGTGCATTCCAAATTTTTTGACAACTCAAGTATGTTTAACTAAGGCATGTAACATATATTTCATCCAAAGAAATATTACAAAGTATATATATGGATTAAACACATTAATATCCAATCAAGTTCATACATGCTCAAAAAAAAAAAAAAAATATATATATATATATATATATACATGCATGTTTAAATACGACCATAAATACTCAAAACAAATTAAAAGGCTATACACAACAATCATGTATTATTCATATCAATACAATAATTGTATCTTAAACTTTATAAATAAATAACACCTTTGGCCAAGGGGTGAACTGTACACTCTCTAACTTAGAGTGAAACCCCATAATTACAGCCCCACTAGTGTGCAATTGGTCTCATTCTTGGGCTTATATCCACACAATTGAAATTATTAATAATAGCTCTCATAATGCTATTTTAATTATCAAATAGAAGATCACTTGATGAATGAGTAAAGGCTAACCAAAAACAAAAAAAAAAAAAAAAAAAATGGCAGCCACGCCCAAAATTGAATGCATTTAAATGGATTCAAAATTTTTTGCCTCCATTGAAATTTCCAATGTCCTTTATTCATCTAGCCCATACATCATTGCACATGAAAAGCTGAGGACATGTTACTAGCATTAATGACATGTTTAATTTCCATTTATATCTACCCTTGAAATCAAATAAATACCATATGACCACATATATCAATATATGTATTACTCATAGATAGATTACATGCCATGAACTAGTGCTATTACAATCTGCCCAAAAATCCAATGCTTCCTCTTGCGGGCCATTGCAAACATAGTAAATAAATCTTACACAGTAGAACGACAAGTTTGTAATATTACAATCAACCAAAAGCAACTATAACTGTTAAATAATTATAGTTCAATCGGCTAAACTCCAAAAGAAGAACATATACCAGATTGAAACTTAAATAATAATTCAAATCTGGTTCTTTAAAGCATAAAAACGTTAGGCATATAATATAATGATTACATATAATGAATAATATTGCTTTCACAAAACATTAAATGCCTAGAAATTAACGAAGGCACACAAAATAAAAACAATCAGATTTATACATTGCACAATACGAACACACTAGCATCAGAGTCTAAATACTGTCTAGCCAAGCAAATAAGACAAAAAAGCTTAATTTATATAATATAACCAAGACCACCAACTCTGTCAAGCATGAAAACAACTTTATCAAATTCTTATAATAATATCAAAAACACTAAACCAATGAAGCTATACATATATCTATAGTCATCCCACGGAAACAAAAATCTACAAACAATAACTACGGTCAAATCGACACCAAAACGTAATGGAAGTCAAAGACCAATAACATTATAGAAAAACAAAGAAGATTGATATTCACGATAAGATAAACACCAACCCAGTTTTGCGTTGGAATACAAACAATTGCCGATTTAGCGTTTTTTCAACAACACAAAAATCCCTTTCACCGTAAAACACAAAAGTAAATTAAAATATAAACTAAATCTACTTTAAGATTGTTGGTAATATTTCAGCAATTTACTTTTGTGATGAAGAAAGGAACAATACACAGATCTAAATAAAGTAATAACACAAATAGATATGATAGACAAGAGTAATAAACAAATACTGAATATATATATAAGAAGAAATAGGCAAATAATTAAAAACTCACAGACCAAATGCGTGAATGATGAACAAATTCAAATCAAGTCTTGTGTTTGACACAATCTCCTTAAAGCAGATTTTGCCCCTCACACAATCACTGTGGTGCTTTGAGACTCACGATCGTCTGCCTCCTATGATAAAATGATCTACAGCACGAAAACGAAGCACGCAAGGTCGTGCTCTGCGAACTACTCAATGTCTCTTTCTCTCTCTTTGACACAAAATGAATGCTCAAAATATTCTCACTGGGAGAGTTTTTCTCAAAAAGTTATTTTCATGAATGAGGGACTATGAAATTATACGTAATTTAAAACTGAAACACTTTTTCAGAGATAACTGCTATATACAGACTTACTGACTCAAAATTAAAATAATAAAATATTATTATTAATTGAATAAGTGGGCCTAGTCCACACATGCCTAAAGCCCATCCCAATATCCTGCCCAAACTCATATTCTCTATCATTTTCAATGTGGGACTCAAGGATTTTCACCATTTATGTTAGGTTCTAAAGATTAGGAACTAATGTATTTAGAACTTCAATTTGTATGTTGGCAAACCATGATCAAAACAATGTTGAGTCGTGTGTTAGACTTGCTCAAAGTATGGGTCTTATTGTAAAGTTGGAATCGAGTTTTTATGCAGAAGTACTGTTCACTTTCTGTATGACTCGATCGATCGAAAATTAGACTCGATCGATCGAAAATCGTGCAGAACGTTTTTCTGCAGAAAATTCCAACTCAGCCCAAGCCCGTTTTAATGTATAGGGTTTTATGTTTGCCCTAAGTATAAAAGGGAAAACCCTAGCCACGTTTTTAGAGTTCTGTTTTGCTGTGTTTGTGAATCTTTCTGTGAGATCTAGAGGTGTTTACCTTCACATACACTTAGGGTTTACAAACTTGAGATTTAGGTCAAGAGTTGTGTAGATCGTTACAGTTGCAGAATCAAGAGAACACAAAGATATACAAGCAGGTGCGCTTGTGGATTTGTTGAAGAATTCCGGAAAGAAGGAGTCCGTGGATCTCGGAGCTATCATGGGGTCATGGTAGTAAGTTTCCTACACTCGGGTAGCATTAGAATGTTAGTGGTCTAAGTTCTATTGTGTAAACTTCAATTCTTTCATAGTGGATTCAGTTTACCTTGAGGATAGCTAGGTCAAATCCTCCCCAGGTTTTTACCGGTGTGGTTTCCTGGGTCATCAGATCTTTGTGTTGTTTATTTTCCGCTGCTTTGTTATTTTTGCTTAATTGTGTTAACCTAGTTTTAATTAAATTACCTAAGTTAATCACTTGGCTAATTCTTTAGGTTAATCTGTTGGGTTTAAGGGGTCTAAACGAACTGACAAGTGGTATCAGAGCGGGTAGCTTTTTGTTTTTGATCTTTTGATCTTCTAGCTGATCCTTGACCCCTGTTGTTATGGATTTCTCTAAAATCTTCTCTTTAGTTTGTCACATTATCTACTTGGTGTGCTTGTCCTTTACAATCTTTGTTAAAGTTTTTCTTGAGTGTCTTACTATAATCACATATGAAAATAATCACATGTGCTATACTGCTTTAACCGCCTTAAAGGCACGTGATTCTTGTCTTTGGTATTTGGATAGTGGTTGTTCCAGGCACATGACAGGAAATAAAGCTTTGTTCAAGACACTCTTCGAAGGAAAGATTGGTACAGTTACCTTTGGAGACGGAAGTAAATCTGTGATTAGAGGCATTGGTACTGTGGACATTCCAGGACTACCAGTTTTTGAAGATGTGTGGTATGTTGATGGGTTGAAGGCAAACTTACTCAGCATTAGCCAGATTTGTGACAATGGACTTAATGTATTCTTCACCAAGCAAGAATGTGAAATACTTGATGAAGGGGGTGATTGTATGTGTGTTGGTGTGAGAACAGCTGACAACTGTTATGGTATCACCCCAAGTATAAGCAACAAATGCTTCAGTGCTAAAATCAATCAAGTTGACTTATGGCATCAAAGGTTGGGACATGCCAGCCTTAAGCAATTAGAGAAGATTTCAAAATGTGATGCGGTAATTGGGTTGCCCAAGTTTGAGAAAGTTGAAAAATGCATCTGTGGACCATGTCAGATGGGTAAACAAGTGAAGTCCAAACATCCGTCTGTAGCTGATGTTCAAACTACGAGACCTTTGGAGTTGCTGCATATCGATCTCATGGGTCCTGCCAGAGTTCAGAGTTTAGGTGGAAAGAAGTACATTCTAGTTGTTGTGGATGACTTTACAAGATTCACATGGGTTGTACTTTTGAAAGACAAAGCTGAGGCTCCTGAAAAAATGATTCATCTATGCAAGAAATTGCAAGTAGAAAAAGGAACTGTGATAGCCAGAATTAGAAGTGATCATGGAAAAGAGTTTGAGAACACCAAACTGGCTACATTTTGTGATAATCAAGGCACCCGTCAGGAATTCTCTTCACCCAAAACACCACAACAAAATGGAATTGTGGAAAGAAAAAATAGAGTTGTACAAGAAATGGCTCGTGTCATGCTCCATAATAAGAAGATGCCTAAATCTTTTTGGGGAGAAGCTGTTAATACTGCATGTCACACTCTCAATCGGGTGTATTTCAGACCAAATTCCAAGCAAACTCCCTATGAACTCTGGAGAGGAAAGAAGCCTGTAGTGAAATACTTCAGAATATTTGGTAGTGATTGTTACATTCTGCGGGATAGAGAGAACCTGGAGAAGTTTGATGCTAAGAGTGATAAAGGTTATTTTCTGGGATACTCTTCCACCAGTAGAGCATACAGAGTATACAATCTGAGAACTAAAACAGTCATGGAATCCTCAAATGTGGTGATCAATGATGAATTAAACTCAGAAGGCCATTCAGAACATGCACCTCCAGTTCAAGAAAAGATGATGGAAGTTGATGATTCTCTACCTGAAGACTATGTGGGAAAGCCTACAGAGGAAGAGTTAATGGTTTTGAATGATACAGCATCTGTGCCATCAAGTTCAGAACCTTCAACCCCAGTTCATGGAGTTCCACAAGAACAGAGAGAAGTTCAAAGTCCATCAGATCAGAAAGGTACCACTACTTCATTGGTCAAAGGTCCATCATCAAGAGTCAGGTTGAATCATCCTGCTACTAATATTTTGGGAAGTTTGAATGATAACATGAGATTGAGATCCAAAGCTTTAAATGTGATTACTCACTCATGCTACCTATCCCAATTCGAACCGAAGAAGGTGGATGAAGCTCTCCAAGATGCTGATTGGGTCAATTCTATGCATGAAGAACTTCATCAGTTCGTTCGAAATGATGTGTGGGAATTAGTTCCTAGACCTGAGGGAGTCAATGTTATTGGAACTAAGTGGATCTTCAAGAACAAGTCAGATGAACATGGAACTGTTATCAGAAATAAATCTAGGCTTGTTGCTCAAGGATACACACAAGTAGAAGGAATTGATTTTGATGAGACTTTTGCACCCGTAGCAAGATTGGAATCCATTCGCATTCTTTTGGCTATTGCATGTCACATGAACTTCAGGCTGTATCAATTGGATGTCAAGAATGCATTCTTAAATGGCATGATACAAGAAGAAGTATATGTTGAACAACCGAAAGGTTTCATTGATCCTCACAGGCCAAATGATGTCTACAAGTTAAAGAGAGCTCTCTATGGATTGAAACAAGCTCCACGGGCTTGGTATGATAGATTAACTGCATATCTCACGGATCATGGCTTCAAGAGGGGTTTTGCTGACACCACTCTGTTTATACGAAAGGATAAGAATCATTTTGTTGTTGCTCAAATTTATGTTGATGATATTGTTTTTGGTGCTACTAATGATTCTCTTGCTCAATCTTTTGCAGATGAAATGAAGGCCATGTTTGAGATGAGTATGGTTGGCGAACTAACTTATTTCTTGGGATTGCAGGTAAAGCAAACGGATGATGGAATCTACATCAACCAAGCAAAGTACGCACGAAATTTGGTCAAGCGTTTTGGTCTTGACAAGGCTGCACATGCTAGGACACCAATGGCTGCTAATGTGAAATTAACAAATGATCCATCAGGTGAGTCTGTTGATGTTACTCTATACAGAAGCATGATTGGTTGTCTTTTGTACTTAACTGCTAGCAGACCTGATATTGCGTTTAGTGTGGGTGTTTGCTCTAGATTTCAGTCTAATCCTAAGGTCTCTCACTTAAATGCTGTTAAGAGGATCATAAAATATGTTGCTGGAACTTGTGATTATGGTCTATTTTACAGTAAAGAGTCAAATCTTTCTCTTGCTGGTTTTTCTGATTCTGATTGGGCTGGTAATGCTGATGATAGAAAAAGTACAACTGGTGGTTGTTTTTATGTTGGTGCTAATTTGGTTGCTTGGATGAGTAAGAAGCAAAATTCTGTTTCTCTATCTACTGCTGAGGCAGAATATATTGCTGCTGGAAGTTGTTGTTCTCAGCTTCTATGGATGAAGAAACTTTTGAGTGATTATGGTATATCTCAGGACACCATGGTTGTTTATTGTGATAACTCTAGTGCCATAGATATATCTAAGAATCCTGTTCAACACTCTAAGACCAAACACATTGAGATTAGATATCACTTCATTAGGGATCTTGTTGAAAGGAAAATTGTTGCTCTTGAATATATTCCAACTGAACGTCAGAATGCTGATATTTTCACCAAACCGCTTGATAGAGGAAAGTTTGAAACTCTTCGTCAAGTCATTGGTGTGATTCTTTGTCCCTAGTCATTCTTGTTTTCTTGGTCCTTGTACTTCATTGCTCAATCTTTTGTGACCTTTGTTTCTAGGATTTGCACTGCATTACATTCATGCATTTCATTCTAGGATGGTTGTTTCTTTGTTTAATAATAATAAAAAACAAAAAAAAAAAATTTTTTTTTGCAAATTATTTTTTGCTATTTTTCTTTGAATTTGTAGACAAGGTTGGTCAATCAAAATTACATATCATATGTATGTACCTTGTTTAGCTTTGATGCACTTATCTCTATTGCACTTTACTAGCTAAAGTCTTGGTGTGCATGTTGTGTGGGAAGATGCTATATTTGTTGATCACATGATCTTGATCTTGAAGTCTTATGTCTTTGATTGTTGGACTTGAACTTATTGAGAAAGGCATAAATAACCATCTCACCACTGTTTATTAGCCAATCATGAACACCTTAGTGCATATCATAAGATTTTGTGCTCGAGAAAGTGTAGCACATGCACAAAAAGAACATAAAGTGTAGCCTCTAACTAAAATTGGTGTGTACATTATTGGGCTATAATAATTTCACATAATTCATAAAAATGGTGTGTACATTATCCCGGCTTTTATTAAGTTTCTAAATTGAATATTAAGGCAAATCAAGAAACTTACATGATTGCAAGCTTTTATTCTAGGAGATGTGAGAGTTATATGATGTAACTCTTTAGGTGATAGTCTCTTTCAAATTCTATGTAATGAATTTTGTAGACTTTGTGATTGATTACTATTCACATATCACCTCACATGTCTCTCAAGCTTTTGCTAGTTGCACACACTACACAAGTTACTCTTTGCTAAACTTGGTACATTATATTGTGTGTGATCTTGTTGTGGTCATCCAAGATTATATGTTCCTTGATTTTGATGCAAAATTTGAGTTTTAAGGACAAATTGGTTGATAAATTTGTTTTTGGAATATCTGGGTTGAATTCAAGTGTTTTTGAAAAACTTTCAGTCTCATACTCATGCATTTCATTCATGAAATACTATGCTTTGAGGAGTTTCTGCATAAAATTGCTCTGTTTTTCAAAAATTTGAGTTTTTCAGAATTTCGACCGATCGAGGGTGTTTTTCGACCGATCGAAATTACGATAAAAAATTTTTGGTTTGATTCTGTCTAACTCGATTGGTATTCGATCGATTCTCGATCGATCGAAACTGAAAAATTTTCAGTTTTTAGAGTTTTTGACCAAATTTTTTCATGCATCATTTTTTGTTAGGATTCACATGAGTTGCATTGTTTTTCTGTATCCATCTTGCAGTTTTGCAGTCATATCTCATTGTTTTCACACATAACATGCATACACTTTGCTAAATTGGGTACTCAACTTGAATTAAAAATTGATTGATTAATTTTTGAGTCCTTAGTACATTTTAGTATATGCTATTTTCTTGATGTGTGAACTACAGAAAATATTTTTCTTAAGAGATATGATGGATAATCAATATGCAAATATTTTCTCTACTCATGCAATTGTTTATGGGTCACATAGTGTCAAGTTTGCATTTATTGAAAGAGAGAGTTTTTTCTTCATGTGTATCCTCAACTTATTTTTTTTAGGTTTGTGTGTTTTTATTTATCCCCACCTCCTAAAATTTTCCCAAAACTTGTTTTGTTTTTCCTATTTTTATAGGGGGAGAAAAGTTTTTTTTTCCTTTGTTGTTCATAGGGGGAGTTATTGCTCTTCATAGGGGGAGTTTTCTCTATTTTCTATAGAGCTAAACTGTTTTATGTTCCCTTGGTTCTCTTTTTTCTCTCATGTTTACTCTTTGTTTGAGTTGTATTTGTCAATACGTGACAAAAAGGGGGAGTACATAGTTCATTGTATCTAGGAGATTTTTTGTGGAGATTTACATTTTAGGGGGAGTTTTTTTTTTTTTTGTTTACTTGGTAGTGATACTGCGGAGCTTGTGGAGTTATTAGATTGTATCTAGATGCTTCACTGTGTATTCTCATTTTTAGCTCTTGTTTAGGAGATTTATTTTGTTGAGATACATTTGTATGTATTTGTTTCTTATTTCACTATGCTACTACTCTGCTTATTGATTTATATTGATGATGTTATTCATGATATATGTCTTTATTTTGTGTCATGTGAAATTAAGAAATTTTTATTTATGTATTTCCTGTTTTTCTTCCACACATGCGTTTATGTGTTTGTTAAGTGTTACAGGAATATACAGGTTGCTTTCGGTCAAGCTGCTGTCTACCTTGCAACTGTTAGATAGTAGTTTAGGTTGAATTGTTAAGTGGTTTTTTTTGTAATGGGCTTTTTCAATTTGTAACTTTGAGCTTTTTGTTAAGTCTGTGTTTTGTCACGGATTGCCAAAGGGGGAGTTTGTTAGGTTCTAAAGATTAGGAACTAATGTATTTAGAACTTCAATTTGTATGTTGGCAAACCATGATCAAAACAATGTTGAGTCGTGTGTTAGACTTGCTCAAAGTATGGGTCTTATTGTAAAGTTGGAATCGAGTTTTTATGTAGAAGTACTGTTCACTTTCTGTATGACTCGATCGATCGAAAATTAGACTCGATCGATCGAAAATCGTGCAGAACGTTTTTCTGCAGAAAATTCCAACTCAGCCCAAGCCCGTTTTAATGTATAGGGTTTTATGTTTGCCCTAAGTATAAAAGGGAAAACCCTAGCCACGTTTTTAGAGTTCTGTTTTGCTGTGTTTGTGAATCTTTCTGTGAGATCTAGAGGTGTTTACCTTCACATACACTTAGGGTTTACAAACTTGAGATTTAGGTCAAGAGTTGTGTAGATCGTTACAGTTGCAGAATCAAGAGAACACAAAGATATACAAGCAGGTGCGCTTGTGGATTTGTTGAAGAATTCCGGAAAGAAGGAGTCCGTGGATCTCGGAGCTATCATGGGGTCATGGTAGTAAGTTTCCTACACTCGGGTAGCATTAGAATGTTAGTGGTCTAAGTTCTATTGTGTAAACTTCAATTCTTTCATAGTGGATTCAGTTTACCTTGAGGATAGCTAGGTCAAATCCTCCCCAGGTTTTTACCGGTGTGGTTTCCTGGGTCATCAGATCTTTGTGTTGTTTATTTTCCGCTGCTTTGTTATTTTTGCTTAATTGTGTTAACCTAGTTTTAATTAAATTACCTAAGTTAATCACTTGGCTAATTCTTTAGGTTAATCTGTTGGGTTTAAGGGGTCTAAACGAACTGACAATTTATAATAACATCTTCAAGTGAATATAGAAAACATCAATTTCTTATTCACTCCATGCTATTTTTCCAACAAATACCACCACCGAAACGCCACCACTAAACCAACAATCACCAATTCGAAGAAAGGGAGACCGAGAATGGGAAAAAAAGAAGAGAGAAATTGAGAGAGAAAGATAGAGATGGAGAAGTGAGACGGACAGAGAGGATTGGGAGAGAGCAAGAAAGGGAAAAAAAAATAATGAGATGAGGGAGAGTCAGAGGAGAAGAAAAAAGGGGTTAATAAAATAATAATATTTTTTATACAACATGTGAACAATGAGGTTGCATATATGCAACCTCACTGTAGTGGGGTGGGAAAAAATTTTGGGTTTAGCAACTAGGCTGTAGCTTGTTTTTAAGGAATTAGGATGTAAAATAGCAACTAGGGGTGCTAGTGCGCTTACTGTGGTGTTTTGAATCTCTTGTACACACATCCAAATCCAGCTCAACTAGCTTGCGCACATGTGTGAGTGAGCCCCACTTAAGTTGGTCCTCCCTTCCACAAAAGTAGGGTGCCCCATGTCCAACATCTGGGTATACAAACCCATAAAATTTTTACAATCTTTCCAACGCCGGATTGTACATTTTTACTTAGTCTGTTTGGAAATAGCTTATTTAGCTGAAATTGAAATGTTTTTACTGAAAGTACTGTAGATAAAGCTAAAAAGTAGCTGAAAAAGTACAGTGAAACCCATAAATAGTACCTAAAAGTGCAATGAGATCTATGAATAGTAGCAAAAATAAACTAAATAGTAAAAAAAACTAGTTTTTTAAGCAAATGGAAACTTTTTTTTTTTTCTCAAAAAAGAAAAAGTAGGCACTTTTAGATTCTAAATTAAAAAGTGGGTACTTTTGGATAAATTTTTTATTCACTTCTTGACAATTTTGAGCAAGTGACCTTATGATGTTATTCTCTTCAAAGAGGAGAACACCACTTGATTCCGATCCACCTCAAAGGACACACGGATCTCACTTTTATTTTGGCTCAAAGATAGCCAACATCCAATTCTTGAACCATATTATCTTGAAATTGGCTTATTTAATAATCATGTTGAAATCAAGTTTACCCATTTGACACAAACTCGTAAAAATAGTAACGAATTTACGGGTCATGTCTGATATTGCCACCTAACTTTAACTTGACAAACTTTTACATATCTTATCGATACTATAACTATGTACTGTGTTAGATTTATTTTTATTTACAATAATAAAATTATCAAAATCAATATATGTTAGTTTCATATTCTACTTTTTATATCAAACATCAATAATAAATTCATATTATTATAATATTAAAGTTTTTCTTAATTTTATTAAGATTTTTCTATAATTTGAATGATCATCTTAATTTCATATATAATATGTATGTATGTATGTATGTATGTATGTATGTATTAATTATATATGTTAGATTTTACATAAGAGAAAATTAACTTATTTAAATTATAATAATAGGACACAATAAATAATTTTTTATTTGTTATTTTTCTTGAAAATGATCAAATTATACATGTTTCCTTATGTAAAATAACTCACTAACCCACGTGATATTGAACTTATGACTTGATGCCACCACTAGAGATGAAATGCCATTGGTGTTACAACCCATTAGCACTAACTTTATATTTTTTAAAATTATGAATAACATAATTATGTTACTAAATAAGGATATAATAAATGAAATAGTTGCGAGGTTCGAACTGGCAAGGTCTCTTGTCATCTAATAAAAAATTTGGGGTTCAAACTCTACTTACACAAAATCCAATTTGTGTTTAGATTTGATGATAAAGAGCAATTATCAGTTTGTAAGTTTCTCGTAGTAAAACCGGTAGTACTTTTAACATTTTTCATATTGGATCTATAAAATAATAATAATAATAATAATAATAATAATAATAATAATAATAATAATAATAATAATAAATTACAAAGTACACCTCTAAAGTTCGGGATTGTTTGGATTTTACACCCTGAACTTTGAAAAATTAGATTTTGCACCTTGAAGTTTACCTCCGTCAGCAAAAGTAGTCCCTTCATTAGTAGACTCTCCTACGAAGCTATCAAGTGACACACTGGTGTTTGATTTGTAATTTTTTTGCTACAGAAGTAGGTTTGCTTTTGCTAACAGAACTAAACTTCTAGGTATAAAATCCAAAATTTCAGGGTGTAACATCCGAGCAATCCCAAACGTTAGAAGTTTACTTTGCAATTTACCTCTTAAAATACGAAAAAGTTAAATTTTGCTTGAATGAATGTTTTAAAGAGGTAAAGTAATTCTATGGTAGATTTGTTAAAATAAAAAAATTATTAAGTGTATAAGGTTGCAAAAAAATCACCCAGATGCAACTTAAATCTCACCTCATAAATTGCATGTTAATTGAATATTATTTATTATCTAATCCATAAACTTGTGTTTTGCGTATTTTATAAATACTTGAAATTTAAAAATCTTTATGATGAAATTGTTATAATTTATGATAATCTTGATGTTTGTACGCACGAAGAATATAACAAAACAATGTAATTCAAAGGTTGATTTTTCAAAATATTACTTAAAAGGAAAAAAAAAAAAAAAAAAGGAATGATGTAACATCATTAAAAATTAGACCAAATGTAACTTGAACTTATTATCTTTGTTACATGTAAGACATGTCTGTAAATTGAAGTCCACACACAGAGACAAAGCTATAAATAAAAATAAGGATAAACTATATGAAAGCTCGAAAATGTGTGAAAACATAAGAGCTATTTAGACCTGCAAATTAAATATTACAGCTCAGTTGATTTTACCCTAACTTAAACTAAGTGCATAATAGAGTAAATGCGAGTGGATAAACAATATAACTACTCTAAGCCATATTTAACAAATCACAGCAGTAAAATGAAAGCTAAAAGAGTAGGGAAAAAAAATGCAAATACAAGATAACATACCGATGTGTTATCGAAGAGGAAACTGAAGAACTCGGCAAAAAACCTCTTCGTTGCCCTCCAAGCGGTAAATCGATCCAATAGAGAAAAAGTTGGAGTACATAAATAACAAAAGATCCTCCAAACCTAGTCTACCCCATGTACTCGAGCTCTCCAAGCTCCTGCTACTAACTGACTTCACCAAGCCTTGTCTTCTCTAGCTCTCCGGATCACACAATTCAACCCGATTGCATCCACCAAACAAATGGCTTTTTCCAATACTTCCTAACAACACCAAAACCTCACTTTACACTCAGGATGGGTGTAAAAAGTGTTTGGGCTATCAACCTCTCAAAGATTTGAAAATGGAGAGGTAGGAATTGAGGAAAACCATAATGGATTGTGTAGAAAGTTGTGGGTATAACAATCTCTCTCTCAAGGGTTGTGGCTAGGGTTTTCTCTCTGAAAGCACTCCTCAACATCTGTGGGTAATGTGGGTATATATAGTGTGGGTAGGGACAGGGTGTATCAGATATGACAAATTGGCAAAACAGAATGTTTCATACGTATATCGCGGGAAGGCCTTACTCGCGAGACACTCGCGAAAACTAGCTGTTACCATCTGTCATGACTCTTCCTATTCCTGTCATGACTCTTCGTATTCCAGTAATGTGCTGAGTACATGCTTCACTTCACATGAAGACTTCTCGCAAGTTACCCACGAAAACTTCTTTGCTCTTCACTTTGCCTTGAGTCTTCACACTCTCTCACACACACAACCTTTACAAAGAAATCCCACATAAAATACAGGTACATAGGATTGAACATAATTACAATCAAATTTGGCACGGAATTAAAGTCAACACAAAATAATTGTAAATCACAACTTTACACTGTAAAGTACACCATTAAAGTTTAAAAATGCTTAGATTTTACAGCTTTGAAATTTGAAATATTAGATTTTACACTACCTCCATTAGTAAAAGCAACCCATTTATTAATGGACTTGCCAATGTGGCAAAACAAATTACACATCAAATGCTAGCGTGTTACTTGACGGCCATGTAGGCAAGTCCACTAATGAAGAGGCCATTTTTGCTAACCACAATAAATTTCAGGGTGTAAAATTTAATTTTTCAAATTTTACAACGTAAAATCCAAAAAATTCTTAGCTTTGTGGGTACTTTGCAATTTACCCAAAATAAATAAACAAAAAAGAAAAGGAAATAGTTTAGATTATACACGTATCAATTCTTTTAATCTTAAAATTTACAAACCCGTAAGATATGTGTGCCCTCTATTTACTCTTTCATTTTTCACTTTCATTTTTGAATGTCAAAATTTTAAAATATTTTGTTTTTAAACCTGGAACTAAATGAAACACGTGTTCTATAGAGTAAATATTCGCAATACTGTATATTACCACCTTTTTTTTTTTTTAGAAGAACTGTATATTATCACTAAGAGCAACCACGTCAATGGTTGCAAAGTCTTACAAAATACAAAAAAGTAGTTCATTTTACATATTTTGACAAAAAAAAAAAAAAACACGCACATCAGTAGGTGTAAAATTGTGCATAAATACACAAGTACTACAATAACTATGCATATACGCACAGCTACTATAGCTCTTCTATACATTATTTTAGTATTATTTCTCTCCCCTCACATTCTCTCTTCCCCTGTCTCTCTCTCTCTCTTCAACTCATAATCTCAGCACCATCACAACACAGACCCAACACCATCACTTACATCACCGCAACTCAACACCGCCAAACACCACCACCGCAACTTAGCACCGCTAACCACCACCACCACAACTCGGACACACCACAAAATCAACCAAAAATTAAATAAACCCACACACGGTCACACCACAAAATCAATCAAAAATCAAACACACCCACGCCCACACATGGACACACCAACAGAGACAGAGATAGAGAGAGCATTTTTGTGAACTTGTGGCTATGGGTCAACTGGAACAGTGCTTGTGGTGCTTTGATTGTGGATCGTTGCTTGTGGATCATTGATCGGTGATCGTGGATCAGTGGATCATGGATTGGGGAGGCGATTTCATCTCCGTCTCCATCGCCGCCACTGCATGTGGATCGCTGATGTGGATCGGTGCTTGTGGGTTTTGATGGTTGTGGTGCTTGTGATGGAGTGTTGATCTAACCGTGAGAGAAAGAAGAAAGAAGAGGAAGAAAAAGAAAAAGGAAACGGCAAAGAGATAAGGAAAAAGAAAGAAGAAGAAAGAAGAGGAAAGAAGAGGAAGAATAGGAAAAAGAAACGGCAGAGATAAAATAATTTTAAAAAAAAGACTATAAAAATATTATTTTTATAAAATATAGTGTATAATTGATAGACTGATGTGAGTGTTTTATAAAAGTAATGGTGTAAAAAAAAAAGTAAGTTTTTTGTGTAAAATAGACGAAATCTTTTAGAAAAGCTAATGCGATTGCTCTTAAACTACATTTATGCATTTAGTTCAAGAACACCATATTTAATCATAACATAAATTGAACAATATTTATTTTTGAGAATCAAATTGAACAATATTATCATTTCAAAAAAAATTGAACAATATTAATAATTCAATTCAAGAAATTTTATTGAAAATTATGTCTATTAACAATTAAGTCCATCAAAAACTATCAAATATATTTAACACACAAATAACATTCAGATTATTTTGTTTTTCACTTAGATTTTTATAATGCTAAATTTTTATATTTTCTTTTTTTGGTTATAAAAGGGATTTGTATTATTAAATACAAATAAGTCTGTTAAAAGCATTACCCTCTGCATCCAAAGGTAATAGAGTCTCCACCATAAGTGGTGGATTATAAAACATCTGTCCTTCCCAAAAGCATCAGAACATCCATTGCCTTCCCAATAGGTGTGCACAATCTATTGCCTTCCCAATAGGTGTGCATAATCCTACAATTAGAAAACAAAGGCTCCAAAGCTTTATTTTCGGCAGAGTTATGAAAAAAGTGAACTAAGGATAGATCATCCAATTCCACAGAGATTAAGATCTTTGGCTAGATCAAGGCTGTCTCTAAGAGCCAACAACTCCGCAATTTCGCTCAACTGAGTATCGGTTGAGATCAAAGGTTAACTAATTTTAAAAAAAAAAATCTTTGATAATGGAGTTTTACTTAAAAGTAAATAATGTTAATATATAATTTTAATACAGTTCTAATAAGTTACATGAAGAAATGATGTCTTACAACTATAATACTTACATTGAGTCACATGATGCAAATATAATCTGTACGATTCAACATTAATTTATTAAAAGTATGGTTGACTGTAATATAGAATAAATAATAAAATTTCTTTTAAATCATGGGCAGTAGACTTTTAATTGGAATAGTAATTATAAACATTTTGAAATATTGGCAGTACAGTTTTACTTTGACCAACTATGTTAATTAATTATTTCAATGTACTTGTGGTTCACCATATGACAAAAAAGAAAATAATTAAATAACGGATTTCTATATATTTTCACAGTTCTCGTTTAATATCGTAGATGTCTTATAATTTCAGATGTTTATTGTTGTATTATTTATTTGTATATATTAAGAAAATTCAGAAAGTTAGTTATTGTTTTTTTTGCTGTCAAAAATACTCCTAAATTAATTAACCAACAACTTAAATATGGGATTAAAATAGTAAATTGGCAAAAGAAAGTTAGTTATTACTTTTTTTTACTATCAAAAATACCCCTACCTAAAATTTAAAAATGGGGTTAAAATAGTAAATTGACAAAAATAATAAATTTCTACTTCTACGTTGAAATGTCTTTATACTTCTAATAAACTCCTACTTTTAAGTTGATTTAAATTCCTACTTCTATTCACTAACTGTTTACAAAATAGAATCACTCTTTTATTAGTTTTAAAACTCCTTCAAACTACAAAACTCACCCCGCGTATTCTTTTTTTTTTTTTTTTTTTTTTTGGTGAATGAAAAAATAGAAATCTCAAATTATAATAAATGCAAATTATTAATCTTTACCCAAAAAATAGAAAAGCCTATTCTTCTTCTTCTTCTTCTTCTTCTATTAATTTAAATTTTTTTTTTTTTTTTTTTTTTTTTTTTTGCTGGGTAAATGTGGAGGCTCAAACTCCCGATCTCAAGCTATACAATTTCACCGGGTGCCACTAGGCTACAAGGCCCAATGGCTTCTTCTTCTATTAATTGATTTGGTTTGATGTATTCCTTTCTTTTCTTTTCAAGAACTCAGTTTATACACATTTACCATTTGAGTGGAACCGTTAAAGAGTATTATTTTTTACAATCAATGGTTAATGTAGATTTTGTGTTGATTTAAAAGAAATAAATTAATAGAATATCCAAAAAATTAAAAAAAAATAGTATAATAGTTAAGAAATCCATTAAAGAAGTCCAGCGTGTCATCCTTGGGGGGAGAAAGAATTATACTAGGAACACATGCAACTTTTGGCGCAACTTTGTGCCATAGCTCGTCACATGGCAAGTTGTGATTGGTAAGGGTATGTCAGTGGGTCATGTGAGGACACACCTTTACCAATCACAACTCACCATATGGCAAGTTGTGGCACAAAATTGTGTCAAAAGTTATGTCCCTAACCAAACAGAGAAGGCAACAATTTCCGTTCGTGGGTGTAGTCAATTTGTCATTTTGTTTAAGAAACAACAACCAAAATGAAAACAATGTCTTTTTTTTTTTTTTTTTTTTTTGAATTTTAATATTACCATTACCCACTCCAGTTTTCTCTTTTCTTTTCTATTTTTTTGAGATAAACGATGGAACACTCCAGTTTTCTAACTTTGCACACTTTGAATATTCAGAACTAGGCCGGACATGACTGGATGGGCTGGTGAAGCAATTAACTCTCAGGTTTGAAATTCAAGCTCTAAAGTTTGATTGGTGTGGTCCGTAGGTGCACATCCGATTCACTGTTCATACGCATGGCCGTTTTTCCATCATTAGAACTTACTCCAAACTCTGCCTAATCATATTCAATTTTATAGAAAGAGAGATATGTGCTGCTGCTGGTCCCTATTTTCACTTTGCTTAAGTTGGATTCCTTTCCCAACTTCATTCTAGTGGGCCTCTTTACGATCGGTCTTTCAATATCCTAAGGAGAGTGTATTCCTTGTTATTCCCAACGGTTTATTCTCATTGCAGGGTCTAGTTTTCTTTTTCTTGGTTTTGAATTTGAGTTTGTGTCTAATTTCACACACACCGAAAAAGAAAAGGGAGAAAAAAACCAGAAGGAAAAGAGGACAAATATATTGAAATAAGAATAAAGATTATTATTTCGATTGCAGCAGAGATAGCTAAGTGCTTAGTTGGACAGTGTCTAAGTCATTCGTTTCTCTACTGCAACGACATTCAAAATATGAAGAAAAAAGTAAAGATGTTGGATGCTGCTAGAGATAAGGTGCAAAATTCCGTTGATGCTGCTATAAGAAGCGCTGAAGAAATTGAAATTGATGTTCGCAATTGGTTAGAAAAGGTTGATGTGACTTTGAAAGAGGCTAAGGAAATTCTGGAAGATGAAGAAAAAGGAAATACGAGATCTTCCGGTGGGGCATGCCTGAACTTGAAGCAATGTCATCAACAAAGAAAGAAAGCAAAGCAAATAGTACAAGATATCGATGATGCCCTAAAAACTGGCAATTTTGACACAGTTTCCCACCGTCCTGCTTCACATGCTATTTACGTGACCTTCAAGTCAAGAATGTCAACTGTGAAGGGACTTATGGAGGCACTACGAGATACTAATATCAACGTTATTGGGGTGTGGGGGATGCCTGGTGCAGGGAAGACTACAATTGTGAACGAAGTTGTTTGGCAAGCCAAGGAAGAAAAGTTATTTGATGAGGTCGCTATTGCTGCTGTGATGCAAAGCCCCGACTTGAGAAGAATTCAAGGAGAAATCGCGGACATGCTAAATCTGAAGTTTGATGCGGAGTTTGTACCTGGAAGAGCAAATCACCTACGAGAGAGGCTAAAAAGAAACAAGAAAGTACTTGTTATCCTAGATGATATATGGAATAAACTTGATTTGGAGGCGATAGGAATTCCTTGTAATGGATGTAAAATATTGTTGACATCCAGAGATAGAGATATATTATCTTGTGAGATGAACACGCAAAAAAAAATTTGAGCTTGATATTTTATCACCAGATGAAGCATGGAGTTTATTTGAGAAGATGGCGGGTGATTCTCTCAGAGATCCTAATTTGAGATCCATCGCAACGCAGGTGGCTGAAGTGTGTGCAGGTTTGCCTCTCGCACTTGTAACAGTTGCAACGGCATTAAAAAATAAGAGTTTGTTTGAATGGGAGAATGCTCTACAACAACTAAGGAGACCCTCCCTTGGAGACGTCACAGGAATGCAAGCAGCTATATATTCAAAAATAGAGTTGAGTTACAAACATCTTGGAAGTCCAATGGTCAAGTCCTTCTTTTTGCTATGTGGTCAAATAGATTCTACCATTTACTACCGGGACTTGTTAAAATACTGTTTCGGACTGTGTTTATTTCCTAGCATCTGTACATTGGAAGAAGCTAGAAATAAAGTATCTACTCTGGTTCGGAACCTCAAAGACTCTTGTTTGTTGCTAGAAGACCCTTATTCGAGGGACTATGTCCGTATGCATGATCTTGTTCGTGATGTCGCCATACTAATTGCCAAGGCTGAACATGTGTTCATGATGAGAAATGATGATACAGTAAAATGGCCAGATGAAGATGCATTAAAAATGTGCACATCATTCTTTGTATATGCTAGGGATATCCATGAACTTCCTGACAAGTTGATATGTCCGAAGTTAAAATTATTGCATGTGGATGGCAAAGATCATTATTTTAAAATTCCAGACACTTTTTTTAAAGGAATGAGGAGGCTCGAAGTGTTAGATTTAACTGAAATGAGACTTTCATTACTTCCTTCCTCAATTAATCTCCTTTCAAACCTGAAAACATTGTGTTTGGATAGCTGCGTTTTGGGAGACATAGTTGCGATTGGAGAGTTGAAAAATCTAGAAACTCTTAGCCTTCTTTGCTCCAAATTTACACAGTTGCCAAAAGAAATAGGGCTCCTGACTTGTTTACGGTTGTTGGATTTGTCAAATTGTACCAAACTTGAAGTGATTCCATCAAATGTCCTATCAAGCTTAGTACAATTAGAAGAGTTATATGTCTGTAATAGCTTCACTCAATGGGAGCTTGAAGGAGTGAACAATGAAAGGGCTAGTCTGGCAGAGTTAAAGCATTTATCGTTGTTGACCACTTTAGAAGTAAATATTCCAAATGCCAACATGTTGCCAAAAAATTTGTTGTTTAAGAAGTTGAAAAGATACCAAATATTTATAGGAGATGTGTGGGATCAGTTTGGTAAATCTGAAAGCTCAAAAGCACTAAAACTCAAGTTGAATTCGATCTTTGAATTAGAGCAGGGGATCAAGATGTTGTTGAATGGAATAGAAGATTTGTGTTTGGATGAGTTAAAAGGTGTTAAGAGTATCATATCTGAATTAGACAGCAAAGGCTTCCAACAACTGAAGCATCTACATGTCCAAAATAATTCTGAGATGAAGTACATCATCCATTCAAAGGGGTTGGGTATTGCTGATGTTGTCTTTCCTGTCTTGGAGATATTTTCTCTCAAAAACATGATCAACTTGGAAGAAATATGTCATGGACAAATTCCCTTGACATCCTTTCGTAACTTAAGCATTGTGAAAGTGGAACATTGTGAGAAACTAAAGTTTATCTTCTCATCATCCATAGCTAAAGGCCTTTCACAACTTCAAACATTAGAGATAAGAGAATGCAGCATCATGAATGCAATAGTCGAAAAAGAAGAGGGCAGAAAAGAAGACAGATATGATCTTGTTCCCTCAATTGCGTCGCTTACTACTACATTGTCTTCCAAAGTTCATGAGCTTCTCAAGTACACAAAATTCAGACATAATTGATGCTGGAGAAGTCATTCCTGAAAGCGAGCTAAATTTTCGCCTGCCAATTCTACACGAACAGGTACATTAAAGTTTATGAATTAAAAGGTTGCTAGTCCAATTTGTCTGTAGTAAATAACCAAATTAAAATCAATTTGGGATATGTATACCAAAGTAATTAATATTTATTATTTTAGAGTAATGCTCCCTTTTCACACAAAAGTGGCTAAATTCAAAATAATTAAGCTGCACTATTTATGTGAGGGAAAAATTAACCCTAGACCATTAAATAATCTTTTCTTATACTAGCATAAGCAGATTTCTTTTTTCATAACCTAACTATTCTTTGCACAATTGCACCTTCCAAACGTGGCAATGCTGATAGTCTCTATTATCAATTGTTTTTTGAGAATGTATTATCAATTGTTAATTGAAGTACATTCTCAAAAAAAAAAAAAAAAAAAAAATTTGTTAATTGAAGTAAATGGGAAGTAACATATCAGGGGCACTTGTGACACACATATCCTTTCTCACGCGTAAATAATTTATGGACACGTGAGAGAAACATGTGCCTCAAGTGAGGTTATAGGCTAATAGCTAAAGAATATTAGTTGGGTAAGAAAGGCTACGTGTATCACACAATTAATAACTTGTGTCCTATTTTATGAAGCTGATTTTTTATATATATATAATTTTTGTGAAGCTAAATTTAAATGTTGCATCTTTATTAGGACTTGAAAGTTATTAATTGATGAAAACATGGTCACACTTAGTTGATCACCCTAATTATGCAATCAAAAATTATATTGAGACTTAAATGACTATTGAGTTTCAATGTCAATTGTTTGCAAATTTGGGAATACAAATCTTCAAGAGCCCTATAGCTTAATTTCATAGTCTCTTGTATTTTCAAGAAAGACGCTCAGGGTTCACATTCCTCCTTTGCCAATTGCAAATATATTGAAAAAACAAAAAGACTTTAATACCCCTCCCTCATTTATAACATAAAGTCATGGTTTAAAAAACCAAAACCATAAGAGAAATGAAAAAGGGACTACTTCCTAATAATAATAATAATAATAATAATAATAATAATAATAATAATAAGTATCCTGTATTTATAACCTAGTTAGTTAAAAAAAAGTCACCATTCTTTCATGTTTTAAGAAACCAATTTTAGAATCCCCTCTCTCTCACTCCAAAAAAAAAAAAAAAAAAGTGTAGATATGTGACAGGATCATAATGTGCCTTTATAATGAATTTATCTTTTGATGACTCTTCCCTCTCATTGCTTGCCAAGTTGCCATGCCGCTATGTTCAAATAAAAAATTTGGTGATTTCCTCAAATGAAATAACAATAATATACGTACCCTAACTTATGCTTTTTTTTTTTTTTTTTTTTTTTTTTTGATAAGACAATGAGAGGCTTTGCTCCTTTATATAGAAAACAGAGTGACCAAAAATGCTTGAGTGAATTAACTGTTGTTGCAGAGGCTCTGTTCCTTCGTAAGTCTAACTAATCTGACTATTAGAGAGAATTAACTGCATCCTAATTACTTTAACCAATTGAATTAGAACACGTGTCTAATCAAAAAAAAAAAAAAGCACCCCAGTCTTTATGACATTGTTTTGAGTTTGGACTTCTTTTAACAAGTTTGCTAAAGTAGATAATTAATTGTTATTGCAGGTTGTGTTCCCCAACTTGGAAACGTTGGAACTGTCCTCTATACACTCTGAAGAGATACTATTTCACAACCATCATCGGCCAAGCTCCTCTTTCAAATTAACAGACCCGAGATTTCAAAATTTGCGTAACTTGAACGTGAAAGGCTCTGGCAATTTAAAATACCTATTGTCTTCTTCTACAGCAACATTTATGGTTCAGCTCAAATATCTTGACATTGAGGACTACGGTAATGGAAGAGGTACTACTCACAGAAGACTTAGGAGAAGAAGAAATAATTCCAAAGGTGTTGTATACTTTACATTCATGCTAATGCTCTTTTCCAATTTCTCAAAACTTCCAATAATTTGCAAACTTACAAAAACAAGGATTCCCTATTAAAATTACAATGAAAAAAAAAAAAAAAAAAAAAAAAAAAAAAAAAAAACAAAGATTAACAAAAACTTCTACTCTTCCAAGTTTTGGCACTCAATGTCTCCTCTTTAATTTGAAGACTCGAATGATTTGAGTACCTTCTTTCACCTATGATTTCCTCTACAAATTCCACCATGACATTATAAAACTTTCAATATCTTCATTTTGGTCAATCTTATTTTGTGCAAAACACGTATAAATATTCAATGGTACTATGGGTTCTAAGAATGACAATGGTGGATAACATGGCCAATAGTAACAAAGGAATGTTTTTTTTTTTTTTTTTTGAACACAAATTGAAGTAACAATGACACTAGTTCATTGTAGATCTAAATAACTTCTTCACGTTGTGAGTTAATTTTTTTTTTTTTTTTTTTTTTTTGGGGGGGTGGGGGGTGGTAAAAGGTCATACGATAAAGCCTTTTCTGCCCATATATACAATTGGTTCTATAGAATAAGTAATTAAAAATATAAGGAAACATTAAACTTTTTTTTTTCTGCAGGGAATAAGTAAATGAAGATTTATCATTCATGCCATAATTTAAAATAGCATGCTGAGTAAATAACCCATAGAATCTGTTGAAGGTCAGATGCTTTACAAACCTGGTGAACAAAAATTTGATTTCTTTGTTCATATTGGCATGTCCTTGTGTAGAGAAGAATAATTACCAACAGGACATGCTATCACACTAACCAAGTGCACCCCCCAAAAAAAAAAAAAAAAAAAAAAAATTAACACCTGCCATATAGCACATCAAACATGGTGTTAAAGCAGAATATATCTCAAGAAACCAGCAGAGTAGCCAAGATCCAAGAGAAATTGCTACAGTCAGCATGTTTAAAAGCCACCAAAAGGGCAAAAGTTAAGGTTTAAGATTTAAGATTACCAGAGCCAAACAACCAAGAAAAGTTACAGCTGAAAACAGATGCAGCATAATTGTAGAAATCTATTTATGCATCCAACAGTGACAGCGTAAAATGTCATTGTTTTGAAGACAATTCTTTGTCCTTCTTGATTAAATATTGTTCATCAATTAGCTTCTTCTTTTTTGAAAATTTTTTTAAACAGATACACGACCCCACCTGCCAGAATTTTGTATCAAGAAATCTAGGGAAACTCTCCTAATGGGGATGAGCTTAGTATGCCTGGATCTACAACTCATACCAAGCCTCCAACCACTAGGCTGTACCCTAACAGGTACTCATCAATCAATTTTACCCTCCTGAGATCCAATCTCGTGCAAGTAATGTTCGGCTTCCAAAGCTGCCCTGCAACCTGCATCATTAAAGAAACCAAGTAAACTAAATAGGGAAGACCTTAATACATATACTGTGAATAAACCATAACTTAAGGGGAACAGGTATTTTTATTTAAATTTAAAATGATAACATAAATTGTTCAACAAAACCCAAATATTGGTGACAGAAACAGGTTATCACAACAATGGTTGATGCCATGGCCAATGGTATAATCAAAACCATTGCTTACATGATTTCTAATTTTCTATATGACTGTTCTGAAAATTGAGAATGAAACAGAAACCTGCAGCAGCCTTTCTCTCCCCCCCTCTTCCCCAAAATCTTGGGACCAAAATGAACATTTCAGAAAGACATGTATTCCCAATAGCAGAATCACTTGGATTGGAGTTAGTAAGCAACAACTTGCTGCTATTTACCTACTTATATATCACTGCCAATTATTTGTATTATCTCAATTCTTATAGTCAATTACAGAAACTGTCAAATCTTATGCATCCCAATGTACCTAGATGATGAACACAAAACACTTCCCCAAATCAATGTAGTTTTTTTTTTTTTTTTTTTGTAAATCACATTTAAAAAGACAAACAATCCAAGGCTAGTCAAGTATCTTGCGATAAGTTCAGTTTGTGAGATTAAAGTTATGCACAGGCTTAATTTACATTTGCACAAAAATCATAAATACATGTCACTCAATCTCAGGTCACCAAGCAATAAAAAAAGCCAGAGAGCTCAACCTTGAAGTGACAAGTGACAATCCATTTGATCTTATTTTAAGGGGTCCAAAAATGGGTGGGACAAAATCAAGTTCCAAATATTCACATAACCGAATACTCCATGTTCTTAAAACCTGAGTTAGATCAGCTTGGGTTTGCTAAAAAATGGGCTCAGTGTCTCAAAAGAAGGTGCTTAATTCAAGACTCAACAGTCATCCAATTGCATAGAGAGATGGTGATCAAGCCATGTCAAACAGATCATAAATAGATTAATTTCTTCAAAACCCTAGAGCACAAGTTTCATCATTTTGATAAAGAAGAACAAAAAAATTACACAGTCACACAAGGTGAGACTAATTTTGTTTTTAAATCCACAAGCATAGAATGGACAAGAAAAAGAACTTTTTAGAACCTTCTTAACTATACAGCTATTAGGAGTGAGTTAAAAAATAAATATTAAAATTTTCTTTTGTTTATTATCAGTTTCATCGGTAAAGGGCAACTACATTCACTAATGTGTTGCACATAGAAAATACCATAATGCAACAAGTAAATTAGGGACATTGGCAAATTTAGAAAGCATAAATATTCTCTGTTCTTGCAGTCAGTCCCTTTATCATCTGTGGGCAATTTGATCAAGAACAAAGAAACATGTAAACCAGCAGCTTGTAGTTGAAAAATGCATCTGAGTAAGTAGTATAGAGAAGAGAAGTGAACCAGGCAATTAAGTTCAGCATTATATCAATGCGATAAACATAATTTTGACCCAGCAAAAAACAGAAACAGAAAAAAATACACCTTATTACCCACACAAAACACATAATCCCAAATAAAATGAAGAAGAGAAGTGCTGCAAACATAGAAGCTCCAAAATCGAAATTTAAATGACGAAGGGGAGAGAAAGAGGATATTGACAAACCAGTGCCGGCAGCAGTAACAGCCTGCCTATACTTTTTATCCTGGACATCTCCGGCAGCAAAAACTCCAGGCACACTTGTCTGGGTGGTCCCTGGCTTTGTGACAACACAGCCACCAGAATCAAGTTCCATCTGACCATCCAAGAACTTGGTGGCTGGCTCGTGCCCTATCACAAAGAACAATCCTGAAACCTTGAGATCCAAAACCTCCCCACACAGTACATTCTTCACCTTCAACCCTCCCAAGACCCTATTATTAGTGCTTTCATCCCCATAGGCTCCCACGACCACCGAGTTCCATAGAACTTGAATCTTGGGGTTAGTCAAGACCCTCTGCTGCATAATTTTTGAAGCCCTAAATGTATCTCTCCTATGGATGATGTACACAATGGACCCATACTTGGCGAGGAATGTGGCCTCCTCCATGGCTGAATCCCCACCTCCAATTACTCCCACAGGCCTGTTCCTGAAAATGTGTGCTGCACCATCACATACAGCACAAGATGATATCCCTCAGCTCCAAAACCCTCCTGGGCCCTCACCAGAGCCAGGGAAGTCTAACCGCTTGGCGACAGCACCAGTCACCACAATAATGGAATTGGCAATGACAGTCTTAGAATCAGTGAAGACCATGAAAGGGGTGGTGGAGAAATCCACCTTGTTGATGGACTCGGTTAGAATCTAAGTGCCAAAGCGGAGTGACTGCTTGCGGCAGCGGTCCATGAGCTCAATGCCATGAATTCCATCTGGAAATCCTGGGAAGTTCTCCACCTCAGTGGTCGTGGTGAGCTGGCCGCCAGGGGCAATGCGATTGGCCATCCACCCCTCAAAGAGGATGGGCTTCAACTCTGCGCGGGATGCATATATGGTAGCAGTGTGGGCAGCTAGGCCACTTCCAATGATGCACAACCTTGTTTTGAGGGTATGGAGGTCATCCATGGCCGAAGTCGAAGAAATGACAGCTGCAGACGAGGATGCTTGTCCAGGTGTGGAAGTGGGAGCTACGGTGGGAGCAACAGAGTTGGAGGCCTTTCGAACAAACTTGGAACCTCTTCTGAGTAGATTTAAGAGCTTGTTTTTAGGGCAATAACTCATAATTTCTCCTTTCAGCAGTCTCTATTCTATAACAGTTAAAAAGCATGGTTTGAAAACCAAATTGTAAAGAGAACAACCAAAAAAATAAAAAAGATATGTTCAAATTTTTAAGATTGGACCATAATGGCATCATAAAAAAATTAGAATGAAATAATAAAGCATAAACAAGCTAATTAAAATTTGAGCAATAACAAATCTTTAAGTACAACGTCTAAACAAACAAATGAATTCCACAAAGTAATATTACACCTTAAAAAAAAAAAATATATATATATATATATATATATATTCGACTACAACAACAGCAGTGACAACCACCACCTAAGATGATATAGAAAATCAAGAGGAATAACAAATAAACCTAAGAATTAAACAAACTGAGGACATATATAAACAAAAACAGAACACCCACAAAGTACTTGATTTTCATAAACAATGTGGTTCAAGTCGCAGCAAACCCTGAAATGAAATATGAAGTCAAACAAACTAGAAACGGTGACACACTTAATGGCAAAGATTGAATTATTTAAACAAATGAAAACAAATTGAATCTATATTTAACTAATTCCAGGTTACTTACATATAGTTAAAGAAAAATATAACAGGACCAAATAAAAAAACACATGATTACGTATTTTTTGTTTAAAGCATGCACTGATAAAAAGGGGGATTACATTTTAACTTTGAATTTTAGCAAATACCCAGTAAAGAAAATTCCAAAAAAAAAAAAAAAAAAGAATAACCCTCAAATGATTCTATGTTCTCTGCATTTAACAATGTGGGGTTGCCTTTCTGACTGAGTAAACTAAGTATTATGGAAAAAAATTTGGAACACCCCATGTTTTTTTCTACATTTCAAAGCTCAAATTAACAAGACACAATAGCTGATAAACAACAACAAGCTTCAACAAATGAAAACTTCCAGAACCCATCTAAGATCATGTAATACACAAACCCAAATAGATAAAGGAATCCAAAAGTAAACAACCAAGTGAAGACGATGAAAATGTTTACCTCAATGTCTAGACTTCCCAAGTTTCCAGTGAGCTATTCAGATTGGGGTTATGGATGAGGAGGAGGGTTGGTGGTTCCGTGGCAGAGGGGAAAGAAGAAAGCATAAGCTCATAGGGTTGGAAGATAATAAGTCCCTCCATGACTTCTTATGTTACTGCTTTGCTTGGGCGGTAGGTTTGGGCCTTGAGACAGAGGAAAAGAATGATTTCAAAACTGGAATCCCATCCCAGGGTGGTCGTTTTTTTTTTTTTTTAATAAAGTAATATTAATATATTGAAGGTGGAAATATAACTATCATCCTACTACACTTCCTAGTAAATCTGGAAATCCCAAGTTAAATTCAAACTACTATTAGTCATGACGTTTCTACGATGTCTCATAGGCAGAAAATTATTGGGTATTCTTAAATAAAATTTCTCATTATATGGGGAGATCTTTTCTAACAACCCATTCTTTAATTTTGTCCATTTTCAATAGTCTATGATTAGAGATTGTGGATTAATGGGATGAGAATTAGGTAATAGAACCCTAGGGAAGGTGTTTTCCATATAAGGACATTCATTCATCCATCATTTGGTTGATCTATTATATTTTGACAATCAAGCTAAGGGAGGGCCTCCTGTTGGAAAGCTTCCATGTTTTTTTTTTTTTTTTTAACTGCCATTTTGAATAAGCAATACCCATCAATAATAATTATTCGTCCACATTTTTTCCATAAAAAAGGGTAATCCATCTAACTAGTAATTACTACCAAGTCATACCAAACATGAGAGCTGGAATATATGAAAGAGGAGAGTAAAGAGAAGGGAACGAAATTTTAATGAAAATAATTGGAATTTGTAAAGACAAAATTTTCCTCTAATTAACCAGATACGTGATGGTTCATAAAATCATTTATGTGTATTAAACCACATAATTCATTAAATCATTTAAGCAAGATACATGACTGTTAAAAAACCATATGACTAAAAGTAAAGGTGAAGTAAGTTTCAGATAGCTCAATTTGTAAAAAACTTTGTCTAAAGAGTAATCATCATGAGATTAACGCTAAAGATTGAAATGGTATCATATTTATCACACACCAAAAAAAAAAAAGTTAAATAATCTTTTAAGTTGCCAAATAGTAGGTTTGAGGAGTTTTTCTTCGTATTTGGTTTAAATCTTTGTCCGATTTGTAAGAAATAAAGTTTGTCAAATATTTTTGGGAGTATTACAAAGCTTATTATTAGTATTAGAGGTGTTTCAAACGGTATTATAATTAGTAAAACATGAGATGAAATATATATACATATCACTAATTGAACATTTTAAGCAATGTTTTAATTTTTAAGCCAAAAATTAAAAAATTTCAAGAAATATTTTATTTTTTGAAGCAAAATTTAATTTTTAAAAAGTTGCGATTATTTATAGACAGTACATTAGTTTTTTTTTTTTTTTTTAATTCAATAGTTGAGGGCGGGGGGATTTGAACCTTATATGTTTAGATGTTTTTGTTGAAAACATTATGAGATATCAATTGAACTACAAAAACGATGACAAACAAACATTAGTTATTCATAGACATAACTAAGATAGAATAGTAGTATTTTGTAGAGCCTATTTGGTAAAGTGAAAACAATTTTGTGTTTTCGATTTTTGTTTTATAGGTGTTTTGGAAAAATTGTTCCCAAAATGCGTTTTATCACCTTAAAACCATGGTTTTAAAAATCAAACCTGGGCAAAACCAGATTTGCCTCCGATTCCTGATATTTCCCGTTTTGACCGGTTTTTGATCGATTTTCGCCGGTTTTAGGCATTTTTTTTAAGACCGGACAAGTTCTCTATTCAACCAGTAGGACTAGTCGATCTGATCCAATTTTTAAAATCTTGCTTAAAACACAAATCCATTGATTTGGCATTATTTTCTCACCCCAGTTTTTCACCCATTTTCCTCTTCTTCCTATTCAATTCTCATTTTCTCTTCCAATAAAAAATTACCACCACTCACAAATAGTCCAACATTATCTAGGGGTGGCAAAATTGGACACGACCTGCGAACCCCGACACGACACGACACGAAATTAGCAGGTTATGGGTTGAGGCTTAATGTGTTTGTGTCATATTCAGGTTGACATGATTAACCCATTGTTGATACCCATTTTTGAGACACATTTTCTACAAGCCCGATTCGACCAAGCCCAACTTCCTTGGGGGCTTAGTTCATGTATTACATTATATTTTATTCTTTTAAGCATGGCCCAAGCTCATGCAACATGTTGGGGGAAATTGAGGAAGTGTGGCAAGTGGACAAGAGACACTGGTAGCACCTCTGGCTCACGAAGGAGGTCTTGTACCCAAAATTTTCACCTTAAAAGAGCTTGTATGCTCTGGCTGACTGTGGTCTAACCTTTTTGCTTTACGATTTTTTGGCCTAAAACATATAGCTGACCCTAAGTGGTTGGCCTTGTCTGCCGTAACATCCAAATGCAGACTCCAAGGGCTTGCCATGTTTAGGAAACATCAGCCCATGAATTTAGGCCACTCCATTTCCCAAATTATGTAAAAAGCAAGCCAACCCTCTTATCCAATTAAAACAAATCTAACTATAACTTGTTTGATTAAGACCTTGGGGTCCAAAACCTCTTCTATTGATCAAAAACCAGTCTCTTAGAGCACCCCAAACTCAATACAAAAGGCCTCAATTAGATTCAAAATGAACCAACCACATTTTCCCCATAAAGCTGAAATTTGAAAGCAAAAGCCACTGAGTCAGAAAACATTTTCATAATTCTGAACTTTAGGGGTGGAAATATGGGTACATGAGAACTTTTCCTCTCTTTCTCATAACCTCTCTCAATTTTCTCTTCTCGTTGATTGTAGGTCGAAATTTCAGACTTGTATGCTTTTTTTTGCATTTTCTTGTATTTCAATTATAGCATTTTGATTTCTTTCTTGTTAAAGCGCCATTAGCCTTTTGTTCATTATACATTTAAAATTTTGGGTTTGATTCTCCACAAATAAACATTTTTAAAGAACCCAAGGGGAGATTTGGGATAATATCACATTTTTGGCATTTGTCGCAAAAAACGTCCTCGACACCCATTTAATAAACGGATTAGGTTAGTGTTCAACATATAGAACCGTTTGACTTATCTGACCCGTTTAATTAAATGACATTTTACCAATATACCCTTCAAACTCTAGGTATATAAACTTATTAGTTGTTGTGGTTTATTTTCTTTGACATATTGTGATTGATTATTTGTGATATTGTGATATGCTTTAGTTTTGAATAATTATTTGTAATGTAGTTACTCGTTAGTTTTAAATTTTATATTAAAAATATTTATTTGTTTGTTTTTTCATAATTTTTTTTATTTTAATAAAATTTGATAAAGAGGTCGACACAACTGAGATATATGTTATCACAAATTTGTTATCATGGAGTTTCAACTTTCAAGCGGATCAAGTATATGACTCCAAATTTGCTTGCAAAATATTAAATGGTGGTTCTTAATTTATCGAATCAGGTTGCTAAAGGATGGCTGATGAATGCAGTGAAGGATGTGAGAACTTGGTTTGATTTTTGGGTTGGGCTTGTGCGGTTTGAGAAGATGAGTTAATTTCAGAGTGAGATGGGCTAATGAATATTTAGTCAATTTCAGGTTGGACTTAAGATTTCATTGGGCCTTGGTTGCTTAGTTTTGATTTGTTGGATATCCTCTTTTATTATATGGGTTGGCTGATTTAGTTGATTTGGTCAGTTTGTGCCTTTTAATTGGGTCTGGCTTTGAGTTTGTTTGAAGCTATGTATGGGCTTGGGAGAGATGAGTTTAATTGTTGAAGTTGGTGTTTTTGGGTTTTGAACAGTAAATAGTTCTCTCAACAGTTTGCTTTCTACTCCAATGTGTCCATATCATTATCAAGAATTTTGTTTTGTTTTTTTTTTTTTTTTGTTTTTTTTTTTTTTTTGCAACAAGTAAATTAGAGGCACTGGCAAATGTAGAAAGCTTAGGTCCTTTTTGGTAAGAAATTTCAAATAATAGTTTTCAGTATTTAAACACTAATTGTGGGTCAAAAAAAATTGTTTAATAGAAAATTTCATTTAGGAGTGTCTGAATTACGTTTCTTATTTTAAGATTTTGAACACTATATTTAGAGAACATTTTCATACTCATTTTCAATTTTCAAATAACATCACTTAATGACACTTTTGTAAATATATTAAAAATTGTAAACCTCACTTGATAAGAGATTACACATACACATACCAAACTGTAGGCCCCACCTGGTGAGTAAATTTTCTCTCCCTTCAAACAAAATAATAACACTTTTACTATACTCATTCTTAAAAAAAAAAAAAACAAAAAAAAAAACATACATGTACCAAACATACAATTATATTTTTTTCATATTTTAAAATATGTTATTTGAAAAATATTACTAAACACAATTTTTGGATTTTAAATACTTTAAACACATATTATCTGTCGCCAAAAAAGAAAAAAAAAAAAAAAAAAAAAACACGTATTTCACGACACTTTTTAAACAAGTTTTGACATTAGAGCAACAAAAAACTGCGCCTGCAGAAACAAATACACCTTATTCCCCACATAAAACACATGATCCCAAATAAAATGAAGTCAAGCAGTGGTGCAGACATAGAAGTTCCAAAATCGAAATATAAATAATGAAGGGGAGAGATAGAGGATGTTGACAAACCAGTGCCGGCAGAAGTAACAGCCTGCCTATACTTCTTATCCTGGACATCTCCGGCACCAAAAACTCCGGAATCTGAGTACCGAAGCGTAGCAACTGCTTGCGGCAATGGTCGTATATGGCAGCGGTATGGGCAGTTGGGCCACTTCCAGTGATGCACAACCTTGTTTCGACGGTATGGAGGTCAGGAGGTCATCCATGGCTGAAGTCGAATAAATAATGAGCGGCAGAGGGGAATGCTAGGCCACTTCCAAATTTCAATGAGCAAATCCTGCATACCTCTTTTCGTAATTGCTCTAGTATGCAACTCTCTGTTTGTTGCACTCTGTTATCCACGTACTGCATCTCTAATGAGTTTTAAGGGAATGCTTTCAACCAAGATTTTATGTATATGGAATGCTTGAAACTATCATTAGGATGCATGCAGAACCTCCTATTATGTGTGCCTTTGCATATAGAAGGAACAGTGAATTTCTAATCTTTCATCGCGAATATTACGAAGATTGACATTTACTGTATGACCTTTTTTTTACTTTTTGCTGAATAACACATACTGTAGGAATTATTTTTGACAACTGAATTTGAAAGTTGGGATAGACTTTGGAGGACCTGTCCTGTACTCATCCATTATTGTTGTTTCTAATCGATCTCCCTCTGCAATTGGATGACTTTATATTGTTTAAAAAATAAGCTCTGTAAAAGTAGATTTGTACCTTGAAAGGATGGGGCTTTAAAAAGACGTAAATAATCTTATAGAGAAAATAAGTTGGCATTTTAGCTAAATGATTTTTGCAACCCTATCTAGCTTGTAATATGGTGGTCTTGAAATTTTTTTCACTGTGGCAAGAATACCCAGTTTAACATAACATTTGAACTGTTCAAATGTCAGTTAGTTAAGCACAAATTTAACTCTGGCTGCTACTATCTTTTAGTATAAGAGCATTCATAAAACAAATAGTTCTTTCACTCCAAAATTCCTATGTGGAACAAACATAGGAGATGAATAATATTACCCCATTAGCAAGTCTTCATGGCTGTATAACATATTCTTGACTATTAGCCAACATATGAAGGTATTCTTAAAGATTGCAGCAGAAAACCAGATCATCCTTGACCAACATCAATGGCAACCCATTTTTAGATCCTAGGAGTTTTAAAGTTCCTAGAGAAAATTCTTGAATGCAAAACCCATTCTTCGACACTACGACTTCTAAAGTTCCTTCTTTGAAGTAATGGGTGACTTGAGATTATTGATACAAATTCTTTGGTATTGCCTTGAGTGGGAATGAAATGATTTTAGGGCTAGTTTGTTGGTGTGAAGCGTCGTGTCCTTGGAGAGTGTGTTTGGAATTTTTCTCTTGATGATTGGTTCAAGGTGTATGTTGGTGGTTTGAATTGTTGTCATTGGTTGCACTTTTAAGTGTTCTAAATGGCTTCAATAATTTTGTCATGTCTTTTTGACTTTGTGTTTCAAATTTTGCTTGAACTTGGAATGAAGTTTTGAAAATTTTCATGTTGAATGTCTTGGTCCTTAGAAGATGAAAGTTTAGTTTCATGGGAGGTGTGAGGCTTTTGAGTGGTTTTGGAATGACATGCCCATAGTGTGTGTGAGTTCAAGTTGATAATGATGGTGTTTTTTTTTTTTTTTGAATGCAATTGGGTGTGAGGTGTGTGTGGGTTGATGGTATGAACACAGGTTTCAAATTCCTTAGGTGTAAGGGAAAGTTTTTATTTTTGGAGTGATGTGCCCATTGAGTTGTAAAGCTATTTTGAATGGTTTTTTGGAGTTGGATGTTTGCTTGAGCTTGTGGTAAATGTGTTTTTCTTGATGAATGGATGTAAGAACCAACTCGTTCATGAGTTGAAATTTTTGAGTTTTGGGTTTTGTTTTTGCTTTGAAGCTTGCTTGGGCTCATTATTCGCTTAACAATTGATCCCTGAGTCAACTTGCCATGACCTTTTTTGTTTAGCCTTTTAGCCATTTTCTCCATGACCACAATTTTGACGCTAAGCTAGAATTTGCTGAAACACTCACATAAATGGGTTGCCTTGGTAGCTTTTCAAATGTCATTTCATTATTGATTTTAGGCTTCAATGTGTTCACATGAATGACTTTGGAATGAAGTTTTTTGCACACATCTTCTCTTGTGGATGTGACTTTCATGCTACAAAGATTAGGTTTTTCTTGCATTTAATCTTTTTCCTTTGTATTTGCCCAGTTTATGCCATGTGTAAGATTAACCTGTGCGGATTTGATCTTGACTGTAGAAGACCATAACTTGCGAGAACAGAGGTCCCTTGAAGAATTTGTGGATATGTTGGAGAAACAAAGACCCTCAAGTTGGTAACAAGATCCAAGTAGATGGTGTCCAAGAACAGATGGATTTGCGGACAAGATGCAAATGTGACTCTTTTGGCTTTTAAACAATTATGCTTAAGTTAAAGGCCAAAATGTGAATTTTCGTGTAAGGACCTTTATGTTGTGCATGATTAGAAGTGTATTGATCCTTAGCATAGGAGATAGTGAGCTTGCAGTTTCTCCCCTCACTCGAAAATGTAGATTGAGTTGGAAATTATGATTGCGAGGAGCTGCCTATGCCACTATACTACATTATAGTACAGTTCTCCTTCTCCCAATGTGCCACAAAGAGCATTGGTGGCCTTGTGACTTTATGGGAGGTAACTTCTTGCTTAAGTCCTTGCTTGCTCTTATGATTAGTCACATCTTCTTCTTCTTCTTTTTCTTCTTCTTCTTCTTTTTGTAGATTTAGGCATATGAGTATTTTGGCGAGGTACAAGCTGTAATGGAGCAGAAGGAGAATGTCTACCCCTGTATAACCAGATGGTCTTCAAGCAATCAAGTATGAGGTTGCAAAGATTGACACCCTGTACAAGATTGGTGCCGACACTACACATTGACGACTTTGCCATTGATGATGTAAGTTCTTTTCTTGGTTTTTTTTGTTCTGCATTTTTATTTGATGTCAATATCTGACACTTTTGCTTGCATTTTTTATGTAGATGACTCTGAATCCATGGTCTAAAGTTCAAGTTCTAGCTGGATTCTCCTGTGTAGCCCTTCACAGACGCCAAAAATTGTTTGAGTCACCATTGGGTAGGTACTGGTTTCTTGGAGACCATGTACTCATTCAAGTCAACCACTCATACCCTTCAGTACTTCTGAGAGACACTCCAGCCAAGGACGAAGCCACATTATTGTATACTGAATGCTTGAAACTACCATTAGGATGCATGTAACATGGTGAGAACTGGACTGGATCAACTGAATTATCATCCTTCACCAGAAACTCCTATCATGTGTGCCTTCAGCCTTGGCACAACTATTTCAGGGAAAAAAGGAGAAAACCTGGACCACCTATGAAAGCTATCCAGGCTAAATTACTTATGACAAAGAAGTACTTCACATTGCAAAAGTGGTTTCTGATTTTGATTGTGGCTTTCAAAAATCTGTGGTTTTTCATTTTCATTTGTTGACAAAAATCTCACTGACTTTCTTGATTTTATGCCATTTGATGTGACATACATATCTATAATGTCATTTATAAATCAACTTTAATATGATTTGACTGTGTTTGGCACTACTGCAAAGTTATGTATCTTGCTCATGTGTTCTGGTTACTTTGGTTTCTCCTTTCAGAAGAATGCTCCATGCCCTGTTTTCAACCTAAAATTTAGGTTTTTCCTTATATAAATCATGATCTTTTGAATACAAATTTTTGCATGCTCTCTCTCTCTCACTCTCTCTCTTCCCTACAATTTTTGCATGCTTTCTTGTAATCATGCTTGTTAGAAATTATTGAATAGGTTCATTTGTCATTCACATAAAGGTCTAATGAGCACTTCTACAAAAGATTGGGGTTGTTGGCTATTGTTTAAATTAGGACTTGTGATCTTCCCCTTTTCCTTTCAAACAACAGTTGATTTCTGTATTCCATTGCGCCAATATTAGGTCATCTCACATTCAAAGTCAAGAATATTTTGAGAGGAACCTCTGTTGCATGTATGTCATGAATTTCAGATGCAAAAATTGTGGAGGCTAGGATGATTACCTGATTGTTTTTTCAGTAATGTGGGTGCCAGTGGCCAAGAATGTTTAAAGTAATTACTAGTGCAGCAATATACGAAGATGGCAGTCATGCATTTATAATAAAGCATTACCTCAACAAGGTATCTGATAACTGAGCTGTTCTGCTAATATCCATATCCATATGCATATGCATATAAAAGGAAAATTGAATTTCTAATCTTTTACCATGTATATTATGTGACATACACAATATGACCTTTAATAATTTTTCTGAATAATATACTGCTAATAATCATTTGTGTATGCTATTGACATGGAATATTCATGTATTGATTGGATCAGCTTACAGCAACTGAATTTATAAGTTGGTATATAGTTTGGACCTGGCTTGAACTCAAAGTCTCAATCCAATATCGTTGTTTCAAATCGATTTCCTCCTGCAATTGGATGAGTTTATTTTTATTGCCTTATTTTGTTTAAGAGATAAGCTCTGTAAAAGTAGATTTTTACCTTGAAAGGATGGTAATTTAAAAAGTTGTACATAATCTTATACGGAAAATAAGTTGGCATTTTAAGCTAAAAGAGTTGTACATAGAAGGCAACCTAATCTAGCTTGTATGTGGTGGTTTTGGAGTTTTTTCACATCAGTGAGAATACCCAGTTTAGCATAGAATTTGAATGATTTATATGCTAGTTAATTAAGCAAAAATTTGACACTGGCTGCTACTGTCTTTCAGTATATGAGCATTCATAAAATAAATGGTTCTTGCATTCCAAATTTTCCATGCAGAAAAAACATAGGAGACCGATATTGTTACCCCATTAGCAGGCCTATCACAGGTATATAACATTTTCTTGGCTATTAGCCGGCATATGAAGGTATGCTTTGAGATTGCAGCAGAAAACCAGATCATCTTCAACCATTGACATCAATGGCTACCCAATCTTAGACCCTAGGAGTTTTTTTGGTATCAGATCAACTAAAATTTAGAAATCAAGTAAAAGGAATTGGTTGATGCATATTCATTCATTATTCCTTTCAGTTGTAGGGCTAGCCCATCGTATGACTTCTGAAAATAAATGCACTGGTTCCATGTTCATTCACTATCATTCCCAGTGAATTATTAGGATTTGTTTTCTATAATCTTATGCATCTATTATGTATCTGCAGGGTCCGTTGTTGCCATCGCTTCTCAATTGGAGGTAAGGTTGAAATATTTTGATGAAGCCCCTATTGAAAATGACGATTGTTCTAATTCTTCACAATCCATATTGGCTCAGGCCCCTTATTGTTTGTTCTACCAACAGGATCATCTAATAATTGGAACTTGCAAACTTTTGTGGTGATGGGGATGAATGTGTGTTATTTGTTCCCTGATTATATCAAATTCTTTACTCTCTTTTATCTTGAAGCTGTATGAGTGGCTGGGAGGAGCTTACTGGATTCTTCTTTTTGCATTACAAATTGATTAGTTATTGTCATCATTTGTGGAATGACCATTTATATTTTCTTTGTTTTATATGGTATTTTGATTTCAGTTCAATTTTGTTGTTTTATAAAATTTATAATAAATATGTTTAGGAAACGGTTGGTGTCTTATTCTATCACAATCAAGTCTTTGGATCTCCTTTGCAGGCTGAAGTTACCATTTCAAAGCTAACAGAGGAGAGGAGTTCAAGCATTCAAGATATAAGAGTCTAACAAAGAGAAACTTGTAACTTCTTGAACTCCATTCTTTTCTTATAGTTTCTTTTGGTATGCTTAAAGTCGGTGAGTTCTGCCATAAGCATTGCAATGCTTCTTCTTTTTTCCCCCTCCTAGTGCAACGGGATTTATCAACTATAAAAATCTTATATGTTCACTATCTGCATATCAGTGAGTATTAAGTTTATTAAAAAGTTTTAGGTCCTGCCCCTTTCTGTAGAGACCAGCAGCTCACATGTCCCCAATTTCTTTTAGCATCTATGAATTCCTCCTTTGTTTTACCAAAAAAAAAAAAAAGGATGGTATAGCTTTGAGTACTTTTAAATTTTTAATAGCACCTCTAAGAAGAATGACTCAGATGAAAGGAAAATGGATTTTTGACCCAGCTGGAGAACTTTTCTTTTAGAGCTGCCTTTAATTTATCTTTCTCATGGTGCTGAGTTTGTGATTCTGAGAAACTCATTTCTTTGTCTGTGGGAGAAGATCCTATTATTATGCATACAAGGTTTTTGTATATAGTGTATCTCTATGGAATATTAACAGATGTGGTGGCTCTGCTTAAATCTCCCTAGTGTAATGAACCCAAACGTACTATAAGGTGTAATTTTTGTAATCACATCGGCAGCCTCATAATCAAGAATAGTCAAGTTAGTTGTAAGATTGCAAGAGGTGGAGCCAAGTTGGTTGTTGGTTGCTTATTTGGCTAATAAGATTTGCAAGCAACTTCTATAAACACTTGTAATCCATGGTCTTAGAGCTTTTGTTATTCTAGAAACTTGGTGAAGAATCAGGCAGCATACGGGAGGATTTGTGGTACAGTTTGTGATTTTCCTGCTGCTGTGGCGCTTGGGCAACAGGCTGTACTGAAGGGCTCGAAAACAACCTGTTATCTATCATTTATGGAGCAATTTGCTCCTAGTGCAACTGCTGCAGAATAAAGAGTGCGAGTAGATGGCAGAGTTGTGACAAGTTGGGAACTTGGCACTACCATGTAGTTTATTGTTGCATTGGTTGAGCAATTGTATGGGAATGAGAAATCTAAAGAGGTTTATGAGCCATTGGTTATACTTTCCAACCATGGGGATGAATATGCCATAAACCAAACTAAATCCAGTGGAGTGAACATTTGATTATTTTCCCAAGATTCTTGTACCTATTACTAATAATGGCAATGAGGAAATGGAAACTGCAATGATCATCAATATTCTTCCACAAACAAAAGCAAATGTTGTGGTGGCCTCTTTTGAGGATAAACTAAAAATTCTTGCTTCTTGTAATGTTGTGGAGGACACTTACAATCTCAAGTTAGTTAGTTAGTGATCTTCAAGAGATGTGGAGCCAAGTTGGTTACAAGTTAGTTGTTTGGCTAATAAGAATGGGAAATGTTAATAGATGCCATAGTTTAGGAACAATTTTTATAAATATTTTATGGGAAAATGATAAAGAAATTAATTTTTTTAACGGCTTTTTATATTTTCCATGAGAGTGGTGTCAAAACTTTCCTAAAATGATTTATTAACAATTATCCTAAGTGCCTTCTCAAAAAAAAAAAAAAAAAAGAAACAATTATCCTAGTGAACTCATTAACATGACCCAATAAGAATTCCAAGAAACTTGTATCAATGAAATCCATAGCCTTTAGCATTGAAGTAAGGTGCAACTTTCTCACTTTCTTTCTCGATTTTCCTGTTCTACTCTTCTTTGTGGAGCGTGACTACTTAGAATTACATCAATTCTCATTCTTTTTCCATAGAAACTAGTGGGCTCATTATATCTAGTCTCAACCCAGCATTTCTTGATCAGTTACATTTTTATATTATTGATAGAGAGAGCAAATCTTGAACATCAAGGAAAAACATTCTGATGATGATTTGGCATTGGATTTGTAAAAATTATTTTTTAATTTGTTCTCCTAAAATTTGCTTCATTTGCAACCACTGCGGTGTGCCTTTTCAAGTATCTAAAGAGCAGGTGGTACCTTTAATTCAAAAACAACAAAAGAGAGAGTCAATAATGTACTAGCATAGTATTACATATTAGGCTGTACAAAGTGAACTCCAGGGCTATGCGTTTGACTGATTGCAGCCATGTAGTCAACTTTTTCTATGATGTGCAAATGCTTCACTTACCCCCCGCAATGACAGTCTTATCGCTTTACTTTGTATTAAACATGTCATTTACTTCTTAGTTGTGGCATTTGCATTTTTCTTTCTCCTTATCTTGCAGGCAGAATTGAGCAGAAGTGAAGAGATCAGAGGAGACTCTCAAGAGTCGGATTTCCTCTTCTATTTGTTTGTATGGTGGCCATCACCAGTGTTGTACTTGGATACCTTTTACACCCTTTTAACACTTTATAAAGCATCAACACTATATGATTAATTCCTAGCTAGTTAATTAGAGATATAGGTATAAGAATCTCTTCCTAATTATAAATTTTCAGAGGTATTTTAGTCAGTATGTTCTTTCTAGCCAATTTACTCGGAATGGAATGTAACTTCCATAATAAGTGTGTTGTCTGTGAGTATATCAGTTTCTTTTAATTTTCACTCTGGCTACCAAAATTTTATTGAGCGGTTAGGCATGGTTTTTCAATTCATTATCAGCTCTTTACTCAACACCACCTTTCACTACCACTACAACCACAACCACCTTCTACTCTTCTTTTATCATATATATATATATATATATATATATATATATATAAACATATAAGTCAAATATGGTTATTTGACATCTTAAAATAAAAATCTGTTGTGTAAATACTAAATAAACTAATAGGAAAAAGATTAGTTGGGAGGAAGTAAACCTTTAATTTAAACAAATGGAACTAATTGTTTAATTTAAATTCCTTCTCAAAAAAAAATTGTTTAATTTAAATTAAATAGCTTTCCATTCCCAACCAAAGCCAGGCATGTAGCCCACCCGTAATTGAAATGGACTCCAAGACCTCCCATGGGTGGAGGTTTCTTAAGATTTGTTTGAATTGAGAGGGAGTGAGGGGGAGTAGAGTAGAGTAGATTTAACTCAAAATTAGTTTTTTTTTTAGCAAACTCTATTCTACTCCCCTCCACAAATTTTTTTTGCATTTAACATTATTTTTGAAATATTTTAGTTAGTTGTCATTTTACAAAACTATGTAGCAAACTAGCATTTCAAGACTCTAAAACTTGAGTTCAAAGGTGGAATTCGAGTTTCTAAAACTCGAGTTGTATGTCATGGCAATCTGATGTGGAAAAAATCTACGTGGTTTCACCTGGTACTTTCTTCTTTGTTGTTCTTCTTGGTTCTTCTTCTGTGGAATCCTTTCTTCTTTGTGCTTGGGTTCTTCATCGTGTTCTTCTGTGGGTTCCTTTCTTCATCGTGTTCTTTCTTCAATTTCTTCAGATCTTCATCGTGTTCTTTCTTCAAATCTTCTGTGGGTTCTTCTCTTTGTCTTCAATTTCTTCAGAATCTCAGATCTTCATCGTGTTCTTTAGATTCATCTTCTTCTTCTATGGAACTCGAGTCTTTAAGACTCGAGTTCCAAGTGGCAAAAATATCTCCATGTTAGCAATCGATCTCGAGTCCTTGAGGCTCGATTTCTTCACCAAACTCGAGTTTCAAAGACTCGAGATGCTACTTTCCTAAATGGTTTCAAAACCTTGCTAACTAACAATATTCTCTCCCCTCACTATGCTAGTCTCCAAATATCCCTCCCCTCCACTCTCCCTCCTTCCTCCCTCCATCCAAACGGGCCATAGTTTAGGAGCCCAGCCAAGCCCACCCTTAATCATTCACCTCATGGAACCATGTGATGGTTTTGAAAAGGATTAGGAAGAGAAACAGTTGTTAAACAGCCACTAAGGTCTGACAGAGTCACTTGAACATCAAATAAAGATGGTTCTCAAATGTAAGCCACAAATCTATTATCATTACGGTTGTAAGTGAACTCTATTATAAATAAGATTGAAAATGAATTGAGTCGAGTTGATTATTAAAAATTCAGAATTGTCCATTTAGTTTTATTTCGAATGAAAGTCAGCATTACTTATTTGAGTTATATAGATAAAATGATTTTTTTCATTTATGAACTTATTAAAATTAGATTTGTTGATATTGTATCTTTACAAATTGAGTATTTATATTATCAAAAAATTATAAATACTAATTTGATATCTTAAGAATATATTCATAAAATTACAAAATTTACTATTAATTTATATAAATATATTTTTATATAAGTATACATGTAATATATAATATTATGTATGTTTAAATCTAATTTCTTTTGTTTACAAATACATTATAATCATTGTGAATTGCTTAAAAGCTAAAAGTTTATTGCTTTAACGTTTAGATTTTTTGAAATAAACTAGATTTTAATTTTTTTTTGTCACACATTTAACATAAAACATTATATCTTTGATCAATACTATATAAATAAACTATTGAAAATAAGCCACTACCAAACATACACTTATCTTATAATTAAGTATAAATTTACAAGTAAACATTATTGGATAATTTACAGCCATGCCAGAATTCAAGTAGTTGCCAAGAATTTTATGTTTTTCCTTGTCAAAGAAAGAAACTAGTGTGAATCTGATGGCTCATATTGTGTGGTGGATTGTACCAACCATATCTTTGGTTTTTAGATTAAAATGTTAGGTATACAAGTGTGAGTGAAGTCCTGTATTGAATAATGATAAGAAGAATTAGTAGAGATGGTATATTGGACACAATAAACGCCCATAAAGCCCACACAAACATCTTGATGATATTGAAAAAAGGCCCAACAAAGGATATTTGTCAATGGTGTTAAACCATAATGATAGTGAGCTGTAGAGTTGACACGTGAAGGCCCATGGATGATGCACTGGTAAATGAAAATGCTCATTTAGGCAAGGAGGAGTGAGTGTGACTTGTTCATTGCCTATAGAGAGACAAAGACTCTCAGATAAATGACAGATTGTTGGGTATACACATGTGAGTGAAGTCTCACATTGAGTAATGATGACAAGAATGAGTAGTTAATATAATACTAGCTTGTAACTCATGCATACGCATAGATAAATTTAAGAATAAACACATTTTTTTATCATAAAAATAAGCACAATTAATCAAACTATTAGAAAAAAAAAAAGTAAATGTAATTAGATGCATGTTAAAATTCCTGCTTAAGTTTAACACTATTACTTATGATCATTTTTATTCTAATTTTTATTAAGATAGAACATATGGTGATTTTTGTTAAGTAGATATATGATTTGTTTTTATTCTTTATTTTTTATAGTCCATAAATATTGAACTCTTAGTATTTTGCACTCATTAACTCACTTGACACAAAGATTAAAAAAATTAAGTAGACACATGACACAAAACTAGTCCATAATTGAAATTTAATTAAATTGTCTCAACTTTTGCCTTATATATATATATATATATATATATATAATTCAACATATATTCATTAGGCTTAGACTTTTTTGGTTAGAGTGTATCTCTATATGTTATTTCTATATATTAAGAGGATTCAGAAAGTTATTTATTGTGTTTTTGACCTCCAAAAATACCCCTAATTTAATTAACTTATCTTTATTTCTAAAACATAAAAATAAGGTTAAAATTGTAAATTGACAAAAATAAAAAACAACCAAAACTACCCCAAGTTCTATAAAATAATTTTTTTAAAACTACCCTAAGTTACTATTAAAAAAAATATCTAAAAAAGTCATTTTTTTGCTTAAAAAAATGTCAAAAATACCCATAATTTAATTAGATAATCTTTATTCTTAAAAAATAAAAATTAGGGTTATAATTGTAATTCAAAAAAATTCAAAAAAAAAAAAAAAAAAACTACCAGGGTAACTTTTTTCCTAAAAATTAGCACTCTCTGTTTAAATATGTTGGGAAATTTAAACCCCGGTTAATAGAATTAACAAGTTTTAAATTCAAGTTGTTAATTAAATTTATTATAAATAAAACTTGTTAAAAGAAATAAATATCAATATCATGTCAAAAATAAATGTAGCGGAAAAGTAAATAAAATAAGATATGATGACTCAGGAAAACCAATGAAACAAACTAGTTTTACAGTAAAAACTTGGGGGGAAACCTTCCCAAAAAGCAATTCACTATAATAAAGAGAAGTTTCAAATCTAGTACAAAACATTTGTCCTTATACTTTACAATCCCCATAGATGAACTTACAGCGGAAACCTTCTACTGCTTTAGAACTTCAGAACTCTTCAATATATGAACGCTACCCCTTTATGCACGGATCTCAGTACGTGACTAACCAATGATGCACGACTCCTAGTATGTGACTAACACACCAACTTGAAGAAGATGTTAGCTACAAAGTTCTTCATTTCACTAATAATGAAGATCAAGAAGCACTTGGTTACAAAATCCTAAGGCGCAAAAGACGCAGTAACTTCTTTCAGAGAGAATAATGCATCAATTACCTTTTGCATGTATTCTCCTTTTATTCTCTTATGTGACGGCCTTTAAAATAAGTCTTATATAAAATAAGCCTTATATATGTCTACAGATATACATAAGCATGAGCCGAAAATCAAATCTGAAAAACTTATTTTCGTAATTTTCTATAGATATTTCGATAGATAGTATCTGTTGAACCTCATTAAATCTCGATAGATAGATATCTGTCGAGCAGCTGTCGAGCTTTAATGAATCAGTACTTTTTCACTTGTTTTTTGGACAGATTTGCATGACTTTAATACTAGACTTGAACTATTATTCCTTGAAGTACTAAACTCATCCTAGATCTACCAAAATACAAGTAAAGTGCGTTTTGTCAAAGGATTAGCCTATTACATAAAAAATGACCTAACAATCTCCCTCTTTAGCAATCCATGACAAAACCACAACAAACAAATGAACGTATGAGAGAAGTCCAAAATCACTTAACTTATACTCATTTGTTGAATAAAATAAAATCTATCCTAACACAAACTCTTGAAAAACTTTGCAAGAAGAGAATTCATGACAAGAAGACTTTGACAACTTGTATTTCTGAAACACTTTAAATAAAACTCATCAAGGCATCTTAGTGTGGAACAGAAATAAAAGATTGCATACAAGTAATAAGATGCATGTGTATAAAGATAGAAAAGAAACAACACATGTAGAGGTAGGTGAAGAAGACATACATCATCATATATATCAAAGATAAGCACAATGCATGTAAACATGGTCACAAGCCCGGTGTACAAGAAGAATGAGGTAAACACTCCCTCTAACAAGATGAAACACCCCTTATAAAGGAACGTATTTCTCCTCTTAACATGTAGAATCTTAAAAAGAAACCATATTTTCTCCACAATTTCTCTCCCTTTTTGTCATGATTGACAAAGGGTACAAGAAGCTAGAAAGCTTCACTCGAGAAACATAAAGATGATCAAGGGGGCAAAAGGAATCCATATAAATGCATGAATGTAATAAAACAAAATGCTATGGATGACAAGATAAAATAAAGATGCAAAACATGTGAAAAACAATGTATGTAAGAGGATCTCGATAGATCGAGAAGCTGTCGAGCAGATATCAAGCAGAAGCCAACCTCGATGGATTGAACAGCTATCGAGCATCTATCGAGTAGACAGAAGGTTTCTCGATGGATCGAGAATGCGATAAAAAGAAGATTAAAGGGCTTGATAGATAGACCAGCTGTCGAGAGATATCGAGAAGCTGTTGAGATTGCTTAAAACCAGTTTTTCAAAGAAGAGAAAAACACAAACATGAATGCAATCAAGCATGCTACACAAACAAGGATCCAAGCAACATTTTAAGCTCTCAAAATCATCACTCAATTAAGAAAAATGTTCAACATATGGATCCAAAACACACACACACACGCACGCACACTCTAAATAAGTCTAACCAATTTTATATTTCAAAAATAAGTTAAGACAGTTTAGTGAGCATACATTAACACATGTATTTCTTGTGATGGCCAAATCGCATTGTACCTGCACATGTATCAAAATAGCAAAGAATATTGCGTATTGTGTGTGAAAAACATCGCAAAATTGCATAAGTGTCTACATGTTATGACGATTTGAGATATGAGAAAATCACTTTAACTCACACACAATCATAACTGCTTAATGGGGACTCTCACCTTCGAGGTACATCCTATAACTCTCACATCTCCTATAAACTCGCTTGCAATCATATTTAAAACATTTTGTTCCTTTTTGTTTTAATTTTTCTTTGCATATTTTCTTTTATTAAGCATATTATGCATGGACATATAAAAGAGAGAAAAGAAATACTCAATTATGTTAAGCTTTTGACATTGCACTTTTGCTATGCCGAAACATACAGATGTCATTTCATGATTGGCGGACAACGGTGGTGAAATGGTTATTTATGCCTTTCTCTTAGGATTTTCTAGTCCAACCTATTAAAAAGAGTGATACGAGTGTTAAGTACAAGAAATTACTTAATCTTATTCATCACAAACACGAGCTACAAAAATCACTTGCTTTGTTGTGCATAGAGATACTCATCTAAGTTACAAATGATACAAAGTTTAGAAAACTTTGTTTCAATGGCCATCTAAGGTACATAAGTACCAATGTACACAAACACCCATTGTTTTTGTATTTTTATGATTTTTCAATTTTTATTTAAAAAAAAAACTAAACAATCAACCAAAAATAGACAAACAACATGAAAGCATGACAAAAAGATGCAGATGCATGAAAGCATGATAGAAAAATGTAGATGCATGAAAGCTTGATTTCAAAAGCAAATAAGAAATCCAGCAAAGAGAGTCCTACTTTAGATAGAAAGAATTAAAGTAGAGGACAAACAGAAAAGACAATTAAGTCTTAGGCCGCTTTCTCACCTACACAACACGAGCCTTTGGCCGTGAAGATGAAAAAGCACAAGTCCTAGTTAGGGCTGTCCATAGAGTCAATTGACCCGGTCAAACTGACCGGATTCGCCCGACCCGAAGCCCAACGGGTGGATCCGAATAGCATGGTCGGTCGGATCCGGGTCATGTGATGTTAAAAACCAAAATTTCTGTTCGGGTTGCGGGTTAAGTAATTTTAAACCTATAACAACCGACCCGACCCACTTATAAAATTTAAAAGGAAAAAAAAAAACCATTTTTATGCTTGCCCGAACACATCTCTCTTTCTTTAATCTGTCTTTCTGATCTCTTTCTCAAACTCCTAACTCTAGCCCTTGCCTTACTACCGCCGTAGCCAAGTTTGCCTTATTTCCACCGTAGCCAAGTTTTGCTCAAACCCACTCCCTTGAAGTAAAGCTGCCTCTAATTTGCTTTGATCTTGTGAAAATCTAATGGGTGGATGAATTGATATTGTGATGGATGTGGTGATGGTGGGAGGAGGGAGTGGTGGCGATGGTAGTTGGGTCTTATTTCTCCTCTTTCTTTCTCTTTCTTTTGGTCGCAGGTCTGGGTCTCCTCTTTCTCTCTTTCTTTTGGTCTTAGATTTTGGCTTTGCAGTATTTTTGGTGCTATTTAGTTTTAATCTTAGATATGGGTCTCCCTTTTCTCTCTTTATTTCAATCTCAAATCTAAGTTTGTGGTGTTTTTTGGTGCTGTTTGGTTTCAATCTCAGATGAGATTTGGGTTTGTGGTATTTTTGGTTTTATTTGATTTCATTTGATTTCTCTAGTTTTGGATTGTGGTTCTGAACTGTGTTCTTTAAGTTTGGATCTGATTTCTTCTGTGTTGATCTTCAAACCCGATTTCACCCGACAACTCCAACCCTATCAACTGATGACCTGAGATATTGGGTTTGACCCAAATATTTGGTCGGTCGTGGGTCTAGTTTCATACACCCGATCCAATCGGGTCGATTGTGGGTCAACCCCAAACCCGATCCGAATCGACCTGTGGACAGCCCTAGTCCTAGTATGTCTACTAAAGGACATAGAAGAATTAAGATTCTCTTGAAATTGAGTTAAAAAGCTCAAGGCTTTTAATAATTTTCCAAACAAAGGTGTAGGTCCTTGAGAGGAAACCTGTGACCGTTTGGATACTTACTTTTGAGGATACAATTTAAAGTAATTAGGATGAATGTGTCCAGAAACACCACAATGGTGACAAACATGATGTTTAACAAAGGATTTAGAATTAGCCAAAATAGTTTTGGATTTCATATCTTTATCACCTTTCTCAGATTGGGGCACAAAGACAGTCCTTAATCTAGAAGCCGTGGAAGAGGAAGGGTCGGAGGAAACAGCATATCCTAAGCCAGTCTTATCAGAAATAGACTTTTGAGCACTTAATACCTCATCGAACTTTACACTAGACATCCTCTCTATTTGAATTCTAGCTTAACTAAGCTCTACCTCAAGATTCTTGACCTTCTCTTCTAATGATGTGTTCTCTACAATAAAGTCTCAACTAACCTTGTAGTCTCATCAAGTTTGACTAACAGATCAGCTTTTTCAATTTTTACCTCATTAAGCTCTTTTCTACAAAGATGAGAAGTTTTTGCAGATTTTATAAATTCAGTACATAGCTTATCATAGGCTTCTTGAAGGGTCAACTTCTTAGATACTTTATTATCAGAAGAATTCTCACTGTCACTAGCACTCTCCATAATCACCTTATCAGTTGTAGTAGCAAAAGCTATAAAGTGACCACATTCATCCACATACTCATCAAAAGAGTCATTCTCAGTATCACTCCAGGTAGCAACCAACCCTTTATCTTCTGACTTCTTGGTCTTTTCCTTCATAAGGTAATTTGGGCACTCTATCCTCATATGACCAAAACCTTTGCATTCATGGCATTTGATAAGGGGTTTCTCATTCTTGCTCTTCCTAGAGGATTTAGACTTCCTAGGAGGTTTGTCCTTATCCTTTTTTCTGAATTGAAGAAGCTTGATAATCTCATCAGCTATGAAGGTTAAGTCCTCATCCTCGTCCTCGTCCTCATCCTCATCCTCATCTTCATCTTCATCTTCAGAGTCATCAATCTCTTCCTCTATACCCTTAAGAGCCAAGTTTTTACTCTTTCCACCTTTTCCCATTAAACCTAATCCCATCTCATAGTTTTGAAGGTTCCTTACAAGCTCAGCTAAAAGAATTTGATCAATGTCCTTCACTTCTTCAATGGCAGTGATCTTAACATGGAATCTTTCAGGTAAGGACCTAAGGATTTTCCTAACAATTTTGGATTCCGCAATAGATTCTCCAAAATTGAATGTAGAATTCACAATATTCTTAAGTTTAGCATAGAACTCATCAAAGGTCTCATCTTTCTCCATCCTTATTTCTTCAAAATTATTAGTGAGTCTTTGAAACTTTACAGTCTTTACTACCTTGGTACCTTCATAGGTGATCTCAAGAATGGTCCATGCTTCATTGGCAACTTCTGTGGATGATATTCTCTTAAATTCCTCATTGGTCACCCCACAAAACAAAGCATTCAAGGCCCTATTGTTGAAATTTGCCGCTTTGATTGTTTCTTCATCCCAATCCACTGGCGCTTCTTTAGGCTTAATCCAGCCAACTTCAGCAGTTTGCCAAACTTGTTCACCTAGAGCCTGTAAAAAGACTTTCATACGAACTTTCCAGTACGTATAATTAGTGCCATCGAATAAAGAAGGAATCAAAAGAGATTTTCCACGATTCATGACAGCAGGGGTCAAGGATCACACTCAGGAAATTAATCCAATCAGAGTGTAGCCGCTTTGATACCACTTGTTGGAAAATTTAGACACCGGTTGATAGAATTAACAAGTTTTAAACCCAAATTGTTAATTAGATTTATTATAAATAAAACTTGTTAAAGCAAATAAACATCAATATCATGTCAAAAATAAATGCAGCGGAAAAGTAAATAAGACAAGATATGATGACCCAGAAAAACTAATGAAACAAACTAGTTTCACAGTAAAAACCTGGGGGGAAACCTTCTCGAAAAGCAATCCACTATAATAAAAAGAAGTTTCAGATCTAGTACAAAACCTTTGTCCCTAGACTCAACAATTCTCGTAGATGAACTTACAGCAGAAACCTTCTACCGCTTCAGAACCTCTGAACTCTTCAATATATGAATGCCACCCCTTTATGCATGGATCCTAGTATGTGACTAACCAATGATGCACGGCTCTCAGTATATGACTAACACACCAACTTGAAGAAGATGTTGGCTGCAAATTTTTTCACTTCATTAACAATGAAGATCAAGAAGCACTTGGTTACAAAACCCTAAGGTGCAAAAGACGCAATAGCTTCTTTTAGAGAGAATAATGCATCGGTCACCTTTTGCATGTGTTATCCGTTTATTCTCTTATGTGACGGTCTCTAAAATAAGCCTTATATATGTCTAAGATTGTGAGAAAAGAAACCCTACACAAATACATAAGCATGGGCCGAAAATCAGATCTGAAAACTTATTTTCGTAATTCTCGATAGATACCTCGATAGGTAGTATTTGTCCAAGTTTCATTAAGCCTCGATAGATAGATATCTGTCGAGCAGTTGTCAAGCTTTAATGAATCAGCACTTCTTCACTTGTTTTTTGGACAGATTTGCATGGCTTTCATACTAAACTTGAACTATTGTTCCTTGAAGTACTAAACTCATCATAGATCTACCCAAATACAAGTAAAGTGAGTTTTGTTAAAGGATTAGCCAATTACATAAAAAAAAAAATGTCCTAACAAAACATATCTCATGCATATTTGATTCATTTTTTCCTAAAAACTAACATATACTAAACCTAGTCATTACTTCATTTGAAATCCTAAATTTTAGTTTCTTAAAAATCCTTTCCTATATAACCTCACTAAAAATAGATAAATTCAAATTGAAAAATTACATTAAACTCAAAATAAAAAAATAAAAAAAAGACCCTCATCACATATGCGAAGCTTGTGTGATGATGCTAGTATTAATTATTCATGAAAGCTCTCAAATGTATTTATCTCCCCAACTGAAAAGTCATATTATTATTATTATTTGGATTTTTATTGTGGTCTAGGCTCATAACATCGAATCTACAAAATGGGTTTACCGATTTTGAGTGTTGATGGGTCTCCGACTCAGATGGGTGTTGGGTTTCGATTGGGGTTGGTTTCCATGGATTTTTCATTTCGGAGTTTGGATCTGGGTTGGATTTAGATGGACTTCAATGCTATTATATAATTTATTTTCCTTTATTTTCTTGCAAACCAAACAAAGGTTGAGAAAGAAATTCTGAGTTTTGTGTTTGTTTTAGATTTAAAGAAAATATTATGCGATTTTTCAAGGAAGATTAAAAATTATTTATTTATTGTAATAGATCCCTGGTTGTATAAAAGATTTTCCAGATGCTTGTTTATCCATTCATGTGTAATTTACCTTATTTATTTTTTGGGTTTATAATTGGCCACTTTCTCACTCACAATTGAATTAATCATTGTTGGATGGGTAGTTTATTCAGTATAATATGAAAATAAGCACTTTTTACTGAATAAATGTTTAACAAGAGAAGTTAATGAACATGCCCTCTAAGTGTTTGATAGAATGCTTTAAAGAAAATATCAGTCTTGGAAACTTGCTTTGTAGGGATGGCAATTTTGCCCCGCCCCGCTTTGACCTGCACCGTCCCACCCCGCCCCGCAAAGGTGGTGGGGTGATGGGGCGGGAATGGGACAATATTTTGTCCTCGCACCTCGGGGCAAGGCGGGGATGGGTTTAGTATTTTTATCCCTGCCTCGCCCCACCCCACACTAATAAAGACTATAATAGTAAATTTAGTAAACTCTAAATCACTAATATCTATAGTCTATACGTGTTTTTCAAGTTTCAAGCCAAACTCCACTCCAAGTCCAAGACATTGCTTTTTAGGTTCATCTCATTCACTATCTTCTTTTTGTTTTAGTGTTTCTTAAATCAATTTTTTTTAATTTAAATTTTGGTTCTTTTTTTATATATCTAAAATTGGTATTTTTGTTTATAGCTATTAAAGTTTGAAGAAACACAGTTGGAAGGAAAAAAGGCTGATCACGTAATGCTTTCAGTAGGCAGTAGGTTTGTTTTTTTATCATATTAGTAAGCTATCTTAATCGCTATTATAGAAAGGAAAGAAGCATGGACAATTGTAATAGTACTGAATCAATAAAGAAGAAAGTGGTGTCACTACATTGGGAGAAGGCGAAATTTATTCTTAAAGAACTAATCAATTTTTATTTGTTATAAGACAACGTTTATTTTGTTAAAAAATTAGTCAATTATCCTTGATGATTTTGTTCATGCAAAGATAATGTTTATTTTGTTATAAAAAATTTTGAATTATATTGTTACGTATTAAATTATTTAAATACTTGGTTTATTTAAATGCTTGGATTTTAAAACATTTTGTTTTGTTGTGATTTATATTATTGTAGCAAATATTTATTTATATATATAAAATTGTATTAGGTGCGGGGCGGGTCCCCGCGAGGCCCCAAGGGGCGGGAATGGGACAAGGTAGTTTGTCTCGCACCCCAGGGCAAGGCGGGGACGGGGAAGGGCAACAACCATGTAGGGCAGGGATGAAGATCCCATCCTCCGGCCCCACCCTGCCCCATTGCCATCCCTATTGCTTTGAATTGATGATTGTTGAGAATTATTTTACTTTCCTATAAAATGGAGGCTTAATAGAGAAAAGCAATTTGATTTAATGATTGTTGTTTTATTTTATTTTTTTGGGACGTGGAATATCTTTTTGTTATTCCATTTAACATGTTAGCTTTTTTCAAACAAATGAATAATAGTAAAGGCTAAATTGATATGGTACTAAAAGGTTAGGGATTAAATTTACACAATTAAAAGATTATAAACTAAATTAACATATATTGCAAAGGATATGAACTAACTCTGTTTTTTTTTTTTTAATGCTTTTTTTTTTTTAATCTGATTTTGTCATATGTCTTGGGTCCCACCCTACTCCCCAATTTTGGGTTTTGTAGGGAAGAATTGTCCTGGTATATCATATATGTTATCACTAATTTGTTTCAGGGAGTTTCAAGTCAGTAAGTACAGGACACCAAATTTGCTTGCAAAATATCATAGTGCGGTTCTTATTTTATCGGATCAGGTTGCTTGGGACGTTGATGAAAGCAACAGTGAAGGATGTGTGAACTTGGTTTGATTTCGGGTTGGGCTTGTGTGGTTTGAGTAGATGAGTTATTGTCCCAGTAAGCTGACTTGTTGTATTTTTGGATTGGGCTTAGTCTATTTCGAGTTGGACATGAGTTGTTGATTAAATTAGTTTGGGCCGAAATTGATGGCTTTGTGTGTGTGGGCTGACTGGGCATGCCTTCAAAGTCGGCCTGGCTATGAGTTTGTTTGAAGCTGCGCTTGTGAGAGTTGGGTTTTATTGATGAAGGTGTTCGATTATTTATTTATTTATTTTTAATAGGTAAGGTGTTCGACTAATATTCTTGGATAAGGCATGGGAACCTTTTTCTTGCGTTTTTTTTTTCCCCTCGAGAATATCTCAAATTTAACACGTTAATCCAATTGCACAACCAATTCGGAGAGAGTGAAGCTCATCCATGACAAGAAACCCATGACACAGATTCTTAACCAAAGCTTGTCATAAGCATAGTGAATAAAATATGTTGCATTCTTGAAGGGAGTGGGGGAAAGAATTATCATTAACCGGATAAAACACAATGACTTGCTTTATTAAATAAGAAACATAGTTCCTTTAAAAGAGGCATATTTTTATAATCAAAAGTATAAAACACATTTTAAATAATTTTTGTATTATATTCATACAAAAATACTTAAATTTAACAATTTTTTGATATATATATATATATATATTTTGTTTAAAATCAAATTTTGATACTTTTATGGATACTGCGGTTGTTTATAGTTTTAAAGCGTATTACCATATATGACAATAATTATCAAAAAAAAAAAAAAAAAAATTATGCATTAGTTATATTTTTACCATTTACATTAAACATAAATATTTTATATTTTTATTATCATTTATATTTTTTTTCTTTGATCTATTAAGACTTTTCTATAATTTGTATGATTAGGTCTTAAGTTCATATGTTGGTCTCTATGTGCGTACGCACATGAATTATATTTTAAATAAAAAAATTAAATGGTTTTAAATTATAATAATATGAGAATATAAATAAAGTTGTTAGTTATTTTTTTAAAAAATAGTAAAAATTAAATAGAATATATGCTAATTAATTTTTTATTCAAATATATGTTATACTCATTTGTATATCTATTTACGTTTTTTTCCACCATTTTATTAACGAATTTTTGAAGCATTTTTAAAAATATTGAAACAAATATATCATCTATACATATTTTCATTCAAGATATTGCTAACTACAATAATAACTACAATAAGAAGTAGATTATACATACAAGAAAAATGCTAAAATTACAAACTATTTTACAAACTGTTAATGTAATAAGTAGTTATTGGTAAATAAAATGTGATGTTAGTAATGGGCTCAAATGAGAATAAGTAAAAATTTGTTTCTGTAAAAATTTGTAAAAATATTGTAAAATAATTTAAGCCTGTAGCATAAAATGCTAGATATATAAACTATTTTACAATATTTTTTACAAACTACTATTGTAATAAGTAATTATTTGAAAGTAAAAAAAGTGATATTAGTGGTGGATATAGATAAAAATCAATAAATTCCAACCCATCAACATTTTATAAAAATATTATAAAATAGTTTGTGCTATCACTACACAAGATTTCCAAGAAGCCAAAAATTTATGAAGCCCAACTCTTTAGTACACGCTAGGTTCCCACATGTTGTGAGATTGTGTTTCTCACCAATATCGGGCATGTCAATGTTATAAAAATAATTTGTTTTATTGGATTGGCATCTTCTAGAGTTGCAAAGGTAATTAAACCTTCAAATTTGCAAAAAATCCTAATAATTCATTAGGAAATAATTTAGTCAAATTGGTTACATAAACAAAAATAAAATCAGATAATAAAATCATTTTGTCAATGACGTGATTCAATTTTAACCATAAATTAATATTGAATTACTAGAATTTTAAAATTTTAATATTGAGTTGATTTAAAATTTTTAAAGAATCCTAATTTAAAAAAAAATAATATCGTGTCATTAAGTTGGTTTTATATTTATTTATTAAATGAATAATCTATACTATATATAAGAAGATTCCCCTCTTTCAATTGAACTTTTTTATGGTTCAAAAATGCCCTCATAAATGAAGGGTAACTTCATTTAGAAATAGGGTTATAAATGTCAAATAATAAATTTCATTTTGAATTCAAAAAGAAAACTCTTAAAATTTAAAATTTTTTCCTTTCACATTCAAAAATGAAATTACAGTTACGGTTATCTCTAAAATTTATCCTCTTCATTTGTTTGAAAAATAAAAATATATTTCTAAATTACAGTAGATGCAAATTATTAGTTTTTACTCAAAAAATAAAAAAGTCTCTAAGCACATATGTGAGAGCTTGTTCATAGGCTAGTTTTTTTTTTTTTTTTTTTTTTGATGGGACATAGGCTAGTTTATATATTAGCAGATTGGCAAAATCGGTAGATTAATTAGTGAAGTAAAGGTTACGGATTTTCAAATATTCTTTACTTCCTCGAGGAAATTAACTCTTCTAAGTCTTCTTTCCTTCTTCAGTGATATTAAGAATAATATCTTTTCTTTGGTGAGTGGGACAGAGCTTTTTGCTCTCATTGCTTTTTTGGGTTTGTGACGAATAAAAACCGTTATTATTCTTTGCGGTTTATGGTTGGTGACTTGTTGGCCGTATCATTTGCCTTTTCTTTGGTGGCTTTCATTTCGATTGGTTGAATGTGCCTTTATTATAGGCCTTCAAAAAGAAAAAGAAAGAAAAAGAATCTGCCTTTAAATATAGTTTTATTGGTTGTTTGTGCCTTTATTATAGGCCTTTTCTTTGGTAATGCTTTTATTGGTTCCGTGTGCTTTTTCCTCATAATTCATTCTTCAAGCTGTACACACTTTGCCATTTTCGCTGTACTTAATGTTTCACTGCGAAACTCTGATCTTGGTTTCTTGATTCATTCCAGTGGCTAATTTCGTTTTGCACTCTTTTAAGTCAGAGTTGTAAAAGAGAGGTACGTGCTTTTAATTAGTAATTATGTTGCCTCTTGCTTTGCTGCTCTCTATTTTCTTTTTTCTGAAGTTCAAATTATAGTACAGTAGTATCCGAATTCTTTATTTCCCCATGATTTGATTCATCTACCGCATCTTTTGTTCTTATTTATTTTGAAGGAATTCTATGAAATTACTTGATCAACATAGCTCATTACATTGATTTTTATTTTTTTTTTAATTTGATCATTATAACGGAGATTTGACATCTGAATGTTTTCGTTGAAAACACCAAAAAAAATATAAATGATGTATAGGACTCTTGACATTATTATTGAATTTTAATGTGAAAAAAGATTATTATGCAAGAAAATAGAGCTTAATTTCCAATAACTAAATCTCCTTATTTGGGCCCAAAAAAAAATAAAATAAAATAAAACTCTCCTTATTTGGGCCTTTGATGTCTATTGATTGCCTTGTCATCTCTCAATTTCCATCATGCTTTTTATTTGTGCCTACTCTTCCTGCCAAAAATAGAAAAAGAAAAATAAAGCATGTGTTTGGGGTCTTTTTGTGACCATGACACACGATGTGTTTTGATACTTTTGTGACTAGACCAAAGTTTTTTGGAGTAGTCTGATCCAATACTCACGCCAATGGGTTGCTTGTTAGCCACTAATGTTGCATTTTCTCCTAGGCGCACAAAGATAATATGATGAGTGGTAGAAATAGTGAACTAATGAGAAAAATACTCTTCTTAAGGCATTCACATCACTCTCCTCATATTTTTAGCTAAACTAACTATAAAAAAAAAAAGAACTTTACTTTTACTAGTTTGGCTATCATGTCTTTTATACACACTATGGTTTTCAAACTAAGACGGTTCAAAGAATTAGTAGAGGGAAAGATTTAAGGTTTTTAAGGTCAAACCTAGCTTCAATTGAGGTCGAACTGCAATGATATCATAATTGGTTTAATAATTAAATAATACGAAAATTAGCAACATAGAATAAAATAGTATTTATAGTTGATTAATTTTATATGGATCAAAGATATAAAAAAATTCCTTAATTAATTACAAAATTTATATAAATATTATCCTACTCTTAGTTTAAATATTTCAACAAATCCATACTTATAAAAATATTTCAAAAACTTTAATTTGCTAATATAATTGAAAAAAATTGGATTAAAAAAGACATTATTGAACAGAGAAACAAATTACAAACAAAGACTAGCTTCCTCCCTAACAACAAAAACAAAACACGAAGGGCAGCTACCCCAACCAAAGGAAGCAAAAAAATTACAAGTTAAAGACCACAAAGCAAGGGAATGAGCTGCCATATTAGCTAGCCTAGGAACCTAAGAGATAGAAACATTAGAATAGGTTACAAGAAGAGATTGCATGTCAGCTAAGATTGAAGCAATTCTCCAAGGCGGGGGAAAAATCAGCTCATGAATAGCATCATGATAGATCTTAGAATCTGTCTCAATTATAAAATTCTCAGTCTCCAACTTAGCAGCCAATGAAAGAGCCCATCTAACTGCTTTGGCCTCTGCCTGGAGAGGGAATGTGGTTTTTGCTTTTTGGAAGCAACCAAAAACCAAATCCCCTCTCCAATCTCTAGCCACCAAGGCTAAGGAGGAATAATTTGGACCAATAGCTGCATCAACATTAATCTTGACAAATGAACGCCTTCGAGGGGACCAAGTATGAAAAGGTTGATTGGTGTTTACAAATGAAATACCATCTGGTCTCAAAAATTTGAATTCCATAAATAACTTCCAAAATCTAGAGATTAGTTCATAACATCTGAAGGAAAGGCCTTCAAAAATCACTTGGTTTCTCAACTTCCAAATTCCATCACAAAGAATGGCTCTAAATAACAAAAGATCATTCTTCTTACTAAGCTGGTTGGTAAATGGGGGAGAATACAAAAATTGAACAAAATCCACTACCGAAGAGAACCCAAATGAATCCATTCCCCCACTAACTACTGAAACACATTACTTACACTACTAGGCAAAGAGCAAAAAGATGAAGGGTGGATTCAATTTCCAAGCTATAGAGAGAACAATAAACATCACCAATATCAACAAATAATCTGGATAGGACAAAGAACTATTTAAAGAAATGGAATAGGGAGGTTTTTGGCATTGCCAGGGAGAGAATTAAGTTGCTTCAGGCTAACATTTTTGAGATTCAACAATCCCCCCCCCCCCCCCCCCCACACACACACAAAAGAAAACTTAGAATTAGAAGCTGCTTTTAGTCTTGAACTCGATGATTGGCTTCTGAAGGATGAGCTGAGATTGAAGCAAAAGTCTAGAATTATGGTTGAAAGAAGGTGACTGAAATTCGAGATTTTTTCACCTTTCCACTCTTGTTTGGAGGAGAAGGAATCGCATTGAGGAAATCAAATTAAAGGATGGATCCTGGATAAATGATAGGTCTGGCATTCGTAGTGATTTTAGGAAACTTTTAAGACTCTGTATCGATTCGATGATCCTCAAATTTCCAGAGACCTGGAGAACTTAATTGCCCCTTGCATATCTAAGGAAGAAAAACGAGAGCTTTGCAAAATTCCATACAGGGTAGAAATTCAAAAGGTGGTTTATGAAATGAAGTCATTAAAGGCTCTTGGTCTAGATGGTTTCCTAGCTTTTTTTTTTTTTTTTTTTTTATAAACACTACTAGGAAATTGTTATAGGAATACTCAAAATTGTAAAACTAGCATAAAAGTGCAATTAAGGAAAGAGAAGAAAATATATACTAATGCAATATTGAAATGATGAGAGGGCTTTATTTAATTTTTTTTAAAAATCCCTATTCCTATGAGCGCAAGCGCCCACGACAAGTGGTTTCTTCGTGGGAAGTACACCTAAACCTAGGGCGGATTGGGCGAAGAGTGAAAAATGGAGTCACCACCAAGACTAAGTGTAAAAACCATATACAAAGCACCCTTGTGGAAGGACTGATCTTTACCAGGGCACATGTCTAGAGTTTAGGTATGAGGATGGGAAGGTGTTAGGCACCTAACCCCACCCGTTCAGTAAGTTGGCCTTCACTCATTGTGTTCCAAATCCTAATCCTATCAAATGGTCTTCTAATAGGTTATTCTATACACAATCACACTTAAGCCTATCCTAACATGCATGTAGCACATAACATGGCATCTCATCATGGTATAAAAGTAAAGGAATTCAAATAAAACAAGTCAAATCAATTAAAGCAAATCAAATATTTAAGGAAACAAAACATGTCAAATATATCATGGAAAAGTCAAACAAAAAAAATCCTGGCAAGCAATTAATTAAAACATTCTAATCTAATCAAAGTCAAACTGAATAAGCAAACATGGAAAATACTATAGAAAATCAATGATGCAATTAAAACAAAGATCTTGCAATTTTTTAGGTCAACATGCATACGCATCTTTATGAGCATGCGTACGCACCTCCAAGCATGCATGCGCATGTTCACTTAGAAACACAAATCCAAAAAAGGTCACATGCTCAAATAGATTATCACATGTTCATATATCAATTCAACTCCTCAATCAAAACATGATAAGACACAAAAAATCAAAATCTATTCCAAAACATGATTAAGAACAAAGTAAAAATAAAAAAAACAAATCAATATCTATTTCTAAACATGCATTAGATCCATCATTCAGTCAAGAACAACAAACATAAAGGGGGCATGTTCATACATATCCATTAACTTGATACTTAGAACATAATATTACACAAAGGATCAAGACTAAAAACATCAAAAATAACTTCTAAGCATGCATATCATATAAATGAAATAAGAACAACAAGAACGCAAGTTATAAAAATTCAAATTAAGGAAGAATTATGGAGAGAGACTCACTTGGTAGATATTTAACGGCTCCTCAGTGTCTACGCAAGAAGACTTAATGAGATATCAAGGGAATCAAAGAACTCAATGGAACTTTAGTTATCACAACTCAAAAATAAAAGATGTTCTTAAAAGCTTTAAAGAAGGCTTTGAAAAACGTTTTCTCTATCAAAATGGCTCTTAGAGATAGGTTTTATAGATCTAAACCATGGCTTAGAGATGAAATCTTTTCTTAAGAAAATTTGGTTTTCATGAAGAACACAAAAATATATTCTTTCTCTAAAAATATTTCATAAAGTTTGAAAGAAAGATTTGAAAGATCATTGGAAAATAGTTTCTACCTAAGTTAGAATAGAGAAAGGTTTTTGAGAGACCAAAAACATGTGTTGTGCTAGGGATTTTAGAAGATTCAAGGTGGAAGCAAGTTTGGAGAAGAGTGGTAGTGAAAAATATTTCTCCTTAGGATTTAAGTTTGGAGACATAAGGTTGTAGTTATATCCTTAAACTAGGGTTCTTGGAGTCATTTGGGCTTTGGACGTTCCTAGGGGTTTAGGGGCCAGCCCATATCAAAGAATGATGTTTCAAGCCCCAAAAACTGAATTTTTGGACTGCTGGAGCACTTTTAAGTTGTAGTTACTTTCGAACTATCAAGATAACTTCAATTGCCCTTTGTAGACATTTTAAGCTCATCATTGGGATTGGGGACTAAAGTTTATTAACCAGATACAAAATGAGGTATCTGCAATTCTCTAAAAACAAAACCACTCTCAATGCATCAAACTTGAGACTTTATTCCCATCTCATTAAAAAATTTAGAAGTTAGAAATTTGAAGCAACCTTCTCTCACTCTTCTCTCTTTCTCCCTCTCTATTTTTCCTACCCCAGTCTCTCCAAAACAAATCTAAACCTCCCAAAAAAATAAAGATCTAGGGACTGTGAGCTATTGGAGCTAACACAAGAGATTCATGGGGGGTCTTGGGCTTCAGTCGGAAACCAACAAGATATTGCTCCATGACTTCATCCAACCAAAAAGGATTGTCTACCAGCCATTTTTTAGAGAAGATTTTTAGGGTAGTCTTTGAGGTTTGACTCATGAGCTCGTGCCTAGTTTAGAAACCTAGGCAGTTTAATCACGGGTAAAGAGGTTCATAGCAAATTTTAATTTTCAGGTTTTCTTAGTTTAAAAACTTGAGGGATGAGTCTGACTGTACGGTTCGGTCCAGGTTTCAAAACCATGATACACACATTGAACTTACTAACTTGATACTTTATTTCTTACTTCATTTTTTTTCTCTCTCCTCTCTCATTTCTCCCCTATCTCCAACCCAACCACCGCAACGCCACTACCACCTCAACCCACAAAACCATGTAACTCATCATCATTGGATGATGAGGATTTATTTGCAATTACATTGAATACAGTATTCATTTCTGCATATAAATAAAATAAGTATAACCTCAAACCCAATTATTTCACATTGCTTTTTTAACGTATACTGCTTATTGCCAAAAAACCACACAATCACATATAGATATTTCCAAACAACTACTCTATAGATTTACTGCTCATGAGTGTTTCTTTACTTATGTGAACTGATGCAGCATGGGCATACATTATTGAGATATATGACCTTGCGAAAAATCACATCCCTAATTAAGACATTAATCCTCAAAGATAAACCCTCCACTCCCTTCCCTTCCTTTCTACACATTCAAACTAGGCCAAGTTGCTAATTTTACATCATCTCAGCTACACCATTGTTAACCAGTACTCTCTAATTGTCTACTATATATTATTGAATCTTATCGAAAAAAAGAACTCTACTAGTTTATGATCTTTCTCTCAATCACCATTATATCTGTAAGTATACCACATTTAGAAAGATAATTGACCCATCCAATTAGCAAATAGCATTATGCTTTCTAAGCCTTCATATGCCAACTACAAATCAAAGCAACTACAGGTCTACAACACCGCGATCTCACCTTCAATCCTTATAACTAGACAAAAGGAGGCCACATTGCTTATGACTGTAGAAATACCAAATGTTCAATACATTTCAACAAATAACAAAACCAAATAGTAATCAACAGAGACGATATAGAAAAATAATGTACAAATATTTGAGTTACATGTAGAATTGTGCCCCTTCATGATTCAAACTAGCAATACTGAAAATGGGTAAAGAAAAATTATAACTTTAAGTAACAAATCACATCTTAGCTACTGAAATAGATACTCTATTTCAAGATTAATGAAAAATAAGTCATAGTAATTTAATCTAACACCTATTCTGAGCACACTCACATCACATGCCCGCAGCCCACCAAACCCACACACCCATAGACAAACAAACCCACAAGCCAGAGACCACTCATTGGTACATGGTAAAAATACCCACACTCAATTGGGCATCATACCCATCATCAAGCATATTCGGGAAAAATCAATCAAAGCACAAAGCAATAAAATTTGGGGAAATTTCAAACCAAATCTACAGTACCTGAGTTTGTGGGTTTCAATCTATGCTCAGCAAAACTTCCTTGCCTGCATTGGTGAGATCGACCACCTCTTTGTTATTGAAAATGGAGCAAACTCGAGAGCGCCAAAGTTCACAGTGATCAAAGAGAGAGAGAGGCAGAGAATGAGAGAAGAAAGATAAAGAGAGAAAGGCACAGAAAAATAAATGCATTATCTGTCCATCAAGGAACAATCAACGCCAATTGCAACTGACCCGCCCGCCCCATGCAGGTCATAAGTTAGGCAGTTCGGATTGGGCAAAAAGCAAAAAAAAATTGAACAATATTAATAATTCACAAAAATTTTATTGAAAATTATGTCTATTAACTAATAAGTCCATCAAAAACTATCAAATATACTTAAGACACAAATAACATTCAGATTATTTTGTTTTTCACATATATTGTTATAATGCTAAATTTATTTATATATATATATATATATATTTTGATGGGATATATTTTCTTTTTTTTTTGGTTAAAAAAAAGATTTGCATTATTAAATACAAATAAGTCTGTTACAAGCATTACCTTCTACATCCAGAGGTAATTGAGTCTCCACCATAAGCGGTGGATTATAAAACATCTATTGCCTTCCCAAGAGCGTTAGCACATCTATTGCCTTTCCAATAGGCGTGCACAATCCTCCTTTTTTGGAACTTATGGCTTGTTTGGAAGTTTAGAGAGGGAGGAGAGTAGAGGGGAATAAAGAGAAGGAGAGTAGTGGGGAGGAGAGTAGAGGGGAATGATTCTCCTTTATATTGTTTGGATGTTTTTAAAATTAGGGAGAGGGAAGGAGGTAAATAGCCCTTTAGAAATGGTAATTTTGTTAATTTAAAAAGGGTAAATTAGGGAATTCATTTGGCCAATAACTTATCTACTTTACTCTCCCTCCAAATCTCTCCAATTTGGAGGAATTAAAAATGAGGGGTTAGAGATAGTTGAAATCCCTCCAAACCCCTCCAAATTCATCCTCCTCCTTCCTTAAAAAACTTCCAAACAAGGTAATTGAATTACCCTCCCTCCCTCTACTCTACTCCCCCTCTTTTTTTTAACTCCCAAATAGGCTATTAGTCAATTGGATCCTACAATTAGAAAACAAAGGCTCCAAAGCTTTATTTTGGGCAGAGTTATGACAAAAGTGAACTAAGGATAGATCATTCAATTCCACAAATTTTTTTTTTTTTTTGGGAGAAGGAAGTCAACTTATATTATTCTGATAAAACGGTTAAATCAGTTTGAACAAAATGAAAAATTAATGGTGGAATATCTTCCATCCATACAATAGTGTCTGGCAAGTTAAGCGTTAATCTTGTTAAACCATGTACAACTTTGTTACCCTTTCTCTTTGTATGAGAATATGATAATTAGATTAGAGATATTAAGATCTTTGGCTAGATTAAGGTTGTCTCTAAGAGCCCATAACTCCGCAATTTTGAGTATCGGTTGAGATCATAGGTTAACTATTTTTTTAAAAAATCATTGATAATGGAGTTTTACTTAAAAGTAAATAATGTTAATATATAATTTTAATACAGTTATAATAAGTTACATTTAGAAATGATGTCTTACAACTATAATACTTACGTTGAGTCACATAATGCAAATATAATCTGTACGATTCAACATTAATTTTTAAAAGTATGGTTGATTGTAATATAGAATAAATAATAAAATTTCTTTTAAATTATGGGCAGTAGACTTTTAATTGGAATAGTAATTATAAAAATTTTGAAATATTGGCAGTATAGTTTTACTTTGAGCAACTAAGTTAATTAATTATTTCAATGTACTACTTCTTGTTCACCGTATGACAAAAAAAAAAAAAAGATTTTTTTAATATATAATATATAATTTTATTGTGAATGTTTCTTGTGACAATAATTAAATAACGGATTTCTATATAATTTCACAGTTCTCATTTAAAAAAAGACTTTTTTTTTTGAATTTTAATATTACCATTATCCACTCCAGTTTTCTTTTTTCTTTTCTATTTTTTTTTGAGATAAACGATGGAACACTCCAGTTTTCTAACTTTGCACACTTTGAATATTCAGAACTGGGCCGGGCATGACTCGATGGGCTGGTGAAGCAATTAACTCAGGTGTGAAATTCAAGCTCTAAAGTTTGATTGGTGTGGTCCGTCGGTGCACATCGGACTACTGTTCATACGTCATGGCCGTTTTTCCATTATTAGACCTTACTCCAAACTCTCTGCCTAATCATATTTAATTTTATAGAAAGAGAGATAAGTGCTGCTGCTGGTCCCTATTTTCACTTTGCTTAAGCTGGATTCCTTTCCCAACTTCATTCTAGTGGGCCTCTTTACGATCCGGTCTTTCAATATCCTAAGGAGAGTGTATTCCTTGTTACTCCCAATGGTTTATTCTCATTGCAGGGTCTAGTTTTCTTTTTCTTGGTTTTGAATTTGAGTTTGTGTCTACTTTCACACAAACCGAAAAAGGAAAGGAAGAAAAGAACCAGAAGGAAAAGAGGACAAATATATTGAAATAAGCTAGAATGGAGATTGTTATTTCGATTGCAGCAGAGATAGCTAAGTGCTTAGTTGGACAGTGTCTAAGTTATTCGTTTCTCTACTGCAACGACATTGAAAATATGAAGAAAAAAGTAAAGATGTTGGATGCTGCTAGAGATAAGGTGCAACATTCCATTGATGCTGCCATAAGAAGCGCAGAAGAAATTAAAATTGATGTTCACAAGTGGTTAGAAAAGGTAGATGTGACTTTGGGACAGGCCAAGGAAATTCTGGATGATGAAGAACAAGGAAATACGAGATGTTCCCGTTGGGCATGCCTGAACTTGAAGCAATGTCATCAACAAAGTAAGAAAGCAAAGAAAATAGTACAAGATATCGGTGATGCCCTAAAAACTGGCATTTTTGACACAGTTTCCCACCGTCCTGCTTCACATGCTAATTACATGACCTTTGAGTCACGAATGTCAACTGTGAAGGGACTTATGGAGGCACTACGAGATACTAATATCAACGTTATTGGGGTGTGGGGGATGCCTGGTGCAGGGAAGACTACACTTGTGAGAGAAGTTGTTTGGCAAGCCAAGGAAGAAAAGTTATTTGACGAGGTCACTATGGCAGCTGTGATGCAAAGCCCAGACTTGAGAAGAATTCAAGGAGAAATCGCGGACATGCTAGGTCTGAAGTTTGATGTGGAGACTGTACCTGGAAGAGCAATTCTTCTACGGGAGAGGCTAAAAAGAAACAAGAAAGTACTTGTTATCCTAGATGATATATGGAATAAACTTGATTTGGAGGCGATAGGAATTCCTTGTAATGGATGTAAAATATTGTTGACATCCAGAGATAGAGATCTATTATCTTGTGATATGAACACGCAAAAAAATTTTGAGCTTGATGTTTTATCCCCAGATGAAGCATGGAGCTTATTTGAGAAGATGGCGGGTGATCCTCTCAAAGATCCTAATTTGAGATCCATCGCAACGCAGGTGGCTGAGGTGTGTGCAGGTTTGCCTCTCGCAATTGTAACAGTTGCAACGGCATTAAAAAATAAGAGTTTGTTTGAATGGGAAGATGCCTTACAGCAACTAAGGAGGCCCTCCCCTGTGCACCTCACAGGAATGCAAGCAGCTATATATTCAAAAATAGAGTTGAGTTACAAACATCTTGGAAGTCCAGTGGTTAAGTCCTTCTTCTTGCTATGTGGCCAAATGAATTCTACCATTTCTTACCGGGACTTGTTAATATACTGTTTAGGACTCTGTTTGTTTCCTGGCATCCATACATTGGAAGAAGCTAGAAATAAAGTATATACTCTGGTTCGGAACCTCAAAGATTCTTGTTTGTTGCTAGAAGACCCTCATACGAGGGAGTATGTCCGTATGCATGATCTTGTTCGTGATGTCGCCATATTAATTGCCAAGGCTGAAAATATGTTCTCGGTGAGAAATGATGATCCAGTAAAATGGCCAGATGAAGATGCACTAAAAATGTGCACATCAATTTCAGTTCGTGCTAGGGATATCCATGAACTTCCTGACGGGTTGGTATGTCCGAAGTTAAAATTCTTGTGTGTGCATGGCCAAGATCATTATTTTAAAATTCCAGACACTTTTTTTAAAGGAATGAGGGGGCTCAAAGTTTTAGATTTAACTAAAATGAGACTTTCATCACTTCCTTCATCAATTAATCTCCTCACAGATCTACAAACATTGTGTCTAGATCACTGTGTTTTGAAAGATATTGCAGCGATTGGAGAGTTGAAAAATTTAGAAATTCTTAGCCTTTTCCACTCCAAATTAACACAATTGCCACAAGAAATAGGTCTCTTGACTCATTTACGGTTGTTGGATTTGAGCGAATGTACCAAACTTGAAGTGATTCCACCCAACGTCCTATCAAACTTGAAACAATTAGAAGAGTTATATGTCTGTGATAGCTTCACTCAATGGGAGCTTGAAGGAGTGAACAATGAAAGAGCTAGTCTGGCAGAGTTAAAGCATTTATCGTTGTTGACCACTTTAGAAGTAAATATTCCAGATGCCAACATGCTGCCAAAAAATTTGTTGTTTAACAAGTTGAAAAGATACAAAATATTTATAGGAGATGTGTGGGATCAGTTTGACAAACCTGAAAGCTCAAGAGCACTAAAACTCAAGTTGAATTCAAGCTTTGAATTAGAGAGGGGGATCAAGATGTTGTTGAGTGGAATAGAAGATTTGTGTTTGGATGAGTTAAAAGGTGTTAAGAGTATCATATCTGAATTAGATAGCAAAGGCTTCCAACAACTGAAGCATCTACATGTCCAAAATAATTCTGAGATGAAGTACATAATCTATTCAAAGGGATTGGTTATTGCTGATGTTGTCTTTCCTGTCTTGGAGATATTTTCTCTCAAAAACATGATCAACTTGGAAGAAATATGTCATGGACAAATTCCCTTGACATCCTTCGTAACTTAAGCATTGTGAAAGTGGAACATTGTGAGAAACTAAAGTTTATCTTCTCATCATCCATAGCTAAAGGCCTTTCACAACTTCAAACATTAGAGATAAGAGAATGCAGTATCATGGGTACAATAGTCGGAAAAGAAGAGGGCAGAAAAGAAGACAGAGATATGATCTTGTTCCCTCAATTGCGTTGCTTAGTACTACATTTTCTTCCAAAGCTCATGAGCTTCTTAAGTACACAAAATTCAGACATAATTGATGCTGGAGAAGTCATTCCTGAAAGCGAGCTAAATTTTCGCCTGCCAATTCTACACCAACAGGTACATTAAAGTTTATGAATTTCTTTTTTTGGAGTATCTAAAGTTTATGAATTAAAAGGCTGCTAGTCCAATTTGTCTGTAGTAAATAACCAAATTAAAATCAGTTTGAGATATGTGTACCAAAGTAATTAATATATTTTTTTTTAGAGTAATGCTCCCTTTTCACACAACAGTGGCTAAATTCAAAATAATTAAGGTGCGCTATTTATGTGAGGGAAAAATTAAACCTAGAGCATTAAATAATTTTTTCTTATACTAGCATGAGCAGATTTTTTTTTTCATAACCTAACTATTCTTTGCACAATTGCACCTTCCAAACGTAACGCTCTAAGAAAAATACAGGACCATTAAAAACATGGCAATGCTGATTGTCTCTATTATCAATTGTTTTTTGAGAATGTATTATCAATTGTTTATTGAAGTAAATGGGAAGTAAAATATCAGTGGGCACTTGTGACACACATATCCTTTCTCACGCGTAAATAATTCATGGACACGTGAGAGAGACATGTGTCTCAAGTGAGGTTATAGGCTTATAGCTAAAGAATATTAGTTGGGTAAGAAAGGCTATGTATGTCACACAATTAGTAACTTGTGTCCTATTTTATGAAGCTGATTTTTTTTATAATTTTTGTGAAGCTAAATTTAAATGTTGCATCTTTATTAGGACTTGAAAGTTATTAATTGATGAAAACATGGTTACACTTAGTTGATCACCATAATTTTGCAATCAAAAATTATATTGAGACTTAAATGACTATTGAGTTTCAATGTTAATTGTTTGCAAATTTGGGAATACAAATCTTCAAGAGCCCTATAGCTTAATTTCATAGTCTCTTGTGTTTTCATGAAAGAAGCCCGGGGTTCACATTCCTCCTTTGCCAATTGCAAATATATTGAAAAAAAAAAAAGACTTTAAAGTCCCTCCCTCATTTAGAACATAAAGTCATGGTTTTAAAAACCGAAACCGTCAGAGAATTGAAAAAGGGATTACTTCTTGATTTTTTTTCCTATTTTTGATCGGTTTTCGATTTTTACCCAAACCTATTTTGAGTCCAATTCCTAATTCAGCCGCCGGCTAGGCTAGTTCCCTTTTATAAAACAATACATAAAGTATAACATTAAGTAAGACAAAGGTTTTTTATTTAAATTTTGCTTTCAACTTCTTTTGTATTGTTTCCCAAAAAAAAAAAAAATTGTATTGAATATGGTCCCACATATTAGTTTTGTGTATAGATCTCAGTTTTAATAAAATCTTCTTGGAATAAAAGCTTATAACACAAATAATATTATTTAAAAATTAAAATAATAAAAGTATCTATAATAATAATAATAATAATAATAATAATAATAATAATAATAATAATAATAATAAAGTATCCTGTATTTATAACCTAGTTAGTTAAAAAAATCACTATTCTTTCACGTTTCAAGAAACTCCATTTTTAGAATCCCTTCTCTCTCTCCAAAAAAAAAATGTAGATATGTGACAGGATCATAATTCATAATGTGCCTTTATAATGAATTTATCTTTTGATGACTCTTCCCTCTCATTGCTTGCCAAGTTGTCATGCCACTATGTTCAAAAAAAAATTTGGTGATTTCCTCAAATGAAATAACAATAATATATGTACCCTAACTTATGCACTGTTTAGGTTTGTCAAAAATACTCTCTCACTAAAAATAGGATTTCTGTGAGAGTATATGTAATTACAATGAGAGGCTCTATTCCTTTATATAGAAAACAGAGTGACCAAAAATACTTGAGTGAATTAACTGTTGTTGCAGAGGCTCTGATCCTTCATAAGTCTAACTAATCTAGTCATTTGAGGGAATTGACTATTTCCTAATTACTTTTACCAATTGAATTAAACATGTGTCTAATCAAATACTAACAGCTTGAGCTAAATGAAAAAAAAATGATCACGCGTGCGTCACCTAAGTTAAAAATCTCTAAAAAAAAGTACTCCCAAGTCTTTATGACATCGTTTTGAGTCTGGAATTCATCACCGTTTAAGGTCTGGGCCTTGTTGTATTAGGCAAATATCCGTTTTCTTCATTTCTTTTAACAAGTTTGCTGAAGTAGATAATTAATTGTTGTTGCAGGTTGTGTTCCCCAACTTGGAAACATTGGAACTGTCCTCTATACACTCTAAAGAGATACTACTTCACAACCAACAACAACCAAGCTCGTCTTTCAAATTAACAAACCCGAGATTTCAATATTTGCGTGACTTGAACGTGAAAGGCTCTGACAATTTAAAATACCTGCTGTCTTCCTCTACAGCAACATTTATGGTTCTGCTCAAATATCTTATCATTGAGGACTGTAAGGTAATGGAAGAGGTACTACTCACAGAAGACTTAGGAGAAGAAGAAATAATTCCAAACGTGTCGTTCCCTCGTCTGGAACTCCTGATTCTAAAAGATCTTCCAGTCCTTAAAAGATTCTACATAGGAACCAATCTAAGATTTCCATCCTTGAAGGATCTGTGGATAGAACAATGCCCTAAATTGGAGTCATTCATATTCAAACCTGTTAGTTCAAGCATGACAGTGAGCAAAGAACTTAAGGAAGTCAATTCAGAGGAGATCTCTCATACTGCCATGCAACCTCTCTTCAATGAAAAGGTAATTCTATTTTTATTATCCCCTACTTTATTTCGTATATATCTTATTTTCTAATATGTGAGTTATTATGATTAGATATGTCAATAACATAGTATGGACTTTCAGGTTGCATTCCCTAGTTTAAAGACAATGAAAATCTTGCACTTGGAAAACTTGAAAATCATATGGCATGATCGATTAGCTGAAAATTATATACTGTTAATTTTTTCCACGTAGCAGTGGTTAAATTCTTTACACCTTCCATAGCAATATAAATCGTGAACCATTAATACCAGTAAAATATTGATAGTCATTTATCTACTGTTAATTGAAGTGTATAGGAAGTAACAAACTAGTGGGTGCTTGTGATAAACACATGACCTTTCTCCTGGTCAAACAATACTTGGACACGTTGGAGAGACAAGTGCCTCAAGTGAGGTTTTTGCCTTATATATGGTTGAAAATTATTTGTATCCAAATTTATGGAGCTAAATTTAGAGTCAGTTTGACTTTTTCTTTTTGTCTAATTTTTTTCAACTTTTTTTTTTTTATAACTAATCTAACTTTTAATTTTTCAAAAAATAAGTTTACTTTTTGGTTTTTTGTCACACATTTAACTTAAAATTTACTAAAAACTATATATATATATATATATATATTATAAACACTACGATAATAAGCTACCTAAAAATAAGAGGTTATCAAACGAACACTTAAATATTGAAAGTTTTAAAACTTATTTTAATCGCTCCTATTATTTAATTAAAATTTTTAATGAGACTTAAAATGACTATCGGGTATGGTCTCACCTATTAGCTTTTATGTACATAGCCAAATCCATTTTAATGGAAAAAATTACTCTAACCTAATCTGAAGTTTACTAAATTTCGTTGACTTCTTTCATTATTTTGAATTATATATAAACCTTCCTTGAGCACTCGCATCAATGCTAGTATAATAGAAAGAAAACCACATTTTAACCAACTAAGTCCAACCTTCACCCATATTAAACCATGTAAAGTTGTGTAAAAATACATAGTCGCTACAATAATAGTATAAATTTACACTATAATTATTCATTTTGTATTTATTTTTTATTCTTTCTTTGTGTAACCTGAGGATGAAAGAAGAGAGAGGATAATGGCTGTTGTGTGTGAAAAAATATAAACAATTAAAAAAATCAAGAAAATTGATAATTTAATGAGATGTTGTGTAAAATAGATAATTTGATGTGGGTTGTTTTGAAAAGTTAGAATGTAAAATAGAAAATGTAGTTTCTTATCCTAAAATAAAATGAAATTTTTGCACAAACTAATACGAATGCTCTTCAAAATAAATTATTGTCACTTAGAATTGAGAATAGGTGCAATAACTCTTAATGGCTGAGAAGAAACTTCCAAATCTTAACTATTGAATAAAAAAGTTATAAAATTTAAAATGTAAAAAAAGAAGAAAAAAAAAAAAGTAAAGTTGGTAAAAATATTTTATGAGTGATGAGGGGGAAATTGCACCTAATTCAAATCCCTTTAGCTTAACTTCGTTAAAACTTAAAAATCACTATCCAGAAATTAATAAATTAATATTTTTTTACCATCACTTTCTAATTGAAATTACCATTTACCCTCCAAAACACATCTTCTGATTGCTTCTATCTTCCCCTGTGAGGCTGTGACTGAAATCTACTCTCTCTCTCTCTCTCTCTCTCTCTCTCTCTCTCTCTCTCTCTCTCTCTCTCATCCTTACATTGAACCCCCCCCCCTTTTTTTTATCTTTCCCTTTTTTTTTTTTTGATTTTCCCACCCTCGAGGATTGAGGTGTGAGCTTTGGTTGTATGATGTGGGTTTGGTGGATGGTGGCGGATTTCTAGAGGTGTTTGAGTGAGTTTGATGTGTAGATAGATGTGATTCCAAAGCTGGTGGATGATTAAATGAGGAGGGGGAAATCATGCTGGTTCAACCACTGGCATATTAGGTTTACAAGCTTCGACGATTCGATGTATTAGATACTTGGGTTTTTCTTGAGTTTTAGGTGATTGTTATTTGATGATTATAGGAATTCAAAAATTGGAATCACACTTACCCACGCATGTGGTATTGAAATTTATTCGGGTCTCTAATTAACATATATGCTTATGCTATGGCTGAACAAGTAGGTGGGTAGTTAGAGGCTGTTTTGGGACAGATTTAAATAAACAGTGTAGAAAATATTTGATATATTTCCCGTAGAGCTATATGGAGAGGAAGGTGTACTGTGCCAAGGAGAAGAACAACTGGGTGGTAAACAAAAGAAGCTAGATTTGTCACAAATCCTAAATAAATCATCTTTCGAGACTAACTTTCAACAATGTTTAAGGGAGAAAGTGTAGTTTATTTTGGAAGAAGGAAAGTAAGGTTTGTACTGTCCAAAACAATAAGGAAAGTCAGTGTAATTTTAGTTTTTTTTTTTTTAGGGAAAGTAATTTTAGTAACCTCCCAGTGCAATTTTCCCAACTTTAATAAGATGTTCTTGTAATAAAAGCTTATAGCACAAATAGTATTATTATACTATAATATTATTACAACAACAAAACAAAAATCAAACATTAAAAAAAATTAATTTCAAAATTTTTGAACCATAATGAAAATATCCACGTGGTTTCTCAAAAAATAAAAAATGAAAATATCCATGTGGTGGGCACGTTGGTGTGAGCTGTGACGTATACATAGAGGGTTCCAGATTCAATCCACCATACAATCAATTATTTTGATTTTTGGGACATATTATGGGTAGGAGAGTGGAATAGTTCGACTAAAGGTTAGAACACCACTTCCTTATATTATAAATAAATAAATAAAATCTCAAAATTATGGGGTTGGCTATGGCAAAAAATTTAATATATAAAAATTAAGATGTAATTAACCTTGTTAAATAATAATAAAAAATCAATATTTTATACTTCATGATTTAAGAAATATTAAGGCTGAATTGCAAACTATACCCCTAAAGTTTGGGAGTATTTAGATTTTATACCCTGAAGTTTCAAAATTAAGATTTTATTCCCTAAAATTCTATTCCATTTGCATTAGTAACCCTTCTGTCCATATTTTCCATTAAGTGCAACAAAAATTTGTCATGCATGTTTAGTTTGTCCAATAAAATAATGTGACATTATTTGTGGTCTAAACAAATTAAAAATGAGATGGCATAATAAAAATAGCGTGACATCATTTTATTAGAAAAACTAAATACGAGTGACAAACTTATTGTAGACATTTTTAGTATAAATTTGTTAATGTTTGTCGTTTTAATACCTTTATTTGTATTTTTTTATTATTATTATTATTAAATTAATTATAACATCATCATGGTTCGACCTCAATTGAATCTCGGTGCAAATTCTATGACATTAGTACAAATTCTTTAGGGGGTGTTTAGTGAAGTAGTTTGAAAATTATTGTTTATTATTTTTTGAAATACGTGTAGGTGAAAAAGTGTGTGAAAATGCGTGAAATGCTGTTTAAAAACTGAAAATGTTAGGTTGTTATTGTTTGTTATGAGTGGGCAAAAAAAAAAAAAAAAATAATTTAAGTTATAGATTCATGTTAGAACTAATTGCAACTTATCACTTATGATTTGTTGTAGACATAGCACCTCTCATATTTTTGTGATAAAAATGTGTATATACATAGCTTGTATTAATAAAATCTTATTGTAATAAAAGCTTATAGCAATGAAATTCTAACAGAGAGAATCTAACAGTGTTTAGCTAGATTGAAGAACAACAAACAATTGCAGAGAGAGAAGAAAAGGGAGGAAGAGAGAGAGAGATATCAAAGAGAAATTTGGAAATTTTTTTTCCCCTTTATTCTTTTGCTAACACTATGAGTAAATTTCTTATAAGGAAATCACATATATTGCAAGTTTCACATTCTAAGAAAATTCATATTGACTTGAATAATCTTCGTTCAAATCTTAGGCTATGAGAAAATGTTTCATCTTTTCATCCTAATAATCAGGATGAAATAAGAAAAGCATATTTACAAAGAGATTCTTGTCAACCTCTTGGCCATGCTTCCCTAAAAAAAAAAAAAAAAAATAGTGGAGCATTGCGTCTATTTAACTCTGATTAGTTTAAAGAATACAAAAATTAGTTGGAAAATATCATAAAAAATGAAGATGCATTTTGTTTATATTGTTACTTATTGAGGCAAGTTATTAGTAATTGAATGGGAGATCAATAGTTTAAGAGAAGTGCTACGTCCATAACATTTTCACAATACTTTCATTTTAAATATAAAAATTTCCTAAATCAATAGGTCAAATACTAATACATTAACCAATAGGCTATGCTCCTTTGTTATGTCAGTCCTGGATTTAATATTTTATTTATTTACAATTTAGATAATAGTTTTCCAAATTATTATATTACCCCTCTCAATCTATTATTATTTGATAATTTTATTAGAGGTTCAAGAACTATGTTTTTTACATGTGAATATACAATTTGTTAATTTATGTTGAAAATGATTTTATTTTAGATAATTTGTTTTTTATTTGAAAGATTACTAAACACAATTTTTTTTCCTCCTGTTCATGCTTCATTATTTTCTATTAACCTTATAAAATTGGTGAACATTCATTTGAAAGTTGTGTAATTTTTTTAGACATATTTTTAGTATAAATTTGTTAATGTTTGTCGCTTTACTACCTTTATTTGTATTTTATTGTTATTAAATTAATTATAACATCATTACGGTTCGACCTTAGTTGAACTTTGGTGCAAATTCTATGACATCAATACAAATTTTAAATGTTAAGTTGTTATTGTTTGTTATGAGTGGGCAAAAAAAAAAAAAAAAAAAAAAAATTTAAGTTACAGATTCATGTTAGAACTAATTGCAACTTATCACTTATGATTTGTTGTAGACATAGCACCCCTCATATTTTTGTGATAAAAATGTGTATATACATAGCTTGTATTAATAAAATCTTATTGTAATAAAAGCTTATAGCAATGAAATTCTAACAGAGAGAATCTAACAGTGTTTAGCTAGATTGAAGAACAACAAACAATTGCAGAGAGAGAAGAAAAGGGAGGAAGAGAGAGAGAGAGATATCAAAGAGAAATTGTATTTGATCTTGCTTAATTACATTCTGGTGCTAGACACAGTATTTATACAAGTAAATCTCCCTAACTGAATAAAACAGAATCCCTGGAATTACGGATTAGATCCATGAAAGGTGGAGTTTGTTGAGTTGGTTGATCACAGCTTCCTAACTAAAAAGCCCGCCAATAATAACTGATTCTTGAGCAATACCAATACATTAACTATTTACTTGAACGAAACGATGCGTCTGACTGCCTTTTGTCTTCAGACTTAATGAAAAGGTGTGTTTAGCTTTATCATCTTCAACATATAACACAAATAGTATTATTCAAACATTAAAAATTAATTAATAAAAGTAAGATGCAACCCGTATTTATAACCTAGCTATTTGGCAGGATCATAATGTGCTATTGCAATGAATTTATCTTTAGATGGCTCCTGCCTCACATTGCTTGCCAAGTTGCCTCAAATGAAACTTTAGGTTTGTCAAAAATGCTGTCTCTTTAAATAGAATTGCTGTGATCTTTATTGAAGAAGAAATTGTGAGTATATGTTACAATGAGAGGCTCTGTTTTTTTATGTAGTAAACAGAGCAATCAAAAATGAGAAACTTTTTTTTTTTGATTAAAAAAATTAGAAACTGATATCAAATGTTTAATAACTTTTGATATCAGTTACTCACAATGAATTCTCACAATGAATTCTCTGTGAAACCTCTCTTTAATGAAGAGGTAATTCTATTTTTGCAATCCCCTGTTTTACTTCGTATATATCTTATTTTCTATTTTGTGAGTTACTATGATTAGTTATGTTATTAACACACATGGGATGGACTTGCAGGTTGCATTCCCTAGTTTTGAAAAAATCTTGTGATCAATTAGCTGAAAATTCCTTTTTCAAGCTTCAATCTATATTTGTTGAATACTATGAAAATCTTGTGACCATCTTTGAATCTAATATGCTAACAAGATTCCAAAGTCTAGAGACTTTACAAGTATATAATTGTTGTTCACTACAAGAAGTGTTTGAACTTCAAAGGCACGATGTTAGAGAATCACATATTGTGATAGCCATTCCGTTAAAAAGATTGATATTGCGTCGTCTACCAAAAATGAAGCAGATATGGGATAAGGACCCCCAAGGAATTTTAAGCTTTCAAAATCTACAAAAAATAAGTGTTTGGGAATGTGAGAGTTTGAAAAGTTTGTTCCCAGCATCTGTGGCTAGATTTCTCATGCAATTGGAGGATCTTCTGATAGAAGATTGTGGAGTGGAGGAAATTGTTTCACAGGAAGAAATTGCAGAAACAGCAGCAAGATTTGTTTTCCCTAAAGTAACTATCCTAGTACTTCGTAAATTGCCAAAGCTCAAGTGGTTTTGCCGAGGGGTGCATACTTCAGAATGGCCATTGCTAAAAATATTGGAGGTGTATGGATGTGATCAAATTGAGATATTTACATCAAAAATTTTGAACTTTCAAGAAACAGTTGAACAAAGCCAACTAGAGACCTCCATTCAACAACCCCTTTTCTTGGTTGAAGAGGTAAGAGGCTAATTTAACAACTCTTTTATAATATTTTGGTTTACAAGAAATAATAACTTGTTTGGAGTAGAATTCGTCTCTCACGCAAAAAACAAGTTTCAAACGCGAAGTTCTTAGTAAAGGTCATATATCTATATACCTTCTCTTTTTTAATGAAATCCTTAATCTATATTCTTGCATCAAAATAAATGTACCTTCGGTGTGTTTTTTTATTTTTTTGGTCAACGTGTCTAGAAATATGAAAGTACTACAGGTGTCAAATTGTGACAAATTGAAACAATTGGTTGACAATTACTACTAAATGATGAACATGGTTTTGGAAAAAGGCTTTTCTTGTAAATGACTTTTACACCACTTTGCATTTGATTTACTAGTACTGTTCGATAGGATTTACTATACAACATTGTTTTTTATTATGTACTTTCTTTGTATTTTTAAGTTTCATCTAGGTATAATAGATATAATAAGGTTGGATCATATTCTTACCATTAATTTTGGACACTTCGCGGATATATTCCATTTCATTAATAATGCTTTGATTTTTTTATAGGGTACATTATTCCCTAACTTGGAGGTTTTGACATTGGGTGGAAAGTTCAACATGAAGGAGATACTACGTGACCAACTTTTTGAAGAGTGTCTTTACAAATTAAAAGTCCTTCGCGTGTTCGACTATGTAGCTATTTCTGATTGGATTACTTCTCTTAAAAGATTACACAATTTAGAGAAACTTTTTGTGAGTTCTAGTTCTTTGGAAGAAATATTCCCATATAAAGAACTTTTTGACATGGAAAACCATGCTACAATACTCGCACAACTACAAGAACTAGTGTTGTCTAAACTACCTATGTTGACACATTTGTGGAAAGAAGTCACTCAACCAAGCCCAATTTTTCATAATCTGGAAAATCTAAAAGTGTTCCTTTGTGGTGAATTGAAAATTTTAGTGCCATCCTCAATATCTTTCCAAAATTTGGCAAATCTGGAAATATGGAAATGTCATGGATTGATTAATTTAGTTACATCCTCAACAGCCAAAAGTTTGTTACAACTCAAAAAAATGAGTGTAAGTGAATGTGAAAGGATAACAGAAGTCGTAACAGGGGAGGGAGGTGAAGCAAATGAGGTGATTACTTTCACCCAACTTACACACTTAAAACTTGATTGCTTGCCAAACCTCTCAAGCTTTTGCTCTAGAAGTTATTCCTTCGATTTCCCATCTTTGGAAGAAGTAATTGTGAGGGAGTGCCTTGAGATGAAGACTGTTAGGTTCTAAAGACTAGGATCTAATGTATTTAGAACTTCATTTTGTATGTTGGCAAACCATGATCAAAACAATGTTGAGTCGTGTGTTAGACTTGCTCAAAGTATGGGGTTTATTGTAAAGTTGGAATCGAGTTTTTATGCAGAATTACTTGTAACTTTCTGTGAGACTCGATCGATCGAAAATTAGACTCGATCGATCGAAAATCGCACAGAACGTTTTTCTGCAGAATTTTCCAACTCAGCCCAAGCCCGTTTTAATGTATAGGGTTTTATGTTTGCCCTAAGTATAAAAGGGAAAACCCTAGCCACGTTTTTAGAGTTCTGTTTTGCTGTGTTTGTGAATCTCATTGTGAGATCTAGAGGTGTTTACCTTCACATACACTTAGGGTTTACAAACTTGAGATTTATGTCAAGAGTTGTGTAGATCATTACAGTTGCAGAATCAAAGAGCACAAAGATATACAAGCAGGTGCGCTTGTGGATTTGCTGAAGAATTCCGGAAAGAAGGAGTCCGTGGATCTCGGAGCTATCATGGGGTCATGGTAGTAAGTTTCCTACAGGCAGGTAGCAATATGACGTTAGTGGTCTAAGTCTATTGTGTAAACTTCAATTCTTTCATAGTGGATTCAGTTTACCTGAGGATAGCTAGGTCAAATCCTCCCCAGGTTTTTACCGGTGTGGTTTCCTGGGTCATCATATCTTTGTGTTGATTATTTTCCGCTGCTTTATTGTTTTTATATTTATTTGAGTTAACCTAGTTTAATTAAATTACCTAAGTTAATAACTTGGCTAATTCTCTAGGATTAATCTGTTGGGTTAAGGGGTCTAAACGAACTGACAAGTGGTATCAGAGCGGGTAGCTTTTGTGTTTGATCCTTTGATCTTTGAGCTGATCCTTGACCCCTGTTGTCATGGAACACGGACACTCTCTAGTTGTTCCCCCTCACTTTGATGGAAACAACTATGCCTATTGGAAAGTAAGGATGAAAGCATTCCTAAAATCCATTGATGAGAGGGTGTGGAATTCCGTTGAATACGGATGGGAGAAGCCCACTACTCCTGTGAGTGAGTGGCAAACTTCTCAGAAGGAGGCAGCCGCTTTTAATAGCAAAGCAATGAATGCTATTTTTAATGCTGTTTCCATGGAGGAATTTAAGAGAATCTCTAATGTTGAGGTTGCTCATACTGCTTGGAATATCCTCCAGACTGTGCATGAAGGCACAAAGGCAGTTAAGATAAACAAACTGCAGCAATTAACTTCTAAATTTGAATGCATTAGAATGAATGATGATGAATCTTTTGATGAGTTCTATGCTAAGTTGAATGATATTGTTAATTCTGCTTATAATTTGGGTGAAATCTATGATCAACCTAAAATTGTTAGGAAGATTCTTAGATCTTTGACTGAAGATTTTAGACCCAAAGTGACTGCCATTACTGAAAGTAAGGATGTGGACTCCATCCCTGTTGATGAACTTGTAGGATCTCTTCAGTCCTATGAGTTAGACCTCCCTAAAACTAACAAATCCAAATCAATGGCTCTTAAGTCTGTTGATGATGTTGAGGATGGTGGATTTGATGATGATCTCTCTGCTACAGAGATTGCCTATCTTGCCAAGAACTTTAGAAACTTTCTGAGAAATAGTAATAGAAGGGCAAGAGGCAAGAACACTGTTGAACCTAGAAATTTTAGGAAGAATGAACCCACTAAGGTTAATAACTTTGAAAAACCTAAGGAAAAAGTAGGTCAATCTTCTAATAATTCTTTGGGACAACAATGTTATGGTTGTCAAGGGTATGGTCATTTAAAGTCTGAATGTCCTACTTATTTGAGGTCTAAGGGTAAAGCTATGGCGGTAACCCTTAGTGATGACGAAGTTTCCGACAATGAATCCGCAAGTGATGAGGATGGAAACTTTATTGCTTTCACTGCTACCACGGTAGTCAATGAAAGTTTGTCTGTTGAAGAGAACCCTTCTGATGGGGAACTCTCTGAGGATGCAGATCTACAGGAAGCCTACAATAAACTTTGCAAAGTTGCTGCAAAGGATGCTATGAATGTTGAGTTAGGCTTGAAGAAAATCGCATCTCTTGATCTTGAAAAGAAAAATTTACTTGTTAAATTATTTGATGCAAATGAGCTTTTGAATAATGTGAAAACTGAGAACATGCTCTTGCTTGAGAAAGTTAAATGTTTGGAACATGATTTGTCTGTTGCTAGAGAACAAACTAATAGGTCTGCAAGCTCCAAACTTGATCACATGCTGAGTATTCAAAAGTCTCCTTCTGATAAATCTGGGTTAGGTTATGAGGAAAATATTTCTGTACTTGAACCTTCTTCCACTAAATTTGTTCCTTCTTCTGAACCTCCTAAGAGTGAGATTGTCAAACCCGTGGTGAGTGAACCTGTCAAGCCTTTGAATGTTACTCCACCTAGAAAAATTAGGGTTGATCTTCATGCTTCTCATTCTAGAGCTTCTACTTTGACTAAGGGCAAATTGCATGATAAGCCTGCATGGGTTTGTCATTTTTGTGGAAAACCTGGACACATACGTCCAAATTGTTTTAAGTTGCAAGCTGCGAAGCGAGCAAATAAAACTACAGTACCTGTGCCTCAAGCACGTGATCCTATGGTACTGATTGGTGAATTGGTAAAGGCGTTAAACCTTTTTTCCAATCCTGGAGTTGCTCAGAATTCGAATATGAATCATAACTCCAATGCAAGAGTTGCATCTAAGAAGTCTTGGATGCAAAAAGGCTCAACCTAAATGAGTCTGTCTGACATGGTCCTTGTGCTTTATTGCTATATCTTTTGTGACCTCTGTTTCTAGGATTTGCATTGCATTGCATTCATGCATTTCATTCTAGGTTGTTTTTTTGTTATATAAAAAAAAAAAAAAAAAAAATTTATTGCAAATTGTGTTTTGCTATTTTTCCTTGAATTTGAAGACAAGGTTGGTCTATCAATTATTGCATAACATGTTTATGTACCTTGTTTAGCTTTGATGCACTTATTTATTACACTTTACTAGCTAAAGTCTTGTTGTGCATGTTGTGTGGGAAGATGCTATATTTGTTGATCACATGATCTTGATTTTGAAGTTGTATGTCTTTGATTGTTGGACTTGAACTTAATGAGAAAGGCATAAATAACTATCTCACCACTGTGTATTAGTCAATCATGAACACCTTAGTGCATATCATAAGATTTTGTGCTCGAGAAAGTGTAGCACATGCACAAAAAGAACATAAGGTGTAGCCTCTATTAAAATTGGTGTGTACATTATTGGGCTATAATAACTTCACAAATTCATAAAATTGGTGTGTACAGTATCCCGGCTATTATTAAGTTTCTAATCAATTAATTTGAATAATGAGGCAAATCAAGAAACTTACATGATTGCAAGCTTTTACTCTAGGAGATGTGGGAGTTATATGATGTAACTCTTTAAGGGATAGTCTCTTTCAAATTCATGTGGTGGATTTTGTAGAAATTGTGATTGATCTCTATGTGTATATCACCTCACATGTTTCTCAAGCTTATGCTAGTTGCACACACTACACAAGTTAATCTTTGCTAAAGTTGTGTACATGTTATTTTGTGTGTTTTTGGTTTGACCAACCAAGTTTGAGAATTCTTTGAAAATTGATGCCGAACATGTTTGCTTGTTTATTTTTTTTGGTATATTGAGAGAAAATTTTGGTTGAGGAATCTGGGTTGAATACTTGTGTTTTTTGAAAATCATATCATCTCATACTCATGCATTTGATTTTAAAAATCTGCTGCTTTGAGGAGTTTTTGGTTTAAAATATTTGGTTTTTCAAAACACTGTTTTTTCCAGAATTTCGATCGATCGAAAGTGATTTTCGACCGATCGAAAATGTTTAATTTTGTTCAGAAAACTCTCTGGTTGGTTCGATCGATCCAAGCTGTTTTTGGATCAATCGAATAAGTTTTCGACCGATCGAATGTAATTTTCGATCGATCGAAAATCGTGCCGGCTGTTTTTTAAAAAGAAAGATTCTCACGTGGCTCTTCACTTTTCAAACCTTTTCAAAAACTTTCTTTTCTCCATACCAACTGGTCAGCACCTTTCTTGGGAGTTTTGTCGTTTTCCTCCGATTCTTTTGCTACAATCTCTCTCCCACAGCTTTTAAGACACTTTTACCCCTTTCTTTTGCATTTATTTTCTATTTTCATGCATTTTTTCATGCATATTTGGGTAATTTCGGAATTTTGGGTTTTTCTATTTTTTGGGATTGTTTTGGAGTGATTCTTTCTCAAATTCTTTATGGGTTTTTGTGGGGACACCTTTCCTAAGCACCTCATGTGGTTTAATTTGGTTTATTTGGTGCTTTGAAGAAAATTTGAAATTCTAGGGCTTATATTTGAATAAATTGGGGATTGTGTTCAATTGGGTTGAAATTGATAAAATTGGCTTGTTAGATTGATTAATTTGATCATTATATTGAGTTAATTGACTATTGTGTTGATCAATTTATCAATTTGTTGTGTTTTGAAAACTAGGGTTTTTCAAATTGGGTATTTTTGATACACTTTGCTTGCTCAAGCCAATTTTGTTAATTTGAATCAAATTTGAACATGTCACTGCATTAGTACATGCATCATTTTCTGTTCATGCTCATGCATCATATAGATTTGATATTTTCTATATTTTTTTTATGCTGTGCTAACTTGCAGTCTGCTCTTGGTTTTGGTTTTTGCTCTTTTCTTTCTGTGTCTGTCTCTTTTCCTTAGCACTATGCCTAGGAAAACTCGAGCCCATAGGACTGTTGATCCTTCTCCATCTTTTGACACCGAGAGATTTCCTAGTGAGTCTAACCAGATTACCTATGAGACCCTTAATCTTAGGCGTCAGATTTGGGCTGAGCGTAGGGTTATCTTAGATGAGTTAGATCCTGAGGTTCGTAGGAACTTTGAGCGTCGGGGTTGGTTACCTCTTCTAGACTTTGAGCATCCTCCTCCTGCTTCTTTGATTAGAGAGTTCTATTCGAACCTCTCTATTCATGTCTACGATAACGACACCTTAGTCAAGGTGTGGTTACGTGGTGTCGAGTATCGCATTACCCCTTCGGTGGTGTCGAATGCTCTTGGGGTGCCCATTGTGGACCATCCCGTCTTTCCTTATGAGGAGTCTCCTCACCTTGATGACGTCTTGTCGTACATCACTGGTACTTCTATCCAGTGGGGTTCTGATCCTCGGATCTCGTCTGCTGAGCTGTCTGAGTTGCACTATCTTTTCTTTCGGATAGCATGTCATTCTTTGTGGCCGATTACTCATGTTCACACCGTCCCTCTTGAGCGATGTGTGTTTCTATATGCTTTGGTCACTGATGCTCCTATCAGTTTTCCGCATATGTTCCTTCGTTCTTTGAACGAGGTTCATCGGTCTAGTTCTCAGGCTCATGCTTTGTTTTTTCCTGTTTTTATTCATAGGATTCTTCTCTTTCTTGGTTTTGGTGAGTATCCTGCTTCCGAGCCTGTTCATGTTATTGCTCCTATAGGTGCTACCTTTTTGAGGCAAAGGGCTGCTCAACTTCGAGCTAGCTCTAAGCGTGCTAGGGTAGAGCCTACCGGTGTCACTCCGCCCCCTTCTTCTTCTTCTGCAGATCCTTTTGCAGCTGGGACTTCTTCGGATCCTGCTGTTGCTGCTGCTGCTGCTGATGTTCCTCCACCGTTTGATGAGGTTTCTGACCTTCGTCGGACACTTGACACTGTCGTGACCGTTCAGGCGGCTCATGGTCAGCTTTTGGTGGACATCCTTGATGAGCTTCGTGCATTGCGAGCGGATTTGGCGAGCTCTCGTCGATCGTCTCCACCTCCTTTTGATGATGAGTGAGTGCCCTTTGGCAATTCGTCACAAAAAGGGGGAGTGCATAGTTCATTAGTAGCTAGTTTTTTGTGTTGAGGGGATTTACATTTTAGGGGGAGTGTTTGTTTTCTTAGTAGTGATACTGCGGAGCTTGTGGAGTTATTAGATTGTATCTAGGTGCTTCACTGTGTAATTACATTTTTAGCTCTTGATTAGGAGATATTTTTGTTGAGATACATTGTTATGTATATGTTTTCTTATTTCACTATGTTACTGTGCTTATTGACTTATATTGATGATGTTATTCATGATATATGTTTGTTATTATGTGTCATGTGAAATTAAGAAATTTTTAATTATGTATTTCCTGTTTTTGTTCCACACATGCGTTTATGTGTTTGTTAAGTGTTACAGGAATATACAAGTTGCTTTCAGTCAAGCTGCTGTCTACTTTGCAACTGTTGGATAGTAGTTTAGGTTGAATTGTTAAGTGGCTATTTTTTGTAATGGGCTTTTTCAATTTGTAACTTTGAGCATTTTTGTTTAGTCTGTGTTTTGTCACGGATTGCCAAATGGGGAGTTTGTTAGGTTCTAAAGACTAGGATCTAATGTATTTAGAACTTCATTTTGTATGTTGGCAAACCATGATCAAAACAATGTTGAGTCGTGTGTTAGACTTGCTCAAAGTATGGGGTTTATTGTAAAGTTGGAATCGAGTTTTTATGCAGAATTACTTGTAACTTTCTGTGAGACTCGATCGATCGAAAATTAGACTCGATCGATCGAAAATCGCACAGAACGTTTTTCTGCAGAATTTTCCAACTCAGCCCAAGCCCGTTTTAATGTATAGGGTTTTATGTTTGCCCTAAGTATAAAAGGGAAAACCCTAGCCACGTTTTTAGAGTTCTGTTTTGCTGTGTTTGTGAATCTCATTGTGAGATCTAGAGGTGTTTACCTTCACATACACTTAGGGTTTACAAACTTGAGATTTATGTCAAGAGTTGTGTAGATCATTACAGTTGCAGAATCAAAGAGCACAAAGATATACAAGCAGGTGCGCTTGTGGATTTGCTGAAGAATTCCGGAAAGAAGGAGTCCGTGGATCTCGGAGCTATCATGGGGTCATGGTAGTAAGTTTCCTACAGGCAGGTAGCAATATGACGTTAGTGGTCTAAGTCTATTGTGTAAACTTCAATTCTTTCATAGTGGATTCAGTTTACCTTGAGGATAGCTAGGTCAAATCCTCCCCAGGTTTTTACCGGTGTGGTTTCCTGGGTCATCATATCTTTGTGTTGATTATTTTCCGCTGCTTTATTGTTTTTATATTTATTTGAGTTAACCTAGTTTAATTAAATTACCTAAGTTAATAACTTGGCTAATTCTCTAGGATTAATCTGTTGGGTTAAGGGGTCTAAACGAACTGACAAAGACTTTCTCTCATGGAGCTTTAGGGACACCAAAGCTAGAAAGAGTACAAGCAACGCAAGAAAAGGAATTTTATTGGAAGGCTAACTTGAATACCACCATACATTGGCTCTGGGAGAGCAAATATAATACCACCACACAATAGTTCTTTAAAGGAAGAGAAAGGGTAAGCATATTATTCAACAAATCTCCTAATTTCCCACACCATGTACTTTAATCTTTTTAATGCAATAATGCATGAACACAAGCAACATTTTCACTCTCCCACTTGATAATTATCATAATAGAAATACCTGAGCATTGCCAATTTTTAGGAGCAATAAAATCCTTGTAAATTGCATCAAACTTTGTCCATCATACATATTGTTATGTCCCTTTGCACTTCATAAGCATACACAAAAATAATGTTATTATATTCGAAAGGATAATTATTTTTGCTTGATGATACTTTGAGTTCAACGGTTACAATGATTGATGCTTTTTCTTCAATATGTTGTTTTCTATCACGCAAGGTTCAGAATTCTAAAGATGGAGATCATCCTAAATATGAAGCAGCGGGAATGTGACTTGTAATTGTAGTTTGTGGTACTTGGAATCATGTTTCTTTCTTCTAAAATCATGTGCTTAGAAGGTCATCATCCCCATGGTTATGGAAACATATAGAGTTCATTCATCTTTTGTTTATTCTAATACTGTTTCATTATTTTCTTATTTTTCCATTTAAAAAAAAGAAAAGAAAAGAGGTAGCTGTAGTAGCAATAATAATAGAAGTACTACTACTTGTGTGAAGCATTTATTTGGAGTGTTATAAACTACCTCTTCTTGGTGTAGAAAGACCATATCGCTATTTGAATGAAGTTATGCTTATTAGTTTGATGAGTGTTATAAACTACATGCTATCATTAAGTGTCAAGTTTTTAAGTGTTTGATAGTTTATAATGAATTTCTAGTTGCTTATCCTTTTAAACGTTTCTCTAACTCAATCATGCATGCATGCATGCTCACCCATGCACATAATAGACTCCGGGAAGGAGATAATTTGGGTCCAACAATAAAAGGTTGTCATAGAAGCAGTTGTATAGATTGACATATCCTATTTGATCTCCCTTGACTTTTAGCATCGTGGTTACGAAAAACAAATCATCATGTATATGGTTGTGAAATTTTAGTTAAAGATGGTTAGAAGAAAATATTTTATCTTTACAATTTTAACCATGCATGAGTAAATTATCTTCTCTTCGTAAATCCATAAACAATTGTATGTAATTGAAATCCAAATCAATATCTTATGGAGCAAGCAAAAGAGCAAATAGCAACATTGATGACCAAAATAGGAAGAATGCTGTTGTTTAAAAAAAATAAAAAATAAAATAAAATAAAATAAAAAAACCCCATAAATCTCATGAATTAAAGATCCACCAACTCTATCTAATGAAAGGGTGTAAATTTGCACCCCTGGAGAATTAGAGGCATTTGCACTGATATTTATTGCACTCTTTATCAAATCCCTCACTGCTCTGTTAATTGGATTTCTAAAGAAGCAAGTATAGCAATTCACACATTGGCAAAGTGGCCTTTATTGAACAATGTCTATGGTTCTTTTGATTTTGGGCAACTTGTATTTGTTATTAGATTGGAGGCTAGTTTGCTCTCTCTATAATTCGTTTTGCTTTTGAATAAAATTTTCCAGTTCATCAAAAATGAAAGGGGTGTAAATTTTATTGAAAGATGGTAATGAAGATCATATTTATATTTCAACATACATGATCAAAATTATCTTCGTTTTATTTTTCCCTACTTACAATAAGTGGGGAGAGGTGATTCAAATCCAGGTTTTACACACACACACACAGAGAGAGAGAGAGAGAGAGAGAGAGAGAGAGAGAGAGAGAGAGAGAGAGAGAGAGAGAGAGAGAGAGAGAGAGAGAGAGAGAGAGAGATTTTAATGCTAGGTACTAATCACAACTTCCTATTCTTATTCGAGTATTTTTGTATACATTTAGATTTTACATGCTAATGCTCTTTTCTAATTTCTCAAAACTTCCCATAATTTGCAAACTGCTAAAAATAAGGATTCCCTAAAAAAATTACAATGAAAAAATATTTCAAAAATTATCAAAAGCTTCTACTCTTTCAAGTTTTGGCACTCGATGTCTCTTTGATTGAAAGACATGAATGATATAAGCACCTTTTTTTACCTATGTTTTCCTCTACAAATTCCACTGTGCCATTAAAAAACTTTCAAGGCTTTCCTTTACAAATTCCACCATGCCATTAACAAACTTTCAAGGTCCTACAATTAAGCTTTTTCTGCCCATAAATACAATTGGTTCTACAGAATAACTGATTAAAAATTTAATAAAGCATTAAACATTTTTTTTCTGCAGGGAATACATTAACAAAGATTTATCGTTCATACCATAATTCAAATTAGCACGCTGAGTAAGGGCCTGTTTGGTTTTTTTTTTCATAACTCATCACTCCTCACTCAATTTTCATCACTCATCACTTATCACTCACCACCCATCACTTTAAAATATTACACCTTATTGGCACCATCACTCTATTCTCATCACTCAATATTTTTTCACTATTTGTGGGTCCTATGACCGTCACTTGTGCAGAGGACAGCTGTTTTGTTAACCACCGAAGGATTTCATCTCCATTTTTTTTCTCTTTTCTCATTTCCCTTTCCCCTTCAGCCCTGTCACTCTCCCAACGCACAAATCGATCCCAGAAAAATTTCTCAAGCTCCCTCGCCTCGTCGGACCGTCACCAGTGAACAACACCTATCTCTCCGACGGTATGGCGGCGCGATCTTCCCTGTCGTGACCTAGCAGCGCTGACGAGCATAAAGACCGCTCAACCATTTCCCCATTTCGTCACAGACGATCTCCTCCGACCCAAGATGGTGCTACCTCATCCCTTTTTGTGCTCTCTTACTTTGTTTATTTATCTAATTTGTGTGTTTCGCATATGGGTTTTGAGAAAACTATTAGAACTCTGTTTGCCTTTGTTTTTCCCCGGTTGTTTGGTTGGTGAGAAAATAATAAAGGAGAGTTTTTTTGGTTTTTTTTTTTTATATGATATTTTCTCATGAATATCTTGATGTATTGTTTGGAAGCAAGATTCCATGGCATCTTTTCCATTGCTTAAAATTTTCCAATTGTCTTGAATGTACCCTGGAACTTTTTCGTTGATTCAGCTCCCTAAGATTCTTTATGCTGGGCAAAGGCTGCAAGATCAATGTTTTTAATTAGCTAGGGCAATGTCCTTAGTCAAAAGTTATGAAAATCTACATCCGTGGTGTGAACTATCATTAGGCAGAGGAAGGTAAATTAATTGATCAGGTGCTTGCTGAATGGTAATTAATCCATTCCAGTTTGCAATTGGCTTAGGATTTTGAATGTATTTTACACTTGTCCTTAGATAATGTGGCAAAGATCCATCTATTAAAATAGTGGTTATAACATCCTCAATGGCTGCGGTTGCATTCAATGGAAAACCTCATGCTCTTGATGTATTAATTGATGAGACTTGATTTTCAAATGCTGCTCTTTGTGAGAAATCAAAGGTGCATATATGCTCTAATTTCTTATTACATGCTCTCTTTTAAATGCTCTTTAGTGAATGCTACATTTGACAATTTATCTGGCTTTGTAATGGTTTATCAGTCACATCATATCCGCTGCAATTAAGCTTTTTCTTTATTTTTGTTTTCCTTTTTCCCCTGGATGGTTTTTCTCCTATCTTATACTATGGATGTAGCCTTCTTGAGTGAGTATATTCATGTTCAGACTTCATATCCCATATTTATATAAAGTATTGTGAAATAGAATACACCATAGCGCTTGGTATATATGATGTTCTCAAGTGTAGTGATAGCTCTGAAGAACAGGATGTTATTCCACACTAGTGTAATTGAAGCTTTATTTGTCTTTTTTACTACTATATTTGAAGATAGTGCACTAATATGTTTCTCTCTAAGCTGGGTCTAAGTGTTTGCTAGGAAAGCATCTTCAATAGAATATTGAATTTTAAGGAGGTTTAACAAATGCTTCAAAGGGCGAAGTATGATTACCCACTCACCTCAAGTATCATGTGAATAGATAGAAAATTGATGACTTTGAGCTATTTAAGTTGTAAATAGTAAAGACAGCTTTGCAAGGGGAGGTTTTCTTTACAAGCAGAAGACTTCAATCCTTGCAGCCTACATTGGATGTGATAATAAAAATTAAATTTTTTATTATTGAAGAACTCATTGCTTCTAAGTAAAGATGCCTTGGACCATATTATCTTATCACATAAAATATAAAACCACCACTGACCCCTAAAACTAAAAGGAAAAAGAAAATAAAAGGGCACCATCACATCAGGATGAAATTATATGCATTGACAGAAAAATGATAATGTCATGACAATTAGAACTTTGATGTTAGTAGAATTCTAATGTACCATGACTACAACTTTAGACATCTAAGCAGATTTGATATCTACCATCCCACTAGACATGTAAGCACTAGTATGCAGAATTGCCTAGACTTATCTTCTCATTAGCAGCATGGTGCCTTCTCACTATTATAGAACTCAAGCTTAGAGGCTCTGTAGTCCATAGTAAGTTACCACTGGTAATGACTTTAATACATACACTTACGAATTATGATGCCAAAACAAGTGCCATGGCAAAGTTTTAATTATTCAGTAGAACTCTTAGGTTTACATGATTTTGTTTTTGTGCAGAGGGCCCCTAAGGCCCGACATTCACATAGTGGTTATTATGCTTTTTATGCAAGTTGAAGGAATAAAACATAGCTTCCTTCTTCTGAACTTAATGGCTATATATTTAGACATATATTTTCTAAGTCCTACACTGATGATGCTAGACAGGTGCAAGTGAAAGACTATCAGTTAGAAGGAGGTTTTGATTTGTTTGTTTGCAATTGAAAGCACTTTTCTTGCTTTCTTCAAACTTAGCAGGAGGTGTCAGAGAAGTGCACTCTGAGGTGAGGACTGTTCCCAGTGGTATTTGAATATGACCATCCAGTAATAGGTTAGCAGCCAATGTAATATCTGTTCTAAAGAAGATGCTTGTTATGAAATGTGGGCTGGGTGGCTTAAGGGACAGCAATAAACCATGTTAAATGAGATTTATTTTCATTCTTTAACTACAGAAATTGTCTCTAAAATTTTAGCAAACTAGAATAATATGGCACTTTCTATGTAGCATGTCTCGAGAACAAGTTTCCTTTGACTACATTTTAAGTCTGTGCTTCTGAAACTAAGATAATTAGGGAAAACAAGTGTATATATAGGATGACACATCTAGCATCATGTGAGAAAGTGGGCATTATTGATCAAAACTTTATTGAGCACCTTGTCTTGAGCAACCAATGAGTTTGATAAATTTCTCAGTAGTTAGAATTTTAACTTGAAAATCATATGGCATGATCAATTAGCTGAAAATCATATGGCATATATGCTCAAACAAATTGTGTTTTCCAAAGGCATATTTTTTTTTTCTCATTACTTCAATTGAATAATTATAATGGATGTGTAAGCAATTTATAATTGTGGTTTTTTTATGATAAACTCATTACTAATAAAATTCTATAACAATTATGCTATAATACATATATAACATTCTCCAAAACCATCTTATATAAAACATTACAATATTATCCATGCATCTCACGGGTAACTTACTAGTTAATATAATAGTTGAATGCCTAAGTTGAATATATATTGAATGAACTTATAGTTTTCCCTTTATTCTTTTGCTAGCACTATGAGTAAATTTCTTGTAAGGAAATCACATATATAGCAAGTTTCACATTCTAAGAAAATTCATATTGACTTGAATAATCATCGTTCAAATCTTAGGCTATGAGAAAATGTTTCATCTTTTCATCCTAATAATCAGGATGAAATAAGAAAAGCATATTTACAAAGAGATTCTTATCAACCTCTTGGCCATGTTTCCCTAAAAAAAAAAAAAAAAATTAGTGGAGCATTGCGTCTATTTAACTCTGATTAGTTTAAAGAATACAAAAATTAGTTGGAAAATATCATAAAAAATGAAGATGCATTTTGTTTATATTATTACTTATTGAGGCAAGTTATTAGTAATTGAATGGGGGATCAATATTTTAAGAGTAGTACTACGTCCATAACATTATTACAATACTTTCATTTTAAATATAAAAATTTCCTAAATCAGTAGGTCAAATACTAATACATTAACCAATAGGCTATGCTCCTTTGTTATGTCAGTCCTGGATTTAATATTTTATTTATTTACAATTTAGATTATAGTTTTCCAAATTATTATATTACCCCTCTCAATCTATTATTATTTGATAATTTTATTAGAGGTTCAAGAACTATGTTTTTTACATGTGAATATACAATTTATTAATTTATGTTGAAAATGATTTTACTTTAGATAATTTTTTTTTTATTTGAAAGATTACTAAACACAATTTTTTTTCCTTCTGTTTATGCTTTATTATTTTCTATTAACCTTATAAAAATGGTGAACATTCATTTGAAAGTTGTGTAATTTTTTTAGGCATATTTTTAGTATAAATTTGTTAATGTTTGTCACTTTAAAACCTTTATTTGTATTTTATTATTATTAAATTAATTATAACATCATCACAGTTTGACCTCAGTTGAACCTCAGTGCAAATTCTATGATATCAGTACAAATTCTAAATGTTAGGTTGTTATTGTTTGTTATAAGTGGGCAAAAAAAAAATATTAATTTAAGTTGTAGATTCATATTAGAACTAATTGCAACTTATCACCTATAATTTGTTGTGGACATAGCACCTTCTCATATTTTTGTGATAAAAATGTGTATATACATTGCTTGTATTAATAAAATCTTATTGTAATAAAAGCTTATAGCAATGAAATTCTAAAGAGAGAATCTAACAGTGTTTATCTAGATTGAAGAAAAACAAACGATTGCAGAGAGAGAAGAAAAGGGATGAAGAGAGAGAGAGAGAGATATCAAAGAGAAATTGTATTTGATCTTGCTTAATTACATTCTGGTGCTAGACACAGTATTTATACAAGTAAATCTCCCTAGCTGAATAAAACAGAATCCCTGGAATTACGGATTAGATCCATGAAAGGTGGAGTTTGTTGAGTTGGTTGATCACAGCTTCCTAACTGAAAAGCCCGCCAATAATAACTGATTCTTGAATCTTCAATAGGACACCGTTTGAGCAATACCAATACATTAGCTATTTACTTGAATGAAACGATGCATCTGACTGCCTTTTGTCTACAGACTTAATGAAAAGGTATGTTTAGCTTTATCAACCTCAACATATAGCACAAATAGTATTATTAAAACATTAAAAATTAATTAAAAAAAGTAAGATGCAACCCGTATTTATCTTATTAATTACTTCGTATATATCTTATTTTCTATTTTGTGAGTTACTATGATTAGTTATGTTATTAATACACATGGGATGGACTTGCAGGTTGCATTCCCTAGTTTGGAAACATTGACAATCATGCACATGGAGAACTTGAAAATCATATGGCATGATCAATTAGCTGAAAATTCCTTTTTCAAGCTTCAATCTATATTTGTTGAATACTGTGAAAATCTTGTGAACATCTTTGAATCTAATATGCTGACAAGATTCCAAAGTCTAGAGACTTTACAAGTATATAATTGTGGTTCACTACAAGAAGTGTTTGAACTTCAAAGGCAAGATGTTAGAGAATCACGTATTGTGACAGCCATTACGTTAAAAAGATTGATATTGCGTCGTCTACCAAAAATGAAGCAGATATGGGATAAGGACCCCCAAGGAATTTTTAGCTTTCAAAATCTACAAAAAATAAGTGTTTGGGAATGTGAGAGTTTGAAAAGTTTGTTCCCAGCATCTGTGGCTAGATTTCTCATGCAATTGGAGGATCTTCTGATAGAAGATTGTGGAGTGGAGGAAATTGTTTCACAGGAAGAAATTGCAGAAACAACAGCAAGATTTGTTTTCCCTAAAGTAATAGTCCTAGTACTTCGTAAATTGCCAACGCTCAAGTGGTTTTGCCGAGGGGTTCATACTTCAGAATGGCCATTGCTGAAAATATTGGGGGTGTATGGATGTGATCAAATTGAGATATTGACATCAAAAACTTTGAACTTCGTCTCTCACGCAAAAAACAAGTTTGGAGTAGAATTCGTCTCTCACGCAAAAAACAAGTTTCACACGCGAAGTTCTTAGTAAAGGTCATATATCTATATACCTTCTTTTTTTTTTTTTAACAAAATCCTTAATCTATATTCTTGCATCAAAATATATGTACCTTCGGTGTGTTTTTTTTGGGTCAACGTGTCCAGAAATATGAAAGTGCTACAGGTGTCAAATTGTGAGAAATTGAAACAATTGGTTGACAATAATTACTAAATGATGAACATAATTTTGGAAAAAGGCTTTTCTTGTAAATGACTCTTACACCACTTTGCATTTGATTTACTAGTACTGTTCGATAGGATTTACGATACAACATTGTTTTTTATTATGTACTTTCTTTGTATTTTTAAGTTTCAGCTAGATATAATAAGGTTGGACCATATTCTTACCATTAATTTTGGAGACTTCACGGATACATTCCATTTCATTAATAATGCTTTGATTTTATTATAGGGTACATTATTCCCTAACGTGGAGGTTTTGACATTGGGTGGAAAGTTCAAGATGAAGGAGATACTACGTGACCAACTTTTTGAAGAGTGTCTTTATAAATTAAAAGTCCTTCACTTGATCGACTATGTAACTGTTTCTGATTGGATTGCTTTTCTTAAAAGATTACACAATTTGGAGGAACTTTTTGTGAAGTCTAGTTCTTGGGAAGAAATATTCCCATATAAAGAACTTTTTGACATGGAAAACCATGCTACAATACTCGCATGACTACGAGAACTAGAGTTTTTTGAACTACCTATGTTGAAACATTTGTGGAAAAAAGACACTCAACCAAGCCCAATGTTTCATAATCTAGAAAATCTAAAAGTGTCGATCTGTGACAAATTGAAAAATTTAGTGCCATCCTCGGTATCTTTCCAAAATTTGACAATTCTGGAAATATATAAATGTCATGGATTAATTAATTTAGTTACATCCTCAACAGCCAAAAGTTTCGTACAACTCAAAAAAATGAGTGTAAGTGAATGCGAAAGTATAACAGAAGTCAGGGAGGGAGGTGAAGCGAGTGAGGTGATTACTTTCACCCAGCTGACATACTTAAAACTTGATTGGTTGCCAAACCTCTCAAGCTTTTGCTCAGAAAGTTATTCCTTCAAGTTCCCATCTTTGGAAGAAGTAATTGTGAGGCAATGCCCTGAGATGAAGACTTTCTCTCATGGAGCTGAATACCACCATACATTGGCTCTGGGAGAGCAAATATAATACCACCACATGATAGTTCTTTTGAGGAAGAGAAAGAGTAAGTAAGTAAGTATATTATTCAACAAGTCTCCTAATTTCCCACACCATGTACTTTAATCTTTTTAATGCAATAATGCATGAACACGAGCAACATTTTCACTCTCCCACTAGATAATTATCATAATAGAATTACGTGAACATTGCCAATTTTTAGGAGCAATAAAACCCTTGTAAATTGTATCAAAATTTATCCATCATACATATTATTGTGTCCCTTTGCACTTCATAAGCATACACAAAAATAATGTTATTCAAAAGGATAATTATTTTTCCTTGATGATACTTTGAGTTCAATGGTTACAATGATTGATGCTTTTCTTCAATATGTTGTTTTCTATCATGCAAGGTTCAGAATTCTAAAGATGGAGATCATCCTAAATATGAAGCAGTGGGAACGTGACTTGTAATTATAGTTTGTGGTACTTGGAACCATGTTTCTTTCTCCTGAAATCATATGCTCAGAGGGTCGTCATCCCCATGGTTATGGAAATGTATAGAGTTCATTCATCTTTTGTTTATACAGATATTGTACCATTATTTTCTTGTTTTTCCATGTTTGAAAGAAAAAAAAAAAAAAAAAGAAAGTAGCTGCAGTAGCAATAATAATAGAAGTACTACTACTTGTGTGATGCATTTATTTGGAGTGTTATAAACTACCTCTTCTTGGTGCAGAAGGACCATATCACTATTTGAATGAAGTTATGCTTATTATTTTGATGAGTGTTATAAACTACATGCTATCATTAAGTCTCAAGTTTTTAAGTGTTTGATAGTTTATAATGAATTTCTAGTTGCTTATCCTTTTAAACGTTTCTCTAACTCAGTCGTGCATGCATGTATGCTCACCCGTGCACATAATAGACTCCGAGAGGGAGATAATTTGGGTCCAACACAATAAGGTTGTCATAGACGCAGTTGTATAGATTGACATATCCAATTTGATCTCCCTTGACTTTTAGCATCGTGGTTACTAAGAACAAATGATCATGCATATGGTTGTGAAATTTTAGTTAAAGATGGTTAGAAGAAAATATTTAATCTTTAAGATTTTAACCATGCATGAGTAAATTATCTTCTCTTCGTAAATTCGTAAACAATTGTATGCAATTGAAATCCAAATCAATATTTTATGGAGCAAGAAAAGAACAAATAGCAACATTGATGACCAAAATAGGAAGAATGCAGTTGTTTAAAAAAAAAACTGAAATAACCATAAATCTCATGAATCAAAGATCCACCAGCCCTATCTAATGAAAAGGTGTAAACTTGCACCCCTAGAGAATTAGAGGCATTTGCACTGATATCTATTGCACTCTTTATCAAATCCCTCATTGCTCTGTTAATTGGATTTCTAAAGAAGCAAATATAGCAATTCACACATTGGCAAAGTGGCCTTTATTGAACAATGTCTGTGGTTCTTTTGATTTTGGGCAACTTGTATCTGTTATTAGATTGGAGGCTAGTTTGCTCTCCCTATAATTAGTTTTGTTTTTGAATAAAATTTTCCAGTTCATAAAAAATGAGAGGGGTTTAAATTTTATTGAAAGATGGTAATGAAGATCATATTTATATTTCAACATACATGATCAAAACTATCTTCGTTTTATTTTTCCCTACTTACAATAAGTGGGGAGAGGTGATTCAAATCCAGGTTTTACCCAGAGAGAGAGAGAGAGAGAGAGAGAGAGAGAGAGATTTTAATGGTAGGTACTAATCACAACTTCCTATTCTTGTTCGAATTTTTTTGTATACATTTAGATTTTACATGCTAATGCTCTTTTCTAATTTCTCAAAATTTCCCATAATTTGCAAACTGCTAAAAACAAGGAATCCCTATAAAAATTACAATGAAAAAGTATTTAAAAAATTATCAAAAGCTTCTACTCTTTCAAGTTTTGGCACTCAATGTCTCTTTGATTTAAAGACACGAATGATACAAACACCTTTTTTCACCTGTGTTTTTCTCTACAAATTCCACCATGCCAACAAATTCCACCATGCCATTAACAAACTTTCAAGGTCCTACGATTAAGTTTTTTCTGCCCATATATACAATTGGTTCTACAGAATAACTAATTAAAAATTTAATAAAGCATTAAACATTTTTTTTCCTGCAGGGAATACGTTAATAAGATTTATCATTCATGCCATGATTCAAATTAGCATGCTGAGTAAATAACCCATAGGATCTGCTGAAGGTCAGGTGCTCCACAAACTTTAGTGAAAAAAAATTTTAATTCCTTTGTTCATCTTGGCATGTCCTTCTGTAGAGAAGAATAATACCAACATGACATGCCATCACACTAACCAAGTGCACCCCAAAAAAAAACACCTGTCATATAGCACATCAAACCTGGCGTTGAAGCAGGATATATCTCAAGAAACCAGCAAAGTAGCCAAGACCCAAGAGAAATTTCTACAACCGCATGATTAAAAACCACCAAGAGAGCAAAAGCTAAGGCTTATGATTTATAGATTATCAAAGCCAATCAATCAAGAAAAATTTACAGCTGAAAAAAGATGCAGCACAATGTAGGAATCAATTAATGCATCCAGCAGTGACATAGTAAAATGTCATTGTTTTGGAGACAATTCTTTGCCCTAGATTAAAGATTGCTCATCAATCTTTTTTTTATTTTTTTTGAACAATTTTTTAAAAGGATACACAATCCCCCACCTGCCAAAATCGTGTATCAGGTAATCCAAGGAAACTCCCCTAGTGGCGGATGAACCTAGGATGTCTGGATCTACAATTCATCCCGAGCTTCCAACCATTAGGCTGCACCCTGATGCGTACTCATCAATTAGTTTTACCCTCCTATAATCCAATCTCTTGCAAGTAATGTTCGGCTTCCAAGGCTGCCATGCAACCTGTATCATTAAAGAAACCAAGTAAACTAGATAGAGAAGACCTTAATACACATACTGTGAAGAAAGCATAACTTAAAGAGGAACGGGTCTTTTTATTTAAATTTAAAAAGGTAACATAAATTGTTCAACGAAACCCAAATATTGGTGACAGAAAAAGGTTATCGTAACAGTGGTAGATGCCATGACCAATGGTATAATGAAAACCAATTGTAACATGATTTCTAATTTTCCATTTGACTGTTCCAAAAATTGAGAATGAAACAGAAACCACCAGCAGCCTCTCTCTTCCCACCTCTCCCCCAAATCTTGGGACCAAAATGAACATTTCAGAAAGACATGTTTTCCCAATAGCAGAATCACTTAGATTGGAGTCAGTAAGCAACAACCTACAGTTATTTATACACCACTACCAATTATTAGTATTATCTCAATTCTTATAGTCAATTACAGAAACTGTCAAATTTTATGCATCCCAATGTAGCTAAATGATGAACACAAAACACTTTCCCACATCAATGTAATTTTTTTTATTTTTTATTCTGTAAATCACATTTAAAAAGACAAAACAACTCAAGCCTAGTCAAGTATCTTGTGATAAGTTCAGTTTGAGAGATTAAAGTCATGCATAGGCTTAATTTACATTTGCGCAAAAATCATTCGTATATGTCACTCAATCTCAGGTCACCAAGTACTAAAAAAAGCCAGAGTCCAGCTCACCCTTGAAGTGAACAACACATTTGATCTTATTTTAAGGGGTCAAAAATGGGTGGGCATAATCTAGTTTTAAAATTCACATTTCTGAATATTCCATGTTCTTAAAAGCTAAGTTAGATTAGCTTGGGTTTACTCAAGAATGGGCTCAGCATCTCAAAAGAATGTGCTTGAATCAAGACTCCAACAGTCATCCAATTGCTTAGAGAGATGGTGATCAAGCCATGTCAAACATTTCATAAATGGATTACTTTCTTTGCAACCCTAGAGCACAAGTTTCATCATTTTAATAAAGAAGAACAAAAAAAGTACATGGTTACACAAGGTTAGACTAATTTTGTTTTTAAATCCACAAGCATAGAATGGGCAGGAAACAGAACTTTTTAGAACCTTCTTAACTATATACCTGTTAGGAGGGAGTCAAAAAAAAAATCTTAAAATTTCCTTTTGATTATTATCAGTTTCATTGGTAAAGGGCAACTACATTCATTAATGTGTTGCACATGGAAAATACCATAATGCAACAAGCAAGTTAGAGACACTGGCAAATTTAGAAAGCATAAATATTCTCTGTTCTTGCAGTCAGACGCTTTATTATCTGGAGGGCAATTTGATCAAGAACAAAGAAACATGTGAACCAGCAACTCGCAGTTGAAATATGCTTCTGAGTATGCAGCACAGAAGAGAAGTGAAGCGGGGAATTAAATTTAGTATTATATCAATGAGACACACATAATTTTGACCCAGCAAAAAACAGAAACAGAAACCAACACACCTTATTACCCACACAAAACATATAATCCCAAATAAAGTGAAGAAAAGCAGTGCTGCAAACATAAAAATTCTAAAATCGAAATTTAAATGGTGAAGGGGGGAGATAGAGGATATTGACAAACCAGTTCCGGCAGCAGTAACGGCCTGCCTATACTTCTTATCCTGGACATCTCCGGCAGCAAAAACTCCATGCACACTAGTCAGGGTGGTCCCTGGCCTTGTGACAACTTAGCCACCAGAATCAAGTTCCAGCTGACCATCCAAGAACTTGGTGGCTGGCTCATGCCCTATCGCAAAGAACAATCCCGATACCTTGAGATCTGAAACCTCCCCGCTCAGCACAGTCTTCACCTTCAACCACCCCAAGACCCTATTATTAGTGTTTTCGTCCCCATATGCCCCCACGATCGCCGAGTTCCATAGAACTTGAATCTTAGGATTAGTCAAGGCCCTCTGCTACATAGTTTTTGAAGCCCTAAATGTATCTCTCCTATGGATGATGTACACAATGGACCCATACTTGGTGAGGAATGTGGCCTCCTCCATGGCTGAATCGCCTCCTCCAATTACTGCCAAGGGCTTGTTCCTGAAAATGGGTGCAGCACTATCACACACAGCACAAGCTGATATTCCTCGGTTCCAAAACCCTCCTGGGCCCCCACCAGAGCCTGGGAAGTCTAATCGCTTGGCGACGGCACCCGTTGCCACAATGATAGAATCAGCAACGACAGCCTTAGAATCAGTGAAGACCTTGAAAGGGGTGGTGGAGAAATCCACCTTGTTGACAGTCTCGGTTAGAATTTGAGTGCCAAAGCGGAGTGACTGCTTGCGGCAGCGGTCAATGAGCTCAATGCCATTAATTCCATCTGGAAATCCTGGGAAGTTCTCTGTAAAGGCTGCTGACATAGCATATGACAAGGCAGAGGGAAAACGACATGTAGTAGAGTAGAATAGTCTAAACTGTATGTAGTTTATGCCTAAATGTATTGATGAAGTCAGCTATGGTTGCAAGTCCACGTGTAAGCATCTGATGAATCAAGCTATAGTTAGTTACAATGATCCCAAACTTTACGGAATAGGTTGAGTCTATGTACTGGATTCAGTGAATGAATGAAATCAAGAAAACTCAGATTTTAGATCATCAAATTTCATCTTTTCCTTGCTTTTTCTCTGCTCTTTACTCTGCATCTTCATATTTTCCTTATATTGCTTTTCATGGTATCAGAGCCACCATTAATGGCTTCTGCTCCGAGCTCTAATTCCTCAACAACTCCCTCTACTTCCGCTACAACAACAACTCCTACAAACTCTTTAGTGAATCCATCGTTGCTACTCTTATCTAGTATGGCGAGTATGATGACGATGAAAATGGATTTCACCAATTATATGGTTTGGAAACATCAAATCGTTGTGATTCTTGAAGCTTATGCTATGATAGGCTTTGTTGATGGTTCGTGTGTAGCACCTGATCCTTTCTTGAAGGACAGTTCTGGAAGCTTTACTAGTGAGCCAAACCCTGAGTATCTCAATTGGAAGAATCGAGAGCAAGCCCTATTCACATTCATCAACTCCACTCTGTCTCCATCAGTTTTAGCCATTACAGTGGGTCAGAGATCTGCTAAGGGAGTCTGGAATGTGCTTAAGAAAAGGTTTGCTTCTGTTTCTCGAACTCATGTTTTAAGTCTGAGAAATGAATTGTTGAGTATTAAGAAAGGTTCTGAGAGTATTGATAGTTTCTTTCAAAGAATCAAAGAAGTTAGGGATAGATTGAGTTCTGTTGCTGTTGTTATGGATGAAGAAGAACTTATACATCTAGTTCTAGAAGCCTTGCCTCAAGAATATGGTGCATTTTGTTCATCAATAAGAACTAGGAATGATGTGCTTACTTTAGAAGAGTTAAATATTCTGTTAAATGCTGAAGAGAGAGCTATTAAAAAGAAATTTGAGGCTAGAGATACTTCTATGGCTATGCTTCTTCAAAGTGGGTTTAATCAGAACAATAATAGAGGTAGAGGCAGGAATGGTAATCAGAGGGGTCGTGGCAGAGGTTTTAATAACTTTGGTCCTAATTTTGGTTTTAATAATGGCCAAACATCTGGGAATCCCAATTTTGGATTCAATTCTGATCAATCTTCTGGGACTGTCAATGCTACTCCTCAATTTACTGGGTTTCAATCACATTCTCAGTTCAAGAATGGTGCAACTAGTTCTGGTTTTCATCAAGTTCAAGGTCAATCTCAGAATTCCAGACCTACCTGTCAAATTTGTGGCAAAAATGGACACACAGCCTTAGATTGCTATCATCGTATGAACTTTGCCTATCAAGGTAGGCATGCTCCAGCTAAACTAGCCTCTATGGCAGCTAGTTCTATGGCAGCTTCAGCAACTGCTAATTCTGCTTCAGCATCCAATTCTACTTGGCTCACTGATACTGGATGCTCAGATCATGTGACTCCAGATTTATCTCAGCTTTCTTTACATTCTCAGGCCACTTCAGGGAATGAATCTGTTACTGTTGGCAATGGGCAAGAATTGCCTGTGACCCATATTGGAAATGGTAAGCTTCTTACACCTTCTCATCAATTTCGTTTAGATAATATCCTTAGGGTCCCTGCTTTGGCTTCCAATTTGTTGTTTGTTCATAAACTTTGCTTACAAAATAATGCTTATTGCTATTTTGATGCTACCCAGTTCTTAATTATGGACTTACCTACGGGGAAGGTTCTCTATCAAGGCCAGAGTAAGGATGGTGTCTATCCAATCCCTCTTTCCTTTCAGCTATCTACTGTTCCTACTCCTTCTTCATCCTTTGCTTTTCAATCTTCTGTTAATAGTGCTGTCTCTCCACAAGCATTGCTATGGCATCAAAGACTTAGACATCCTTGCTCCAAGCTTCTTCAATCTGCCTTGTCTTCCTTTAATAATAATGTCAAAATTTCTGTTAATGATGACATTTGTTCACAATGTACATATTGTATAAGTGCTAAGATGCACAAGTTTCCTTTTCCAAAACATGTTATGTCAAGTACTTTTCCTTTACAATTGGTTCACAGTGATGTTTAGGGCCCTACTCCTGTGACTTTTGTGCTTGGTTATAGATTCTATGTCATTTTTGTTGATGATTTTACTAGGTTTACCTGGTTATTTTTACTTAAGTACAAATCTGAAGTGTTTACTATTTTTCTGCACTTTAAAGCTCTTGTAGAAAATTAGTTTGGGTCTACCATTAAGACTCTTAGAACTGATGGTGGGGGTGAGTACACTAGTAATCATTTCAAGTCCTTTTGTTTAGAAGATGGTATCCAACATCAGGTGTCATGTCCATATACCCCTCAGCAGAATGGGGTAGCTGAAAGAAAACACAAACAAATTGTTGAGAGTGGTTTGTCTATGCTTCACCAATCTAAGCTTCCTTCCTCTTTTTGGTGTTATACTTTTAGTACTGCTACTTTCCTAGTTAATAGACTTCCCTCATCTGTTCTTGGTTTCAAATCACCATGGGAAAAACTATTTTATACAACTCCTTCTTTACAAGGTTTAAAAACCTTTGGCTGTGCTTGTTTTCCCTTTCTCAAACCTTATACTGACAATAAACTTCAACCAAAGTCTACTCAGTGTATTTTCCTAGGGTATCCACCTTTATCCAAAGGTTACATTTGTTATGACCCTCAGTCACAGAAAGTGTATATCACTTCACATGTCATCTTTCATGAATCAGTCTTCCCTAATCTTCCTGCACCTTTATCTGCTCCTTCCTGCTCTACTAGTTCTGACAGCCCCTCCTTTGACCTTTGGTTATCAACTCTGAAAAGAATGGTTCCCAGAGACATTCTTTTCAGAGTTGTTGTTGTTGTTTTATCTTCCCTCATTTATTAACCCTTCTTTTCCTATCCCTAGGTCTGATACAGCTTCCAATGTCTCTGCTGATATTGTACTTCCTCCCCCATCTGCTCTTGTGCCTACTTCTAGTGTTGTTCCATCACAATTTGCCCCTTCTGAATCCACTAATTCTGTCCTTCAGTCTGATTCTTCTTCTCACCCCAATACTTATCCAATGCTTACCAGATCCAAACATGGCATCTTCAAGCCCAAAGCCTTTGCCATTGTAAGGGATTAATTTCAGGTAGAACCACCAAGTTTTAATGTTGCTTCTCAATTTCCTCATTGGATTGAAGCTATGGATTCTGAATTTCATTCACTTCAAAAGCAACATACTTGGTCTTTAGTTCCTCTTCCACCTGGTAAGAATGTGGTTCATTGCAAAAGGGTGTATAAGATTAAAAGAGGAAGTGATGGTGCTGTTGCTAGATACAAGGCACGTTTGGTTGCTAAGGGATTTTTGCAACAATATGGTTTAGATTATGGAGAGACATTTAGCCCTGTTGTCAAACCAGCTACTGTGAGAATCATTTTAGCCTTGGCTGTGCAGAATCAGTGGTCTTTGAAGCAATTGGATGTGTCCAATGCTTTCCTTCATGGCATTTTGCAAGAGGAAGTTTCATGTCTCAGCCCCCTAGCTTTGTTGATGCTGATCACCCTGATCATGTGTGTCTTCTTCATAAAGCCATTTATGGCCTAAAACAGGCACCAAGGGCCTGGTTTGACAGCTTCACCTCTGAACTATTGCACATTGGTTTTAAGGCTTCTGATGCTGATTCTAATTTGTTTACACTTCACCATGACTCATTTGTGGTTTATCTGCTGTTATATGTTGATGATATCATTATCACTGGGAATAGTACTTCTTTTATTGCTCATATTGTTTCCAGACTTGGGGCTGCTTTTGACTTGAAGGATCTTGGCCCTTTGAAGTACTTCCTTGGTCTTCAAATTGAGTATACCTCCCAAGGTCTCTTTGTGCATCAGTCCATATATGCTTCAGATTTGCTTACCAAGTTCAATATGTTGGATTGCAAACCTTGTCTTACTCCTTGTTCTCCCACAGTGCATGTTAGCTCTCAAGTCAGTCCTTTACTTCCAGATCCTACTGTTTATAGGAGTATGGTTGGTGCTTTGCAATACTTAACTTTCACCAGACCTGATTTTTCTTATTCAGTTCAGCAAGTTTTTCAATTTATGAGTCAACCTACCTAACATCACTTGATGGCAGCCAAAAGGATCCTTAGATATCTCAAGGGTACCTTGCATCATGGAGTTCATTTTCAACCTGGTCACTTAGCTCTGTCTGCCTATTGCGATGCTGATTGGGCTGGTGATCCTCTTAATCGTAGGTCCATTACTGGCATGGTGGTATTTCTAGGGAATTCTCCAATTACTTGGTCTGCCAAGAAGCAACTGACTGTGGCTAGGTCTTCAACTGAGGCTGAGTATAGAGCCTTGGCTTCTACAGCTGCTGAACTGTGTTGGATAAGGATGGTTCTTAAGGATTTGGGAGTTTACTTGTCTCTCCCTCCTATGCTTTGGTGTGATAATGTATCTGCCTTGGCTTTAGCTTCCAATCCTATTTTTCATGCTAGAACCAAGCATATTGAGGTAGACTATCATTTCATTAGGGAGAAGGTTCTTAATAGGGACTTGCAGATCAATTTTGTTTCCACCCATGATCAGTTAGCTGATATTTTTACTAAGGGTTTGTCTTCCCCTCAATTTCTGGATCTTGTTTACAAACTGATGGGCCTTCCTCCCCTCAGTTTGAGGGGGGATGTAAAGGCTGCTGACATAGCATATGACAAGGCAGAGGGAAAACAACCTGTAGTAGAGTAGAATAGTCTAAACTGTATGTAGTTTATGCCTAAATGTATTGATGAAGTCAGCTATGGTTGCAAGTCCACGTGTAAGCATCTGATGAATCAAGCTATAGTTAGTTACAATGATTCCAAACTTTACGGAATAGGTTGAGTATATGTACTGGATTCAGTGAATGAATGAAATCAAGAAAACTCAGATTTTAGATCATTAAATTTCATCTTTTCCTTGCTTCTTCTCTGCTCTTTACTCTGCATCTTCATATTTTCCTTATATTGCTTTTCATTCTCCACGTCAGTGGTCGTGGTGAGCTGATCACTAGGGGCAATGCCATTGGCCATCCACCCCTCAAGGAGGATGGGTTTCAACTCTGCATGTGATGCATATATGGCAGCGGTGTGGGCAGCTGGGCCACTTCCAATGATGCATAATCTTGTTTTGAGGATATGGAGATCATCCATGGCTGAAGTTGAAGAAATGCCAGTGGCAGAGGAGGTTGCTTGTCCAGGTGTGGAAGTGGGAGCTGCGGTGAGAGCAGCTGAGTTGGAGGCCTTTTCGAAAAAACTTGGAACCTCTTCTGAGTAAATTTAAGAGGTTGTTTTTAGGTCAATAACTCATAACTTCTCCTTTCTGCAGTCTCTATTGCTATAAAAGTTAAAAGGCATGGTTTTGAAAACCAAATTGTAAAGAGAACAAAAAAAATAAGAAAAACGAGAGGTTCAAGTTTTTAAGATTGGACCATTAGTATAAAATAATAAAGCATAAACAAGCTAATTAAATTTAGACAATAACAATTCTTTAAAGTACAATGCCTAAACAAACAAATAAATTTCACATAGTAATATTACACATTTAAAAAAAAAAAAAAAAAACCATTCCACTACAACAACAGCACTGACAATCACCACCAACAAGTCAATAAAAACAACCAAAAGTCTTGCATGATATAGCACATCAAGAGGAATAACAAACAAACCTAAGAATTAAACAAACTTTGGACACATATAAACAAAAACAGAACGCCCACTAAGTACTTGATTTTCAAAAACAATGTGGTTCAAGTCGCAGCAAACCCTGAAATGAAAAATGAAGAAAAACAAACCAGACACAGTGACACACTTCACAGCAAAGATTGAATAATTTAAACAAATGAAAACAAATTAAATCTAAATTTAGCTAATTCCAGGTTACTTACATATAGTTAAAGATAAAATTAACAGGACCAAATAGAAAACACCAAATTAAGCTTTTTTTTTATTATGGATAAACCTAAATTAAGCTTAGAATTGATTAAAGGGCGATTACATATTAACTTTGAATTATAGCACATACCCAGTAAAGAAAATTCCCAAAAGAAAAAAGAATAACCCTCAAATGATCCTAAGTTCTATGCCTTTAACAATGTAGGGTTTCCCTTCTAACGTATTATGGAAAAGAATTTGATACACCCCACGTTTTCCTAAAGTTCAAACCTCAAATTAACAAGACACAACAGCTGATAAACAACAAGCTTCAACAAATGAATACTCCCAATACCCACAAGTGGGTTTTTTTTCCTCTCAAGAGCCCACCTAAGATCATGTGATACACAAACCCAAAAAGACAAAGGAATCCAAAACTAAAGAACCAAGTGAAGAAGATGAAAATGTTTACCTGAATGTCTAGACTTCCTAGTTTCCAGTGAGCTATTCAGATTGGGGTTATGGAGGAGGAGAGTTGGTGGTTCCTGGGTAGAGGCGGAAGAAGAAAGGATAAGCTCATAGGGTTAGTTATCCATATGACTTCTTGGAATTTTTTTTCCATTTAACTTTATTATTAGAAAAATTTTGTTATTTGACAAGAAGTAAAAGAAAGTGGAAAACTAGCATCTCGAGTTTTTAAAACTCAAGTTCAATTGTAAATCGAGTTTTAAAAACTCGAGTTCCAGAATTCTGACTAACTGAAGTGGACAAAAACTCCACGTGGAACTCGAGTCTCTAAGACTCGAGTTCCAAACAGAGCAAACACACGAACAGATCCACGGAGAAGAAAAAAAGAAGAAGAAAAGAAGAAGGAGAAGAAGAAGAACAGATCCACGGAGAAGACAAAGAGATCCACGGAGCAAAAATATGAACAGATCCACGGACAGATCCATGGAGAAGAAAAAAAGAAGCAGAAGAAGAGATCCACGGAGAAGACAAAGAGATCCACGGAGCAAAAACACTAACAGATCCACGGAGGAGCAAAAACACGAACAGATCCACGGAGAAGCAAAAACACGAACAGATCCACAAAGAAGCAAAAACACGAACAGAAGAAGAGGACGAAGATCGTGAACGCACCGTAGATCGAAGATCGGCAAACCCATCGGCGTGGAGATTGTGAAAGCACCGTGGATCGACGATCGGCAAACCCATCGGCGGAGACAAGCCTCTTCATCGTCAGATCGTCTGTCGTCGTCTGGTTCTTCGTTCGTCTGGATCGACGATCGACAAACCCATCGGCGGAGACAAGCCTTTTCATCATCAAATCGTCTGGTTCTTCGTTCGCTGGTTTTTCTGGTTCTTCGTCGTTGGACTCTCAGTCCTTCCAAAATCGAGTTTGAGAAACTCATTTTTGGTTTTTAGAACTCAAGTTTCTAAGACTCGAGATCTATGTGGCATTTTTTGTCCAAATCATCAGCTCAAAGTTTTGCAAAGCGAGTGTTTGAAACTCGAGTTTTAATTTAGATCTCGAGTTTCTAAAACTTGAGATGCTACTTTACTTAATCAAATTTTTTTATTGCTAACTTACTATATTGCCCCCCCTCACAATGTTACTCTGCACATTACCCCTAACTTCTTGTGTTTGCTTTGCTTGGGCGGTAGGTTTGGGCCTTGAGACACAGGAAAAGAGTGAATGCTAATGCTTCTTTTAATACCGAAAGATCTACATAAAACAAAACGGGAATTGCTGGGTGGTGGAGGTGGTGGCTTTTTTATTTTTAAATAAAGTAATATTAATATATCGAAGGTGGATAGTGGCAACTTGAGCCATTTTATGGTTAACTCAAATTTATTTTCAATTCAACTGTATTTTCGTGTGTATCTAAACACCCATAAAAGGATTTGTATTCATGATACTGTCCATTTTCAATAGTCATAGTATAATAGATACCAGCACTCTAGAGAAGTTTGTTTTCCATATAAGGACATTCATTTGTCCATCATATAATTTGTTTTTCCATATATTTGGATGATTGAGCTAAGGGAGGACCTCCTGTCAAAAAACTTCCATGTTGGATAAGCAATACTCATCAATAATAATTATCCGTCCACATTTTTTCCAAAAAAAAAAGGGTAATATATTTAACTAGTAATTACTGCCAAGTCATACCAAACATGAGAGTTGGAATATATGAAAGAGGATAGTAAAGAAAAGGAAAATAAATTTTAATTAAAATTATTGGAATTGGTATGGAAAAAAATTGGATGAGTTTTTTTTTTTTTCACATTTGGATAAAAGCTTTGTCCGATTTGTAAGAAATAAAGTTTTTCAAATATTTTTAGGAGTATTACAGAGCTTATTAGGAGTATTACAGAGCTTATTATTACTCTAGAAGTGTTTTGGATGGTATAATTAGTAATACATGAGATGGAATATGTATGATACTAGAATATTTATGCATATCACTAACTTGAAAATTTTGAGCAATGTTTTAATTTTTGAAGCAAAATTTAATTTTTGAAAAGTTGCAATTATTTGTAAACAGTAGAAGGAATGGGCATTATTTTTTTTTTTTAATTCAATAGTTGAGGGTGGAGGAATATGAACCCTACATGTTTAGATGTTTTTGTTGAAAACACTAGGAGGTAATAGTTACCTATTAAACTACAAAAATGATGACGAACAAACATTAGTTATTCATAGAAATAACTAAGATGGAATAGTAGTATTTTTGTAGAACCTATTTGCTAAATGGAAAACAATTTTGTGTTTTCAATTTTTGTTTTATAGGTATTTTGGTAAAACTGTCCCCAAAACATGTTTTATCACCTCAAAACACAAATTCATTTATTTGGCATTATTTTCTCACCCCAATTTTCACCTATTTTTCTCTTCTTCCCATTCAATTCTCATTTTATCTTCCAATAACAAATTACCACCACCCACAGTAGTCCAACACTATTACCAGTGATGTCGATGTTGCAACCCCAAACCCATTCGTCAGACGAAAACCTAAAAACTAAACACAACAACTCAAACAAACCCAAAAAACCCATTGCTGTTGAAAAACCAAACGAACCCGTACAACTTATTGTTGCATGTCATTGCAAAAATAATTCACTCCCAACTCGTTGTCATTAATTAGAGAGAGATGACAAAAACAGCGGTGGCATGGCTCCAAACATGCAACAACAAATGTAGAACTTGTTTTGTGGTTTCGTCTCGCACCTAACCACCACAAGGTCCACAATCTAATGAGTCAACAACCGCAATAAAGAGGGTGACTCTAATGAGAGAGAGATTAGTTAGAGAGAAAAAAAAAAACATTAATGAAATAATAATAATAATAATAATAATAATAATAATAATAATAATAATAATAATAATAATAATAATAATAATAATAATAACATCAAAATATTACTAAAATGCTATCAACTTATTTCCAAAAATGCCACCTAAAAAAAATTTGTGAAAATAACTCTCAAATTGTTCTTTCCTTAAAAAAAAAAAATAATAAAACTCTCAAATTCTTCTCAAAAAAGAAAAAAAAAAACTGTTTTGTACATAGTGGATGAAAAATAATGGAGAGAAAATAAGAGAGAATCGAAAATGAGTTTATGTGTTATTTGGTAAGGAAAAGGAAAATAAAACTTTTTGGTAGGACTTATGCATTTTCCACCTAGGCTCACACAAAATTTTTCTCTCCCAACGAGAAAATTGGCATTGAAACGCTTGACAAGGGAGAGAGACAAAAGTTCACAGTCTCACTTGTCCCATCTAATAATTCCCAATTTCCCAGCTCTCATCGTCATTCTTCTCGGACTTCTCTTCACAAGCCCCTTCACTGCCCAAATTTTTTTTTTTTTTTTGAGGTGCACTTCCAGTTAAAATCTTTTACTGAACTTATATTAATTTTGCCCAGTTAAAATCTTTTACTTAGCCATATTAATTTTGCCCACATTTTTGATGATGTTGCCCATGATTTTAAATCTTTTCTGTCTAGTATATATAATTTGATGGGCTTATATATTCAAAACTTTGTTGCCCACATTCCACGTTTTTCTTCCCAGCAAAGTTTTATTTTTTATATTTTAGAATGCCTTCCTGGCTAAAATGGCCAAATACCACTCATTTCCGAAATTTGTAGCAAAAAATCACTGTTTCGGAACTAATAAGGAATCTACCACCTTTTATGGTACTCGAGCTCGAGAATCTTGAGTTTTATACGGTTCTCGACCACACAGAACTCGAGTACACCCTTCCCCTGTCACCGTGGCACAGCTGACATGGCATTTGCCAATTAAAATAACCACACAGTACTCGAGTTCAGGAAACTCAAGTACTGTGTAAAATGTACCCGAGCCCAGTGAACTCGAGTATGGCTCGGGTAGATTTTGGTATTTGGCAGGTCATACTTGAGTTTAAGGGACTCGGGTACATTTTACACAGTACTCGAGTCTCTTAAACTCAAGTATGGCCCCTGTAAGACACTCCCTCTCTCCCACTCACACGTACGCCCAGGGAATGTATTTTCATAGTTTAATATGTTTAGTCGTGTATTTTTCCAGCTTTCGACTTGTAAAAAATGAAGGTATTTTTTTGCCCCTATAAATCTCAGAGTTCTACTCAAAGATGCTAGTCCGTACTTGGTTCCCCAGTTATTGTGGTGCCTTTAACTCCTTCAGAGTATAATAACATTCCTCATTAGGCATTTCATCCAAGAGTAATGTAGCTTAAGCATAATTCAAAAAGGTCCATTTTCGTTGCCCTTCAATCCTCAAAGGGGAGCAAAACAAAAATACATCTCTTCAGTGGTATTGTGAATACTGGTTCCTTGTATACTAGAAATGGCTGTGGATTTTACTTGGATTATGAGATATGGCAAAATGCGCTTACTCTTTCTAGTATGAATAACAATGTTTGTGTTCATCCATAAATAATAAAAATATAGCAAATAAATCAAAAAAGTCAGATATAAATAACCTAGAAGTATTTGTATTTAAGAGAAACTTCGCTTAATTAGTATAACTTTCTACAAAAAGAAAAACTATAGACACAAATATTCCTAATAACAGACAACATTCTAATGCAAACTGAGCTTGCTGCAACTTGAGCTGCTATGAGGCTGCATCCCAGGTTCTGGAGTTAAGTGCTTCTTAACTGTTTCAAAAGTGAATAACTGCAGAATTGTTCCAATAAGAAATATAACAGTGTTAACATACATGGTGAATTTAACATATCATAATAAAATATTCAAAGTTCTAGTACTATATTGCGATTTCATAATGAGAGCCTCAATCCCGTTGGACCAAGGTAGATTTTAGAAATTAATATAAATAAACAACATATTCAAATAGAAGTTGTGAGACATGCAATTGGTGGTATGTGGCAAAAACAATCCTTTGGCACCATAGGCATGTCACTTAACATATTTCTGTAAGATTATGTCTACAAGGAGACTTAATGTGACCCACATGTAGATTATTCTAATTAGTTATTTATTTTTTACAACATATTTGGATTTATTTTATTATTTAAGAGTAAGAGTGATAGTAAAGGCTCATATTTTTAGGAGTCTATTTGTGAAAAGGTATGTGAAGAACAGTTTCCTGTGTTTCATTCATCAAAGGGTTTTCTAGATGTATAGACTATGGCTGGAAGCTCTTTCTCATTATTTGGGTTTGTTCTACCAATAACTTGAACAACAATAGTAGAAGGTCTGTTTAAATTTCTTCGCTATTTTAATTTCTCACAATGTTTTCCCCAGCTAAAGCATGACCACATAAATGGTCTATTGGCACCTCCCTAGGTACTTACCTAGGGGTTAAAGGGGAAGGGAGGGGTTTGGGTAGTGATAGGAAATTCTAACCATGCTAAAAATAAATAAATAATAATAATAACAAATTTAATATTACTGAAAGCTGTGTTGATGTCATAAAAGCTTTCAGAATCTTTCCACAACACAATCAGAGTTGTTAGATTGCTGAATGTGCTCCAATCAAATATAAATAAAAGGCTAGAAAATAAGAGAAATAAAAATATTATCAGGACTTGAACCTTGTTTTCAAATTTAATACGATCATAAGACCACAATAAATTTGTACAAAATCTGAATTATTTGATGCAGAGCATAGATTCCATCATCCAGTTGATTTTTCTAGGGAGAATATATATGAATGAATGAAAGGAGAATAAAGGCATATATGGGATATTTTACTCTCTTTCTTTTCAGGGGGAAGGGTAGGGGGAACTTTTTGAATGGCAATGCTAAAGACTTTTTGTATGCATCATATAGGAAGTGTAACTTATAGTATAAATGCCATATTTGGTCCTTAAAATGTTATCCAATTTTTCTCAAGGTTTAAAAATACATAATTGAATGGCATATACCATGCATTTTGATATAATGGCATATATTATGTATTTTGTTTCAAGTTGCATTTAGAAGGATGCCACAGTTCAAATTTAGCGTACCTAGTCCGCGAGACCACCACTCATTGGTACCTCGTTCCGCTTAGGGCATGTTCTTTGGTTATGCCCCTCTTGGTCACACAACCCATATTGCACCTTCCTCCCCCCCTCCTTCCATGGCGTGGTTCTCGGCCGTTTCCCGCCCTCATCCATCTCATTCCTGATTCGTGTTGAGACAGGGCGACCTTTTTCTCGGATCAATCGGGGGTTAGGGACGACCTTTCGAGTTTCTTTAGGATCTGGCCATGATAATCTATCTTTCAAAGCAGGGAAAACGGGAGCATAGCTGCGGAATAGTGCGTTCATGCTATAGCATTGGCCAATGTACTGCTCTGCATCATGTCGATACCTAATACAAACTGCAATGACATGTGAACATGGTATCTTGTACAATTTCCATTTCTGACATGTGCAAGTTCTTTGCAGCAGATTAACTCCATGGGTGTGATCCCCATGTCCAGCAGTGCCTGGATTATGCGATGTATCTACTTGATATGATTGTTGTTGCGCACTCAATCTTGTCACCCTGTGATGCTCTGCCTTCGCCTTATTTCTCATGAAGATATCCAAGGCATATTTACACCATCATTTCCCCGACTTCAATTATGCAATGCTCTTATTGCGACGATCATTGAAGTAAGTATTCAGTTTGAACCATGTGTATTTCACCATTGCTGTAATGGGCAGGCTGCGAGCACCCTTTAAAACACCATTGAAACACTTGGAGACATTTGTGGTCATTGCCCCATATCTAAAACCCTCATCAAAAGCTAGAGCCCATTTCTCTTTGGGCACATCTTGCAGATATTTGTGCGCATCCTGGTTGACATTCTCAATTAGTCTGAAAGTGGTATTGAACTTTCGCTTTTGGGTAGCACTTGCTGCCCTCCATACTAGATTCTTTAAAGTTTCATTATTCCATCTACTGTTGACGTTACTGCATACATGACGAAGGCAATAACGATGTTCTGTCATGGGAGTTTGCAAAAAGTCTCGATTAGTGTCTCTGAAGACAGCTTGTATTCCAGGGTGTCTGTCAAATATGACACACAGCTTGCTCCGGCCGGTAACATACCTTCTTATACAAGCCAAGAACCAACCCCAAGTCTCTGTGCTCTCACTCTCGACAACAGCAAAGGCTAGTGGATAAATCTTATTATTAGCATCTGTCACCATTGCAATCATCAATTTCCCTTTATATTTTCCATAGAGGTGGGTTGCGTTAATGCTAATCACGAGCCTACAGTGCTTGAACCCAAAGGAGCATCCCAAAGCAAACTTGAACAATGCACGTCCTGCCTCGTCAAGACATCCCGTATAGAGGGTCTCTGTTGATGTGGGTCCATATCTGGCATAAATTAAAGGTGATTAATGGCCTATTTGATGCCTTAAATAGATAAGTTTCAAGCTTAATCAAGAATAAATCACCAAAAGATACATTGGTGCACAAAAATCTAAAAATGAATAAAAGATTATTGGATGGAAGCATGAAGCAGTAAAAGGACTAACCACTACAAAACTGATGTAGGGAAACGTAAGCCTAAGAGATTTTTTTTTTTTTTTTTTTTTAAAATAAACCATTAGTCCCTTATCTTTTATTTCTCTATGTTATATTTTATTTATTATTATCTACTTAGTATTACAAAATGTCATGTCACTAGCAAGTTACTCTTGATTGTTACTAAAATTTATTCTTAAACCCTTCTTCTACATTAGACATAAGTTATTCTCACCAAATAAACAATCATGAGACTTAACAGCCCACACTGGTAGTGCCACTAATTTCGAATCTAATTCACCAGTTATAGGTTCATTAAAATAACTTATATAAAAAATGATCACCCAAGTCTCCAGGGTGTATACAACTTGGCACCGAAAACAATCAAACACTCAAATAACAAACATCTATACAATCACAAACCAAAAATTAAGAGTGACTTCCTACTATGTTTTTAGTATTTGTTGTTGTGTCATAATCATCTCTTAAAGCTATGACTGAGCGAGTCACATTCAAGTTGTTCTTTTATATCTTATTGTCTTGACTGGTTTATTCCCATTTTATCAAGTTCAACTAGCTTAATTATTAGCAATGTGCTAAGTGTGCTAATCAAATTCTCTCTGGTTTTATTTTTATTTTATTTTTGTCCTCTCTAATATGCTACTGATTCTCTTGCAGTGGACTTTTCATCCTTTCTTTTTTCAGAGCAAAAGAATCTATACGGTTCTGATTTGGTGCAGGGTTGTAACCCCATTACATAGATATAACCATTATCTACTTCATTCACTATAAAGAAGAAATTTAACACACCAAGATAGAAGAAATTTGACAAGCAATACATGTTCCGGAATGGCAATACATTTTTAGTTTAGCCGAAATTTGACAAGCAATACATTTTCAGTTTAGCTGAAACAATGCAAGCTGAAACAAGCTGAAACCAACTACATATCATCCAGAATGGCAGACAGTTTAGGTGTTAACATTACTTTCCTTTTTGTTTGTTGTTGTTTTACCCCACAAAATACCCACAAATACCGACATACCCACAAATAACCCTAACCCCCAAATGCTCAAATGCTCAAACAAATATTCGAATCAGGAGCATACCAAGTGATTCCAAACTAAAGATGCACCCCGAGAATGAGAATACAGAGCGTGAGCGAGACGGAGAGTGAGAGCGCGACAGCGAGGGAGAGCGAGACGGAGAGTGAGAGCGCGAGGGAGACGGAGAGTTCGAGCGACGGGGAGAGTGAGAAGCGAGAGCTCAGTGAGGGAGATTGAGAGCGTGAGATAGCGACTAGCAAGAGTGAGAGAGTGAGAGGGAGATTGAGGGAGTGAGGTGATTTGATTCGAGTTAAGTGTGAGCAGGAAAGAGGGAGATTCTGAGGGAGAGATTCTGAGTTTTAAAGGGACCATACTCGAGTTTAAGAGACTCGAGTACTGTGTAAAATGTACCCGAGTCCCTTAAACTCGAGTATGGTCCCTTTAAAACTCAGTTTCTACCCGAGCCATACCCGAGTTCATTAGGCTCGGGTACATTTTACACAGTACTCGAGTTTCCTGAACTCGGGTACTGTGTGGTTATTTTAATTGGCAAATGCCATGTCAGTTGTGCCATGGTGGCAGGGGAAGGGTGTACTCGAGTTCTGTGTAGTCGAGTACCATATAAAACTCGAGATTCTAGAGCTCGAGTACCATAAAAGGTGGTAGATTCCTTATTAGTTCCGAAACTGTGATTTTTTACTATAAATTTCGGAAATGAGTGGTATTTGGCCATTTTGGCCATGCCTTCCCAGCAAAGTTTACACTCTGTTTGCATTGCGTGTTTTGTGCATTGCGTTTGCTGCATTTTGAGTTTGTTTTTTTTTTTTTTTTTTCAAGTTCAACGTGTTGTGCATTGTTTATTAGTCATGAACTGTAATTTTAGGTCAATGAATAGTACATAACACTGTACCAAACAGTAAAAAAATTAATTTTTTTTAATTTTTAGTTTTCAGCAAAATAAGTGGTATCCAAATGCATACATAGTATAATTTTTGTTATCTATAAATAATATAAATTTATATTATTTATATATAATAATAAACAAAAACTTAAATTTAAGTTTAAATTATTTATATATAATAATTTTTTTTATATATAATAATAAAGAAAAATAGTTTGAGGGATTTGATTATTTTCGAAAAAAAAATCGACAAAACGAAGGGCAAATCTAGAGAGAGAGAGAGAGAGTTAGAGAGAGAATGGGGAGAGAGGTGTCAGAGAGCTGCGTGGGTAGTCTAGGTTTACTAACCGAAAAGGTATCCTCTTACTGCGATCGCTATCATCGCTTCTACGCCAATAAGCCTGACCTCGCCGCTCGTCGCATCGAAGCCATTTGCTTTCAGGTCGGCCTCCAGCTCTCCGGATGGTACACCTCCCCACTTCTTATCCCTACCCTTTTTTTTTTTTAAAGAAATGTTTTATTTAGATGTTTGGTTACTAAGAAAGTTCAGGGAAAGTAAAGTTACTAGTATGATTTAGATTCTTGGATGTTTGTTTGTTTGGGTTTGAGAAAGTGTTTAGGATCTACTCTACTTAGTCTTAGGGAATTATTATTTTAGTTCTAGCTTAATTTTTTCTAGTTTTCCTTAGTTAATGTACAAATTATTTAGGATTTAGGACTATGGGAATGAAACAGGTAAAAAAAAAAAAAAAGGAAAACCCAAATGGGAAATTTGATTAAATTGCTTATACATAATATGGATTTGCAAAATGGGATTACTTTTTCTTTTGAGCATTCACATTAGCACATCAGTCTGTCCGTGTATAACAGAAAAAGGTGAAGAATTTACATAGTTTCGCCTAAAAATGACCCATATCAGTCCGTGTATAATTGTATAAATTTACAAGTTTACTATGTAAATTTACACGGACACTTTTCATTTTGCATTTAGTTGTTTATTCTTTCTTTACATATCTTGAGGATAAAGGAAAAGAGTGGATGGTGGTTGTTGTATGCGAAAAAAGAGAAAAAAAATTAAAATTAAAAAGAAAAAGAAAATTAATATTTTAATGAAATGTAGCGTAAATTAGATAATTTGATTTGGGATGGTGGAGTGTTTTGAAAAATGAGTATGTAAAATAGAAAAAATAGGTTTTTATACTAAAATAAACAGAAATTTTTACATGAGTTGATGCAAATGCAGGATTATATAATTGCTTATTGAAAGCAAAACTAAAGTGACCTGTTTTGAAGTTCTTTGAAATGGGTTTTATATGTCATACTAAATGTACTCTTAAAAAAGCTAGCTTTTTAAAATCGAAAGCTTGATTCTTAGCTAACCAATTGTGTGGTTACTGATATGGGGATGTACTAACAATTGACCAACACATGTGTGTATGATTATTTGAATGTGGTTGCAATTAAGGCATCGATGAGAAGCTGTTGTTTAGTTTTGCTCCTAAAATCTTGTCATGGATTTCTAGCTCTTTATTTAGGTGGGTAGCATTGAATCTAACATGAAAATATAAGGGAGTGGTAGAACAGCAGAAAAAACTTTGTTTGAAGCTATCAGCAGCATATGGTTCATGTAATTAATTAGATCTTGTTACTTATTAGTTATTACTGATATAGTAAGTTTCGTATGCATATTTGTATATTTTAGTGATTATTTGATACTCGCCAAAGTTCTCAGCATGCTTTACCATAAAATGCTGCTTGCAATAGTAAAAATACTATTTCTTTTTGGGTATACCATGGAGCGGCCTTGTTTCAGTGATCATCTAGAGGCAATCAAGTTCATCTGCAAGGACTTCTGGTCCGAGCTCTTCAAGAAGCAAATAGACAACTTGAAGACCAATCATAGAGTAAGTTCAAATATTTTAACTGATTATACATGATATGTTTTGTGTGAATTTAAGAAAATAGATTTTTTTTTTCTTGTAGGGTACGTTTGTCTTGCAAGATAATTGATTTCGTTGGCTTGCACGTATGTCAGTTGATCCATGTCCTGAAAATGGAGATTTTGCTGTGGTTGTAATTCAAAAATAATTTCATACAGTATATGCATTTTATGAAGATTGAGGAGTAATTGCTTGGGAATGCGAGAGTTTGAAAAGTTTGTTTCCAGCTTATGTGGCTAGATTTCGCATGCAATTGGAGGATCTTCGGATAGTCAAATGTGGACTGGAGGAAGTTGTTGCACTTGAAGATGGTGCACAGAAGCAGTAGCAAGACTTGTGTTCCCTTAAGTAACTCTCCTGATGCTTAAGAAATTTCCCAAACTCAAGTGGTTTTCTCGAGGGGGGCATAATTTAAATGTGATCAAATTGGGATATTTGTTTCAAAATATTTGAAAGTTGAAGGAACAGTTGAACAAAGCCAACTTGAGACCTCCATCCAACAACCACTTTTCTTGGTTGAAGAGGTAAGTGGCTAATTTAATTAATCTTTTAAAATATTTAGGGTTACAAGAAGTTGTATATAACCCTGTTTGGAGTAGTAGTAGTACTCATCTTTCACACACGAATAAAAAAAAAAAAAAAGTGTTCTCAGTACAGCTCAAATCTATATACTTTAAATAAAATGTGTTAGTTTTTTCGCCCACATGTGATTCAGGGAATGTGATAGGTTATAGTATTTTGTTTGGAATTGTAATAGGGAATGGAGAATTGCTTAGAACAACTAATAGGTGGATAGACACCACTGGAAGAACACAGTTCCGAGAAAGCACACACAGGCTTATTTTCATTCAAATCACAAAACTGATTACAATAAATTACATTCAAGTACTTATATTAACTGTTTGGAACTTGCAGCCTCTGCCTTTTAAGAGTCCTAATCCTATTAAGTTCAGCCTCTACAATTATCCAAAAGTCTACTGAGTTAGTTACAAGAGATTAGGATAGGCTGCTGGATCCGAAACTGAGTGCAACCTCCTGTTTGGACATGAACATGGCATAACTAACTAACTACCTACAGCAGACAACTCCCAACTTCAGAACTCTCTCTAGTTGCCTCCGATTGCCATGCAACCACTTTAGGAACCTAATTAAGATCCTTAATCATCACATAGTTGGCTACACCCAGGATTGGAACTCATCATAAAAATAAACAATAAAAAAACACCTCAAGATGCTCCTGCATCAACAAGTCTAGAAATATGGGAATACCACAGGTGATAAATTTCGACTTCTTGAAAATATTGATCCCCAATAACTGCTCAATGATTAAAATGGTTTTTGAAAATGCTTTTCTAATAAAATGACTCTTATTCCACCTTGCATTTGATTCACAAAGTATATTTCTGCATCATTTTTGATAGACATCTTATATTAATTGTTCAATAGTATTTAGGAAATTTTCTTTTAACTTTATTTATTTATTTATATTTCACCCAGTTGGTGTAATTCTTTAGAACTTTTTGGTCAGCAAAAACATGCTAGGATACTCCCAGAACTAAAAGAACTACAGCTGTTTGACATATCGTTGTTGAAACATTTGTGGAAAGAAGACACAAAACCAAGCCCAATTTTTCATAATCTAGAAAATCTGTGTAACTATGACGAAAATTGAAAAATTTAGTGCCCCACTCAGTGTCTTTCCAAAATTTAACGTATCTAGAAATATTGAAATGTCATGGATTGATTAATTTAGTTATATCCTCAACAGCCAAAGTCTGGTACAACTCAAGAAAATGAATATAAGTGAATGCAAAAGGATAGCAGAAATTGTAGTATGTAAGGGGAGTGAAGCAAGTGAGGTGATTACTTTCACCCAGTTGACATACTTAAAACTTGATTGCTTGCCAAAGCTCCCAAGTTTTTGCTCGGGAAGTTATTCTTTTCAGTTCCCATCTTTGGAAGAAGTAATTGTGAGGCAATGCCCTAAGGTGAAGGCATTTTGTCATGGACCCTTATGGACACCAGAGCTAGGAAGAGTACAATCACCAAAAGAAGATGAATGGCATTGGAAGGCTGCCCTGAATGCCAATACATTGGCTTTGGAAGGGCAAATTATAATACCAACACGCAATAGTTTTGTTGAGAAAGGTTAAGTATATTGATCTTTTTAATGCATTGATGCATGAACATGAGAATCTTTTCACTCTCCCACTAGATACTTATCATAATAGAAATAAAGTAGAATTATATGAACATTGCCAATTTTAAGGAACAGTAAAATCCTCATAAATTGCATAAAAATTTCTCAAATAATACATATCATCGTGTCCATGTGCAATTTGTATAGCACACATATAATGATGATACTTTGATGTCAACGATTATAACAATTGATGCTTTTTATCTTCAGTATGTTGATTTCTATTACACAGGGTTCGGAACTCTAAAGGTGGAGACCATCCTTAAAATGCAGCAGCGGGAAGGTGGCTTGTAATTATAGTTGGTAGTACTGAGGATTATGTTTATGGTTATTGAAATGAGTAGAGTTCATCCATTTGACGTTTGTTCTGTTTGTGTTTCTTTATTTCTTGTTTTGCTATGTTTGGGGAGAAAAAGGGAGTACCTGTGGTACATTGTATTTGTATGATGCATTTCTCTTTGGATGATGCACTCCTCTTTGGTGCAAAAAGACCATATTTGAATGAAGTTCTGCATCATGTTATCATTATTTTGATGAGTGTTATTGACTACATGCTATCATTAAATGTCAAAGTTTTTTCTTTAAGTTTTTGATAGATTATAATGGATGTCTAGTTGAGTTGCTTATGCTTCTAAATGTTTCTTTCAGTCATGAGCATATGCTCACCCATGCACATAAAAGAATCAGAGAGGTTTGGGTCCAACGCTAGAATTCTGTCACAGAAGCAGTTTTATAGATCAACGTAGCCAATTTGATCTCCCTTGACTTTTAGCATCATGGTTGCAGAAAATATATGATTATGTATATTGGTTTTGAAGTTTTAGTTAAAGATGGTTAGGAAGAAAATATGCATGAGTAAATTATCTTCTCTTCATAAACAATTGTATGTAATTGAAATTCAAATCAATGTTTTAGGGAGCAAGAAAAGAACACAGAAACATTTAGTCACAAAAATAAGAAGAATGCGGGACGTGATTTTAAAAGCAAAGATCGACAACCTCTATCAAATTTTCAAAATGATGAAAGGGGTGTAAATTTTAATGAAAGATGGTAATGAAGGTAATATTTATATTTGAATATACATTAGCAAAATTATCTAAGTTATCTTCGTTTATTTATTTATTTTCTCCTTTGCTTACAATAAAGGGGGGGGGGGGGAATTCGACTTTGGTTTTATAATAAGATAATTTTTAGATTTTAAAGTTAGATACTAATTGCAACTTTATTTAGATTTCAAAGCTAAATACCAATCACAACTTCCTATTTTTATCGGGGATATTTGTTTACTCTTTAGATTTTAAATGCTAATGCTCTCTTCTAATTTGTCAACTCTTATTGCTTATCAGTTATCAAGTATTTGGATTCAAGAGTGTATTTTTGGGTAGTGCTCAACCATACATATTCAGCAAAGGAGCAATGTAAAATGAAGAGCCCTGCCCACACTACAATCTTGGGTACATAGTTCCTGAATGGGTTGAGGAGAACTCAACTCTTTCTAGCATAAAAGAAATATATGGTTCTAGAACTAATCTTCCAATCTATATAATACTAAAAGTTGAAGCGTAGCATTTAATGTTGCTACGCTCACGTTGTGCTACATCAACAGCCATATCATCTCCATTCTATTTTTTGTATTTTTCCTACAATTTTAAAATAGTTTTTATCAATTTTAAATTACTCATAAATATAAAATATTTCCCAGCCTATCTCTAACATAAAGCCCACTAATAAATTTTAATTCCACCATAAAGCCCAAGCACAAAGCCCTTTTCAACCTAAACCCTTTGGAGAACTCTTTGGGAAACACGGTTTACTCAAAATTTCAGTTTTCCTTTTGTTGCACGTTTCAGGATCCTTCTCCTTCCCCAACGTTCACAGTTTCAATCTATCTGTTTTCCTTTTATTGCACGGTTTCAGATTTCCTTTTGTTGCACGGTTTCAGATTCCTTCCCCTTCCCCACATTTCTATTCTACGGTTTCACCCCTTCTAATGACAGCCTCTCCACCTTCCTTCCTTCCTGACTTCTTGACCTCACAATATATAAATATTGACAAAAGCTTGATGATTCAATTTAGGTATCTCTAAATCCAGTTTATTTTGTGTTCTATTCTTTTGTTTGATTTTTTCCCCTTTTTACATTTTGTTATTGCCTCTTTTGTTTGATGATTCAGTTCACGTTTCTGTGTTTTTTTTTTTTTTTTTTTTTTTTTTTTTTTTTTTTTGATGTTGTTTTCCCCTTTTTGTACCATATGTGTAGTGCAAAATAAGGGTATGTGTAAATAAAGATTTTTTTTATTATATGTAATTGAGTTTATTCAATCTGTAAAAACACAGAGTTTAGGAAAATAAAAAGAGAAAGCTATTAATTCATAAAACAATTCTCTTTAGTATTGTTTTATATACTTGCCCTTGGTTTCGTTGTATTGTAGAAGAATTCTGTTACCTTTGATTTTTTTTTTTTATTTGTTTAATAACGAGTCCAAATCTTCTGTCTCATTTTCCCTGCTCCACTTTATACTCCACCAATAAATGCTTGCCACATGTTAATTTAATTAATTAAATATTATCATTATTGACTTATTAATATTACCATTATTAATTAAGTTAATACATGGCAAGCATTTATTGGTGGAGTATAGAGTGGAGCAGGAAAAGTGGGACAGAAGATTTGGATTCTTTAATAACAGGCATACGTTGATTTTGAAATATTAGAGGATGAGTTTGAAAGGACCAGTGAGCTTTATGAAAGAATTTTGGACCACTTAAAGCACCTGAAGGTATGTATAAACTATACAAAGTTAGAATATAGTGTTTAAACTGCAGAATTGTTTCGTATGGTTTTTTTTTTTTTTTTTTTTTGCTGGGTTTTATGATTTCTGTTGCTTGCTTGGGTGGTGTTATTTGATTACTATTCTTTGTTGAGAAAAAAATGTTGATGGGCTGACTACAATTTGGTATTTTTGATGCCTTCGTTTTTTTGTTTTTGCTTTTGATTTTTTGTTTTTTTTTTTTTTTTTTTTTTTTTTTGGTGTTAGCATTTGGACCCACAATAAGTATATTAGTCAGGTAGTTGTCCGAATGTCCAAATCACTAATACACTGGCACTAGACTAGGTGTAGAGTAGCAACCTGTGAATAGTGTAGCAACATAGCAACAAGGGAACCACACATGATCGACTCTATAACACACTAAAAATAGCTTTTATATGAATTTAAAAACATTTCAAAAAACAACCGTTTCAGGATAGTACAACACAAAATTCTGCTATGGACCTACATTTTATTGCTGTCATGATTTTTTATGTTACCAAATGTGAGGCTTAGGGACTAAATTTGGTGAATTCTCTGGTTAGTTACAATTGCTTTCATATTAGCCTACCGTACTTTTTGCGCAAATTCTTCTATTTATGGATATGCTTATTTACCTATGTTGATTTCAAGAGGAGGGTGGCATTGACAAACTGTTACTTGCTAATTGGAAGAGTTAAGAACATGATCCTATTTGGTCTGTTTTGTTTTTTGGTATGTTTAATCTTTTTAGAATATTTGAAAATGAACCAAATGCAAAAATCTTAAATCTAGGTTGCTCAGGTGTGTGTGTGTGTGTGTGTGTGTTTTACATTTTTCTATTTCCCCCTTCCATCACAATGTTCATATCAATCTTTTCTTGAATAAATGTCTTGGAGACATTGGTTTGCTGTTGCCCAAATTTCTTATTTGGGGTTTTGATGTTTTTTAGGTAGAAGATGTGATACCTAAAATTGGCCATTATACAAGTCAAAGATTCAATAGTTTTGCAGGTAACTACAATTAAGCAGGGACATAATGTTTGAGCATGAGATTTAATGTTATTTATGTGTTCCATTTACATTCTAGGAAACATAAGATATACTTCGAATTCACAAACTATTTTGAGAAGAGATTCTAATTACGAAACAAACATTGAGCACTAAAATACATGTTTTATCAAACATAATAAATAAAAGACCTAAATCAAATCACATTGTGATGCTTGCATTTTGGCATCCAATTATGCAAAAGATAAGTAACGATTTTGTGACTACCAAAAAAAAAAAAAAAAAGTAATGATTCTACATGTATATACAAGTATCAAGCTTAAGTATTATAGCTGAAACTATGATTTCACACTTGAAAGCCCATGAAAGTGCATTAGTTGTTGGGTTTTATTGAAAATTTAGGAAAGACCTTATGACTGTGTACCCAAAGTAAACCCCAAAGACCCCAATAAAAACTACAGCCAGTAAACCCCAAAGACCTCAATAAAAATTACAGCCAAATGCATATCATTTGGGCCAAGGGTGTGAGACCACTCCATAAACACATTCATGCATGATAATTTAATCATTGTAATTGAGAGAACCACACTGATAAATATCTAATTGTTTCAATCCTATAAATTGCCCAAATTCCAAACATAAGGGCTGTAATGTTTAAGTTGGAGGTGATGCTTGCTATTGATACTTTTTTGATTTCTTTTAGAGGCCTTCATTTTTCTACGTTTAAATTAGCCTTCCCCCCTCTACCTTTCTTTATAGTTCTTGGTTTCTTTATGGTTCTTGGTTGGATATAGCACTAGGATATTTAAATTAGTCAAACTACACAAATTTGAATAGTGGACAACAGTAAATATTGTCCTTTTTGAAGAGAGATATTTTATGACAAAATTAAGTTGGATAAAAGGGACAATCACATTTAGTTTTGAGCTTAAAAAATTTGTTCTAAAATTTTATTTTTCTTGACTTCATGGCTTATATTATATTTGTTTTGACTCAGTTTTATATTTAGATAGATGTTATTTTTTCTTATTTTGTTGAAGGTTGAAGCTTGAAATCCCCAAACCGATGCAATACAACCAGCAGCGTCGAGAGGTAATTTTTAATAGGCTTATGGAGCACAATTCAAGTGCGGGGAGTTCTTCACAATGTTGCATTGATATTGCCAAAGCCTTGAATGCCCCAATCCATATAAAACCTAATGATATGGAGATTGTTCATGTTTATGAGCTTCGAATTTAGTGGCACAATATATGGTTGATTTAAACTGTTGTCATTGTTATAATTTGTAAGATATTTACATACAAGAATTTTTTGATAATTAATATTAGTATGAGTTACTTCTATTGCTCTTCAGTTAAATTGTATTCTCTTGATATTTTTTCCTTCAGCTTTTATTTTTTAATTTTATTGTCCTCATGTAGAATACGAGTACCATGTACTCTTTTCTAATATATTTGCTTATTAGCATTTGTATACTAGAGGAAGCTTTCAACAAATATTCTTAATTCTTCTACCATTTTACTTTATTGATGTGCCACAATTTAATTTTGTTAAACTATATATCCCGTGCATTGCACGGGTTAGCGACTAGTGACAATAATAGTCAATTCTGTATAATACTTCTATTGAATTCCTTATACTTTTCTATACAGTATTTTCATGAAGTTTTTTTTTTTTAATATGTATTATGAAAATGGAGTTCCTTTGCCTCTTTTACAGGTGCGAATTGTGCACAAGGTTTTATACATACGGGAAAAGGCTTTCTGCTCCTGGTATTGGAGTGTATCAAGACAAAGACTAAGGCAGAGAGGCAGAATGCCATAATAGTGCATTGGAAGAGTTTAAGCCAAGACTACCTAAACGACAGGGCATACAGTGCAGTAAAAAGTGTAGTAAACAGAGTAGACAGTGTGGTAACTTAAAGTAGCTATACTACCTGTAGTTTTAGGATTAGTTTTTAATTGTTAGCTGTGATTTATATACATGTGTATACAAAGAGATAGGTTCAAGTTACACTTGGTGTAATTCTTTAGAGTTATATCTTTTCTAAACCATAGGATTTAAATAAATCCAACGGTTAAAAAAAACATTCATTAATACGAGATTAGGATTTCATTTATTATATCTTATTTATGATATATCATACTTATCTTTTAACCCAAAAAAGGTATACTTATTTCTCTTCCTCTTTTTCTCTCTTGTACATATTTATTCTTGTAATCAAGCTAAAGAATTTACTTCTATCAAATTCCTGAGTCAATTGTCGGTGAGCACAAAGCCAAGAAATGAAATAGTTAGAATATGAAAATTTTGTTCCTAATTAACAGAATGAGAAAATGAGTCACAAGTTGAGAGACAAGGTGGTGGTAGATTGGCACAATACACACGGTCTTGTCATATTTGCTGTTTGTTTTCTCTCTCCCACTAAAAGTTAGTAGATTTGTGAGTGTAATTAATAAGGAGAGAGATAATAAAAATGTTATTAATTAGGTAAGTATTTAATAATAATATGCATAATGATGTTTTTTTTTTAGTCGTTAGATATTTTGAAAATCAATGGCTATAAAAAGATGTAATTTGAACTCATCTCGTATACAAAATTTAAAATTTATTTTGTATTTAAACTTTCATTAGAATTTTGATACATTATATATATTTTATTTAAATAATAAAATATTTAATTTCATATACAAACATATTCATAATAAATATCTATGAATAATTTATAATTACTATAATTATCAAATTTCATACCCAAACTTTAATTTGTTGTGCATTATAAGTGTAGGGACACGATTTTCAGGCCAGTCCCAAAAATGTATGGAATCTTGGCCCAATGAGCCCAGTACAATAAATTTGTAGAGAGTGGGACAAAGAGCTAGGCTTTAGTGCATGGACAACAGTTAATGCGGATTTCATAACAATCGAACAGAGAGGAACCGAGTTTACCACAGAAAGTTTGTCCTCGGCACAATCCGAGGAGCTTTGTTCTTAGTGGATGTTGAATGGTTACAGTAGTTCTCCAGGTTGCTCTCCCCCTTTCCATGGTGGATTTAGCCTATTATATAGTCCCTTTCAAACAATTTGGGCCTTCCATTTGTCGATCATCCGAGCCTATACTTGAGTGCTTGTCCTATCAGACGCCCTCTTTGGTGTTCTGTGAGTTGCAGTAACCGAGGTAGCACTGTTCGCGGGTCCTGTCCACATAAATGCGGTGACAGCAGCTTTTCCCTAGATATTTCTGAGTTCCCACCCTTCTTGTACATTTGTGGCACGCGTTCCTATCACTAGAGCTTCCTAGAAGGTCACCTTGATCACTAGGAGCTATGGCTGATCTATGTTAAACTTATCTGAGGAGGTATTCTTCCTCGGACTCGGACCACTCACGATCTCGGCTAAAGCCCTACGCTCTCGGCCAAAGCCCAAGACTCAATTGCATGTTTAATGCATGGAAATTCTCCTTGGACAGGCCCAAGGCACAACATTGTAGCTGGATCCAGGCCCCCACAATAGCCCCTCAAAAGCCCTAAATTTCTTTTATCTGAGGAGAAATTTGGGGTTTCGACCTAAGGGTACGCGTAACGTGCGCAGAATCCTTGATTAACGCGCAGAATCCTTGACTCTGCATTTGACTCTGCATTTGACTTAGGTTCTGTTTGAACACTTGTAGAATGGGACTAAGTGTTAATTTCCACTAAGAATGTGGTCCGAGGACACTGCATTGACTTAGGGCGATGCTTTGTACTCCTCGGTAAGGCTCTGGGCACAGTACCGAGGAAACTTATAGCGATGCTTTGTACTCCTCGGTAAGGCTCTGGGCGCAGTACTGAGGAAACTTATAGCGATGTTTTGTACTCCTCGGTAAGGCTCCTAGGCGCAGTACTGAGGAAACTTATAGCGATGCTTTGTACTCCTCGGTAAGGCTCTAGGCGTAGTACCAAGGAAACTTATAGCGATGCTTTGTACTCCTCGGTAAGGCTCTAGGCACAGTACCGAGGAAACTTATAGCGATGCTTTGTACTCCTCGGTAAGGCTCTGGGCGCAGTACCGAGGAAACTTATAGCGATGCTTTGTACTCCTCGGTAAGGCTCTGAGCACAGTACCGAGGAAAATTATAGCGATGCTTTGTACTCCTCGGTAAGGCTCCTGGCACAGTACCGAGGAAACTTATAGCGATGCTTTGTACTCCTCGGTAAGGCTCTGGGCGCAGTACCGAGGAAACTTATAGCGATGCTTTGTACTCCTCGGTAAGGCTCCTGGCACAGTACCGAGGAAACTTATAGCTGTCCCACATTGAAAGAATCTTCCTTCACTTTCAACCTTATAGACTTACAGAACTAGCCCCTAGCCCCACCGCGGAGCCCCTTTGATTTGCTGTACCATCAACATATACTCTCTAGAATAAAGGTTCTCGAGGCATGCACTTGATGTCAAAAGCCCCCAGAACTATGCCCCATTCAGCAATCCTCCCCATGTAATTAACACCTCAAAGTATAGACTCTGGCCTCCTGTAGTGACTTGCTTACATAGTATACTGGCCACCACAATGGCCTTACCCAAGCACTCTTGCCGGTGGGAGCCTAATCCTACCATAATTAACCGTTGCACTCACTATCACACAAGCTCTCCCCACAGACGACGCCAATTGTAGGGACACGATTTTCAGGCCAGTCCCAAAAATGTATGGAATCTTGGCCCAGTGAGCCCAGTACAATAAATTTGTAGAGAGTGTGACAAAGAGCTAGGCTTTAGTGCATGGACAACAGTTAATGCGGATTTCATAACAATCGAACAGAGAGGAACCGAGTTTACCACAAAAAGTTTATCCTCGGCACAATTCGAGGAGCTTTGTTCTTAGTGGATGTTGAATGGTTACAGTAGTTCTCCAGGTTGCTCTCCCCCTTTCCATGGTGGATTTAGCCTATTATATAGTCCCTTTCAAACAATCTGGGCCTTCTATTTGTCGATCATCCGAGCCTATTCTTGAGTGCTTGTCCTATCAGACGCCCTCTTTGGTGTTCTGTGAGTTGCGGTAACCGAGGTAGCATTGTTCGCGGGTCTTGTCCACATAAATGCGGTGACAGCAGCTTTTCCCTAGATATTTTTGAGTTCCCACCCTTCTTGTACGTTTGTGGCACGCGTTCCTATCACTAGAGCTTCCTAGAAGGTCACCTTGATCACTAGGAGCTATGGCTGATCTATGTTAAACTTATCCGAGGAGGTATTCTTCCTCGGACTCGGACCACTCACGATCTCGGCTAAAGCCCCACACTCTCGGCCAAAGCCCAAGACTCAATTTCATGTTTAATGCATGGAAATTCTCCTCGGACAGGCCCAAGGCACAACATTGCAGCTGGATCCAGGCCCCCACAATAAGGATAACCAAGTATGAACTTTTTTTTTTTTTTGAGAAGAATTAACTATGAACTTGATTCATCTCTCAGTTGAGTATAAATTTACTCGAAAACATGTTTACCACATAAATTACAGCCTAGCCTTGGCTCCTAAGAAGTTGCCAAGAATTTCTGTTTTCACTGATTAACCAAACTGCCATGAATTTGATGGCTCATATTTTCTTTTTTTGCCTTTTTATCTTGATTGGTTGCTAACATTGTATTGTTAAAAATGTAGTATTTGTAGTATGAATAAATTATAAATACTAATTTGATATTTTGAGAATTTATTTATAAACTTACACAATTTAGTATTATAATTTATATAAATATATTTTTATATACGTATACATGTAACATAAAATATTTTATAAATTTAAAGTTTTTATTTATTTATAAATATATTATAATATTTGAGCTGGTGTGCCTTTTGCCAGTTGCTTATTTGCTAAAAGTTTTACTTTTTATCTCAATTTTATTTTTTATTTTTTTATTACTATAAATAATCTAATTTTTAGCTAGTTTTCATAAAAGGGTCGAATTAATGTATGTCCTTAAGGTACACATTAATAAATTCATTTTTAGAAAAGTTTTATTGACAATTCTCAATAAACTTTTTTCAAAATTAGTTTACTATAGTGTGCCCTTAGGCACACATTAATAAAATCCTTCATAAAATAAATTAACTTTTGATAAATACCATATAAATGAAAATAAGATACTAAAAATAAGCAATTATCAAGCGATCACTTGATATTTATAGTTAAGTATAAACTTACGAGTAAACATTGCCGGATAGTTTACAGAGGAGCCTGAACTCATCAAGAAGTTGCCAAGAATTTTCTGTTCTCGCTTGTCGATGCAACCAGTATGAATGTGATCAATATTCGCTCATATTGGGTGGTTGGGTCATATCTTAAGTTTTTGGGTCAAAAGTCATATTATTATTATTATTATTTATTTGGATTTTCATTGTGGTGAGATCCGGTTTGGTCACATAATTTCTCTTTTGTCGGTGCCTTTATATTTTGATTGGTTACTTGTGCTTTTTATTGATGGGTTGTTTCCACTTTCCACCTAAACCTCCATGAATTTCCGCTTTCCACTTTTACTTGTGCTTTTTAGAGATGCTCTTACAAACAAAAAGTGTTCCAACTGTGCAATTCACTCATTTATCACAAATCTACCTTCCCATGATAAACAATTTTGGCCGTTCAACTCAGGCACTTTTTCAGTCTAGGTTGTCTTTCGATTCCTTAAATAAAATAACCACAATGATAAGTGTTACTGGATTACAAATGGAAATAGATGAGAGGACTAATAAAAAAGAAAATCAAATATGAAATATAAAAATTTTGAAATATAAAATAATAAAATAAAATAACAAAAAATTTAAGTACAACAGTTATATTTTAATCTATTATTTATGGAGAAGAAAAGTAATGGGAAAGAAGGGAAAGAGACCAGGAAAAAAAAGGGTTAAAAGCTCCTGTCAGTGACTCTTTGGCACTTTCCTAGAAAGAACTCAAAAGATTCGTTCCACATTGTGGATCCAGAATTTTTAAAAAAGCTAGACAACAATAATTGTAAAGCCACGAATCGCTTAACATTGATGATCACATACTATGAACTCTATGAATAAATAAGGTAACGGGACAAAGACTTCCACGCTTATTTTTTGTTTACGTCTTCGGAACCCTTCATACATTTGACTACTCCTCCGTCCATATGCAAGTAATCTTCAGTCTAACACACATTAGGTAATTACAACGATGATTCTATTATGAGTGATCCTAATATGTTGCCTAAAATATTTAAATCTAGGACTTCATGAATTTCAAGAGGTTTGGAAAATTGCTGCACCAATCTTTTGACATTTCCCAGCTTAAATTGGAAGCGTAGTATAAATCTCACAAATATAGCTATATTCTCAATCTTTATACATACTTTTTGGCAAGATACACATGTAAAATTAAACTTTTTTTTTTTAAGATGCAAACACACGCATAAGAGAGAAGGAAGAAATTCTAACACAAAGTCACACCACAAACTCTACTCAAAAGCCAATGAGAAAAACCATATATTTTTTTAATTTAACTTGAATGTATTAATTTGTCAATGCAGTATTAGGTGGAAATAACCTTGGAGATATTCAAAGCCAATGAGAAAAACCATATAGTGCTTTTGTTTTTCAAATTAAGGTGGGAATGATATGTGAACACCAAAGCAATTCTTTGTAGCGAATTATCTTTGGCTCAAATGGCATTTAAATTGGATTGTGGATTCAATAGACATTTTATGCATATGTATTTTTCCAAATAAAAAAGAAAAAGAAAACTATATTTTTCTCCCTTTCAATTGAAATCTCAAAATCTCATTATTGGTTACATCTTTCTTTATTTTCGTAGAATGTTAGTATAATTTATTTGGCCTAGTTCATAGGTGCCCAATTCTTTTGGATAAATTTTGTATTTATCTCAAGAGTTGATAATTAATTTTTTTGTACTCACCTAACGTGTAATGAAATATTTTCTGTTTATCAGGATTTGGTTCAAAATATCTCTTTGCAGTGATTTTACATAGGAATTGTATTCATAGAAAACTAAAAAAATTGTAATATACATGTGCTTTTTTATATTGTCATCCTAATTTTATTTTTGGTCTAAAAAAATGCCCCACTAAATGTTCAGTCATTGGAAGATTCAGATTGGCCTTCCTAAAATTTCATCTCAATTTTAGAAAAAAAAATACTTACATTTTCTATTTTAACTAACTACTTATCAAAACATTTATATTTGATTCTCTTTCCTCTTATGCACTAAAATATTATTGTTTATTTATTTTTATTATTTCTCTCAGTTTTCAAAATATCAATTTTTCTTTATTTCGGTTACTAAAAGTCCGAAACACAAAAAAGAACAAAATAATTGTTTTGGGGAATGATTTTTATTATTTATTGAACCATAGTACATCAAGTTATCTATTTCATTATTTCTCTCACTTTTATTTATTTGTTTATTTTTAGTTTCCTAAATTGGTCTCTCACCCTATTTTAGGGAGATGGATGAGAATGCTCAGTTTAGACTTGACCCGGAAGACTTGTAAGTTGTATCCCGTTCTTCAATATTCTATTCCTTTTACGTATAAAGTTATGAAGCATTTTATCTTAATGGAAGATAACAAAAAAAAAAAAAAAAAAGAATATTGGATTGTAAAATACAAAACATTTAACCATAGATTCATTAGGTTTGGTGGGGTGATGACACCAGAAAACTGACCAAGAATAGGATTATGTGATTAAGTGAAATGGAGAGACCTCTTTATTTATTTATTATTATTAGAATTTAGTTTTTCTTATCTCATCCCCCTTCCCTTATATATATATATATATATATGTGTGTGTGTGTGTGTGTGTGTTTCTCAAAAAAAAAAAAAAAAACACCGTAAAGGGTGCCTAATATCTAAAGTTTTTGAGCAGATAAGTTTTGAGTTTAATTGGTAAAATTTTATTATGGAATAAGAAATTTGAGATTCAAACCTGCTTATACCAAAAAATAATTGATATATTGACATAATGATAAATAACAATTATTAAGTAATAAGTTGAAATTCTATGATACTCATTAAAAAATCAAAAGTCAATGAGCAAGAAAAGAAACTCTCTTCCGTTAAAGACTTTTCCTACTCTACTTTCCTTCATTTCATTTGTCCTCTGAATTAATTTTCACTGCAGCTTCTGTATCATCAATCTTCACCATCTCATCTTGGTTTTATTTTGCTCCACTTCTCCAAAAAAAAAAAAAAAAAACAAAACAAAAAAGAGTTTGAAACTTTCTACTATATACCATTTATTTTCGTTGTAATCATCCTCTTATTAGTTTGGTTTTGCTTTGCTCCGATTCTTTAAAAAAAAAAAATATATATATATATATATATATATATATATTGTAAAGAATGAGATTTTCCAGTTATTAATTTTCGTTGCAGTCTTTTGTGTTATTATCCTGTAGTCTTAGTTTTACTTTGCTCCGCTTCACACAAAAAAAAAAAAAAAAAAAAAAAGTTACGTATTTTCAGCTTGTCACCGCTGCTCTCATTTACTATAGCGACAATCCCTGATCTGCAAAGTCAAAGGAGTAGAAGAGAAAACTGCTAAAAAAAGTGGTACTTCCTTTTAGTTTTGTTGCTTTTATTTTGTCCTTGCTTGTTCTTCTTCGCTTATGCTGTCCTTTATTTCTCAATTTGATTTTTTATTGCAGTTTGTTTCTCTGATTTACCCTTTTTTTATATAAATTTTAATTTTAATTTGCTCTACTTATCAAGGTGTCACGCCCCGAACCCAAGTATAAAGATAGGCACGTGACAATTGCCGCACACTTATAAAACAAGCACTTACAAGTGTGCAAGGCCTTCTTAGCAACTAAAATTTATCCTCAAAAATTAAATCAAATAAATCTAAAATACCTTAACAAATTTTTTATGAATAGCTCTCCAATAATTTAATAGGAATAAATTCCAAACCTCATATACATAATGCCAATTGGCCAATAAATATAAAACTATTAGAAGACCATCCAATCCTAGTATCACAAAACTTCTTTCTCTGCTCACAACACAACATCAAAACTCCCAAAACTTGATATTCTTCACAATCTGAAACTAGAGGGGGAAAAAGGGAGGGTGAGTTGACAACCCAATAAGTAACCAAAGTCCTAATAAGTTCTATCAAGCAATAAATCTGTAAAGTAATAAAATGTAATAAAAGTCTTCAAAGGTTGTAATATATTATGGGTTTTCAAAAAAAAAATAACTAAAGAATTTTCATAGTCTTAAAAATAACAAGTTGCAAATAGACCATATACTTTAATCTGACAAATATATCATAGACGGTTTAGAAAGTACTTAGTTTTTTCATATATCAAAGTTATAACTTACAATATGTTCCAAAAAATACATAAGCAGTTTTAACGACTCAAAATAGCTCAAATGCTCAAACATTTCCAAAATCACATATGTAGTTTTAAAGACTCAAAATAGTTCAAATATTCAAACGTAATTTATATTTTTAACAATCTTATGACTATGGTCACGCTATATCCCCGTGACTGGGCATCAGAGTACCAATGAATAACTCTCACTGGCTGGGTATCAGTGTACCAATGAATCACCCCCATTGGTTTGGGTATCAAAATACCAATGAATAACCCCCATTGGCTGGGTATCAGAGTACCAATGAATAACCCCCATTGGTTTGGGTATCAGAGTATCAGAGTACCAATGAATAACCCCCATTGGTTTGGATATCAGAGTACCAATGAATAACCCCCATTGGCTGGGTATCAGAATAAATTCATAGTCAAATTGTTCATAATCATATATATAAAACCATAGTTTCTAACAAAAATATCTTATTCAAACACATTTATATAATCATATCTTCAATATTCAAATCTATTTGTGATATTTCTATATTATTTACTTTAAATCATTATAGCTATAAAACAATTAAATAAAATAAACCTTATATTCAAAACTCACATGTATTTGTGAGAAATCTTTACCCTTTACTTTGAATCAGTATAGCTAAAAGCAATTACATGAATTACATCATATATTCAGTAATCAGATATATTTGTAATAATTCTTTACTTGAAATCAGTAGTACAATAGAAATAAAATTATAATAACTATAAACAATTTCAGTAATTAAAATACGCAAAATAAAACCAATTAGGATAAGGTTACTTACTCCAAAAGTTATTCCAAAAGAAACTTTTCCCTAACACTTCTTCTAAAATCCTTAGATATTCCCTCAAAAGTATAGTCAATTTTTCTCTGCTTCAATCCTTTGAGTAGTCTCCTCTCTCAAAACATCTCTCCCTATATATTGACTTAATATGCTTATATATATAGCTAGGGTTTCAACTTTATTTTCTAAAAAGTCCTTATAATTATAAATTATAAAATTGACCCCACAAAGATTTACTTAAATACCCTTCCTTTTAATCCCTTTTTTTTTTTCCGGGGTATTACAATCTCCCCCTCTTATAAGAATTCAGTCCTCTGAATTCATCACAAGTTGAACGAGTTATCATGCTTCCACTGCGCTACTCTAAAGCCACAATTGTATCGATCTATACAAATTTATCACTCATCACCATAGTTCAAAACTATTTCACAACATATGCGTAGACTTTTCCTTCCCAAGATTTGTAAAATAAAAATTTCCAAAGCAAATGGAGCTACGATGTTTCCACTACATAGTACAATACCGCTATAAAATCCCTTACTCAATCACCAGTAGTTTAAGAACAACCATATTATAAAGATTCTTTTAAGATATACAGATCCCTAGTCTAAATAGCTCTGTAAGTTCCTTTCAATATGAATAAAAGTTCCAAGGCCCATTTGTTAGATTAACTCAAATAACTGATTTTCCGTCAATTATTAATTTCAACAAAATTCCAAGGCCTAAATAGACTCCAAAAATTACAAGGGAAATCCAAAATTTTGATATCCACCATAGACCATTGAATGTTAGCATCCATTTAATTCTATACCTCAAAATTAAGTAGTGCGTCCAAAGTTCCAAACCCTCCTAAGTTCAAAATGAATTTACAACATATGCATACATCACTATATCTTTTCTTCCACAAGTTTTGTAAGAAAAAGAAATTCCAAAATCTCCATAAATAATCAATTGAGCATTGGTATAAGGTCTTTCATAGAACCTCTATTTTAACCATAGATTATCTTCTCAAATAAGCAACACTTATTCACCTATAATCTCTAAATGATACTTGGGCTGGAACTCATTGAAGAGCTGGTTCCTTATAATTACATTGCCTATTATGTAAACAAATCTTTAAGTATACATTGGCTAGAAGGGAACAATCCATGAAGTATCTCAACCCTTTTTTTTTTTTTTTTACCTTGCAAATAATACTCACAGCAGTTTATAATAGTCTAGAACTTAAGAGTACTCTGCAATCTATAATCACTAACCATCTGCCAATATAAAACAAAAGGTACGACAATTGACTATAATTTAGATTGTAATAGTCTTTCAAAATAAACTCTCTTGCATCCCAACTCCTTCGATATCCAATCAAAAATATGGTTCACTAGTCCAATTCAATACTATCACGTACTTGTGTTCTATCCACTTCATTTTCTATTGAGTCAATCCATTAACTCTTATCAGTTTAAGTTCAAAGAATTACATTTCTGGCATCAAAACTTATTTCCCCAGGATATTAAACAATCCTCTAAGTCTATAGAAAGAATTTGAGGACCTCAAACTTCTAAGTTACAGAACATGTCTCAAAAACATTTAGGGACTACCTCACACATAAATTAGGCTATGGTAATCCATGTAGGTCAACCCTAACAAGAACAATGATCAAAAAGAAGGTCTCGGTCCTTAACATTAGAATCCAAGGAAGCCCACCGATATATTACTGAATTCTTTAAACACCCTCAAAATTTATATAATAACATATAATATAATGTGAACTACAATATCCACAAATTAATTTCCTTCACACTACGAATTTTCCATTAATTTCCTTACTCCATATAAACTAAAATCAAGGAATCATAGCTCTAACATCAAACCTTAACCCCTAAATAGAGTTCTGCAATTTCCAATTCCCCAAAGCACTCCGAATTCTAAATAGGGTATAAAGAAGACTATCATTCAATAATTAAACCTATGAGAATCTCCCACAGATCAAACTAACCTTTGGTAGGTCGACTACATTAGGCAAAACTATCAATGAGTTTTCAAAAGATCAATCACAAAACAGCAGGAAGATTTCCTTTGCTTGTTCCTTTCTCACTCTCTTTTCCTTTTAATAAAAAGAAGAAGTTTTAATAACCAATTTGATCAATTACAAAATTTTCAAGAATAAAATACACCCACTTAATACTAGTATAAGATCATAGAAGTATATTAATTAAAATCCTCCCTTTGTATTATAAGTCACGTATGCATAACTACATAGACATAAGTATCAAAACCTTCAAATATGATCTCACAAATCATCATATGATGGAACCTCACTTACACTTCTTGTCAAGTCATCAAAAGAACACTATCTATGACCTAATAACCCTCATAAACAATGACTAAAACCATAATCCCTAGTAGACAAACTTTATTTCAAATCAAATCCTAGTATAGAGTCTGCAAGATCATAACCTAAGCTCTGATACCATTTTAATTGTCACGCCCCGAACCCAAGTATAAAGATAGGCACGTGACAACTGCCGCACACTTATAAAACAAGCACTTACAAGTGTGCAAGGCCTTCTTAGCAACTAAAATTTATCCTCAAAAATTAAATCAAATAAATCTAAAATACCTCAACAAATTTTTTATGAATAGCTCTCCAATAATTTAATAGGAATAAATTCCAAACCTCATATACATAATGCCAATTGGCCAATAAATATAAAACTATTAGAAGATCATCCAATTCCAGTATCACAAAACTTCTTTTTCTGCTCACAACACAACATCAAAACTCCCAAAACTTGATATTCTTCACAATCTGAAACTAGAGGGGGAAAAAGGGGGGGTGAGTTGACAACTCAATAAGTAACCAAAGTCCTAATAAGTTCTATCAAGCAATAAATCTGTAAAGTAATAAAATGTAATAAAAGTCTTCAAAGGTTGTAATATATTATGGGTTTTCAAAAAAAATAACTAAAGAATTTTCATAGTCTTAAAAATAACAAGTTGCAAATAGACCATATACTTTAATCTGACAAATATATCATAGATGGTTTAGAAAGTACTTAGTTTTTTCATATATCAAAGTTATAACTTACAATATGTTCCAAAAAATACATAAGCAGTTTTAATGACTCAAAATAGCTCAAATGCTCAAACATTTCCAAAATCACATATGTAGTTTTAAAGACTCAAAATAGTTCAAATATTCAAACGTAATTCATATTTTTAACAATCTTATGACTATGGTCACGCTATATCCCCGTGACTGGGCATCAGAGTACCAATGAATAACTCCCACTGGCTGGGTATCAGTGTACCAATGAATCACCCCCATTGGTTTGGGTATCAAAATACCAATGAATAACCCCCATTGGTTTGGGTATCAGAGTATCAGAGTACCAATGAATAACCCCCATTGGTTTGGATATCAGAGTACCAATGAATAACCCCCATTGGCTGGGTATCAGAATAAATTCATAGTCAAATTGTTCATAATCATATATATAAAATCATAGTTTCTAACAAAAATATCTTATTCAAACACATTTATATAATCATATCTTCAATATTCAAATCTATTTGTGATATTTCTATATTATTTACTTTAAATCATTATAGCTATAAAACAATTAAATAAAATAAACCTTATATTCAAAACTCACATGTATTTGTGAGAATTCTTTACCCTTTACTTTGAATCAGTATAGCTAAAAGCAATTACATGAATTACATCATATATTCAGTAATCAGATATATTTGTAATAATTCTTTACTTGAAATCAGTAGTACAATAGAAATAAAATTGTAATAACTATAAACAATTTCAGTGATTAAAATACGCAAAATAAAACCAATTAGGATAAGGTTACTTACTCCAAAAGTTATTCCAAAAGAAACTTTTCCCTAACATTTCTTCTAAAATCCTTAGATATTCCCTCAAAAGTATAGTCAATTTTTCTCTGCTTCAATCCTTTAGGTAGTCTCCTCTCTCAAAATATCTCTCCCTATATATTGACTTAATATGCTTATATATATAGCTAGGGTTTCAACTTTATTTTCTAAAAAGTCCTTATAATTATAAATTATAAAATTGACCCCACAAAGATTTACTTAAATACCCTTCCTTTTAATCCCTTTTTTTTTTTCCAGGGTATTACACAAGGCTTGTAAGAAAGGGAAAAGAAGAAGGTATCATCAACTGTTTAGTTACTGATACTCAGCAAAGAGACTGTCCGAGTGGAAAAGAAGCAGCTCTTGAAAACAAGGTGCCCTCTTATTTCTTTTTTCTCATTTGTCCTTCCACATGGTTCTTGCTTTATTGTGGTTATAAATACTTTTTTTTTCTTTTTTTTCTGGGTAATTGTGGTTTTAAGTTTTCCTTCTCAAAAAAAAAAAAAAGTTTTAAGTTTTAATCTGTTAGAAATATTGAATAATTGTATTGTATTTCACACTGAAAGAATATAAATAAGTGCCTATTATAGAAGGCATATGAGTGCAGTACAAGTAAGAGTGTAGTACAAGAATGTGTGCTATACAAGTAATCTAGTTGGGCCTAAAACCCACAACACTATACACATTAACAACCCCCCTCAAACTCAAGGTGGATGTAAGACCAACTTGAGGTTGTCAACCAAAGTACGAAGGCGTCCCTTAGGATGTGACTTGGTAAAGATGTCTGCAAGTTGATCTTTAGAGGAGACTGAGATCAGCTTGAGAGCACCATGGACAAGATGATAACAGATAAAATGGCAATCGATCTCGATGTGTTTAGTCCGTTCATGGAAGACATCATTGTGAGCAATATGAATAGCACTCTGGTTGTCACAATAAAGAGGAGTAACAGAGGATGTAGACACACTTAAGTCTTTGAGAAGCCATCGTAGCCAAAGGAGCTCAGATGTGGTATCAGAAAATGCACGGAGAACAAGAGGAGACTGAGCAGAGTAGAAAAAACCATGAAAAAGAGTGCCCTTTAGGTATCGAAGACTGCGCCGAATAGCGGCATAGTGGGTCGATGGAGCAGACGGATACTAGCTCCCCTGGTGAACAGCATAGGAAATGTCTGGACGAGTAACATTGAGATAAACTAAGCTGCCAACCAAGTGTCTGTAAAGAGAAGGATTAGACAATGGTTTCCCTCCTGAGGGAGTCAGATGCGCATTACGCTTAACTGGAGTATCAACAGTCTTGCTATCAGTGAGTCCAGCTCGACACAAGAGTTCAGAGGCATACTTGGCTTGAGTAATATAAAGTCCATCTGTAGAATGAGTGATTTCAAGACCCAAGAAGTAGCTGAGATGTCCAAGATCTTTCATCTCAAATTGCTAACTGAGAAAATCCTTGAGTTCTTGAATGCAACTAAGGTCATCACCAGTTATGATCATATCATCCACATATAGGAGAAGTAAAATAGTGCCTTTGTCAATGCGATGAAGAAATAAGGCAGAATCATAATGACTGGCCATGTAATCCAAGCGAGAGATGGTAGAACTGAATTTGGCAAACCAAGCTCGTGGAGCTTGTTTAAGGCCATAAAGTACACGTCAAATGTGACAAACCTTGTTTGATTCAATAGAAAGACCAGGAGGAGGTTGCATATAAACTTCTTTACTTAAATTCCCATTTAAGGAATGCATTTTTAACATCCATCTGGAAAAGGTCCCATTTACTAGCAGCAGCAACAGTTGAAAGGGCACGAACAGATGAGATACAAACAACCGGAGCAAAGGTCTCTTCATAATCAATCTCATACTCCTATGTAAAGCCTTTTGCAACAAGACGAGCTTTGTAGCGCTCAATGGATCCATCAGAGCGAGTCTTAATCTTGTAGATCCACTTACAACCAACCACAGATTTCCTAGGGGGGAGAGGCACCAAATCCCAAGTATGTTTTTAGATAATGCATCAAGTTCTTCTTTCATTGCAATCTGCCATAAAGGGTCAGTGGAAGCCTCACGATAGGTGTGAGGCTCGTGCAGTGTAGCAAGAGCAGTGTAACAATGATAGTCAAGTAAATGTGCAGGAGTGGATCTTACCCGAGTTGAGTGACGAGGTGGAATGTCTTGTGCAAGATCTTCAAGCGGAGCAGGAGCAGGGGACCCAAGCTCAAGGCTAGGGTTGGGTAGCTCGTCTTCAACTTGTTCATCTTTCACCTGTTCATTAAAGGGTGAACTATGAAAGAGATCAATGATATCTGGTGGTTGGACAGAGAAGTCTACATGAGAATCAGGAGCAACTACAGGAGGATCAGGAGCAGCTACAGAAGGAATATGTACCTCATCTGAAAAAAGATCTAAGACAGAGGAGGAAGATAGGGAGACATGGAAGTGAGAGAGCTCGACAAAGAGGTGATGTTCCAAAAAGACAACATTGCGGGAGACACGAAGTCGATGAGAAACAGGATCATAACACCGATATCCCTTTTGAGTTTCGCCATAGCCAAGAAAACAACAAAGCCTTGATCGAGGTTCAAGTTTGTTATGCTCATGTGGCTGAAGCAGAATGAAACAGGCAGAACTGAAGGAGCGAAGGTGATGATAATCTGGAGATGACCCAAAAAGGCGCTCATATGGAGTTTGATTTTGGATGACAAGACTGAGAATGCGATTAATAGCATGAACAACATGAAGTGCAGCTTCGCCCCAAAAAGGAGCAAGAATTTTGGCAGAGAGAAGGAGAGCACGAACAGTGTCAAGAATATGACGAAGTTTTTGTTTATTTCTACCATTTTGCTGAGAGGTACCTGGACAAGTTAGTTGATGAACAGTGCCATAGGAATGCAAAACAGCTTGGAAAGCATATTGAGTGTACTCAAGAGCATTATTAGACCAAAAAATTTTGATACGTTTGGAAAATTGAGTTTCAACCATTTTTGCAAAATTAGAATATACTTGCAATAATTCAGAACGATGTTTCATATGAAAAATCCAGCTATAACGGGAACAATCATTATCAAAGACAACAAAATATCGAGATTCACCAATACTAGAGATAGAGGAAGGTCCCCAAACATCAGAATGAATTAGGTCAAAGATATCAATGGACACTGATTCACTAGTATTGAAAGGCAAAGCTGGTTGTTTTCCTAATTGACATGAAACACAATCAAAATTTTCTGTGGACATTGAACCTAACAAAACTCTAGAAGCCAAGTGTTGTACCCGAGAGGAAGATGCGTGACCAAGTCAACGCTGGAGAAAAGTCAACAGTTAAAGTCAACTTTCAGTCAAAGTCAACGTGGTCAACGGTTTGGTCAACGATGACGTCAACTAACGTGGCAGGTGACATCAGCAGAGATGATGTCAGTAGATGACGTCACTTAGGGCTGACGTCAGCAGGTGCAAATCTGGCGCGTGGAGGCGCGTGAAGGTGTGTGGAGGCGCGTGAAGAGGCATGTCGGCACGTGGAGCGCGTGAGCTTGAGCGCAGAATCTTTAGGCGGCGCGTGGGGGTGCGTGCGGTGTCCGATGGCTTCGAGGTTTCCACGATTGTGTAGATCGGCGCAAGACGATCTCAGTGGTACCTGTAGAAAATTAATCGGAGCAATATTTGAGGGCGGTGATGAAAAAGGGCAGTGGTCTTCGCGATAAGAAACTCCTCAATGGCAGTGGTTGCAGGTCCGGAACCCAAGGACGACGACTGAAAGATGTCGCAGGTTTAACGGCGAAAGGCTGAGGCAGCTGTTATAACGGCGACAGCGATGTTGAGAATGGAGTAACACCAATAAAGACAAGACTACTAAGAAAGGTCAGAGCAGTGGTTCTGATACCATGTTAAACTACCGATTGTCCCAAAAGTTTAAGTTGTTAGGAAATGGTGAATTTAATCACTTAACCATAAGTCTAACACTCCCCCTCACTTGTGGATCTAAACTTCCCCTTAATAAATGGGGGCCCAACAAGTGGGAATTTAACATTTTAAATGGGAGGTAGAGTAAAGCTATGGATCGAACTCAGGATCTCATGCTCTGATACTATGTTAGAAATACTGAATAATTGTATTGTATTTCGCACTGAAAGAATATACATGAGTGCTTATATATAGGAGGCATATGAGTATAGTACAAGTAAGAGTGTAATACAAGAATGTGTGCTATACAAGTAATCTAGTTGGGCCTAAAGCCCACAACACTATACACATTAACATAATCTATACTACTATTTAAGGGGCTTTTTCTCTTTTGAATTCTTTAATTTTGATGTCCAAAATATCATCAAATTTACTAGTTTGTAAAGCTTAAATAATACAATTAGACATGCAAAATTACTAATTTAAAAACTCCTAAATTTTAGTTAAATTTTTTAAAAAAATAGTTTATCTAAACTCTATCCATCTCTATCCTCACGTCTCATATTTTATACAAATTCACAAAAATGAGAAAAAAAAAAAACTTATCAAAAAAAAAAATTGCTACATAACAAGCAAGATAGGACTGCAAAAGAGGCCAACGATCAAATTAGAATTTAAAAAAAAGGGGTAGACTACTCAAATCTTTCTTTTTAATATTGACATTTGAGTTATTATCATGTGTTATGATTTCCGTGGGTTGTGATCCCCAAATACTTGATAGGAAATTGTCAATAAATTGTAATTCTCTTCATATACACTAAAGTTACGAATTTTTTTAATTATTTAATTTCTTGAATTTTTCTTCATCTTTTAATCTATATAAAGAATAAGTGACCAATACATATGGTTATATGTAATTTTGTCTGTTAAATATTAACATTAATACACCATGTTGAATATGGTAGTATGGACGCGGAAGCAAAAGTATAAAGTATAGAACACAATAACACACAAGGATTACGTGGTTCGGCCTAACAGCCTACATCCATGGAAAAAACCCTAAAGGACTACATCAATAATATATTAGAGTGAAGTACAAATCCTGTGTTACAATGAACCATAACATGTGTATATATAGTAGACTAAACCCTAGACTAAAAGACTTCTAGTACAAGTAAGAGACTTGGCTTGCACACAAAGTAGAATTAGGTTTGGGCTTATACTAATGGGCTAATATATCTCTAACACCCCTTCTTAAACTCAAGATGAAAACTTGATGAAATCTTGAGATTTGATAAGGTTGTGAAGATCTCTTGAATGAAGTTTGGCTCTATGACGGTAGTTTGAGGAAGGCAATGGTCTTGTAGTGTTGATGCGACTTCTAACGGTGGCATGACTATACTGGAGAGTTTTGACAGCAACAATGGGAAGCCAAAGAAGATGAACGCAGCAAATAAACACCGAGGAAGACAGAGATTGCTCTTAAATATACCGTAAAGACAAAAAACCATGGCCACAGGAAGGTGGCTCTGATACCATGTTAAATATTAACATTGATATACCATGTTGAATGTGCTAGTATGGACGTGGAAACGAAAGCATAAAGTATATAACAAAATAACACATAAAGATTACGTGGTTCGGCCTAACGGCCTACATCCATGGAGGAAACCCTAAAGGGCTACATCAATAATATATTAGAGTGTAGTACAAATCCTGTGTTACAATGAACCATAACATGTGTATATATAATAGACTAAACCCTAGACTAAAAAACTTCTAGTACAAGTAAGAGACTTGGCTTGCACACAAAGTAGAATTAGGTTTGGGCTTATACTAATGGGCTAATATATCTCTAACACCCCTTCTTAAACTCAAGATGAAAACTTGATGAAATCTTGAGATTTGATAAGGTTGTGAAGATCTCTTGAATGAAGTTTGGCTCTATGACGGTAGTTTGAGGAAGGCAATGGTCTTGTAGTGTTGATGCGACTTCTAACGGTGGCATGACTATACTGGAGAGTTTTGACAGCAACAATGGGAAGCCAAAGAAGATGAACGCAGCAAATAAACACCGAGGAAGACAGAGATTGCTCTTAAATACACCGTAAGAACAAAAAACCATGGCCACAGGAAGGTGGCTCTGATACCATGTTAAATATTAACATTGATATACCATGTTGAATGTGCTAGTATAGACGTGGAAACGAAAGCATAAAGTATATAACAAAATAACACATAAAGATTACGTGGTTCGGCCTAACGGCCTACATCCATGGAGGAAACCCTAAAGGGCTACATCAATAATATATTAGAGTGTAGTACAAATCCTGTGTTACAATGAACCATAACATGTGTATATATAGTAGACTAAACCCTAGACTAAAAGACTTCTAGTACAAGTAAGAGACTTGGCTTGCACACAAAGTAGGATTAGGTTTGGGCCTATGCTAATGGGCTAATATATCTCTAACACTATCAAAATCCAACACTGATTTTTCTTTCAAGAAAACGGTGAAGACGAATATTTTTTGGATCTAGACGATGAAGTTTGTGGTGATATGTGAATTGAAGTGAGAGATGAAGATATGATTGAATTCTGGATTGGATTTGTGGTTGAATTTATGGAGGTGAGGGATTTTCATATGCTGATCTCAATGATCGATGTACAAATACCAATTATCAAAATACACTACTTTTTCACTCTATATTTGTGGAGATCTTGATCTTGAGGTTTGATTATTCTGAAACATGGCCATTGAGTTGCTGGAAAGTGATTTTGTTTGTTTTCAAACATAGTAGAAGTGACTTTCATCTTTTATCAAAAGTCAAAACCGTGTACTTCTGGGCTAACTAATGTATTCAAGGTTTTATTTTTATTTTTATTTTTTACTCTACAACTGTTTGCAATTTTTTTTAGTAATTCTTTTCCTTTTAGTTATTACTTGCATTTTTTTTAATATTTGTGGTTAAATAATGAAGGACAAAAATTATGTACAACATTTAAATACTGTTCTTAAGTCTTGCCTAATAATAAATGTTCTACATGCCACCAATTTAATTAGATTTACAATATGAAAGGGGGATTTTGATATTAGATGGTAACAGAAATCACATCAAATAGATTTGTGTGTGTGTTTTTCTCATTTTTCCTATAAGTTACAAAAAAAATTATATTTTTATCCTCATGAAAATTTGGTGGCTTAGATTATAGATGTAAAAAAAAAATCATATCAAGTCTTTTTTTTACATCAAATTATCCATTTAAGTAAATATTAAGTAAATATCAGCCTAATGTACATTAAAATAAAAATATTGGCCTAAAGATTAAGTAATACCACAAAATATCATCTTCCAATCATTGAAACTTTGATAATCACATTACAAGAATTGCCCAAAAGATATGACGATTATGGAATACAAGCCTTTGAGAGAAGCACTTCTATTTTTTCTAAAGGTTAATAGTTTTCATTCATCATAATTCAAAATTACTACATTTTCTAATCACAAAAATATTTAAGGGTCTGATGAGTGGTATGCGATTGAGGGTAAAATAATTTTTTTCGTATAAATCTCATCACACCCTTAGGTAATTTTGTGATTAGATAATGTAGTAACTCTGAATTATTATGAATGAAAATTATTAACTTTTAGGAAGAAAAAAAAATGCGCGTGCTCACCTCTATTCTCGTTCACCATACATGATCTACCAAGTCCTGGGTGTAGAACAATTTGCTTCGTGTTGTGCGATTGAGATCAGAGATACTTCCTTCGATCTGTTTCATTATTTTACTTTTTCATTGATTTGAATTTTTTTTTAAACATAAGTTAGTGGACCAAGGAGGATCAACAACTTCAGCATGATGAATTGTAGTTACCGATCAGGTATGATACCCCTTGGGATTTTGTATTCAATTGTTTTCTTTTATGATAGGTGATTTTGGTTTTTGATTCTCATTATAGTTGCTGTTATTGCTTGTTAAATATATTAGCAACGCGATGTGTTATACCATGTTGTATATGCTAAAGTGGATACGGAAGGAGAAGTATAGAATAGGAATACTGAGAACACGAGGGTTATGTAGTTCAGCCTTGTCAGCCTACGTACACAAAGGAATCTCTTAAGGGTTACGTCTTTATTATATAAGAGTGTAGTACAAAACTTGTGTTAAAATGAACCATAACATGGGTATATATAGTAGACTAATAGACTTCTAGTACAAGTAATAGACTTGGCTTGCACACAAAGTAGTATTAGGCTTGGGCCTATGCTAATAGGCTAATATATCTCTAACACCTCTCAAATTCAAGATGGAAGCTTGATGAAACCTTGAGATTTGATAAGGTTGAGAAGATCCTTTGAATGAAGTTTGGCTCTGTGACGATGGTTTAAAGAAGGCAATGGTCTTATAGTGTTGATGCGACTTCTAATAGTGGCATGACTATACTAGAGAGTTTTGACAGTAATAATGGGAAGCCAAAGAAGATTAACGCAACGAAGAAACACAGAAGAAGACAAAAATTGCTTTTAAACATACCGTATGGACAGAAAACCATGGCCATAGGAAGGTGGCTCTGATACTATGTTAAATATATTAGCAACGCGATATTTTATACCATGTTGTATGTGCTAGAGTGGATGTGGAAGAAGAAGCATAGAATAGAAACACTGTAAACACGAGGGTTATATGGTTCAACCTTGTCAACCTACGTCCACGAAGGAATCCTTTAAGGGCTATGTCTTTATTATGTAAGAGTGTAGTATAAAACCTGTGTTACAATTAATCATAACATGGATATATATATATAGAAAAAAAAATTCCTAAACTAATAAATTTCTAGTACAAGAAAGAGACTTAGTTTGCACACAAAGTAATATTAAGCTTGGGCATATGCTAATGGGCTAATATATCTCTAACAGTTCTCACCTTTACTCTCTTGTTCAACATATTAACCATCCTTGACCAACTGTTTTGCAATTTAAGTGGAGGTAGTGGAAACAGCCTGTTTCTATGCTTCGTTAACAATTCGATAGCATAATGTGAGGTACTTTGTATATTCCTTTTTTTTTTTTAATTATATAATGTCGTTTGATGCGATTATCTTGCTGTACTTTGGTTGTCATCATAGTTCATAGCCTAGTTTTACTTGGCATCTACTGTCCCCTAAAAGAATAGGCAGAAGAAGAAAGAAGAAAAGAAAGGGTAAAAGCAAGAACGAAGACTGTTTATTGGCAAAATATCTTTTGGTCCCTCCCAGCTTAGGTTTGTTACTTAGGGTTTTAACGAACCGAACTTTGTCGAGAATTTAATGTTCAAGTTTAGCTCGATAACAAATGTGAAATATTTAAACTTGGCTTAAAGCTTAAATCAAGCTTACAAACTACTTTTGAGCTTGATCTTGTTCGATAGTTCAAAAGTTTGAACTCTGCTTGGCTTGACTTGATTTATTAGTCAAGCTAGGCTTAAAATCACTATTAAGCTTTTGAACTGGAGATTCATAACAAATACATAATCAAACTCATATTAAGCATATTATCCACCACATTTGGTTTAGACATGTGGTCTCAATTCTCAATTAATTAAAGGTTTAGTAAGATATATAAGCTTATTTTTCAAGCCTATATATAGCATAGCCAAGCTCATAAATCAACCTAAACTCGGCTTGTTTTTTTATCGAGCCCTATTGTTCACAAACCTGTTCTAGATTTTTTTTTTTTTCCTTGGGCTCGCCTCATTTATTTAGCAAGCCTAAAATTAAGGCTCAAACTTGACTAGTTTATAACAAATAAATATGAACAAGCTATTTATAAACAACTTGATTCATTTATAGCCCCATATTTGTTGTTACATTAATCCCTTGTATTTTAAAATTGTTAATTTATACCCTCAATTTTGAGACCACACCCATTATGCTCCTTATATCCGTATCTATGATATTTATACCTAGGAACCCTGTTGAACAATGCCTTGAAATGCTTTGCGAACCCATCAATCATTTCAATCAAAGTCACTGCATTTCCTATTGACATCTTTGCAATAAAATTGACGCTGAACTGGTATCTTCATTCTTCAAGTATCCCCATGTTATAACATTTCTCTAAGGCAAATAATAAAATATGCTAGACGAATCAAGGACAAAATGGGCAAATGCCCTTTTCGTGCAAAAAAATGTGGCATTTTACCCCCTTTCCCAAACTAGTTAGGGAAATGCGCCTCTTTTGTAACTCGATTTTCTAAAAATCGAGTTTAAAAAAAAAATTTTGAAGCCCTATAGCGGCGTTTTAAGGAGTCTATAGTGACGTTTTAAAGACCTATAGTGGCGTTTTGGAACTCGAGTTATAAGAAATTTTTTTTTATTTTTTTAACCTATAACTCGATTTCATGGAGCTCGAGTTCCAAAATGCCATTATAGGTCCTAAAAACGTTACTATAGGCTCCTTAAAAACGCCACTTTAGGGCTTAACTCGATTTTGAGAAAATCGAGTTTCAAAAGAGGGGTATTTCCCTAATTAGTTTTGGAAAGGGAGCAAAATGCTAGATTGTTTTTTTAAAAAGGGAATAGGTCAATTTTGTTCGAGAATCAATGATATCACCACATTTTGCATACAAACTAATGCAATAAGCGACCAACAATCACCTTGCAATCCAACTCCATCTTTATCATCTCTTTTAGAATACAAGCCCAACAGGCTTTAGACCCATTATACTTTTTACCCTATTTTTATTCTTACCATTTACAAACTCCAGATTTCTAATTCTACGCTCTGAATATCCAAAACTATACATATCTGGATGGCTGGTGAAGAAATTAATTCATGTCACGCCCCAAACCAAACCTTCAAGAGAAATGGTAGGGGATTTTTTTTTCTTTCCATATGATAAAATAAATAAACATATTGATCATTCCACAATATAAATTAGATCTTTATAACATATATACAAACAATACGAACTACAAATCATACGTCCCCAAAATTTACATGAATATTCCAAACACTAAATGATTTAACATAAAACTCCAACGTTCTCAAAAATATACAACCCCAACAAAATTCTTGGGCTAACAAACCTTAAGAGAGCCCAACCTCTAATAGAATTAACTACTACTTATAAACAACTAGATCAAATCACCAACCAATAATAATGTCAGTCTCCCAATTCAGCATAAAACTCCAATCTCCACCAATAAGACAAGCTTCATTCCCGAGGTATAGCAAATTTATCGGTAAAATTGTTGGAGAGTGGATTGAGCTAAAATCTAGTATGTAGCATAATTAATGAGGGTGGGGGAATGCAAGTCTCATAATAATGAGCATTTTACAAAACATGTTATGCTTTGGGAATTTTCATTTGATTTCTGAAAATTCGATACCAATAATGACATGACAAGAATGCTTGAAACAACATAGCACAAATCTTCTTTGAAATATCTTAACGTGAAACTACATAAGTATATATTTCTCAAAATATCTCAACATGAAACTACATACTATACACTGTGAGCAATAACAACACCATTCCAAACCAGAAAATCCAACCTAGGGTCACATGACAATCGCCGACACAAAGCCGGAACTCATCACCAACGCAAAGCCGAAACTCATCTGCCGACACAAAGCTGAAACTCATCGTCAACACAAAGCCGAAACTAATTTTCCTACACAAAGCCGAAACTCATCGTCGACATAAAGCCGAAACTAATTTGCCGACACAAAGCTGAAACTCATAACCATCACAAAGAAGGGTACTAAGATAACAATGTCACAGACTATAGTATCTAGCTGGGTAATCACCGGGTAATCACATGTCATAGCCCAAGGGTAAAAACATAAAGAGCTCATAGTTTACATGAAATCAAAACACATTTCAATTTCAAGTAGTTTCATAAAAATCTTTGAAATACCCAAAATATTCACATAGTTCTCAAAGCCTTCAAAGTCATTTCTTGTTAAGAAGATTTTGTATCAATTTCCCCAAACATCACAAGTCAAGATAAAGCATCTTTAAATCTTTCAAATAATACACTAAATCCATAAAATCTACTCTCAAGAATTAATCAAATATGCTAATCTTTTCGATGCTAAAAAATCATGCATTTCCCCATATGCAATAAGAAATATGATGCACTTTCATATATAATCATATATAGTAAGGTCACAACATAACACTTTTTAAGAAAACATAGTTCCACAAATAATTTTCCAAAATGTGTTTGAACCAAAAACAACGTTTATACAACATAGTTATTTTCCAAAAATCCCATTAAAAAGCAACTTACCTTAGCAGTCCAATCCAAATTTACCTCAACCGAGCACTGCATTCAACCAATCAAGTTACTAGTTCCATCACAAAGTACCTTGGAACCTATAAACACAACTATCAAGCCTATTAATAACAAGATTTACCACAAATTACACTATCAAATTTGTTTCCATAAATTGGAAAGGATTCCCTAAAAAATCAAACCTAAGGCCCTAAAGCCTAGCTTGACCATCCCAAGACAAGTGCCCCTTCGCAAGACAAGTGCCCCTATCCTAAAGGGAACCAAACAAGCATACAAGAAACTCATAGGACTATAACACAACCAAAGTCTTAAATTTTCCTACCACAAACAATGTGCATTTACCAACTTAATACAAAACATGTCATTACCCTTCCACAAACAATGTGCATTTACCAACGTAATACAAAACATGTCATTACCAAACCATGATAAAATTAGCCAAAGTAAAACGCTTGTCAAAGAAAGCACATATGAACTTACAATCTAAACCACACAACAGAAGCTTGTAGTAAATTTCTTAAAGTCTCAACATTCTAATCATACTTTTTGATTAAATTTGCAATAGGTCAGCTCTTTTTAAAAATCCGTTTGGTCCACTTAGTGTTATCCAAAAATCTTGAAATTAAATAGGGAGAAACCCTTGTATGTCTAGTTTGTACCACCAAAAATTCGGCTCAAAATGATTTTCTATAATTTATTAAAAATCACATAGTACAACTTACTCAAATCTGCCAGGGACAAATTTATAGTCCTAAAAAAAAATTACTATAATTTTAATACTATTCCAAAAGTTTTGAGACTTGATTAATCTTAAAGCTACATGTGTTAACACACATAAACAACTAGGATTACAGCCCATAACCTAATATAACAATCATCACAACACAAGTCAAGAAATTCAATCCCATAACTCATATAGGCAATTTATCAAACACTTGGTAAGCAAAAGACACATACTCACATTACTTGCACAAAAATATAGTTAACACCACAATCACAACCACATATGTCAAAGACATTTCAAAATGCAAGGAAACCCTCTTTCAAAAATTAATCCCAATCTCCCGTATAAATCAAAAATCCAAATGATTTCTCAAGAAACCCAACTCACATGGTTGCCAAACAATAAATCCATATCACCCCATAAAATTAAAAACCTCCAATCAAGTCTTAAATGTCTCAACAAACACAACAAAACAACTCCTAAAACAAAACCCACACAACAAAGAGCAATCTTAATAGGATAAAAACCCAAAGATATTAGAAGGTGGGTCATGGAGATTTTACCTTACATTCATATTGGGAGAAGTCAAACCATGGAGAAGAGATTGATGACCGAAAATTTAGAAGCTAACCGATAGACCAAGAGGGAGGAGAGAGAGGTAGAGGGACGTGTGTGTTTGTGTTTGAGTGTGAAAGAAGAGGGATAAATGGTCAAGAGAGAGAGAGAGATACTTGTGAGGCTGTGTGGTTGAGAACATTGTTTTAAAAAACGGACTGGACTGGTCGGTTCGACCGGTTCAACCGGGAACCAGGAGCCAGTCTGGTCCGGTTAAAAACTGAAAAGCTGGCCCAAAATCAGGGTTGAACTGGAAATTAAAAAAAAAAAAACAGTTCGATGCCTGGTTCGGTTTTAAAATCATGGTTGAGAATGAGTGGGTAGGTGGGGTGTCACCTGTGAGACTAAAAATCTGACCCTTCTTTTTTTTCTTTTCCTCTTTTTGTGTGTGGGGGTAAAGCCGTAAAGGTTGGGTGGTTACAATTTAGGTGTGAAAGTCAAGATCTAAAATGTGATTGGTGTGGTCGATCAGTTATATTTGTTCCATTTTGGAGATATTTACATTTTGTCCTTTTACTTCCATGATGCATTATTTGTACTTCTCGGTCATTTTGCCATCTTTGCTCTAGTACTGTACTCCAAACTTCTATCTTGCTTCTTTATCATTTTTATTGAAATAGAGGCCTGTGCTTCTGGCCTCCATTTTTCCTTTGCTAAGTTGATTTCATTTTCCAGTTTCATTCTAGTTGCTCCAGTCCATCAATATCCTAAGGAGAGATAATTTCCTTATTGAGTTTGAAGCTACTTCCACTACAAAAAACTGGTTCTATAGTGGCGTTTTTTTTAGTGGCGTTTGTAAAAAACGCCACTATAGGCATATCTATAGTGGCGTTTGAAGAGTCTTATAGTGGAATTTTAAAAAAAAAGGTTTATAGCAACGTTTTCAACGGCCTATAGTGGCGTTTGAAAAACGCCACTACAAACCCTTGTATGATCAGGACCTATAGTGGCGTCTGTTAAACGCCACTATAGCCCAAAAAAAAAAAAAAAACTGAACGGTTCCAGCGTAAACAAAATTATGGAATATGCCAAGAATATTCTTTGGCATATTCCATAATATTTGAATATAATATATATATATATATATAAATGTATTTATTATTATATATTTATATTTAAATGAGAGATGTTACGTTCACAACATTTTTACAAAAAATCATAAGTGTTTAGTTGTTATTGGTTCAAATTTGAACTTAACACTAAGATTACTTTTTTGCCCCAACAATAACAACTGGTAATAACCTACCACTTAAGATTTGTTGTAAAAATGTTTTGAAAATGTTGTGGACATATCATTTGTCTTTATATATATATATATATATATATATATATTTTTTATATATATGAGAGATGCTATGTCCATAACATTTTCACAACAAATCATAGGTGGTTAGTTGTTATTCGTTCAAATTTGAACCTAACACTAAGATTACTTTTTTGCCCTAATAATAACAACCAGTAACAATCTACTACTTAAAATTTGTTGTAAAAATGTTGTTAATATATCATTTTTCTTTATTTATATATATATATATATATATAAATTAAAAAAAAAAAACATTAAAACCCCCACCTACCCCCACTCTCCCATATCTCTCTCTTATCTCCACACCAGGCCTCAGCTTCCATTATCTTTTGTTTTTGTTTTTTTTTTTTCTTCCTTTCTTTCTTTATCTCCCTTGTCTCTCCAGGTCAAGCCTCAGCATCCTTTCTCTTTTGTTTTTTTTTTTTTTTTTTCCTTTCTTTCTTTCTTTTTCTCCCTTGTCTCTCCGCCTCTGTTTCCTTTCTCTTTTGTTTTTTTTTTTTTCCTTTCTTTCTTTTTCTCTCTTGTCTCTCCAGGTCAAGCCTCAGCATCCTTTCTCTTTTGTTTTTGTTTTTTTTTTTTCCTTTCTTTCTTTCTTTTTCTCCCTTGTCTCTTCGCCTCTACTTCCTTTCTCTTTTGTTTTTTTTTTCTTTCTTTCTTTTTCTCCCTTGTCTCTCCACGCCAAGTCTCAGATTTCCTTTCTCTTTCTCTCTCTTTTTTTTTTCTTTTTTTTTTCTTTCTTTCTTTTTCTCCCTTATCTCCACTCCTCCATCTTTCTTTTTTTCTTTTTCTTTCACTCTTCTTTCACTCTTCTTTCACTTTAATGTTTGTGGGTTTTAGATTTGCAGATAGTGTTGCAGCTTACTGATTTTGTTCAAATTTGTAGATAGTGTTTGATGCCATTGGTTGTATAGTTGCAGGTAAGCAATTTTTTTTTTTTAATTTATGATTGTTTTGGTCTATTTATTTTTTGATAATAGTTTTGCAAGTTGCTAAAAATTCAAAATCAATTTGATGATTTTTTTTTTTTTTTTTTTTGCAGGTTGGTCTATGGTGGCTGAGTGTGTTGGGGTGGAGTTTCTATTTTTTTTTTTTATATATAAATTTTTGGATGTGAATGTTGTGTTTGATTTTGAATTTTTTTAGGTGGGTTTGTGTTTCATTTTGAATTCGTTGGGGGTGGCTAGCTATAATGTTTGAATTTTGCTTTATTTATGTTTTTTGTTTTGTATCTTTTAATTTAATTAAAATTGTAATTTTAATTTAATTACAATATTAATTCAATTAAAAAAAATTCACATCAAAAAAACATTTTGATTACCAAAAATTAATTTTTGGTAATCAAAAATTTTTTTGGTGGTTTTTTTGCTATAGTGGCGTTTGTAAGTCTATAGTGGCGTTTGTGAAACGCCACTATAGCCTTTTTTTCAAAAATAAAAAAATTGGTCTATAGTGGTGGTACAATAGTGGCGTTTGTAAACGCCACTATAGCAAACGCCACTATAGCTCAAATGGGCCTATAGTGGCGTTTTTAGTACCTATAGTGGCGTTCACAAACGCCACTATAGGCCCAGTTTTTTGTAGTGAATTGCACGCACACCACCCAAAAAAAAAAAAAAAAAAAGACAAAACAAAACAAAAGGCAAAAAGGGAGAGAGAGATATTGAAACAAGAATGGCCATTGTTAGTGTGGTTGCCGCTATAATTGTTGTGATTGCTACTATGGTTTCAGAAGAAATTGTCAAGTATATTGGACAGTGGCTCATCGAGAAACTTGTTAAACCAATTAGACACTGGCTTGGTTATTTGTTTCACTACAGCAGCAACATTGGGAATATGAAGGAACAGGTAAAGAAGTTGAGGGACTTTAGAGAAAGGGTGCAACTGCCACATTCGGTTGACGCTGCTACAAGAAACATTGAAGAAATTGAAACCGATGTTAACAAGTGGTTAGAAAATGCGGATTTGATTATGGGAAAGGCCAAGGAAGTTATTGAAGATGAAGAAAAATCAAAGATGAGGTGTTCCTCTGCGATATGCCTGAACTTGAAGCAACGACATCAGCAAAGTAAGAAAGCAAAGAAGATAGTGCAAGACATCAATGAAGTCTTGGAAAATTGGAGATCTGATAAGGTTTTCCATATGGATTACATGAACTTTGGGTCAAGAATGGTAACTATGAAGGGACTTATGGAGGCATTGGGAGATGCTAATTTAAGCATGATTGGGGTGTGGGGGATGCCGGGTGTGGGAAAGACTACATTGGTGAGAGAAGTTGCTAAGCAAGTCAAGGAAGAAAAGTTATTCGATGAGGTAGCTATGGCAACCGTGACACAGAGCCCAAACCTAATAAAAATACAAGGAGAAATCGCTGATAAACTAGATCTAAAGCTTGATAAGGAAACTCCAAGCGGAAGGGCAGACCTTCTAAAGGTGATGTTAACAAAAGACAACAATTAGAAAATACTTGTTATCTTAGATGATATATGGGAGAAACTTGATTTGGATGAAATAGGAATTCCTCGTACGGGTTGCAAAGTAGTGGTAACATCTAGGAATAGGGATGTATTATCTTCTGAGATGGGCACCCAAAAGGATTTTGGACTTGAAGTTTTACACAAAGAGGAAGCATGGTGTTTATTTAAGAAGTTGTCAGGTGTTTCTCTCGTAGATTCAAATTTGCGATCTAAAGCAATTCAGGTATCCACAGCGTGTGCAGGTCTACCTCTCGCACTTGTAACAGTTGCAAAGGCATTAAAAAATAAGTGTTTCATCGAATGGGAGGATGCCCTATGACAACTACGGCGGCCCTCTCCTCGAAACCAAAAAAGAATGCAAGAAGTTATATATTCAGCAATAAAGTTGAGTTACAGTCATCTTGAAAGTCCAGAGCTCAAATCGTTCTTTTTGTTCTGTGCTCAAGATCAAGTTCTTTCTACCATTTATTATCAAGACTTGTTAAAAAAATGTTTTGGGCTGCGTTTATGTCATGGCATTAGTACATTGGAAGAAGCAAGAAACAGAGTATATACTCTGGTTCGTAGCCTCAAAGACTCTGGCTTACTGTTAGATGCTCCTGATACTGATGAGTGTGTCAGTATGCATGATCTTACTCGTGATGTCGCCCTCTTAATTTCATATGAGACACAAAATGTGTTAACGATGAGGGACGAGGGTCTAGTAGAATGGCCAGATGAGGACGATATGAAAATGTGCACAGCAATCTTTGTTTATAATAAGATTATTCATGAACTTCCTGACTGTTAGAAATACTGAATGCAATAATATTGTATTTCTCAATTAAAAGAATATACATGAGTATGCCTTTATATAAGAGGCATATGAGTGTAGTACAAGTAGGAGTGTAGTACAAGACGTGTGGTGTACAAGTAAACTAGTTGGGCCTAAAGCCCACAACACTATACACGTTAACAGCCCCCCTCAAACTCAAGGTGGATGTGAGACCAACTTGAGGTAGTCAACTAAATCTCGAAGGCTCCTTTAGGATGTGACTTGGTGAAGATATCTGCAAGTTCATCTTTGGAGGAGACGGAGAAGAGCTGGAGAGCACCATAGACAAGATGAAAACGGATAAAATGACAATCAATCTCGATGTGTTTAGTTCGTTCATGAAAGACATCATTGTGAGCAATATGAATAGCACTCTGGTTGTCACAATAAAGATGAGTAGCAGAGGATGTGGACACACCTAAGTCCTTAAGAAGCCATCGTATCCAAAGGAGCTCAGATGTGGTATCAGCAAGGGCACGATATTCTACTTCAGTACTGGAGCGGGCCACATGAGTTTGTTTCTTGCTTCGCCAAGAAATCAAAGAAGAACCAAGAAGAAAGCAATAACCAGTGGTGGGCATACGATCAGTGGGATCTCCTACCCAATCAGCATAAGAAAATGCACGGAGAATAAGAGGAGACTGAGCAGAGTAGAAAAGACCATAAAAGAGAGTGCCCTTTAAGTATCGAAGAATGCGCAGAACAGCAGCATAGTGAGTTGATCGAGGAGCAGACAGATACTGGCTCACCTGGTGAACAACATAGGAGATGTCTGGACGAGTGACAGTGAGATAAACTAGGCTGCCAACCAAGCATCTGTAAAGAGAGGGATTAGACAATGGTTTCCCTCCTGAGGGAGTCAGATGCGTATTAAGCTCAACTGGAGTGTCAACAGTCTTGCTATCAGTGAGTCCAGCTCGAGACAAGAGTTCAAAGGCATACTTGGCTTGAGTAATATAAAGTCCATCTGTAGAATGAGTGATTTCAAGACCCAAGAAGTAGCTAAGATGTCCAAGATCTTTCATCTCAAATTGCTGACTGAGAAAATTCTTGAGTTCTTGAATGCCACTGAGGTCATCACCAGTTATGATCATATCATCCACATACAGGAGAAGTAGAACGGTGCCTTTGTCAGTGCGACGAAGAAATAAGGTAGAATCATAATGACTGACCATGTAACCCAAACGAGAGATGGTAGAGCTGAATTTGGCAAACCAAGCTCGTGGAGCTTGTTTAAGGCCATAAAGTGCACGTCGAAGATGACAAACCTTATTTGATTCAATAGAGAGACCAAGAGGAGGCTGCATATAAACTTCTTCACTTAAATCCCCATTAAGGAATGCATTTTTAACATCCATCTGAAAAAGGTTCCATTTACTAGCAGCAGCAACAGCTAAGAGGGCACGAACAGATGAGATACGTGCAACCGGAGCAAAGGTCTCTTCATAATCAATCCCATACTCCTGTGTAAAGCCTTTTGCAACAAGACGAGCTTTGTAGCGCTCAATAGACCCATCAGAGCGAGTCTTAATCTTGTAGATCCACTTACAACCAACCACAGATTTCCTAGGGGGGAGAGTCACCAAATTCCAAGTATGGTTTTTAGATAATGCATCAAGTTCTTCTTTCATTGCAATCTGCCATTAAGGGTCAGTGGAAGCCTCACGATAGGTGTGAGGCTCGTGCAGTGTAGCAAAGGCAGTGTAACAATGATAGTCAAGTAAGTGTACAGGAATGGATCTTACCCGAGTTGAGTGACGAGGTGGAATGTCTTGGGCAAGATCTTCAGGCGGAGCAGGAGCAGGGGACCCAAGCTCAAGGTTGGGGTTGAGTTGCTCATCTTCAACCTGTTCATCTTCCACCTGTTCATTAAAGGGTGAACTAGGAAAGGGATCAATGATATCTGGTGGTTGGACAGAGAACTCTACATGAGAATCAGGAGCAACTACAGGAGGATTAGGAGCAGCTACAAAAGGAATATGTGTCTCATCTGGAAAAAGATCTAAGACAGAGGAGGAAGAAAGGGAGGCACGAAAGTGAGAGAGCTCGACAAAGAGGCGATGTTCCCAAAAGACAACATTGCGGGAGACACAAAGACGATGAGAAACAGGATCATAACACCGATACCCCTTTTGAGTTTCACCATAGCCAAGAAAACAACAAAGTCTTGACTGAGGTTCAAGTTTGTTATGCTCATGTGGCTGAAGAAGAACGAAACAGGCAGAACCGAAGGAGCGAAGGTGATGATAATCTGGAGATGACCCAAAAAGGCGCTCATATGGAGTTTGATTTTGGATGACAGGACTAGGAATGCGATTAATAGCATGAACAGCATGGAGTGCAGCTTCGCCCCAAAAAGGAGCAGGAACTTTGGCAAAGAGAAGGAGAGCACGAACAGTGTCAAGAATATGACGAAGTTTTCGTTCAGTTCTACCATTTTGCTGAGAGGTACCTGGATAAGTTAGTTGATGAACAGTGCCATAGGAATGCAAAACAGCCTGGAAAGCATTTTGAGTGTACTCAAGAGCATTATCAGATCGAAAAATTTTGATACGTTTGGAAAATTGAGTTTCAACCATTTTTGCAAAATTAGAATATACTTGCAATAATTCAGAATGATGTTTCATATGAAAAATTCAGCTATAACGGGAATAATCATCAACAAAGACAACAAAATATCGAGATCCACCAATACTAGAGATAGAGAAAGATCCCCAAACATCAGAATGAATTAGGTCAAAGATATCAATGGACACTGATTCACTAGTATTGAAAGGCAAAGCTGGTTGTTTTCCTAATTGACATGAAATACAATCAAAATTTTCTGTAGAAACTGAGCCTAACAAACCTCTAGAAGCCAACTGTTGTACCCGAGAGGAAGATGCGTGACCAAGTCGGGCATGCCAAATTGCAAGGGAAGGAATAGAAAAAACTGCAGCAGCTGCAGCAACAAAAATAAGAGCAATAAGTGGAAGACGAAGGTTGTCCACGGGAAACATACGTCCAACTCTAAGACCGTTCCCAAGCTCCTGTCCCATCCTCGGATCCTGCACAATACACCCAGAATAATCAAAGATAATGCGATAACCCAACTCAGCTAATTGGCCCATAGAAAATAAATTGTAGAAAGGTCAGGAACATTAAAGACCCCAGGAACTGAGAGGTTGGAGGTCGAAACAGAACCTATATTATGACCAGACATTGTGGAACCATTTGCTGTGCGAATATTAAGAGGGTATGGTGCAGGTTGAAGTTCAGAAAATAAGGACAAGTGAGGTGTCATGTGATTGCAACAAGCAGAATCCATAAGCCAAGAGGAAGGAGACATACCAGATAAAGCTAAGAGAGAAGAGGAATAAGATGCATTACCAACCATACGAATGACATTAGCGATGATGTTTATAAGGTCATCTCTGGAAATGGTGAAAGTGGATCCAGAAGATTGAGACTGTGCAGTGACGGGAGCCATTGGTTGGACATTCTCAGAGGTGGCAACAGTAGCAGCAGAAAATGAAACAGCTGATTTGTTGCGTTGATAGCAAGTCTCAATATTATGGCCAAAACATTTGCAAAAACGTTTGTTGGATTTTTGGCGATGATTGTTGCAAAAGGAAGAAAACTTGCCCTTATTCTTCATTTAGAAGCAAAATATGCAAAAATAGACTGCAAAAATGAAATCTACGCGAAAAACTGGGTAAGGAGCACCTGGATTGCAAAAAGTCAACTCTGGCCAAAAGTCAACGGTCAAATCTGGTCAAAGTCAAAGTCAACGGTCAACAGATAGGTCAAAGGATGACGTCAGCAGTTGATGTCAGCAGACGTAGGGCTGACGTAAGCAGGTGACGTCGACTAGGGCTGACGTGGCAGAGATGACGTCAGAGATGACGTCAGCAAATATCCCAGTGGCACGTGGAGTGCGTGAGGCGCGTGGATGAACGTCGCCGATTCTTTTGGCGGCGCGTGATGGTGCGTGGGCTGTCTATTGAAGCCGATTCTTTCACGAAGATGTAGATCGGAGGTAGATGATTCTGATGGTGGCGGCGGCAACAAGATCGGAGCAACCCTAGTGGCGCGTGAAGCGCGTGGAAGTTTTCGTCGAAACTTTGACCAGCGCGTGGATGGTCAAATCTGGGTGTTTCTGGCAGAGATGTGTAGAGCAAATGAATACCTACACGGTGATATGTCTTATGTCCTAATCAGAGGTCAACGGTGACAGTTCTGATGATGGCAGTGGTTTTGGTGGCGGAGGAGGAGCTTCTCATAAGGGACTTGGTTGTGTGTTGATGCAAAATGGGAAGGTTGTGTCTTATGCCTCTCGTCAGTTGAAAAATTATGAGAAAAATTACCCCACTCATGACTTGGAGTTAGCTGCAGTTGTTTTTGCTTTAAAAATTTGGAGACATTACTTGTATGGGGAAAGATGCGAGATTTTCACTGATCATAAAAGTTTAAAGTATTTCTTACCCAAAAGGAGTTAAATATGAGGCAACAAAGATGGTTGGAATTGGTTAAAGATTATGATTGCTCTATTAACTATCATCCTGGTAAGGCTAATGTTGTAGCTGATGCTCTTAGTAGAAAGCCTTCAAGTTTTTCAGCTGCTTTGCTCACTACTCGAGAAGAAATTATTCGGGATCTTGAAAGGATGGAGATTGAGGTTGTTATGGGTCATTCGGAAGCCTACTTGACTAGTTTGAGTGTTCAACCAACTTTGGTGGAAAGAATTAAATTGTCACAGGCCGATGACCCACATTTAAAGAAAATCATGGATGAGGTGCATAGTGGAAAGAAATCTGAATTTTCTATCTCTAAGAATGGTGCTTTGAGATTTGGGAGTAGACTTTGTGTGCCAAATGATCCATTGATTAAAAAAGAGATTCTAGAGGAGGCTCACTATTCCCCATATACAATACATCCGGGTAGTACAAAAATGTACCGTGATCTTCGTGAAAACTTTTGGTGGAATAATATGAAAAGGGAGATTGCTCACTTTGTAGAGCAATGTTTGACTTGTCAGCAAGTTAAGGTGTCACACCAACGACCCTCAGGTTTGTTGCAACCACTTCCTATTCCCCAATGGAAGTGGGAGAAAATCACTATGGATTTTGTTTCAAGATTGCCGAGATCTCCTAAGGGTCATGATGCTATTTGGGTGGTTGTTGATAGAATGACAAAATTAGCTCATTTTCTCCCTATTCGGATGAACTACTCCCTTGATCAGTTAGCTCAGCTCTATGTTGATGAGATTGTGAGACTTCATGGAGTACCTGTTTCTATTGTTTCAGATAGAGATCCAAGGTTTACTTCTCATTTTTGGGGTGGTGTGCAGAAGGCCTTGGGTACTAGATTGAATTTTAGCACAGCTTTCCACCCTCAGACAGACGGACTGTCTGAAAGGACTATTCAAACTCTAGAAGATATGTTGAGAGCATGTGTTTTGGATTTTAAAGGGAGTTGGGCTAGTCACTTACCTTTGGTGGAGTTTGCTTACAATAATAGTTACCATTCAAGTATCGAAGCAGCACCTTATGAGGCTTTGTATGGGAGAAAGTGTAGATCCCCTATTTGTTGGGATGAGGTGGGAGAACGAAAAACCTTGGGGCCAGAGATTATTCAGAGGACTTGTGAAAAGGTAAATATGATTCGTGACCGACTACGAGCTGCCCAAAGTAGACAAAAGAGCTATTATGACATCAAAAGGAAGGCTTTAGAACTTGAAATTGGAGATAAAGTTTTCCTACAAGTTGCACCTATGAAAGGAGTAATGAGATTTGGCAAAAAGGGTAAGCTAAGCCCTAGGTTTATGGGGCCTTTTGAGGTCTTGGAGAGAGTGGGTGAAGTTGCATATAGAATGGCCCTATCGCCAGCCTTGTCAGGAATTCATAATGTTTTCCATGAGTCTATGTTGAGGAAATATATTCCTGACCCTTCACATGTTCTGAGCTATGAGCCTCTTCAGATCAGAGATGATTTATCATATGAAGAAGTTCCAGTAGAGATTTTGGATCGTAAGGAGCAAGTGCTTCGCAAAAGAACAATATCTTGGGTAAAGGTGCTTTGGAAGAATCATTCGGTGAAAGAGGCATCTTGGGAGCGTGAGGATGATATGTTGTCGAGATACCCAAGCCTTTTTCAGGATCAAGGTACGTAAAATTTCGAGGACGAAATTTTTATAAGAGGGGAAGAATGTAACGTCCCATCAGTTTTTTTTTTTTTTTTTTTAAAAGAGGGGAAAAGTCTGATTTTGTGGGTGTTCCCACGTGCCACCCAACTAGCCCACCTACCCCACCCATTCCCCACCACTCCTTTTCCTTTATCTCTTTTCTCTCTTTTGGCCGGCCTCTCTTCTCTCCCTTTCATTTTCTTTCTTTTCTTTTACTGAAACACACGCACATACACACACTCACCGCCGGACTCCACTCCAAATCACACAATTTCACCATCATTTTTCCGGCAAGATCACCGAAAAATTTTTGTGAACCCATAAACTCCTTCATCTCATTTATTTGAGGTAAAAATTTCTAATCTTTTTGATGGGTTTTACACTTTTGCTTGAGGTTATTGTTATCTAAGTTTTAATAATGATACCCATGTGATTTATGAGCATTAGAAGTGATATTTATGTGTTTGTATGTATGGGTTTTGTATTGGTGGAATTATTTGGTGAGTGGGTATATAATTTGTGCTAATGATGACTACATAAAGTTTATGTATGGTGGAAATTTTAGGGGTTTTGAGTCATATCATGTGATGGTGGGTAAATTAAATTTTTCCATTGCCATTGGGTTTATTTGGAGTTAGTTGAAGTTCTAAATATCTTGTCTTGGAGGATATTTTTGATTTAGCTTTCATGGGTCTCTTAATAATATAGTGTAAATTTTATGGAAGCTAGTCATGATGTTGGAGATGATATTAAATGGGTTAACTTTATAAATTGGAGATTATGCCTTATGAATCAATTTGTTGAGAAACTTTGGAAGTGGGATATATTTTTATTGATGAGGTTAAATAATAGGCTTGCCTAATTAAGTGCTTTTTGGCAATTCCTAAATTGTAGCTAGATGCAATTTCAAGCTCTATGCTTATTGTGATAGGTTTACTTGATATTGTTTAGGTTCTAGTTAATCTCCTTGGAGCTTGGAGAATTAGGATTTTGCGGTTGCGAGGTAAGTAGCTTTTTAATGGGATTTTTGAAAAATAACCATGTTTTATAAATGTTGTTTTTGGGTCAAACACATTTTGGAAAATTATATATGGAAATATGTTTTCTTTAAAGTGTTGTTTTGTGACCCTATTATATATTATTATATATGAAAATGCATCATATTTGGTATTGCATTTAGGGAAATGCATGAATTGTTGATATGGAAAAATGAGCATCTTTCATTTAATCTTTGATAAGAAAGTCATTGATTTTATGGTATATTGAAATATTTAAAGATGCTTATATTGTCTTGTATTATTTGGGAAATTGATAGAAAATATCTTGACAAGAATGAAGTTGAAAACTTTACAAACTTTGTAGAAGTTAGATTATTTAAGGTTTTTCTGAAACTACCTGGATATGAACTATATGTTTCAAGGAAATGTATACCTGTGAGCTTTATATGGTTTTAATAACATGCCATGTGTGATTTCCCGGTGATCACCCGATTTGGTTGCCGTAGTCTTTGTGATAACAAAATCAAATCTAGGTCAATGCTCTTTCACTTTGGATGACGCGTTCTTCCCTGCTGCCCATGGGGGGAAGAGGTTCCTTAATTGTGTGTGGGTGAGGCTGCTGTCCATGGGGTCAAGAGACCACATGCAAGAGAGGTCCTATTTGACGCGCTCTCTCTGCTGCCCATGGGGGGAGAGAATAACCTTGAGGGTATGGGTGAGGCTGCTGTCCATGGGGCCAAGAGTCTGCATACTAGAGAGGATAATATCATGCCAGTTGTGAATGGGTGGATCCCCTGACCAGTCTATGTGGTAGTGTGGTATATTTGTGATAAATTACTATATGTTAAATTTATGGCTTTGGAAACTATATTGTTAGTGCTCACAGATTATGGTATATAGTTTCATGGTATTTATTTTGAAAAACCTTGTGTTTCATTACTAAATCATTCTTGTCATATCATATTATTAGTATTGAAAATGGAACTTGCATTTCTCCCACCCCCATTAATTATGCTACTTACTGGGCTCTGTCTCATCCCATTATTTTTTTATAAACTTTTCAGAGTAGGCAACAATCTTTTGAGACAGCTTTTTGATGACTAATAGTGGTTAGACTGACTACTGATGGAGGCTGAACTTTTGTAGTGGAGATATTAGATGTTGTAAATCTTAGAATAGGCTTGACTCATTCTTTTGTATATTAGTGGTTGCGATGTTATTCCCACTGATGGAACAAGCTGATGATATGTAACTATATATTCAGACCTCTATTCTTTTGTGGCCAATGGCCCCTGTAGTTATTGCTTAAAGCTCTGACTTACTTTGGGAGCATATCTAATGGAATTATTGTGGTAATTCTTGATGTTGATAATTGATATGATTTATGTGGATGGGATTGTCAAAAAGGAAAAATTTACAGGTACTTGAGACGTCTTTCTCATGCCTTGGACCCTTTGGGGTTTGAGGCGTGACAATCACTGTTCGAGTCCTGGGCCTTGTTGTATTAGGAAAATACGACACCGTTTTCTTCATTTCTTTTAACAAGTTTGCTGAAGTAGATAATTAATTGTTGTTGCAGGTTGTGTTCCCCAACTTGGAAACGTCGGAACTGTCCTCTATACAACTCTAAGAGATACTACTTCACAACCAACATCGGCCAAGCTCTTCTTTCAAATTAACAAGCCTACAAACAGACTCAAGATTTCAAAATTTGTGTAACTTGACCATGAAGGGCTCTGGCAATTTAAAATACCTATTGTCTTCCTCTACAGCGAGATTTATGGTTCAGCTCAAATATCTTGACTTTGAGGACTGTAAGGTAATTTGGTGATTTCCTCAAATGAAATAGCAATAATATACAGCGAGATTTATGATGAATGTCAAACATCTTCTCATAATTGAATGCAAGGTTATGGAAGAGGTTCTACACATAGACGAAGAAGAAATACTTTCAGATGCGTTGTTTCCTCGGCTAGAATGCTTGTGCTTAGAAGATCTTCCAATTCTTAAAAGATTCTGTATTCACAGTAATGTGAAATTTCCATTATTGAAGAAAATTAAAATAAACAATTGCCCTAAATTGAAGACATTTGCATTCAGACAAGAGGCGGCCCAACATAATTTGGGGTCTAAGGCGAAAAATTTATGCGGGGCCTTTAATATGTGAATATTAATTAAACAAAATTATTTAATACCAATCAAATTAAGGTTAATTTGATACATTAAATACATAAATAATACCAACTAGACTAATGTTAATTTCACATAGAGAATTGAATATTATAGTTGAGCTATAAATATTAATAAAAAGAAATAAAAAAATATTGCGATTGAAAAAAATATTTTATTTTGGATATAAGACAGTGCATAATTAAATAAAGTTGTAATCTAATTTTTAATTTTATATTTTGATTTTAAGAGAGATAGATATTATTTGGTGTGTGGCTTTGTAGGATATTAGTTTACAGAAATCAAAGTCTCAAACTATCAGGGGAGATAATCTATAATTGATGATTTAACACATTTACAACATCTTTTTGAAAGATTTTAAGGTTTCAATTGAGTTAAGATTCTATTGGTCTCGTAATTTGAGAGTTTTAATAGAAATGAAAAAGAAAAATGCGCTAATTAAAAATACTATAAAATGTTCAAAATATAATGTGATATTGTCTCTGACTGACGAATTTCATTAATTTAATTAATAAATGTTTATATCACTTTTTTGTGATTAATAATATGGCAATTTATAAATCAATAATAAAATTTGTAGTATTTTTAACATCACTAATTAAAAAATGTACAACCTTTAAAATATATATATATATAATTTTATAAAAATTTGGGCTTTTAACTATGAAAAATAGGGCTTTTTTCTTTAAAAAAAAATTTGTTTTTTGGTGGGCCTTAGGCCTAGGCCTAACTTGCCTAGGCCTTGAGCCGGCCCTGAAATTTCAGTCATGCCAGTTCAAACATGGAGGTTCGTAAAGGACTCGTGGAAATAAATTCAGAGGACAGTCATCATACAACTTCGCAATCACACATCAATGAAAGCGTAGATATTTTTTAAACTTTCCCCCTTCTCTTATTTTTGAGTTTTTTTAAATGCTAAAATTAAAAATCTTTTAGCATATTTAACTTGTACATATGTTTATGAGGATTTGAGTTTGTCAGAGTTGAAAAAGAATTTATTATTGCTGCAGGTTGCGTTCGCCAACTTGGAAAGTTTGGAACAGTCCTTAATAGACTTGGAAGAGAAACAGCAAAACCAACATTGGGCAAGGTCCTTTTGCAAAATAAAAAACATGAAAACATCCATAAGGTTTCAAAATTTGTCGTATTTGGGCGTGTGGGGCTTTGATAGTTTCAAATATCTACTGTCATCCTCCATAGCAAGATCTATGGTGCAGGTCAAGGTTCTTCACATTGTGAATTGCAAGGCTATGGAAGAGATACTATTCATAGAAGATTTAGGAGATCTTTTTAACTAATCTTTTTAAATGTTTGAGTTGCAGTGATAGAAGAGATGTTGCTTCTTTATGAAGTTATAAGAAAAGTTTTTCTTCTTGATGTGATAAAAAATTTGTTGAATTCATGTGTTCATGTATGTAGTAAGAGCTTTGGATGATTAATTCATTTGTAGTTTTCACTGAGAAATTAGTTTCAACTATTTGTTCATAAACCACTAATGAATTTTAGTTTTAAACTTTTTGTTTTGTTTTGAAGTTTTTTTGCTTTAAAGAAATCTTTTTTTTTTTCCTTTCACTTTCTGTTTGTGTTTGACTTCTCGGATTTACTTTTTATTTTGTTTGTTGTTCAGATTATCATTTATTTACCCTTGTCTAAAAAATTTGTAAATTTCGTTTTCTTAGAGCAGTTTGAACTCACAAATGAATGATTGAAAAAAGAAACCACAAGAAAAGAAGAAGAAATGTCGCTTAGTTTTAATTTTTAAATTTGTTTTTGAACTTTGTGGTGTTGAAGGGCATGTGATTGGAGGAATTGTTGTGCATAGATCTTTTTGTGTGTGTTTGAGAAAGAGCCGAGCCCAAAGTAGAAGAAAAAGAAGAAGCATGCTTCTTGATGTGTTTTAATTTTAGGTATTCTCTTCTCTGTCCCATCTCTCATTCATTACTGTATCTTAAAATTTATTTATCTATACAAAAGCTAATGTAATACTCAACAGGAAGTGTAGGTAACCTGAACCAATCAATGACAATCAATCTGAGTCTCCCAATTACGGCACTCCTTCCTCAATCAATCCCTTTGATCTTCTCAACGACCAAGATGACAATTATGACCAGGTTCCCCTTCCTCATTCTTCTTTTTATTTTCATTTATTTATTATTTATTCTTTTCTTTTCTTTTTTTTTTTGCAATTGAAAATATTTTGAGCTTGTCCGATTGTATGTTGACCTGTAATTAGAGATTTGTTTCATTCAAATTCAATCCCTAACACTGGGTGGACAATGGGATTGTTTTTCTATTTTTTGCATTAGGGTTTAGGATGCATTTAACGAGGTGTAATTGAGAGGGGGGAAATGGTAAATTATATTATTTGTCGTATTTTTGAAACACGAAACTGTTTAAAAAAATTCATCATTTTTTAGGTCAAGCTGAGGTTCAATCATGGTCAAATCGTGACAAAATAAAAATTTAATTCAATTATATATAAGAAATAGAATATTTTGTGACATAAAGACTCAACAAGCCCACTTGCCTTAATTGTTATGTGTTAGACAACTTTCCATGCATATGGGGGGCTAATAACAATGCTTTTTGTCTCTAAAATTTAGGGTAAGAGTCCTACTCAAATGTTTGGAGACAAGTGCATTACTCTCCAAATTTGTAATAGCTTTTTAGTTTAGGGAATGAATGTTTAAGGAGTACCTATTGGAAAGAGGAACAGGCCTTTTGCTTTGAAATTTGTAATCTTAGTGTATCAATTTTATTTTTTTTCACTTGATTTTTTTCTTTGTGATTTGGTTGTATCCAATTTATTTGTTGGTAGTTTCTTAATTCAAATGAGAAATGAACTCTTAGAATATGTTATTTTTCAAAATTTTGAATTTTAGGAAATCTTTTAAGACTGTGTTAGATACTTGTCCTAAGATTGGTTGAAATGGTTTTTTTTTTTTTTTTTCCTTCCTATGAATAGTTATTTAGCCAAGACATACTGAATCTAAGTATAGGGATGTTAGTAGTATATATTTAAGTTCTTCTCCAACAGTTCTGTGTGAATATTCCAATAAATCTCCCCCTTCTCATGGGGGCCTTCTACCAAGTCACTTGTAGTACTTCAATTAGTCTTCCCCTTGAATGGAAGACATTTTCTAATTAATATACTAGTTGTTGAGGAGTGAATACCTTAGGCTTAGAAAGACTTAATTAGGATTTGTTTATATACCGCTTATTACTGAAAACTAAAAATTGAAAATACTGTAGCAAAATAATTTTTAAATGTGTGAATAATACCGTAAGACCCATTTTTAATGAAAATTTTGCTAAAAAAAGAAGTTTGTAGGTCCTGTGAATAGTGCACGAAACCCAGGTTTGGACGCAAACGCTAGATGCGTTTGCGATCCAAACACACACTTAAATTGAGAAGTTAATATAACATATAGGGAAACTACTTAACTCAAAAGTTTAAACTTATGAGTTTAAACTCAATTATGTATTATGTTAACCACTTACTCTTTTCATTGAAATTCAAGACTTCACTATTTAACTAACCTTACTACTCACACGTGAATATTTCAACATGTTAAAATTATATGATTATGGTTTTCCTACTTGATTTTGTAGAAAAAAAGTTTTCCATTCATGCTTACGATGTTGTGGGTTATTCTAGTTTATTGAAGGTAGCATTTGTAATCTGAAGTTCATTGTACAAGTTGCCTTACAAGAAGTTACATTTGTCATGTCAAAGAATTATAATTACTCTATAACCCAACAATGTGCGCACAGTGCGTCGGCGTGTGCGTTTTAAGAAAATTTTCTTTTGAATTTCTCAGTGACTTGCACATCTGGCAATCTATAAATTTTATGATTCTTTCCCCTATTCCTTGAAGGTGTAAGTCAATTCAAAGACAAATGGAGAGAATACAAGAAACCAAGAAAACTGAAAACAAAATGATATCCTTGTTTTCTGTCAAAGAGGTGAATGTGGGGCCGTGGCTGCCAGAAATCAGATAAAAATTCTGTGGAAGGATGATGACTACATTGAACCCTGTTGAACTTTTACCAATAAATTCAATTCGTTGATGTCATTGATGATTGAATCATGGTTGTGATATCATTAGTTTCAGCTATCATTGAGTTATGTTTGTAAATGAGTTGTATTGTTTACAAGAGGTGGCACAGACTAAATTCAGTTCTTTATATATTATCAATATTGACGCTTTAATTTGTCAATGTGATCATATTGTTTTGTGTAAAGAACAATGCCTATAGTAGTGTTCTTGCTGCATATTCTGAGTCTACTGGGAAGAGGATTTTGTGATCTGGGAAAATGGAGGAGGATTTCCTAATTTTTAGACATTTATATTGGTGAAATAGCTAGGATCACATTTCACTATGGTAGGATGGGTGAATATTGTGCAAATTATAATCACAAGTGGGATAATTATCTCACAGTGCTAAAACTATTTCATAAGGAATGTAGCATACAACTGCATGACAACAAGAACCCTAAAGAAAGATCAACATAGCAGAAACATCCATTCAATGCAGTGAGCCTCTATATTCAACGCATAGGGTATAGGGACATCTTCTCTATTTTGTGAGATAAAACCTTCTAATACAACCCTATAAACCTTAACCATATGCAGTGGTGTATCATCTGATTTGCAGTCATCTCAAGATGGAGAGGACGAAGACAGAGGTGTTTGGTTTGCAATAAGAAGGCAAACATTATGAAAATGTGGAATTATGATGTTTGGTTCGTTTATTTGTACACAATTTTGTGGTAATGTAAAATTACTAAAAGATTAACATTACCATTAATTATTGTAATGTGATTAACTTCTTTGATGGTGAAAATCTTATATTTCCCTCTCATGAGAATGACTAAAATGCCCATATATTTCCCAAAATCTTTAATTTTACGAGTGAAAAATAGCAATCAAGACATCCTTCTTGTATGTATTGTTTCTTTGTAGTGCGTTTCCTAAGGTCTGGTTTTAGTTGTTACCCCTATAGAGCAATGTGTTCACTTTATGTGTTAGCAAATTCTTTTCATATTGAGCATGGAATCACTCAGGCTTGGCTTGTTAGAAATTAACTCAAAACTCAAGCTTGGGCTTCATTTGGTCAATGTATAAGCCTTGATGAGCTTGTACTTGTCAAATAAAGAAGCCTAGAGGAGCTTAATAGTTAAAGTCAGCCAATCTATTAACCTGGCATGCCCCAAAAACACCATTAGTTTCATAGCTAATACTTATTAAAAACCCCAACCTATTTTTTTTTTTTTTTTTTCTTTTGATAGAAATAGCAATCTAGATCAAAGATCTTCCTTATCATGTGAGGAATTTCATCCAACCCAAAGCTCTACTCAATCACACTTAATGATAATTTAGCCAACTAAAACTCCACTCTATTTCTTTAGTCTTGAATAACAGCATAACTCTACCTTCTAAGTGAACAAATAAGTAAACACAAGTCCTCCACTAGTATGCCTTACACATAAGTTTTAATGTTTCCCTACTGTACTTTAGCAAAAAGGCCTTGATCAATGTTGGGGATAATACACAAAGAAATAGAAGAAGAACAAGGATAACACAAAGACAAAACAGAAAATAGATAACTTAGAGGCACAATATCGTTTTTTTTAAACAATATTTGCCTCCACACTATTGTTAGCAAAAAGTTATCGCAAATTTGTCTCCAGGATACAACTAAGTTCTTGGGTTCTACAGATAGTAATTCTAGAGAATGACCCATAGGGTTATATTTTATCAAAAGGCACGTATGGAGAGTCAAAATGTTTCATAAACCGTTCACAAGGCTTGAAACCTCTTCAAACTTTCAAAACAGTCACCAGAAAATTCTGCAGAAATTTTTTTTTTTTTCTAGTTTCGATCAATCGTAAGTTCCTTTCGATCAATCAAATGCTTGTTATGATTGATTGAACAAAAATTGAATAGCAATCGAATCATCTAGTGACTCTAGGATTATTTTCTTCATCATTTCGATCGATTAAGCAAAAGCTTCGACCGATCGAAAATCCTTTAGTTCGAATTTCACTTAGAAAATTCCAGAACTTGAATTTTCACTTTATAAAACAATACTCTCCAAATTCAAACATCATTATTACAACCTATCCATGTATATACCTATATATACAACAATCAATCCCTTCAAAAATGCAGTCTTGCATACTAACGTGGAAAGCAAAGTTCACCGCTTGGAAAGCCACAATCCATCATGAACCTTGTTAAAACTCCTCTGTACTTAGCTTTTATAATATATGACATTTTTTATTTTCTTTTGTGAAAATGCATATATCATATACAAATTTTGGCCGCTGCACCAGATTGTCCTAATTTAGAATGTCTACTTAGTAATTTCCATTGAACTTACAAATAGTGTCACTATTCGCTTACTATACTAATAAGGGCAAAGATTGGATTCTAGATTATATCAGTTGGGTAGGATGGACTGGGATTATGGGAAAATCTCAACAAATTCTTCTCTTACCCCATCCCTTTCTTGTTTTTGCTTTGTTGCTTTCCCCCCATCTCTCATGGATATCACAGAAAAAACGAAGTGGAAAAAAAAATGTTCCCAATCAAGCTGAATCAAAAACTTGCTCGGTTAATCAAGTTGCACTCTCTAATCCATAGAAATTATGCAATGAGGAAAAATATGGAGAATGTGTGAGGTTTTCTTTGAAAAAATTTTAAGAACAAAAAATTCTTTTTCAGAGTTTCATTATGTGTACGATGGCATTTTGTACTACACGCAGTTCAGTTTCCCCTTTCCACTTTCCAGTACAACTTCATAAATGGACATATGCTAAATTCCCCGATGGCACTTTATTGCTCACAAGGAGTTTTATACAGATCATGAATTGAGTAATTTCTTCGCAACCCCAGAGCACAAGTTTCATCATTTTAATTAAGAAGATGAAAAAAAAAAAAAAAAAAAAAAAAGAAGAAGAAGAAGAAAAAAAAAGAAGTAAATGGTTACACGAGGTGGGACTAATTTTATTTATAAATACACAAGCATAGAATGGGCAAGAAACAGAAATTTTTTAGAACATTCTTAACTATATCCCTAAATAGGAGTGATGCAAATAAAAAAAAAAATTTTAAAAGCTTAGATTTTTTTTTTTTGTTGTAATTATCAGTTTAATCAGTAAATGGAAACTACATTTACTAATGTGCTGCACATAGAAAACACCATAATGCAACAAATAAATTAGACACATTGGAAATTTAAGAAAGCATTAATCTTCTCTGTTCTTGTGGTCAAGCCCCTTTAAGGCTTTATCATCTCCGTTCTTGATCAAATTAAGGGCCATTTGATCAAGAACAAGTAAAAATGCAAGCCTTCAGCTCGCAGTTGAAATATTTGTTTGAGTAACCAATATAGAGAAGAGGAGTAAACCAATTACAAGGGAATTAAGTTCAGCGTTATGTCAATTCACCAGTATTGTCACCAATTACTAGACTTTGAAAACAGAGGCTGGCTCATGAAGCTTCAAAACTGAGGTGAAAAAAATCAAGAATTGAGTAGAGTGGAAACGCAGCGAATGAAACTATTCTTAGTTGACAATGTTGGGTTTACTGTCTCTCTCTCTCTCTCTGTCACTCTCTCCCATAATTTTTGAATACCTATATAAAAAAATTGCCTTTGTTTTTAAACTGATTTTGTCATATTTCTTCGGTTACAGTAAACAAACTACCCCCAATTTTGAGTTTAGTATGGAAGAATCCAGAATTGTCCCGGTATATCATGTATGTTATCACTAATTTGTTTCATGAGTTTAGGACACCAAATTTGATTGCAAAATATAATATGGTGGTTCTTACTTTATCGGATCAGGTTGCTAAAGGATATTAATGAAAACAGTGAAGAACGTGAGAGCTTGGTTTGATTTGGGGTTGGGCTTGTGTGGTTTGAGCAGATGAGTTAATTTTAGAGTAAGATGGGTTGATGTATTTTTTAGTCTTATTTAGGTTGAACTTAAGATTTCGTTGGGCTTTGGTTGCTTAGTTTTGATTTTTAGATATGGGTTGGCTGGTTTAGTTGATTTGGTCCTAAACTGATGGGTTTGTGCCTTCTTATTGGGCTTAGCTTTGAGTTTGTTTGAAGCTGTATGGGCTTGTGAGAGTTGAGTTTAATTGATGACGGTGTTGACTGTTGGGGCCAGTATTCTTAATAAATAATGTTCCGGGTATAATTTTCACAAGGAATACATAGGTAAGAGTATGGTGAGGCAGGGTTCGTGCTCGCTCCTCTTCCATTCATGTTAGGTCTCAATAATTAAATTTAGGTTTTCTTTTTTAGAAATAATTAAATTTAGGCTAAAATGATGAAAAACCCACTCATATATGTTTCACTAAAATTTATTCCAGTCTTCTAACTTTGTTTTCGTTTATTTCAATCCTTTAATTTTCAACTTTATTCAATTAAGACTTTTCCATCAAATTTTTTTAAATGTTGTGGTAAGTTTTTCAATTTTTAAAATTAAAAAAATTCAATTAATGAATGAAAAATATTTTCTAGATTTGTTTTTTACAAATAAATATTTGACGGAAATGCCTTAATTAAATAAATCCAAAATTTAGATGACTAAAATGAAATTTGAAGAAACTTAGAGAGTCAATTTTGCATTTTATCCTTATATTTATTATGCAATACACCATATGTGTAAGAGGAGAGAGCACCACGTCACTAAACTCTCAAAGTACCTAATACTTTTCCAGTCCTCTCAACCTCTCTTAACAGTTTGATTCCAGTGTGCATTATGAAATTTGACTGTTCTACTCCAATCATAAGTGACCATATCGTTATCATGAATTTTTTTTTATAACAACAAATCTCTATATTATTTTGTCTTCTATATTTCTAGTATCATATCGAATCACCTAAAATTTAGAAATTAATTAAAAAAGAAAGGAAATAAAAAAAAATTGATTGATGCATATCCATTCGTTCTATCTTTCAATTGTGGGACAAGCGCATTATATGACATCTGAAAAAGAATGAACTGGTCCCTTTTTCTTCAAATTTTTTTAAATTAAAAAAATTCAATTGATGGTTGAAAAATATTTTCCAATTTTTCTTTTCAAAATATTTTAATAGAAGTTGACGAAAAATGCCTTAATTGAATAAATCTGAAACTTAGAAGACTGAAATGAACGAAAACAAAGTTAGATGACCAAAATAAAATTTGAATAAACTTAGAGGGTCAGTTTTGCATTTATCCTTATATTTATAATGCTATACACCATATGTGTAAGAGGGGAGAGCACCACGTCACTAAACTCTCAAATTACCTAATACTTTTCCAATTCTCTCAACCACTCTCAACAGTTTGATTCCAGTTTGCATTAGGAAATTTGACTATTCTACTCCAATCATGAGTGACCGTATCGTTATCAAGAATTTTTTTTTATAACAACAAATCTCTATATTATTTTTTCTTCTATATTTCTAGTATCATATCAGATCAGATCACCTAAAATTTAGAAATTAATTAAAAAAGAAAGGAAATAAAAAAAAAATTGATTGATGCATATCCATTCGTTCTATCTTTCAATTGTGGGACAAGCACATTATATGACATATGAAAAAAATGAACTGGTCCTTTTTTCTTCAAATTTTTTTAAATTAAAAAAATTCAATTAATGGTTAAAAAATATTTTCCAATTTTTCTTTTCAAAATATTTTAATAGAAGTTGACGAAAAATGTCTTAATTGAATAAATCTGAAACTTAGAAGACTAAAATGAACGAAAACAAAGTTAGATTACTAAAATGAAATTTGAATAAACTTAGAGGGTCAGTTTTGCATTTTATCCTTATATTTATTATGTAGTACACCATATGTGTAAGAGGAGAGAGTACCACGTCACTAAACTCTCAAAATACCTAATACTATTCCAGTTCTCTCAACCACTCGCAACAGTTTGATTCCAGTTTGCATTATGAAATTTGACTATTCTACTCCAATCGTGAGTGACCATATCGTTATCAAGAATTTTTTTTTTATAACAACAAATCTCTATATTATTTTGTATTCTATATTTCTAGTATCATATCAAATCACCTAAAATTTAGAAATTAATTAAAAAAGAAAGGAAATAAAAAAAAATTTGATTGATGCATATCCATTCGTTCTATCTTTCAATTATGGGACAAGCACATTATATGACAACTGAAAAAGAATGAACTAGTCCCTTTTTCTTCAAATTTTTTTAAATTAAAAAAATTCAATTAATGGTTGAAAAATATTTTCCAATATTTCTTTTCAAAATATTTTAATAGAACTTGACGAAAAATGCTTTAATTGAATAAATCTGAAACTTAGAAGACCGAAATGAACGAAAACAAAGTTAGATGTCTAAAATGAAATTTGAAAAACTTAGAGGATCAGTTTTGCATTTTATCCTTATATTTATTATGCAGCACATCATATGTGTAAGAGGAGAGAGCACTATGTCACTAAACTCTCAAAGTACCTAATACTTTTCCAGTTCTCTCAACAGTTTGATTCCAGTTTACATTATGAAATTTGACTATTCTACTCCAATCGTGAGTGACCATATCGTTATCAAGAAATTTTTTTTTTTTATAACAACAAATCTCTATATTATTTTGTCTTCTATATTTCTAGTATCATATCAAATCACCTAAAATTTAGAAATTAATTTAAAAAGATAGGAAATAAAAAAATTGATTGATGCATATCCATTCGTTCTATCTTTCAATTGTGGGGTAAGCGCATTATATGACATTTGAAAAAGAATGAACTGGTCCCTTTTTCTTCAATTTTTTTTAAATTGAAAAAATTCAATTAATGGTTGAAAAATATTTTGTAATTTTTTTTCAAAATATTTTAATAGAGGATTGAAAAATGCCTTAATTGAGTAAATTTGAAACTTAGAGAATTGAAATGAACGAAAACAAAGTTAGAAAACTGAAATGAAATCTAAAGAAACTTAGAGAGTTAGTTTTGCATTTTATCCTTAAATTTATTATGAGATCCACCATATATTAGAGAAGAGAGCACCATGTCACTATAGTCTCGAAGTACCTAATAATTTTCCAATTGTAGTTTGCTTCTAGTTTGCATTATGAAATTTGACTATTCTACTCCAAACGTGAGTGACCATATCATTATCAATAATTTTATTTTATAACAAAGAATCTCTATTTTATTTTGTCTTCTATATATCTAGTATCTTATCGGATCAACAAAAATTTAGAAATTAATTAAAAAAGAAAGGAAATACAAAATTGATCGATGCATATCCATTCGCTATCTTTTTCGGTTGTGGGGCTAGAGCATTATATGATCTCTGAAAAAGAATGCACTGATCCTTTGTTCTTCAAATTTTTTAAATTGAAAATTTTCAAATAATTATTGAAAAATATTTTCCAGATTTTTTAAAAAAAAATTCTCACAAAAATTAATGAAAAATGTCTTAGTTGAATAAATCTGAAACTTAAAGGACTGAAATGAACCAAAGTAAAATTTGAAGACTAAAATGAAATATGAAAAAACGTATAAATTTATTATGGGGTCCATCATATGTGTGAGAAGAGAGAGCATCTCGACACTATACTCTCAAAGTACCTAATAATTTTCCAGTTCTCTCAACCTCCATCAACAGTTTGCGTCCAGTTTGCATTATGAAATTTGACTATTCTACTCCAATCGTGGGTGACCATATCATTATCAAGAATTTTGTTTTATAACAACGAATCTCTATTTTATTTTGTCTTCTATATTTCTAGTATCATATAAGATCAACTAAAATTTAGAAATTAATTTAAAAAATAAAGGAAATAAAAAATTGATTCGTGCATGTTCATTTGTTATCTCTTTCAGTTGTGGGGCTAGCACATTATATGACTTCAGGAAAAGAATGCACTAGTTTCTTGCTCTTCAAAATTTTCAAATTAAAAAAAAAATTAATGATTGAAGAATATTTTCCAGAATTTTTTTTCAGAAAATTTTAACAAAATTTGACGAAAATGCCTTAATTGAATAAATCTGAAACTTATATGATTGAAATGAATGAAAGCAAAGTTAAAAAACTGAAATGAAATCTGAATAAACTTAAAGGGTTAGTTGTGTGTTTTATCCTTAAATTTATTATGAGGTCCACCATATGTGTGAGAGGAGAGCGGACCATGTCACTATACTCTTAAAGTACCTAATAATTTTCTAGTTCTCTCAACCTCTCTCAACAGTTTTCATTAAGAAATTTGACTATTCTGCTCCAATCGTAAGTGACCATATCATTATCAAGAATTTTGTTTGATAACAACGAATCTCTTTTTTATTTTGTCTTCTATATTTCTAATATCATATCAAATCAACTAAAATTTAGAAATTAATTAAAAAAAGAAAGGAAATAAAAAATTGATTGACGCATATTCATTCGTTATCTTTTTCAGTTGTTAGGCTATGCATTATATGACCTCTAAAAAAGAATGCACTGGTCTCTTGTTCATGAAATTGTTTAAATTAAAAAAAAATCAAATAATGATTGAAAAATATTTTCTAGATTTTTTTTTTCAAAAATTTTTAATAGAAGTTGATGGAAATACCTTAATTGAATAAATCTGAAACTTAGAGGACTGAAATGAACGAAAGCAAAGTTAGAAAACTAAGATGAAATTTGAAAAAACTTAGAGAGTTAATTTTGCATTTTATCATTAAATTTATTATGGGGTCCACCATATGTGTGAGATGAAAGAGCACCACATCACTATATTCTTGAAGTACCTAATAATTTTCCAGTCCTCTCAACCTCTCTCAACAGTTTACATTATGAAATTTGACTATTCTACTCTAATCGTGGGTGACCCTATCATTATCAAGACTTTTTTTTTATAACAACAAATCTCTATTTTATTTTTTCTTCTATATTTCTAGTATCATATCAGATCAACTAAAATTTTGAAATTAATTAAAAAAAGAAAGAAAAAAAATCGATTGATGCATATCCATTTGTTATCTCTTTCAGTTGTGGGGCTAGCACATTATATGACTTCTGGAAAAGAATGCACTGGTCTCTTGCTCTTCAAATTTTTTAAATTAAAAAAAAATAAATTAATGATTGAAAAATATTTTCCATAATTGTTTTTATAGAAAATTTTAACAAATGTTGACGGAAAAGCCTTAATTGAATAAATCTTTGTTGGGGGCTTTTTTTTTTCGTCGCCAATATGATATTTAGGAAGTCAAGACCGAGACTCGACTTTAGGCTTGGAATATGGCCCAAATACTGTCGATAAAGTGTGAAATGCCCATTTTGCTCAAAGTTCAGATTGCATCTAACAAAGATTATAATAAGGCCTCCAAAAATACCATTCACAAAGATAAGCTAGTACAAAAGATGGTCCACCACAATAAGTGCTTAAATAATAGTCTAGCGGTAAACATGAATAAGTGCTTAAATAATAGTCTAGAGGTAAACAAGAAAAACGTCGAGCAATAGATGCCTCGAAAATTGATAAATGTATTTGCATAGTAAAAATTATGCATTTCCTCCATAATCAGTTAATAAAAAAATGGGTCCATTATAACAAGTACACAAGAGGAAAAATGGTCTGGCAGTGAATATAACAGACCTCCAGCAGTAACATCTAATAAGCTAATAAATGTGTTTATATGATAAAAATCATACATTTTCCTCATTATTATTAAGTCAATACGAGGGAAAACTTTCATAGTATCCAAGACATAATGGCCTTCATTACAATAACAATAAACAATGATTAAAGGTTTCATAATTACAAGTAAAAGAGAAAAAAGTAGGATGGAATGAAGGGAGAGAAAGACCCCCAGCTTAGTGTAGCAAGTATTAACCAAGGTTCTTATACCCATGATGGAATATATGGTAGGATGTGTGGTAAATGATGGAACTACTCTTATATGAGTGGGTGAGCAAATATATGGTGATGTAGGAATAAAATGGTAAAGGTACTTGGCTATTTTTGGTAATGGTAGAGAGAGACTGATTGTAGCTAATCATGAGACTTTTATGGGGTTAGGTTTTGTTATAAAAGGGAAGAAATATTTGTGAGTTGATGGGTATGGGCATTTATGAACTAAGAATGAACTTATTTCTAAATTAAGGGTTAAAAATAGCAAGATTGTTGGAGACTTTGAGAGGATTTCGTCCCCCCTTGATGAGTAGATGGTGCTTTCCTTTTATAGTGAAGCTTAAGCAGCAATTAGCAAAAGCAAAAACGTTGGGTTTGATCAGTAAGGGAATTTTCAGAGTATCCATTATGAGATTTGGCCAAAAATGATATGAACTCCTTTTTGAGTGTTTGTCTCCATTGGGTAATGTCAGATGGAAAAATTCAGAGTATCTAACCTAGGATTTGGCTATAAATGGTAAATTTTCTTTTGGGCTGCCTTGCTTCTTTGGGCAATGTCACACATGGGTGAATATTTAGGTAATCTTGCATTAAATGCTGTGATTTTTAAGGTTGTGTTCAACCAATGGTGTTAAGGCAGGTATTAAGGTAGAATCTTGGTACTGCAGCTAAGATTTAAGCTTCAAGGAGTAGGAGCTATCACCCCAAGCTAGGTGTCAAGCTTTTAGCCTACTTCAGGGAGCTCTGCTAGAGATCTTTTTATGCCCCTCAAACCACATTTCCCTATATTTCCTCTTTTAGGATTCATGTGCTTAGTTCATGAATCAATTACATACATTTTTAGTAATAAAATAAACTATTTAGTTGAGGATTTCATGAGCTTGGAAGTCTTGGTTATGGCTTCCTTGAGTTGTGACCAAAACTTGGAGAAGAATGTTATTTATTATCCATTAGCTTTTAGGTGTCAGCCTAACCTCTGGTACTGTTCACGTTAAAATTGGTAATGGCAAAGAGGCTAATGGGATAGATGGCCAGCTCCTAATTAATTTGATTTGGGAGCCTGGTCTCTTCTTGGGGTGATCTCTAGCGGAAGGCAGAACTAAATGGAGTTCTCCAGTTGGGTCAGTTTGTACACATGGGCTGTTTTGGCTGAGACTTTATGTTGGGCTTGGCCATGAGAGCTGAGTACTTTGGTGAGCCTCTGACTTGGTGGTTCTCTCCACTTGGGCCTATCCTTTTACTTTCTCATTGTGAGTCCTACAAAATGGACAAAGCTACTATATATTGCCATGGATTTTGATTCTACATGGGCTTTAGTTGTTAATAAAAGTGAAATGTATTCATGAGTTTTAATAAATATTTATGATAGGTTTTAGGTATTAATTTCTATGGGATTTAAATATCAATTTGTATAGTTTCTCATAATTTTTGCCATGGATTATTTTGTAATTGATATTTTCTTTTGGGCTTTTAAATAGTAACCACAAATGTTTCTTGTGAATAATATTTACCGTGGGTTTTAATAAAGAATAAAATATGGTAACAACCACTATAAAGGAATAATGTGATATTCTCATGGGTTTTTTCTATAGATAATCATAATGGGCTTGTAAAATAAATAATTACCACGAGTTTTGGAAATAAACATTATGAATGTTGTGATATAAATAGTGACCATGGGTTCTTAAATTCCATGGTTTTATAATATGGTATAAATAAATGTCATGGTTTTAAGATAAATAATCATAATTTTCCATGAGTTTTTAGAAGATGATTGCCATGAGTTTTGAGAATAGATAATTGCCATAGATTTCATAGGCTTATAATGTAAAGTAATGTTTAAGAACTTAAAAACATTTTTCATCATTGGGCTTTTAAGCGAAATACTTATGATATAGTGTTTTGCCAAATATTAATAACTTTGGGCTTTTGATAAAATAGTGCCAAGTAGTTAGCTTGGCTTTTAATAGTGCCAATGTAAATTAGGCTTTTGATGTTGCAAATGAAAATTGGACTTTTAATATTGCCAATGTGAATTGGGCTTTTAATATTGTCAATGAGAATTGGGATTTAAATATTGCCAATAAGAATTGGGTTTTTGATGTTTCTATGAGAATGATGTTGCCAATGAGAATTAGACTTTTTGATATTGCCAGCGAGAACTGGGCTTTTGATAAATAAATTGTCATGTGTTTAAATCATGGGCTTTGATCATAGATTTGAATTCCATTGATAAAATTGCTTTGCCATGGACTGGAATCATGGGCTTTGCTTGCGGGATTTGAATTCCGTTGAAATCGCCATGGGTTCAAACCATGGGCTTTGATCGTGGATAAAAATTGTTTTGCTATGGACTTAAATCATGGGCTTTTCAAATATTGTCAATCATAAGTATTCTTGGACTTTAAATAGAATGGGATATGTGTATTGGGCTCATAGGGCCGGTTTTAGGCTTAGCTAAATAATGATAATAAAATTGGATAAAATATGAGTTTTTTTGGCTTTTTAGTGATAGTTTATATCATAACCCAATTTAGATAATAAGATATGAAATATTTGTGGTTAACATAATAATAAGGCAAAAAATATTTGTGAAAGCCCAATAACTTATTAGTGGTGTTTGAAAATAAATAGGTAATACTTAACTAAATTAGGTGTAAAAAAAATGTACCCTAATAATCTTAAACTTAGATGATTGAAATGAACTATAGCAAAATTAGAAGACTGAAATGAAATCTAAATAAACTTAAAGGGTCAGTTGTGCGTTTTATCCTTAAATTTATTATGAGTTCCACCATATGTGTGAGAGGAGAGAAGACCACGTAACTATAATCTCGAAGTACCTAATAATTTTCTAGTTCTCTCAATAGTTTTCATTATGAAATTTGACTATTTTGCTCCAATCATGAGTGACCATATCATTATCAAGAATTTTGTTTTATAACAATGAATCTCTATTTTATTTTGTCTTCTATATTTCTAGTATCATATCAAATCAACTAAAATTTTGAAACTAATAAAAAAAGAAAGGAAATAAAAAATTGATTGACGCATATCCATTTGTTATCTCTTTCAGTTGTCGGGCTAGCACATTATATGACCTCTAAAAAAAATGCACTAGTCTCTTGTTCTTGAAATTGTTCAAATTAAAAAAAAAAATATCAATTAATGATTGAAAATTATTTTATGGATTTTTTTTTCAAAAAATTTAACAAAAATTGATCGAAAGATCTTAATTGAATAAATCTGAAACTTAGAGGGCAAAAATGAACGAAAGCAAAGTTAGAAGTCTAAGATGAAATTTAATGAAACTTAGAGGGTTAATTTTGCATTTTATCCTTAAATTTACTATGGGGTCCACCATATGTGTGAGATGAGAGAGCACCACATCACTATACTCTTAAAGTACCTAATAATTTTCCAGTTCTCTCAACCTCTCTCAACAGTTTGCATTATAAAATTTGACTATTCTACTTCAATCGTGAGTGACCGTATCATTATCAAGAATTTTGTTTTATAACAGCGAAAATCTATTTTATTTTGTCTTATATATTTCTAGTATCATATCAGATCAACTAAAATTTAGAAATTAATTAAAAAAGAAAAGAAATAAAAAATTGGTCGATGCGTAACCATTAGTTATCACTTTCAGTTGTGGGGCTACCGCATTATATGTCATCTGAAAAATAATGCACTGGTCCCATGTTCATTCACTATCTTTCCCCCAATAAATAATTAGAATTTGCTTTCTATATAATCTTATGCATCCGCTATGTATCCACTAGGACTAGAGGTGGTAAAATCTGACACGACCTGCGAACCTAACACGACTAACCTGTTTATAAACAGGTCATGGATTGAGGCTAAACGAGTTCGGGTCATATTCGGGTTGACACGACTAACCCGTTTAATAAACGGGTCGGGTTTGTGTTCAGCATGCAAATCCGTCTGACCCGTTTGACCCGTTTAGCTTATAAAGTTATTAGTTATTTTGATATTATTACTTAATTTATGGTTGTTTTTATATGTTTATTACTATATTTATAGTTGTAATTATATTTTAATTTTATATACATGGAAATTGATAAAGATTATATTGATTCAGTATGACTTATTAATTAAATAGATTATAAAATGGGTCATTTGTATTGACTTTTATATAACTTGTTAATTAAACGAGTTAAATGTGTTGAGTTGGGTTGACCTATTTAATAAACAGGTTGAGGATTCCTGATACATTTAGTAAACAAGTTTCAGATCAACATATATAGCCAAAAACTCATGACTTGACACAACACGAACCCGACCCGCGAACATGAATTGTCACCCCTAACTAGGACCATTGTTGCTATCACTTCTTAATTAATTAGAAGTTAGCTAGGTTGATATTTTATTTATGATGAAGCCCCTATTGAAATTGGAAATTGTTCTTCAGTAATTCTTCTCAGTCCTTATTGGTTCGGGCCCCTTGTTGTTAGTACTACTAGGGTCATCTAATATTTGGCTCTTCGCAAACTTTTGAGGTGATGGGGATAAATCATAAGTGTGTTATCTTCTCCCGGATTATATCAGATTCTTTACTTTCTTTTATTTTGAAGCTGTATGATGAGTAAGGGGAAAGAGCTTACTACATTCTGCCTTTTGCACTATGAATTGATTAGTTATTTTTTGGGTTGAAAAGAATTGATTAGTTAGAGTAGTCCTGAGTTCTCATACATGAAATGACCCCATAAATATATATATATATATATATATATATCCTTTACATGGTATTTTCATATCAGTTCGATTTTGTTATTTTACAAAATTTAAGGTAAAATACAAATGCCACTTTTAGTTTGGGTTAATGCCAGGTATTACTAAATTTTTTCAAAAATATCCATTTTACTGTCAACGCACAAACTTCACTTAACACCGTCTGAAAATTGCCCTGCTGCTTTTGCTTCATTCTTCATATCTTTATGTTATTTATCTACCGTTGACACATAGTTGGTTGTGAATAGTAATGATCCCAACAAGTTTCCAATTTTCCATACTTTCGTTAAAGCAAGAGCATATGGAAATTTTGTGCTTCATCGGCATATGTATACAAACGTTATTTCATCAACAAAGAGTCGCTGCTTATCTATTAATTAGAGTAATGAGTTCATTTACATACTTTTGTCACAATGATAATTAATAACTCGCATAATTGTGAATGGTGGAGAAAAAATTTGGTTGATCAATGCGAATGTGAGGGTTTACCAATTACCATTGCTTAGGTCATTAAATTGTACGTAGTAAAGCGTGTGATCATAGAAGAATTGTTTTTCACACATGTGAGCTAGACTTTAAAAGATGTCGTGCACCTTAACAAAACTGAATGTAATTTTTTCTGATACTAAGCTAAAGGATGATTAGGTGTGTGGAACCATATATTATTTTATTGTTGTAGAACTTTTGTAACTGGATACCACGTTTCAGCAAAGGAAAAGAAGAGAAAGTGGATATTAGGGGTGTGCTTCATATAATTTTCATATTAATACCATTGTGATGATAGAAAAATTAGTTGAGAGCACAGCCAAGCCCACTCTTAATCAAGCACATCATGGAACCACATGGTGATTTGGAAAGGATTACGAAGATAATAGGTTTTAAACTTACTATATATGGTCTAGCCAAAGTCAATTGAATATCAAATAAAGATAGTTTTCATATGTCGTCAAGTAAGTCAAAAGTCTATTGTAATTAGGGTTGCAAATGAGCAGTGTTATAATTTAAAATTTTAGGTATGCTCGTTTAGTTTTATTTCAAATAAGAGTCAAGTTTGAGTTTATCAAGAAACTAGATTACATATTCATGTTTGGTTCATTTTATCATCGAATAGGCTCCAACTTGTTTTCAAGCTACTTGACTTTTTTTTTCTCTCATATATAATAATCAATCATTACAAAACTTTTTCTCCTTTCACAAATTAACTATACTAAAAAATTAATAAATAAATTATTATTGAAACTATATTATTTAATTTACTTAATTAGATAAAATGATTTTTGTTTTTGAACTTATTAAAATTAGATTCATTAGCTTTGCATTGTTAAAAATGACTATTTATATTATCAATGAACTAGTGTGTAACCCCGTACATATGCACGGGTAAATTTAAAAATAATCACAATTACATGTAATATATATATATATATGTGATTTGAAATCTAATTGGATCTAGACTCTTCAGTTTTTGCCCCCAATAATTCACTTGCTACAAAAATTAACAAATTAGATGGGACACATGACGCAAAATTGAACTCTAATTAAAATTCAATCTAAAATCTAATTGAATTTAGACCTTTCGATTTTTGCACCTAATAATTCACTTGATACAAAAATTTAAAAATTAAATGACACGTGACACAAAATTAGACTCCAATTTAGAATTTAATTAAATTTTCTTTCTGCTTTAGCTATTAATATATATATATATATGACTTATAAATTTGAATTTTTTTAGTTATATGATTTTTTTTATGGTTTATTATATTAGACTTCTCGTTTTTTACATTAAATTAATTAATTAGGCACAAAAATTTAAAAATTTAAATTTGATAGGACACGTGGCACAAAATTAAACTTTAATTAAAATTCAATTTTTACCTAAATTAACTTACTTGACACAAAATTCTAAAATTTAGATTAGATGAGACACGTGGCGTAAAACTAGATACTAATTGAATTCCAATTTAAAATTTAATTGAATTTTCTCTCTGCTTTACCTCTTATTATATATATATATATATTTATTTATTTATTTGATATTATAAAAATTTATTTACAAACGTACGTAAATAAATATTTAATTTATATTAATATATATAATATTCTTTTACACATATATATATAATTTAAATATCTATTTAAATCTTCTATATATAAACACATTTATAATAAATATTTATTAATAATTACTAAGGTCAAACTAACGTTTTTTTTTCTTTTCCTATAAATTTTTTTTATATAGATTATTAACTATTATCCTAAAGGCATTTGTTAACATTTCTTTAATTACTATATTATCAAATTTCATATTATTAAACTTTTTTTTTTTAGAAAAATGTTGTTAAACTATTTTGTGCATTTCATGGAGTTCCAACTATGAACTTGACTCATCTCACAGCTAGTTGAGGATATGCATTTACGCATAAACTTGTTTACCTCATAAATCACAGCCTGGCCTCAACTCCTAAAAAGTTGCCAAGAATTTCAGTGCACTAATCAACGAAACCGTTGTGAATGTGGTGGGTCATGTATATCTTTCGTTTTTACGTCAAAAGTCACATTATTACCTTTGATTTTTTGTCCTGTATTTTCAATTTTTCATTGTGGTGGGATACGTTTGGTCACATCATTTCTCTTATTTATGTGCCTTTTTAATTTTTATCTTTGATTGGTTGCTTTTTCTTTTTTTCTTTTTTTCCGTTTGAGTAATTTACTGATGGGATATATGATGTATCTACCTTTTCCACCATGAATTTGCAGTGTTAATGATAGGGATGAAACTCTCACTAGACGTCGACACCCTGCGCGGAATGACGGTTCGACGTATGACGACGGGCGCTAGACCCTGACGACCCGATCCCTACGTAGGGTGACGGAGGGACCGTCGACGGGGGAAGGCATGGGTCACCACAGCCTAACTTGCCACGTACGCTTCCCTAAGAACGTGAGTCTTGTTGTGTACATTACTATTTGGACAGGTGTCTGGCGCAGCACGATCACTCCCATAGGGATGGCTTCTCCAACACGCTTGATTGCCCGAGAGGTATCTTACGCTCCACGCTATTCAGGGGCAATTCCGGTATAAGTGGTATCTTCTCCAGCACGCCTTGGTCAATGGCCTCTACTACTACTATAAATACTTCCACGCCTTCCGAAAATGAGGTACGCATGCTTCTACCCCGACTCTGGCACTCTAGAGTTGTGAGCAATACTAACTTAACCATCGGAGGGTCGTTGACCGGTACCACGCCGGTGCCTCCCCTCGAGGTTCTTTCTACTTGTGCAGGTTCATCCGAAGTACGTGAAGGCCGTGCAGCTTACTGAGTTGATTCTTGGCATCATCAGTTGGCGTCGTTTGTGGGAAGTACGTAGACTATGTTTCGTGCTTCCGGACAAAGAGTTGCATGGTATTCACACGTTCAAGGGCAACCACCATGAACGATCAAGGAAACGAACAGCGCACCACGGCACTCGAGAGACAGGTCCAAACTCTGGCAGCTGCAGTGGAACGCTTCACAAAACGTAACGACGACCTGGAAGAACAGCTGCAACGGAGGAACGCGACGCTTGACAACCAAGGAGAAAACCAGGAGGAAAGCACTGCCGGGGAGAGGAACCATGGAGGCCCCGAGGGAAGCAATGCCTTGAGCCGACCCGAAGGACAGGAGACGAACCGTCCATCGGCCGATGGCAATATCCCGTCCCACATTGCCGCGGAGATGCAGGTGATGAAGGAGCGCATGGATTTCATGATGAATGCCCTCAAGGGAAGAGTATCCAGCGACCTCGACGACCTCGTTCACCGCACGGACTCCCCCTTTACCGCACCTGTCATCTTGTTCCCTACGCCGCCAAAGTTCCGTATGCCCTAGGTGGAAAGCTACGATGGGTCCAAAGATCCACTGGACCATTTGGAGTCCTTCAAAACATTGATGCACTTACACGGCGCACCGGACGAAATCATGTGCCGGGCCTTCCCAGCGACGCTAAAAGGCTCCGCAAGGACCTGGTTTGGCAGGTTAGCGCCCAGCTCCATCGGCACCTTCAGAGAGCTGAGCGTTCAGTTTGCCTCGCAGTTCATCAGGGGACACAGGCACAAAAGATCCACCGCGTGCCTGATGAACATTAAGCAGCGGGAGGATGAGACGCTGAGATCCTATATAGCCCGTTTCAACAAAGAGGCGCTCTCGATCGATGAAGCGGATGATAGGATACAAGTCGCTGCATTCACAAATGGGCTACAGAAGGGTAAATTCTTGTTTTCATTATACAAAAATGACCCGAAGACTATGTCGGATGTATTTTACAGGGCAACAAAGTACATGAATGCGGAAGATGTATTACTGGTCCGGGAAGAGAAGCCTCCCAGGAAAAGGGAGAGACAGGAGGTCGTGCGGCAAGATAAGGGATGAAAGGCGCCTCGGACAGGAGGAGGCTGAGACGATAGGCGCCCGAAGCCCCCCACCGGGAAGTTCACGAGCTTCACCCCATTGACGGCTCCGGTTGATCAGGTCCTGATGCAAATCAAGGGCGACGGGTCCTTGACGTTCCCAGGAAAGCTGAAAGGGAACTCGGACAGACGATCCAAAGACAAATATTGCCGCTTCCATCGAGACCACGGTCACGACACCGCCGACTGCTACGATTTGAAACAGCAGATTGAAACCCTGATTAGGTAAGGGAAGCTGCAAAGGTTCGTCAGCAGAGAAAGGACAGAAGCGCCTCGACAGGAACAGGTTCCCCGCCGGGACAATGAGCGTCCTAGACCACCTATAGGGGACATAAGGATGATCGTGGGGAGTACACCAGCCGTCGGTTCAACAAAGAAGGCTCTGAAATCCAACCTCAGAGCAGTTCAGAATGTTCAGGCTGCGAGCTCCGTCCAGAAGAAACCACGAATCAACAGCCCCACTATGGAGTTCACAGAAGAAGACGCCCAACACCTCCATCATCCGCACGACGACGCCCTTGTCGTCAACATCCGGATAGGAGACTATAACACCTACAGGGTCTTGATCGACAACGGAAGCTCCGCGGATATCCTATATTATCCCGCGTTCCAACAGATGCGAATCGACAAAGAACGCTTGGTCCCTACCAAGGCCCCGCTCACTGGATTCAGGGGGACGAAAGTATACCCCCTCGGCTCGATTACATTGCCTGTCACTGTCGGGGAGTACCCTCTGCAGGTCACTAGGGGCGTTACCTTCCTAGTCGTCAATTGCTCCTCAGCCTATAACGCAATCATAGGATGACCCACCCTCAATGCTTGGAAGGCTGCAACCTCGACCTACGCTTTAAAGGTCAAGTTCCCTACAGAGCACGGAGTAGGGGAGTTATGGGGAGACCAGGTGACCACGCAAGAATGCTACGTCGCGATGGTAGAAATGCATAGCCAACTTCAGAAAATGAACATAGAGCAGAGAACGGGGGCAGAACCCATGGAGGAACTCGAAGAAATAATACTCGACGAGTCCAAACCCGACAGAACCGCCAGGATCGGCGCTCTTAACAGCCCCGCGGCCCGCCAGGCGCTCGTGGCTTTCCTTAAAGAAAACCAAGATGTATTTGCCTGGAGTCATGAGGACATGCTGGGAATCGACCCGTCAGTCATGGTGCACAAGCTGAACGTGTCGCCCACTTACCGGCCCATACGACAGAAGAGGAGGGTGTTCGCCCCCGAGCGAGACCGGGCAGTAGCAGAAGAGGTCGGCAAGTTACGAGAATGAGGCTTCATCCGAGAAGTATACTACCCCGACTGGTTGGCCAATGTGGTGATGGTCAAGAAAGCCAACGGGAAGTGGCGGATGTGTGTAGACTTCACGGACCTGAACAAGGCGTGCCCCAAAGACAGTTACCCCTTCCCTCGAGTCGATACACTGGTAGACTCCACGGCCCGGCATCAGCTTCTGAGCTTCATGAACGCCTTCTCAGGGTACAACCAGATCCGGATGGATGAGGTAGATCAAGAGAAGACCTCGTTCGTCACCAGTCAGGGACTTTTCTGCTACAAGGTGATGCTGTTCGGACTGAAGAACGCGGGCGCCACATACCAAAGACTCATGAACAAGATGTTCGCTGACCAGATAGGAAGGAATGTTCAAGTGTACGTCGACGACATGCTGGTGAAAAGCCGAAAGAAGGAGGATCACTTGAGTGATCTCGAAGAGACATTCGACACCCTCCGCTCCTACGACATGAAGCTCAACCCGTCAAAATGTGCGTTCGGAGTGACTGCAGGTAAATTCCTCGGCTTCATGGTGTCTTAGAGAGGCATCGAGGCCAACCCGGACAAGATCCGTGCTATAATGGAGATGGTCCCCCCGAAGAATACAAAAGAGGTGCAAAGCTTGAACGGAAAAGTGGCCGCCCTGAACAGGTTCGTGTCAAGAGCAACAGACAAGTGCCTCCCATTCTTCTGCACGCTGAAGAAAGCTTTCGAGTGGACAAATGAATGCCAAAAGGCGTTCCAAGAACTGAAGTCCTACCTCTCCTCTCCTCCATTGCTGAGCCCATCGCAACCAGGGGAGGAACTCTTCCTCTACTTAGCTGTCTCACCAGCGACCGTCAGCGCGGCCTTGATCCGAGATGAAGACGGGGTCCAGAAGCCCGTGTACTACGCCAGCCAGGCATTTCAAGGAGCGGAAGGAAGGTATCCGCCCATGGAGAAACTCGCCTTCGCCTTGGTCACTGCGGCACGAAAGCCCATACGATAGTCGTTCGGACCGACAAGCCATTACGGCGGGCGATGCACAATCCCGAGGCTGCTGGCCGCCTTGCCTTATGGGCGATAGAGTTGATCGAGTTCGACATCAGATACAGCCCACGCACCGCCATCAAAGGGCAGGCAGTGGCAGACTTCATAGCCGAATTCACTAGTGGAGCCGACCAGGGGGCAAGCGACTACCCTCCATGGAATATACACACAGACGGGTCGTCAACTAGACAGGCCGGTGGAGTAGGTGTCGTACTTCAGTCCCCCGAGGGAGATCAAATAGAATGTATGATCCGCCTGGACTTCCCCACCACCAACAACGAGGCAGAGTATGAAGCTTTAATAACTGGGTTGGACCTCGCCAAAGTGGCAGGAGCAGCCCGGGTGATAGTCTCCTGCGACTCCCAAGTCGTCGTCAACCAAGTAAATGGAGACTACGAGTGCAGAGGCGACAAAATGAAAAAATACCTCTATCAAGCAAGGAGAAGGGTGGACGAGATGAAGGCAGAGATAGTCCAGATCCCCAGAGAAGACAATGAGCAGGCCGACCGCCTTGCCAAAGCCGCCTCGTCGAAACATGGGGCCGCCACTAATGGTGTACTCTCTTTTGTGCAGGTTTCTCCGCTAATTGACTCTATCGGTGTGCAGGAAATAGGCTCCGAAAGTGATTGGACCGCGCCCTTAATTGCCTACCTAAAAGATGGCGTCCTACCCGACGGAAGAGAAGCCGTTCGAAAGCTGAAGGTCCGAGCGGCAAGGTTCGTATTGATGAAGGGCGTCTTGTACAAAAGGGGCTTCTCTCGCCCATACCTAAGGTGTTTGGGCTCCGAAGAAGCAAACTATGTCATGAGGGAAGTACACGAAGGAATATGCGGAAATCATTCGGGGTCGCGGTCATTAACGCATAAGCTGATCCGGGCAGGATACTATTGGCCGACTATGCGAAAAGACACGCAGGCTTATGTCAAAGTTTGCAACAAATGCCAGAGGTTCAGCAACATCATCAGACAGCCCCCCGAAGAGCTGACCCCCATGACGGCCCCATGGCCGTTCCCACAGTGGGGACTAGATATCATGGGCCCATTCCCAACAACTATGCGACAGCTAAAGTTCCTGGTGATGGGCATAGACTACTTCACAAAATGGGTGGAAGCTGAAGCATTGGCCACTATCACAGAGAAGAACATACGGAGCTTCGTCTAGAAGTCCATCATATGCAGGTTCACCCAGAGTACTAGTCTCTGACAACGGGAAACAATTTGATAACGATCCCTTCCGAGAGTTCTGCACGCAACTGGGAATAAAAAATCATTACTCTTCCCCCGCCCACCCTCAAGCCAACGGTCAAGTAGAAGTGACGAACCGATCCTTGCTCAAGATTATCAAGACTTGGCTAGAGGGGGCAAAGGGGATATGGCCTGAAGAATTGCCAAACGTATTATGGGCATACAGGACGACAGCAAGGACCCCTACAGGAGAGACACCGTTCCGGCTAACCTACGGCAGCGAGGCAGTCATCCCTGCCGAAGTAGGACTCACAAGCTATAGGGTGAACACCCATGACGAAGGCAGGAACAACGAGGCCTTGCGCCTACAGCTCGACTTGATCGACGAAGACAGAGCAGCAGCAGAGCAAAGGCTAGCCCGGTATCAAGATCGCATGGCTAAACACTACAACTCCCGAGTCAGACATAGGGAATTCCAAGTCGGGGACCTCGTTCTAAGAAAGATCATGGGCACCGCCAGAGACCCCACCCAAGGAAAGCTCGGCCCCAACTGGGAAGGGCCCTACCGGATCACAGCATGGCAAAGGAAGGGCACCTACCATTTGGAAACACTGGAAGGGCAGAAGCTACACCATCCGTGGAATGCCGAGCACCAACGAAAGTACTACCAGTAAGAAAAAATGGCAACCCACTACCTGTAATTAGCTTTGATGTATTTTTGGAACTCAAAGGACATGTTTTCCCCATCTCAAAAAATTATGAAAGACACAGGTTTATTCAAAGTCTCTTCTATATATTGTTAGTGTTGAACATCAGAACTTACGAGGTACCAAGGTCAACGGTATAAAGACCGACGACCCCAGACCGACGATATAAAAAGCCTAAGCATAAAATCCGTTCAAGCACAAAAGCTGACGGTGTCAAAGCTGATCACGTGTCGATAAACTTGCTTACATGTTCAACAGCACTCCCTTTCCTACCATCATATTGTGCGAAGGTTCGAGGTTCATATCTCTCCGGATATGGCTTGCTGAGCACTCTCAGCGGGTAAGGCGGTCTTCGTGCGTAAAACCTTTCTTTTGGCACTCTGGCTCTTTCACGTTCCAAGAGAGCAGCTACTTCCGCCATTGTAATGTAGCGTTGCTCAGCGTTTGGCGGGACACCCCCAGCAGGTGTTTCTTCTTTGTCTGCTGCATGCTCTGGGTCATGTTGGCTTCCTTTTTCTTTTGTCCTGCCCGTCTTTAGCTGCTGAATTTCCTCCATCATCTGTTGCTGTGAATGTTGGAGCGCCTGTAGTACCTCCACGAAGGCATTGGGGTCGCTATTGGGATTCTTGGCCTGCGGCTGAGGCCCAGCCCCCATTCCCGTAGCGTCCTCCACCCGATTGGACTGATGCTGGCGGGGTGTTGTTGGTCTGGATTCTGCTTGAGAAGGCACGGCGCTCATGTTTCGCGTCACCCTAGACTTTGGCGGCATTTGCTTGCGAGGAATCTCGGTCCCTATTTGTTTCCCAACTCCCCAGTGGAGTCGCCAAATTTGTTGCTGCGTTTTGGGCCGGTTTTGTATTGGGCTGGATTATTCCATCCTGCCGTATTAAGCCCAAGTGTGTTCTGGATTGGAGAGTCGGGACCGGCCCAGTTGTACTTCACCCTGGCCCGGCTTGTGCACAAGCTATACCTTAGTCCAGCACGATCACGTTTTGAAATTGTGGCGGGCGAATCCTTTATAAACAACTGCCGCAGACAAGTATGCTACAAATACATATATAACTAGTTTGCTGTGCTTTAAATAAGCAAATATCTGAATAAGAACATAAAGATGATAAAGATAGACTTAAAGAGGATAGACACAAGGAAGAAAAGGAGCAGGACTCTTCGGCCAGTCAATCAGGCTTTCGGCCTGCGGTGATATGTCGGAGAAAACTTAAGTCAAAAAGGAGACAAAACTCCCTCAATGCGACTAATTTCTCTAAAGAGAAATTAGTGACCTTGAAGGAATGGTCCTAGATGACCTCTGTTCTGAATACGAGTCCATGGAGAATGTGGTTTCTCGAGAGGGAGAGAGGAATCGACAACCCATCTTGGTTTATGCCTAGTTTGCCTCTCTTTCACTCTGTTTTCTTTCTTTCTTACTCTGTTTTTTTTTTCTTTCTTTTCTTTCTTACTCTGTTTTTCCTTTCTTTTATTTTCTTACTCTGTTTTTTTTTTCTTTCTCTTCCCTCGGTTCCGTCCCCTTTTTCTGTGCATCGGGAGCACCTTATATAGCACTTTGTGATGCATTATATTTACCCTTTTACCCCTGTAACCATCTTTGTCTGATGTGTGTACCCACCCGACCATTACTGGTTGGTCAGGCACCCGGCCAGCGCCACGTTCCTGCGCTGGCCGCGGCGCACTACATCTCCAGACAAAATATAAGGGTATTTTGTTTGTTAGCTTGCCGTGGCATTCTCTCTTACTACGGCAGAGCACTCTTTCTCTCTCATGGCATGCACCAGAAGGCTCCAACTCAGTTTTACCATTTTCGGGTGCTATGTCATCCTAGCAGGACATTCACCCGAAAGTGGCCTGAGTGGAAGCCCCGAAATGGATCGCCCCCTCTCCCCTCCGCCAGACCACACCCTCCTTACCTCTGACCCATGGCCTACCTTCGCCTGTATTGGCTGGGTACGGGCTGGTGAACCTGGGCCTTGCGCGTGCCTATGTCTATCCAAAATTCATTCGTCGGTTAGTCACTTGCCATGGCTTGGGTGTTTACTTTTCCCGCCTCTGTGTAGACCATCGATTCTCTTCCCGTGGTTTGGGCTCGCCCCGGCTATGGGCCTGCTGTATTGAAATGGCTATACTCTTTGGGTTCATCAATTCCTTTCTCAATGGCTTGGTTAGCCCACTGGGCTCTTATTGCCTCTTAAGTCCGCGGGCTCCCGTGTCCCGTTCATTCTTCTTTGGGGCATCCTTGGCCCCTTACAATCTCATGTTTTCCATGGGCCCTCATTACCTTGTTGGGCTTCCGCGGTCCAACCATTCTTTATTTTCTTTAGAGCCCATAAACTGTGGCTCCGTATTCTTGCTTTACTTTAGGCTTGCCACAATAGGCATAGCCCATACTTACTTCCCTACATCTACGGCCCATGGTTCTTATCTTTCCGGGCCTTTTCAGGCCCGCTTACCTCTTCAAGACCTGTTTGCTTGCTTTACGGACCTATTCCTGCCGCTCAGATTTAATTGGGCTTGTTCTTTGATTGTGGGCTCTCTCCTCTTTCTGTGTTTTATTGCAAAAGTGAGCCTCAACAGTTAGCCCCCTGAGCATATGAAGTGCTCCTGCAATTCATATGTGAATGAAAAGACTTTTCTGTCCTTTGTGCCTTGTAGTTCCCTTTTTCTTCGCGGGCTTTTTAAACAGTGGTCCCAACTTATGCGCTTGTTCAGACATACCCAGATATATACACACTCCTGCTACGAACAGCTTTGTCTCTTCGTTTTCATCATTTAGCAGTTATCCTGGTGCTTCATTAATTTCATTCTATTTCCAATGGCTGACCCGTCGCATCTCTTCACGCCTCTATTAATTACACTGATACCTGATGATCATTCCCACCGTAATCCTCCTTCCAACATTCTCTCTCCTTTTAGTTCAAACATTAATTCTTCTCTTTCTGCTCCTTCGTCCTTCATTCCCAAATCATTTCCTTCCATTTTGCTCCGATCGAGACTCCGCCACATGACGCTGGTGAAAGGTTAGAGTTCTGTGCGCCGTAAAGGGAAAGGAGTTGCTCGTGACCCTCCGGTTTCTTACGACGTTGGTGAGGAGCCCCTTCTTTCCGAATCGGACCAATCCGAGGAGGAAGAGTCGCAACGCGCTCTGGACAGAGAGTGCATCCCTCTCCTTGACCCATGGTATGACATCCATCCACACTTCCCCAAGATTCCCGGTGAGTACGCGCCGCCTCCATCCAGCCGCGTGTGGTTAGCCCTTTGCCGGCGAGACATGAACACTTCGTGGGCTCCCTTGGCTTCTTCGATTTATGATCTTGTCATTCGTGAAGGCGCTTCGCTTCCCGTGCCCATTCACTTCGAGTATGGTTCCGGCACCGCCTTGGGTTGGAAAGAGTGGGTTGATAGGGAGTTATCAGACACTGGCTTTATGGGCTTGCTTCAACGAGCCGGCGTGTTGAAGGCCGTCGTTTCCTCCCGTTGCTTGTCAAATTTCAGAGACCTCTTCAATCTCCGACACTTGGTCCGCCGGTGGTGTACCACTACTCATACCTTTTTCTTCTCTTGCGGTGAGGTTACTGTGACTTTGGAAGACGTGGCCAACCAACTTCTTCTGCCCATCCTTGGTGAGGCCGATCTGGTACCTTAGAGCTTTCGCCGGAGGAAGAGGCTATTGAGGCTGAGTTGAAGAAAAGGATGATCGGTAACGCGAAGTTGTCGTTTTGGATTAGCTCTCCTGCCAAGCTTTCCGCTGCTGCCCACCGTGCGACTTTTGTCGCCTTTTGGCTATGTAAGTTTGTGTTTGCTTCCCATCCTCATTACGCCATTAAGCCTCTGTACTTCCGGCTGGCCATTAAAATTTCAACCGGGGTAAGTTTCCCGCTGGCCCCGATGTTTTTGGGAAACTTATATGTTCAGCTTGACATCCTGCGGAGTGATGAGAGCCAAGCCGGTTCTTGCCATATAGTTACTTCCTGTGTTCACAGCACCATCTTACAGCATCTACTCTATGAGCGTTGTGCAAAGTATCTGGCGAAATGTAGGCCCGTTCGTTTTGCCAAGGAGAAGTACCAATCCTGCCCTCAGGTTATTTCTGATTTATGCGGTAGATTCGAATCCGATTTCCCGCTGGCCTTTCGTTGGGTTGGCTTGAAGCCCATCAACTATTCTATTGTTGAGTCGTTTGATCAAGAGGTTGGTTTTTCTTGGAGAGCCTATAGGGACTTGGGTGTGGGGTATACGTGTGATGACTCGGTTATGGGCTTGTTTACTGACACCGCCGGCACTACCACCCCTTTGGCCGCCTTCGATGAAACTGGCATTACCTATTTGGCTGCCACCAATGCTAGGTGGCTACCCTATCTTGCTGACGAGGGTCTTCGATTTGTTCACTACCCTGCTAACCGAGTAAGAAGGCAATTTGGGTTGGACCAAGATATTCTGGACAATCTTTCCTTTCTTATGGAGTCCCCCACATCCGTTCGCCCATTTTTGAGGCATACGGCTTTTGCCTTTTGGGGTCAACGATTTGCCGCAGTCACCATTCCAGGTTCTTCGAGGGAAGGCATTTATACTCCTGCGATGCACGGCTATTGGCAGGCCGTAATGACTTCATTTCAGCAAGCATTGGCGGGTAGCCGTGGTTTCTCACTTGTTCCCCCCGAGGGGCTTAGTGCTGTTATCTCTGCCAATCCCCGCTTGCTCTTACCCTCCAGATCCGTGTTCGCTTATGCCCGAAAGCAGAACCAGTCTGGTATCTTCGAGTGGGATGCTGAAGAGAAAGGATGGTTTTGGCATGCTGGTGATTATCCTCCCGGTTGGGAGAAGAAGGTGAAAGTGACTAACATCCCGGCCTCCAAGAGAGGATCCGCCAAATCCAAATCCGCCAAGAAGAAGATTGAACTTTCTGAAACTTCTTCTGATGTGCAACCCAAAGCCCGTAAGCCTCAATCTTCTGCCTCACAGCCTTCTTCCGGGACTCCTCTTTCTAGCAGGACGAGAGGCAGCAAAAGGAAGTTTGCTCCTCCCACCGAGCAACTGGTAAATTCCCTTTGACCTTACTCCTCTCTTTTTTTTTTTTTTCTTTTTTTTTTCTTTTTTTTTTCTTTTTTTTTTCTTTTTTTTTTTTTTTTTTTTTTTGCTAACTCTTGTGTTTGTTAATACATCTCTTGATCTTTGTCTTTTACTTTCCTTTGCAGTCTAAGTTCAAGGAGGATACGTCTGCTACGCATCCCATATCGGTTGATGATCCCGAGTCTGAAGTATGTCCATTGCTATTCCTCTGTTTTATTTCATTCATGCCTCCTGCTTATACTTCATTCGTTTGACTATGTTTCATCTTTCCCCTCCTTTCTTCTCTTTTTTTTTTTTTTGCTTTCGTTCCTTAGGATGAACCTGAACCTCTTTCCATATATCGTCCTACTGCTGAGGAGATTTCTGCCTCAAAGGGGGTGCTTTTAGAAGGTCCCCTTAGTACGACTGGCACATCCTTTGTGACTCCTACTCCTGCCACTACTACACCAAGAGCTTTTACTGAGGCGCACACCCCTCCTGCTGAGCCGTCATTCATGAGCGAGGGTGTCCCTTCTGAGCCAGTTGAGAAGACTGATCCTTCGGGTATTGCTGAGGCTGAGGCCGTTTCTCCTGCTACTCCCCTCATTATTTCCACCGGTGACCCGTTTCTTGCTCTTTCTCAAGCGGCAAAGGATGGTTCTTCCCTAGTTGTCACCCTTTCTTCTATTCCAAGTTCTGCCATACGAGGTCCTGACATGGACTTGTCTTCCGAAGGCTCTGAAGACATCCTTGAGGATCGTGATGATGAACCCGTGGTGAAGAAGGTAGTTTCCGATTCTGAGGAGGAAGAGGACATTGAGCATGAGGTTAAGTTTATGGGTACGTATCATTTTCCTTACTGAGTCTTGCTTCTACTTTTCACTTCTTCTTTTCTGTGCAACACCCTTTTACTTTGTGCTTCATCTCCTTTCTGCAGAGACCTCCCCTGAGCCAAAGATTACAGCAGGCGCAGCGTCTATTACCTTTGCAGCCCTCGTTTCTACAGGTCTTAATCCACCCCTCCTCATCCTTGCTCCTCTCTTTTTTTTTTTTTGTGCCTCCCTTTCTCTTCTTATTGATTTGCTCTCTCTTTCTTCTTTGCTAGATCCCCCTCTTCCCGTTCCTTCCCAATTTGAATTGGGCAGCAGTTCTTCCACAGCCATTGATCCGGCAAGTGAGGCTACATCCTTTTTCATCCGTTTTGATCAGCTCGAGACCAACGATCTTGATCCTTCGGAGTTCTGGGGCTCTGGTCCACCTTACGTGGATTTCCATGGTTTCAGAGTTCCCGAGGACTGTATCTCTCATTTGGAAGCCATCTATAGCAGTCGTGGTAACTTTATGGAGAGGTTCCGCCTGGGTCGCTCGGTTAGAGAGCATTTTCTGAAGATGCTTGTGAGCGTTTTGAACGATATCGAGCACAATTTTGTGGATACTGTTTCTCCTGAGAGAATTCTCCAATGAAGGGCTGCAATTCAAGAGCTCATCAGTGTTGGATTCGCCGTGGATTTTGTTCTTGATCACCTGCAAGAGATTGCCCGAGCCTTTTTTATGAGGAAGATTCAGCCTGCCATTGATGTTATTGATGCTCGTATTGAGGTGCTGAAGAAAGAGGTGGCAGACTTGGAGGCTCGTCGTGAGCGTCTTCTTTCAGGTGTTGATGAGTCTAGCCGCTTCGAGGACCGATCCCTTATCACTGGACTTCGTTGATGACATAGTTTCTATATTCTGTATCTTTTGTTCCCCTGAACACTATTTCTCCATCTCCCTTCTTTTTATTTCTCTTTTCTTTTGAGCTTGCTACAATTTGGGTTTGTAACTAAGATGCTACACTTGCTACTTGTCATGACATAGAATGCTTTTCCTTTTCTTTTTGTAAGATTTTTCTTTTTATATTTCTTTTCATTGTGATGAAAAACGCATTACAACCATACTTCGTGACTCGGTCACTTAAGGAAACAAACAAAAGAAATGAAGAAGAAACAAAAGAACCAACTACAATACTTTTTCCCTTAAGTGTAATAACGTTTTAACCACTTCCCATTAATGGGATCATTCAAGTCCTTGCCGTCCACTTGTGCCAATCGGTAATACCCCGTTGGGTGTGCCTCTCGTACCACAAAGGGTCCTTCCCATTTTGGCACGAACTTAGAAGGTCCTGCCATACCTCTTCTAACATAGTCTGCCACTTTTAGCACAAGCTGTCCTTCTGCAAACACCCTTTCCTTGGTCATCTTGCCGTAGGCTTCCACCATTCTCTGTCTGTACCTGCGGCTACGCTCTTGGGCTTCTTCTCTTTTTTTATCAAGTCCCTCCAAGTCTTCATACCTTTCTGTGGCAAAGACTCCTTCTTCTTGTTCCTTCTCGCGCATTTGCATGGTTCGAAATGATGGAGTTTTTATTTATGCTGGGCTCATTACTTCTGTACCGTAGACTAGAGAAAAAGGGGAAAAGCCAGTAGCTGACTTTGAAGAGTTCCGGTAAGCCCAAAGAGCATCCGGTAGGTGTGTTGCCCATCCTCCCGTGTACTCCTGACTCATTTTACTTATGATTTTTATGAGGACTTTGTTCGTTGCTTCTGCCTGCCCATTCCCCTGAGGATAATAAGGTGATGAGCGATGATGCTTCACTTGATAGAACTCCAACATTTTTCTCACGTCCTTGTTAACAAAGGGTGTGCCATTATCGCTGATGATCTTGTGGGGTACGCTGAACCTTACAATTATATTTTCCTTAATGAAGTTTGCCACTGCTCCTCCTGTAGCTTTTCGGAGTGGTATTGCCTCCGCCCACTTCGTGAAATATTCAGTGGCTGCTAAGATCCACACATAACCATGTGACGGCGGATTGATCGGCCCCACTAGATCGAGCTCCCAAGTATGAAAAGGCCATGGGGTGACCATGCTTTGCAAGTTTTGCGGATGGGTATGGATTAAGTTGGCTTGTACCTGGCAACTGTGACACCTTTTTACAAATTCTGCCGCATCCCTTTTCATAGCGGGCCAGTAATAACCCATTTGCAGCAGGCACCTGTATAACTTCTTCTTTCCCTGGTGCTCTCCACATTCCCCCATGTGTACCTCTTTTAGCATCTCCTTCGCTTCATCGGGACTCAGGCACCATAGCGGGTCTCCATCAAATCCCTTCTTGAAGAGAACCCCTTTGTGCAGAAAATAGCGCGTCGTCAATCTTCTGAGCTTGTACCGCTCGCTGTGCCTTTGCGGTAGGATTCCTTCTGCTAAGTACTGAATGAACGGCTTCCTCCAGTCTTCGCAGACAAATACTGCGTAGCTTTCCTCCCTGTCGGTGGCCAGCTGACATGCCTCGCATTGGACTTGGATTCGGTCTGCGTCTTTTCCCATATTTGGCTAATAGAAACCTGCCCTCTGAAGCCTGCGGTAGAGGCTGACTCCCCCGCTGGATCCGAAGGTCTTGTCGTGTACTTCTTTTAATCTTCTCTGGGCTTCCATCTGTCCCACGCATCTGGATAGGACTCCCCCGGGCATTCTGCGGTACAACTCCCCTTTCACCAAGACATAATCTTTCAATAACTTTAGATCCATATTCTCTTCTCTGTCCATTAGGGCTTCTTTTATCGAGTTTCGCCAGTCCTCTTCACAGCATTCCTCTCGAAATCTTTCTCTTAACAGTTCAATGATGGGCTGTTTTCTTTTGCTAACTTTCACGTGCGCGCTGTTTCCTTCAAAAGTTATCTGTGATCCCAGCGCGACTAATGCATCTGCGAACCGGTTTTCGTTCCTCGATGCATGCTCTATTTCAAAGGTCGAAAATTCTTCTTCCATCTTCTGGGCCATTGCCCTGTATGGGGCTAGGCTAGGTTCCCTCAAGGAGAAACTTCCTTTGGCCTGGCAGACCACTAGGTTCGAATCCCCTATCACTTTCAAGTGCTTAACCCCCATTTCAAGGGCCGTAGCTAGCCCAATCAAATAAACCTCATATTCTGCCGTATTATTCGAACATGGAAACTCCAATTTGAAGGACAGTGCCACTGTTTCGTCTTCTGTATGGTATAGAATCACTCCCACTCCTCTTTACTGGGCAGTGGATGACCCATCAAACCTCATCACCCATTGTTCCCTTTCTTCTTCTGCCATGGCTACTTCTCCTGAGACTTCGTCGTCCAGCGGGAATTCTTCTTCTCCTGGGAATTGTGCCAACAAATCAGCTATAGCTTAACTCTTCACTGCCTTGGGTGTTCCTGCCTTCAAGTCGTATTGGGATAATTGTAACAGCCATTGGGATATCCTGCCAGAGAGGATGGGTTGCTGCAATAAGGCTTTTATAGCGTGAGACTTGGTTATCAGCCATACTTCGTAGGCTAAGAAATAATGTCGTAGCCTTTGGGAGGCATACACAATGGCTAAACATGCCCTTTCCACCCTTGGGTAACGAGTCTCTGCATCTTTCAAGGCTCGGCTGACGTAGTACACTGGTTGTTCATTGCCATTTACATCTTCTTGGGCAATCAACGCGCCTACAGCGTATTGATTGGTGGCCAGGTATAACAACAGCGGCTTCCTCCGGATCGGGGCTTGCACAGTGAGGAGGTTCATCATGAGCTCCTGTAGCCTTCGGAAGGCTGCCTGCTGTGCATTGCCCCACTCAAAGTTTTGCCCTTTCTTGAGCAGCCTGCCGAAAGTTGAGGTAATAGATGGCAATCCCGGGATGAACCTCCTAATATATGAGACTTTTCCTAGGAAGCTCTTTAATTCTTTAGCCGTGGTTGGCGGTCTCATAGTTGCTATGGCTGTAGCCTTGGCTGGGTCCACACTTATTCCTTTGCTATGGACTAGAAAGCCCAGAAATCTCCTAGAGGACACCCCAAACGCGCACTTAAAAGGATTCATCCTTAGCTTGAAAACCCTGCATCTTTCGAATACCTTCCTCAGTACTTGAGTGTGCTCTTCCCGTCCTCTTGACTTTACCACTATGTCGTCCACGTAGTCTTCTAATTTCCGGTGCATCATGTCATGGAATATGGCTGTCATTGTCCGCTGATAAGTCGCCCCAGCGTTTTTTAACCCAAACGGCATTACTGTGTAGTAGAAGTTGCCTATGGGTGTTCTGAAGGCAGTCTTTTCTGCATCTTTTGGTGCCATCCTAATCTGATTATACCCACTGAAACCATCCATGAAAGAAAACATGGCATTTCCTGCCGCAGAATCTATCAACAGATCCATATTTGGCAGCGGGAACTCATCCTTTGGAAATGCTCTGTTAAGACTTCTAAAATCTACACAGCATCTTATCTGCCCGTTCTTCTTCTTTACTGGCACAATATTAGACAACCAACGAGGATGTTGAATGGGTTTGATGAATCCCGCGGCTAGCAGCTTCTGCACTTCTTTGGTTATCTGCTCTTCTATCTCGGGGTGAAACACCCTGGCAGGCTGAATTACTTGTTTAGCTCCCGGGTCTACGTTTAGCGTGTGTACTACCAGTGCTGGGTCCAACCCGAGCATCTCACTGTAGTCCCATGCAAAAACGTCTCTATATTCTTTCAACAGCATTATTAGTTCCTTCTTTTCCTTTTTTGACAACTTTGAACTGATTGAGATCGGCTTTGGATTCTGTGGATCAACTCCCAAGTTTACTTCCTCTAACTTTTCTTCTGCCGTAATCTGCGGGTCTTTTTCTGCCACCATTCCTTTGTCACCATCTTTTTCCTCCAATCTTTTTTGAACATTGCAACATACGGGGCTTTCGTGTCCCCATTCCTGTCCGGGGCCCGCAAGTGTTTCATTTGTGGGCCCCGCGTACCTTCATAATCGGTACACAACCCTGCCGTCGGGGCTTCGTATTCTGACGCATTGGGGTACGTCGTCTGCCTCTGCAGCAGGCGTTTCCCTCCTCTTCCTCTTTTGGGACAGGAGCTTTCTCAGGTCAAGTTCGGGGTCATCCCGCATATCTTCCCATTTGGGAACAAAAGTGCCTCATGGTTTTGACACTAGGCTTTCCCCCGACGGCGCCCACTGATCGTAAAACATGGTCTCTACCAAATGGGCCTCTGCCTACTCAAACAGTGATGGATTGGCCGTTATTCGTATTACTCTGCCATTTAGCCTTCCCTTCACACACTAGTGATAGGTTGACGGGACTAGCTTGTGCTTATGCAGCCATGGTCGTCCCAATAACACATGATATGAGACTTCTGTTTTTACCACGTGGAATCGAGCCAACGAAGCTATGGGTCCTACTTTTAGCCACAGCTGAATATGGCCTGCGGTGTATTCTCCACTTCCTCCAAACCCGGTTACTTCCATCGGACATCCCTGGATCCTTTTTTCCGAAATACCTGCCGCCCACAGAGTTGCTAACGGAATTAGATTCACCGAAGCGCCCGTGTCTACCAGGGCTCTTTTGATAGGGATCTGATTTATCGATGCGGCCAAATAAAGGGGTCTTCTGTGGTCAGGACTTCCCACCTCCAGGTCTTCATCACTGAAGGTGATTTCACTTGATTCTTGCAAGAAAGCTTTGTCATCTGGAACTCCTGTGGTTAAACATTCAATCCCTGCTCCAGAGACAATGCTGACTAGGGCCTCTGTAGCCACTTTTCGTTCACTTGCCGTGAGGCCCAATTGATCAAACAGGTTTTTGAACTTTGACCTCTTCTGCAGGGTGCTGATTGCTGCAGTAGGCAAGTTTGGGCTTTCTTCTTCATCCTCTCCAGGATCTGCGCAAATTACCACCGCTGCCACACCCTTCCCTTTATGGTTCGGGAGTGGGTTTCTTTGAACTTCTGATTGCATCAACTCCAGGGTTCCTTCTTTGATCCTGCGATGTATCAGTCTGCGGAGTGCCCAACATTCTACGGTAGGGTGCTGCACGTAGTTGTGCAGTCGGCAGAAGCGCGGATCCCTTCGCTCTTCCTCTGTGGGTTCTCTGGAGACTTGGTTGGGTTTAAAAACCCCATCAACTATCCACTTATCCAGGAGCACATCTAACTCCCTTGGGGTGCATGGTATCGATGGGGGAGTGTCACGCTCCTTCCCCTCTGATTTCCTCTTTCTTTCGCCTGCAGAAGCTGTCATGGCCTGCGGGGCGTTCCTTTTGTCAGGAGCTGGTCTTACTGATTGGGCAGTCCTTCTGGCCTTTTACAGCAGCTGTGCAAAATGCGAAATCTCCAGGTTTTCTAGGACAGCCCGATATTCTCTGATCATATTCATCATACACATTTCTACTAACGTCTTTTCCTCACAGTGATCATAGCAGTCGAGTGCTATATCCCTAAACCTCTTGATATATTCCAGCAAATCTTCGCCACCTTTTTGCTTGGTAGCTTGCAAGGTTGCGAGCGTCACTGTTTCTTCTCCATGGAAATACTTAGTGCATAATACATCCACCATATCATCCCAAGTCGGTATCGATCCGGGCTTTAAACCGGTATACCAAGTGTAGGCTCGGTCACATAATGACTTCGAGAACTCCCGAAGGCATAGATCTTCATCTGCTGCATAAGGTCCGATGGTGTCGATAAACTTGCTTACATGTTCAACAGCACTCCCTTTCCTACCATCATATTGTGCGAAGGTTCGAGGTTCATATCTCTCCGGATATGGCTTGCTGAGCACTCTCAGCGGGTAAGGCGGTCTTCGTGCATAAAACCTTTCTTTTGGCACTCTGGCTCTTTCACGTTCCAAGAGAGCAGCTACTTCCGCCATTGTAATGTAGCGTTGCTCAGCGTTTGGCGGGACACCCCCAGCAGGTGTTTCTTCTTTGTCTGCTGCATGCTCTAGGTCATGTTGGCTTCCTTTTTCTTTTGTCCTGCCCGTCTTTAGCTGCCGAATTTCCTCCATCATCTGTTGCTGTGAATGTTGGAGCGCCTGTAGTACCTCCACGAAGGCATTGGGGTCGCTATTGGGATTCTTGGCCTGCGGCTGAGGCCCAGCCCCCATTCCCGTAGCGTCCTCCACCCGGTTGGACTGATGCTGGCGGGGTGTTGTTGGTCTGGATTCTGCTTGAGAAGGCACGGCGCTCATGTTTCGCGTCACCCTGGACTTTGGCGGCATTTGCTTGCGAGGAATCTCGGTCCCTATTTGTTTCCCAACTCCCTAGTGGAGTCGCCAAATTTGTTGCTGCGTTTTGGGCCGGTTTTGTATTGGGCTGGATTATTCCATCCTGCCGTACTAAGCCCAAGTGTGTTCTGGATTGGAGAGTCGGGACCGGCCCAGTTGTACTTCACCCTAGCCCGGCTTGTGCACAAGCTATGCCTTAGTCCAGCACGATCACGTTTTGAAATTGTTGCGGGCGAATCCTTTATAAACAACTGCCGCAGACAAGTATGCTACAAATACATATATAACTAGTTTGCTGTGCTTTAAATAAGCAAATATCTGAATAAGAACATAAAGATGATAAAGATAGACTTAAAGAGGATAGACACAAGGAAGAAAAGGAGCAGGACTCTTCGGCCAGTCAATCAGGCTTTCAGCCTGCGGTGATATGTCGGAGAAAACTTAAGTCAAAAAGGAGACAACACTCCCTCAATGCGACTAATTTCTCTAAAGAGAAATTAGTGACCTTGAAGGAATGGTCCTAGATAACCTCTGTTCTGAATACAAGTCCATGGAGAATGTGGTTTCTCGAGAGGAATCGACAACCCATCTTGGTGCATGCCTAGTTTGCCTCTCTTTCACTTTGTTTTCTTTCTTTTTTACTCTGTTTTTTTTTTTCTTTCTTTTCTTTCTTACTCTGTTTTTCCTTTCTTTTATTTTCTTACTCTGTTTTTTTTTCTTTCTCTTCCCTCGGTTCCGTCCCCTTTTTCTGTGCATCGGGAGCACCTTATATAGCACTTTGTGATGCATTATATTTACCCTTTTACCCCTGTAACCATCTTTGTCTGATGTGTGTACCCACCCGACCATTACTGGTTGGTCAGGCACCCGGCCAGCGCCACGTTCCTGCGCTGGCTGCGGCGCACTACATCTCCAGACAAAATATAAGGGTATTTTGTTTGTTAGCTTGCCATGGCATTCTCTCTTACTACGGCAGAGCACTCTTTCTCTCTCATGGCATGCACCAGAAGGCTCCAACTCAGTTTTACCATTTTCGGGTGCTATGTCATCCCAGCAGGACATTCACCCGAAAGTGGCCTGAGTGGAAGCCCCGAAATGGATCGCCCCCTCTCCCCTCTGCCAGACCACACCCTCCTTACCTCTGACCCGTGGCCTACCTTCGCCTGTATTGGCTGGGTACGGGCTGGTGAATCTAGGCCTTGCGAGTGCCTATGTCCGTCCAAAATTCATTTGTCGGTTAATCGCTTGCCATGGCTTGGGTGTTTACTTTTCCCGCCTCTGTGTAGACCATCGATTCTCTTCCCGTGGTTTGGGCTCGCCCCGGCTATGGGCCTGCTGTATTGAAATGGCTATACTCTTTGGGTTCATCAATTCCTTTCTCAATGGCTTGGTTAGCCCACTGGGCTCTTATTGCCTCTTAAGTCCGCGGGCTCCCGTGTCCCGTTCATTCTTCTTTGGGGCATCCTTGGCCCCTTACAATCTCATGTTTTCCATGGGCCCTCATTACCTTGTTGGGCTTCCGCGGTCCAACCATTCTTTATTTTCTTTAGAGCCCATAAACTGTGGCTCCGTATTCTTGCTTTACTTTAGGCTTGCCACAATGGGCATAGCCCATACTTACTTCCCTACATCTACGGCCCATGGTTCTTATCTTTCCGGGCCTTTTCAGGCCCGCTTATCTCTTCAAGACCCGTTTGCTTGCTTTACGGACCTATTCCTACCGCTCAGATTTAATTGGGCTTGTTCTTTGATTATGGGCTCTCTCCTCTTTCTGGGTTTTATTGCAAAAGTGAGCCTCAACACAATCTAACAGTTAGATTTTCAAAATTCACACTCAATATAGTGATATATGAGGAGTTTGTAGAGTTCCTCTCTGAACTAGTTTAGAGAGAAACTTTGTTTTTTTTTTTTTTTTGGTAGATTGATTACTTGAGTAATTTATTGATAGGTTGTTTTTACTTTCCACCTTCTCCACCATGAATTTTCAGTGTTGACCTGTCTTTCATCTTGCTCTTCCAAGATTCATTCTTCACGCTCCACGTTTCATTGCCCAACTTTGATCTGGCTCTTCGTATTCAAGTCTAGTAACTGTTTGCTTTGCACTCTTAAATCAGAGGAGTAAAGAGAGGTACCTGCTTCTGCTGTCCATCATTGCTTTGCTTTACAAATTTATTGTTGTGGCCGGATCATCTACTTGTTCATTATTATAATGAAGTTAACTTTATCGGGGTACGATATCTGATATTATAAAACTATAAAAAAATGTTAACGAGTGCTTTTCTTATTAGGGCATTCGTTAATAATTCATTTAAAAAATTTTTTTATTAAAAATGAAAAAAAATAATTAATATTTTGACAATTTTTTTTATTTCCTATAAAAGTGGAACCAAAATTTTTTTTAAATAAATTATTAACGAGTGTCCTTAAGCATTCATTAACATTTCCTAAAAGTATATACTTTATACTTCATCTTTTGTGATGCTTTGATTGGATATAGTCAATTGGTTGCAGAAACAACAATAGGAACTTAAGACCTTTATGATATCGCACAATTTCCAATGATAAAACAAATTTATCTGGATTTTCTGATTTTAAATATAGCAATTTTAATGTTGCCTTAACAGATTTTTTTTCTATTACTTTGTGTTTTGATGATTTCGTTGAAGTTGTTTTTATTGTTGTGCATACATGAATGGAGAGGCAGTTGAAAAGGCTGGTCGACAGTTCTACTTTTACTAATATACAAAAACAAAGTTTTGGCCCTTTTGGGCTTAAGCTTATTTATTTTTAGGATGCACAAGTTCCGCTAAAATGCCCTTATTGAATTTTTTTTAATTTTCTCCAATTTTATTTAGATATAAGATACGTGTATTTTTAAAATCAAATAAATGACAACACATGTTGTATATCATACTAAAAATAGCAGATAATTAAATGATTCAGACTCCTTTCTGGTTAAAATATAAAATTAATTGAGTAGTTTGAAAATATGAGAGAGAGGATATTTTTTTCAGTTTGACTGCATATTTTTTTTGATAATGAAAGGATGAACTCAAAATATAAGTTCAATCGGTGAGCTATTACGCATATAATTATAAATATTTATTATGTAAACAAAAAGTAAATATAATATAAACTGCATTGATATGTGAATAAATAAAATCAAGATACAGAAATTATAGATTGAAGAAAATAGAATGGAAACACTTGTTTGTGATCAAGGGCGGTGTTTAATTTTAATTTCAACTGTACATGCTTAAAGATAAGAGGCGGTGTTTAATTTTAACTTTAACCGTAGATGCTTGAAGATAAATTTCGTTCCTGAGAGCATTAATATCCGATGATGAAAAATAGTATCTATTTTACATTATCAAACATTATTTTATTTATTTTATCAACTTATTTCGCAACTTATCTTATGTCTCGGTTTTTATTTTTAGATTCAACCCATTAAAATAATACTAGCCTCTGAGCGCGTGTAAAAATTAATAATTTATATTTATTATAATTTAAAATTTTTATTCATTTTCAATCACAAAAAAAAAAAAAAAAAATACGTAGATGAGTTTTGTAAATTGAAGAAGTTTATTAACTAACAAAAGAGTGATCTTATTTTGTAGGGAGTTAGTGAACAGAAGTAGGAATTTAAATCAACATAAAAGTAAGAATTTATTAAAAACATGAAGGAATTTCAACGTAGAAGTAGGAATTTATTATTTTTGTCAATTTACTATTTTAACTCTATTTTTAAGTTTTAGGTAGGAGTATTTTTGACAATAAAAAAAATAATAACTATCTTTCTTTTGCCAATTTACTATTTTAACTCCATTTTAAAATTATTGGTTAATTAAATTTGGGATATTTTTGACATGAAAAAAAGCAATAACTAACTTTATGAATCCTCTTAACTTTTTGAATCCTCTTAATATATACAATAAACCAACCATCAAATAATAATAATATAATATACACTTCACACTTCTCTTTTCTTCTCTCTCCATCAAAACCATGGCCAGCAATCACCACCACCACCAGCAACCCATCACCACCAGTAACCCATCAACGCCATCACCACCACTACCACTGAAAACCACATAATTCGAAAAAAAAAAAAATACCACGACACCAGACACCAACACCGAACCACAACAACCCACAAATCACCAGCCACCACTACTACAACATTAACACATCACAAACCCAAAAAATTTAAACAAAATTTCCATACCCACAGAACCACAAACAACCACCGAGATCCACACCCATTGCCACTGCCAAACCCACCACCGAATCACCAGCCACCACCGCCAATCAAACACCACGACCTAAGACCGATCTTCAAAACCCAAAATGACCAAGAAACCACGACCCAAGACCAATCTTCAAAACCCAGAAACACCGATCAAACCCGACCCATGCGAGCCACGACCCACGCAAGCCATGCCGATTTGCCACCACCAAACCCAGCCACCGATTCAACTCCACCACCAAAACACCACCACCAAAACGCCACCACTAAACCAGCAATCACCGATTCAGAGAGAGGGAGACCGAGAATGGGAACGGCTTAGGACTTGGGTTGCTGGCGGCTTGGCGGGCAGTGGCTAAGGAGTGGTGAGGAGTTGGAGGAAGAAAGAAATAAAAAAATGAAGGTGGAGAAGAGAAGGACTGGGTTCAATGAAGAAGAAAGGTGAAGTAGAAAGAAAAAATAGAGAAAAAATGGTTGGAGGAAGGAACAAAAAAAAAATTGAAAGGGAGAAGACTTTGCTGGGTTTGGTTCGGTGAAGTCTGTGAAGAAGAAAGAGTACTGAATGTGAAAAAGAAGGAGAAAAGAAAAAAAGGTGAGAGAAAAGCTTAGTTTAATAAAAAAAGAGAGAGAAATTAATTAAAAAATATTTTTTTATTTTAGCTTTGAGCTACAGTGCACATCTATTTTTAGAGGTGCACTGTAGCTGAGAAGCTAAATTTTTTAGCTTTGCCTCCACTGCTGCTTCTCTCCTTTTGTGCTAAATAGCTATATTTTTAATAATATAATTATTTAGCACCACTGCTGTAAATACTCTTACTGTTATGTTTTGACTTTTGAATCTCTTGGACACGCACATCCAAATCCAGCTCAACTAGCTTGCGCACATGTGTGAGTGACCCCACTTAAGTTGGTCCTCCCTTCCACAAAAGTAGGGTGCCCGTCAAACTCACGTATGGAGAGAAATTCTCAAGAAAATTTCACCAAAAAAAAAAAAGAAATTCTCAAGAAAATTGTTGGAGACTATGGAGAGGTCACAAAGCAGAGCTTGAAGCTCAGAAGCAAAAATTATTTTAAATTCTGGATTAAAAAAAAAAAACTTCATCAATAAAAACTTCAATCCGAATGTAAATTTTTTACACACAATCCAATTTCTAAATTTCACAGAAATATCAAATCTATTGTCTTCAACACCCTATCAAAATTCTTCGAAATCCTTCGACTCAGCACCGGCAGAAAGAAACACTACCCCAATATTAAAAAGGAAAAAAAAAAATTTGTGGTTACAAACAAACCCTGCGGCCAAGCAAATTATCATTCAACCAAAACCCAGTATAAAGATTCAACCAAATTTTTTTTCTTTCAATAAAAATTTATAGGGTGGACAAATGAACGTCTTCCCATACAAGAGACCCAATTTCTTCACTAAATGCACTGGATTATGCTCTCTTTGCAGATAAACAAAGTGGGGCAAGCAAGTTGACCAAAATCCATTTTCAAGAGTCGACCCACCACAAATTTGCATCGAAAACAATTATTGAAGTGTAGAGAAAACAGAACTAAACAGAATAAAGGGGTTTTGGGTAGGAGGAGTTGAATTGGACTAGTCAGTATCAACTCGAAGCGATTCCTCTTTGGTCTTGAGTTCAGTATTGATAACTGGTGAGACTCGTCTGGTTAGGCTTTGGTTCTTGGTCAGATTGAAAGGTCTTCTCTCACGACTGAATCTCGCGTTGTGGTTAGGGCCAGAGGAAATGACTTTAGAAAGAGAGTGAGTTAGATCTAAATTGAGAAGAAGGAGAGGAATGTATGTTTTTACTAGTAATTTCATGTTTCTGTGAGAGATTAGGTCCAGATGGTGTTGGGTTTGATTTGGTACTTAAATTTTCTTATCAAAAAAAAAAAAAAAGATTCCCTGTTGAGTGTTTGTTTGGAAAGAAAATTTTGAACGTCCAGGAATTTTTGGGGGAAAAAATTTCTCTATGTTCATGTTGAAAATTTATGTAATAGATTTTAAATATTTTTTTGGTTTTTGTTTTTGTTTTTGTTTTTTTGTTTTTTTTTTTTTTAAGTTGCATGGGATACATAATAACACATGTCATGATTTAATTGGCCTAATCAGCATAGGTAATAGTAACTAACATGACACTTAACAGACACATTAGTCAAAAATTAACGGAGGGCTAGCTATCAAAATTGTACTCCTATTAAACTTTCAGGTGTAAATTTCACGTTCTGAAATATTAATATGTAAAATTTAAATATTCTTAAACTTTAAGGATATTTTTTATTTTTTATTTTTTTGGGAACAACTTCAGTAGTATAGTTTGCATTTTAGAGAAAGAGAAAAGATAGCCCAAACACCCCATGTTCTTTGAAGTGTAATAAAATGTGGAGAGTCAACCCTAATATTCCAATACTTAGTGGTGCATTGCAGGAACAAGCATAAAGTGCTTAACAACAAAAGAATGGATAAACATGCAAAGTGCATTAAACTAGAACCATTTTACCGATACAACAGGGATGAGAATTTTTTTTTTTTTTTTTTTTTTGAAACCTCAGGGATGAGAATTTAATAGAAGTGGAATGGGAGCGAGAGACAGGGCTTTACTATATTGCCCCATTCACCCTCAGACCTTAATCCTGATGCTCTTAAGTTGCTGAGAGGGTTAAGTGTAGTAAAGGAAATAATGAATGAATTTGTGTGTTAGATATGAAGGGAGCTTTGTAGCATGCTTGATACGTCTTTAGGAACTGATCTTTTAATAATGAGTGAAATTATGGGCCTCCATGTTGTTAAAAATATGGTAAACCTCAAATTTCTTTTAGCTTAGGTAAAGGAATGGATTGTTTGAGTCATGGATAAGAAAAAATATTGACTAAACCTGATTAGCTGCGCATTCCCAGGTAATTGCAGCGCACGAGGAAGTTGCTTTATTTGGTAGAATTCATTAGAATTCAGCCAATAAATTAAGGGAGAGGCTTCTATCCAGTGGCCAATTTCACTGGGCACGCTAGGATACGAACACGTGTCCAAAACTGGACACGTGTCCAGCGAAATTGGCCACTGAACACAAACCCAACTCATAAATTAAAATGCTTGGAAGTAAAAGAGTTCACAATAATTTGGAAGTAATTACAACTCAAAAGTTTTTAAATAGCTTTGAAAATGATTCTGAAAAATGATATTTTTTTTCACTGTTTTGGTTACAACTTTTGATCCACAAATAATTTTAGAGTAATGTTTATTTCATTGGAAAGTAGACATCCTGTAATTTAATTTGAAAATAAATTTTGCATAATTTAGAATTATATTGAGTGAGTTATGCCCGATTGAAGTTGGACTAAAACTATAGTCAAATTTAGGGTTATTGGGAAGCATGCGTATGCATGACCGAAACTTGCATATGCAGGCTCATTCCCAGGTGCTCAGAACTTGAGTTTTCGGCCCTTAAAACATCATTCTTTGATGGGACCCAACCCCTAGACCCTTAGGACCATCTAAAAACATCTAAAAAACCCCAAAACCCTTATTTTAAAGAATAAGTACTCACCTTATGTCTCCAATCCAAACCCTATATAGAAAGAGTTAATTTTTTGTCTCCATCTTTTCTAAAACCTATTCCCTCTTTTCTAAACTCACACAGTAGCACATAAGCACTTTTTTTTTTAATCTTTGCAAACCTCTCTCTAGTAGACTTCTAGGGCAGAAACTAGTTTTTAACATTGTTCTCAAAATCTTTTTGTTCTTGAGTTGTGATTACTACGTTCTATTGCATTCTTTAATTTCCTTTGTTTTCTCAATCTAATCACTATGTTTTTGATACTGAAGAATCGGTTAAACAAACTTTAAACTCATAATCTTAAGCAAGGTGAGTATTCTTTCCATGAACCCCTCCTTTTCTCAACATGATTCACATGAGTTTCTTAACATAGTTTATCTAATTATTATTTGATATGCTTGATGTTCTTTATTCATTTTGATATGTATTAATATGATTTTAGGCTGATTATACTTTGTTCAATTTGTTCTTGTGTCTTTATTTTATTCTTATGTTATATTTAATATGTTCTTGGTGTGATGTTGGCTTAATATTTATATTTTGTTTTGTTCAATGATTATGATATTGGTTTTGTAATATTAATCTAACCTTGATGTAGTTTTTATTTAGTTTTTGTGTTTCCTCTTCTCTCTCTCTCTCTCTCTCTCTCTCTCTCTCTCTCTCTCTCTCTCTCTCTCTCTCTCTCTCTCTCTCTCTCTCTCTCTCTGATATAAACTCAAGAAAGCATATGATTCAATAACATGTGATTTTTACTGTTTCTGTGTTAAGGATTCGTACACATACTCGAATATGTGTGTGCATATTTTTGAACATGCATATCCACAGTTAAGTATGCGTACACACCTCGAACCCAAATTTGGGAAAAAATCTTGTTATATTTTTTTTTATTTAGTTATTTTTCATATGTTATTTGATTCTGTTTGACTCTATTTAGGTTAATTATTTATGTTTATTAACTTTCCGTATTTTATTTGTTCAATCTTGCCATGTTTGTTTTATTTGATATTTTTTCCTTGTATGTTTCATTTAATTGTTAGTTTTCATGTTTAATAGTATTTCTATAATTTAATTTTAATTTGTTACCTTTTCTATTATTGTGTGATATATAACATGTTGTATCTTTTTAATTAAGGGTGTGGTGTATGTTTAGGTTAAGGATCGGGACTCTCTTAATAAACTCTTTATTTAAAGATGATCTATCAACACATAATGGAGGTCGGCCCACAAGCCGGCCGATCTTAAGTGCCTAACACATTCTCAAGTTGTACCTAAACTCCGGACCCATAATTTGGTATGCAAACATATGTGTGTAAGTAAGTGGCCCAAAAAGCCTAATTTGGTTCCTGGACCTAAACCAAGTGGCAACTTCATTTTCACTCTCTGCCTGGTCCACTCCAGGCTGAGGCGTACTTCCCATGAGGGAACCTCTCGATCTATCAAGACAACCTTTTGCCTCCACGGTAGCTAGCTCGATACTTCTTGATCTATTGAGCTTCACATTTCAGCAAAAATCAGCAACACGAAAAGATCCATAACTTATTCGTTTGAAGTCCGAATTGTGATTCGTTTGAACTGGTATTTAAAGGAAATTATAAGGCATATATTGGAAGGGTTTTTAGAGAGAGAAAAACTCTTTTTGTGCTATTAGGGTTTTTGTAACCAAGTTTTCTCAAATTCACCATATTGAAAAGTTTTAAAGTAAATTTGAAGTTTGTTTCGTGAAAAAGTTGAAGCCATAACAACCACCACAGACTTGCTGCTATGAAGAAAACCCTCAAGAAGTTCTAGAAGTTAGTCAGAGTTTTTGATTGAGATTATGGGTGTGTCATCCACGGAGCGTTCATATATTATAGAGTTCAAATGTTCTGATGCGGTAGAAGGTTTCTACTGTAAGTTCATCTATTGGAATTGTAGAGTCTAGAGATAAAGGTTTTGTACTAGATTTTAAACTTCTCTTACTATAGTGGATTGCTTTTTGAGTAGGTTTATGCCCAGGTTTGTTTTTACTATGAAACTGGTTTATTTCATTGGTTTTTCTAGGTCATTATATATTGTGTTATTTACTATTTCAGTGCACTGGATCCAATGAGATATTGGCACATGACAATTTCTAGATATATGGCAGCATCCTACTAGGTCCAGTGCATAGGACACTAGACTCAAGCCAAATCCTTTTTATAGTGTGTTTGGATTATCCTTTTTCTATTTGCTTAAAGTTGACTGAAGAACAATATCTAGAAAACCAAAGGCTTAAAAAAGATGTATATAAACAAATAAACTAAAAGATAAAGTTAATCCAAATGCATGCTAAATGGACTGGATTTAAATAATAATAATAATAATTATTATTATTATTATTATTATTATTATTATTATTATTATTATTATTATTATTATTCTTATGACAATATTACTACTAGATCTCAATTTTAAATAAAAAGTTGAATATATAGGGTATTTCAGAAAATTTAGTGAAAATTTCTTTTAACTTAATTTCATTTTTTTTAATTCCTTCCAAATTTTGGGAGAATGAAAATTTGAGGTTTTGAGGGAATAGATGGCAATTAATGTTTCCTCCTATCTATTTTATTTCCTTAATCGCATCAACGACTTATTGACAGCAATGTGCAAAATGAATTTTTTTTGAAACTCAGTGACCAAATTGAATGCTTTTATAAGTACCAAAATAATAATTTCCCAAAAATATAGGGGGGAAAAGTGTTTCTGTCAACATTTTATTCTTTCTTTCTTTCTTCTCCAGCCCTTTCTTTTAGGGGACAGTAGATGCGAAGTAAAACCAATTTGGGGCTGGACTATGATGAGTTAATGACAACCGAAGTAAAGCCAGATAATTGAATCAAACGACAGATTAACGAGCAAAAGGAAGAGTATCATTGCCCATATAAAAAATACTTTTCTCTATGCTACCAAATATTGACAATTGAGCAAAAAAGCAGGCTGTTTTCCATTCCTCCACACAAACTGCAAAGAAATTGATCAACTATGGTAAAAAATAAATAAATAAACATTTGTCAGTGTTTCACTTTCACAATAAAACGATTACTAAAGAACAAAATATCTTTAATTAATCTGGGATTTAGTAGGCCTTGTTATCTATTACTATTACTAAAAATAAAAGCCGTTGATCAAGGACGGTCAATATGCTGAAAAATAGATACAATTTAATTCCTTTTTTTTTTTTTTGCTTTTTAAACTTTTTTTTTTTTTAGAGAAGTAGAGCAAATAAAATCAATTTAGAATGGCTATAGCCAGGAACTGCAATAAGAATCAAATATTAAAATCACCCATCATAAAAGAAGGCAATCAAATAGAAAATCCCAAGGGGTGGCACAGTTGATCGAGAACTGCACTTATGTTTACAACAAAATTAAAATCAAAGAAAAATTAAAATAAATAAAGATTCTAAAGGAAGTACCTCTCTCCTTCGCAAAAAAGTAGCAAGCTATTTTTCTGGAAGATCACGTTGTTTACTGTGAAAGTTGGGACTAGGTTTTTTTTTTTTTTTTTTTTTTTTTTTTTGGGATCGAGTTAAGTGGAAACAAACTGAGAGGATGACAGCATGAAAACTGCGACAAAAATTAATTCAAAGGAAAGTGAAAACAAGGAAAGGAAACCAAAGAACGTATTCTCCTTCAGGCTTCAGCTGGAATCTATGGAATCAAAACAAAGATGAGGGTTGCACTAATAGCCAAATGAGAGTCAAAGAATGATATTAAACTTGTCAACTTGGAAGGTAAGAAAAAAAGTAGTCTGTGAATTGAATAGTGTCTAGATGCAGATATTGTGTATGTGTAATTAAGGAAGAAAGTTAACCATCAAAGCATATTACTAAAATTTCAAATCCAGCTACTATGATAATGACAATTAACCTAATACTGTATAATATAACTTGAAATCAACCTAATCTCTTCTTGTTAGCAGCAAGGGTGGCTTGATGCATTTGGGAGCCTAAGACAAAGATTGAAATTGAAGTCTTTCATATATTTAAATGACTTTTAAAAAAAATTAAATATTATTTAAACTTTATTATCTTGTTTTATATGCAAAATTATTACTAATCAACATGAACCACGTAGAAATTATTTTTTAAAAAATCTATAGACACTAAAAATTTGACAAAGCTTTTCACATTTGTTGATGTGGTAAATGATAGTGGTAAGTAAAATAATGATGTTGGTGGTGGACCTTAGTGAGAACTAGTTAAAGTTGGCCAACTCAACTATTATGAAAATGTTGTGAATTTTTTTATATCTTTTTTTTTTTTTTTTTTAGAAGTGCTACATTCACATTATTTTTCACAACAAATTTTAGGAGTTAAGTTATTACTGGTTCTAATTTGAACTCATCACTAAAATTATTTTTTTGCCATCAATAATAACATACTACTTAAGATTTGTTGTGAAAGTGTTGTGAAAAATGTTGTGGACATATCATTTCTCTTTAAAGTTTTGAGTTGTGCCTTTTATTAAGGTGAAGATACTATTTTGGTCACTATATTTTAAGATTACAGTCAATTTGATTCATACTATTTTCAATTTGCAGTCAATTTGGTCCCGTTACCTCATAAACAGAAAATGTGTACGCAATAATGGTGTGCATAGTTGGCATACTTAGGCCTCGCTTAGAAGGAGAGAATGGAATGGAAGGGAAAGGAATGAAAAAAATAATTTTAGAATATTCTTCCATTCTCTTGTTTGAGAGTTTTAATGGAGGGAATGGAAAGTCCATTCCCTTGTTTGAGAGTTTAAGTAGGAGGGAATGGAATTGGTAGGGGGGGAACATTCATTCCTCTCTATTCTCTTAAAACCTCAAATTTTTATTCCCCCCGAAATTGGAATGAATGGGAGGGAATGAAATTAAATTTAATGATTTTTTTACTAAAACTCCCAAAATACCCCTATATATTCAACCTTTTATTTTAAAATAGGGGTTTAATAGTAATATTGTTATAAAATGATTCCATTCCATTCCCTCCATGTTGCTCCCAAATAAGATTACTTACATTCCATTCATTTTCATTTCTTTCCATTCCTTCATTTTAAAATATCCAATCAAGGTTACTTAATTCCATTCTATTCCATTCCATTCCATTCTTTTCGCTTATTTAAATACATTCTATTCCATTCAATTCATTTCTATTCCCTTAGTGTTGACGCAATTAACAACATTTTTTTAATTAATAAACATTAAAAAATGCGTGAAAAAAAAAAAAACAAAATAATTTCCCACAAAAGTTCTTTCATGTTTTGGAAATCAATAACTCATGTTTTTTTATCTAATTATACAGATCATAAAACACCCATTAGCTCGGATTTACAAAGAACTGTTTCACAAACTTGGCTCTAATCTACTCAGATTTACAAACAAAAAGGCAAAACATTAAAGAAATATCTAAGCCTAAGATCTGAGGGTGCCACCACTGTCATGGAGGTTCAAGAAGATTGAAGATTTTTCGTTCTACTGATGTAGACTCGATCTCTGCCACTAGCAAAGCTAATCAACATCAGTACAACAATTTCCACCCATTCACGCAAGTGGCTAGTAGAAAAAATCAACATCGGACCCATTTCTTGGTCTCATCGATGATAATGCAAAAGGTCAAAGTTATATATTTTTGAATTATATCCGAGTTAAGGTCAAGATTGGATTATGTCTAGGTTAGAAAATTTTAATTTTTGTATTGGGAACATTCTTGCTGTAATGTGCGACATATTTGGATGTTTAGTGGAGGCGTTGTAGAAATGCCGAAGCAGAATATCACTCTGAATATGGAACGCTAGGCTTCAAAGTTTTGTTTTTCCTTGTTTGGTTTATGGGATATCATGGGAAAATTGATGAAAGTTTAGGCTCTGTTTGGTTTTTTTATTTTTCATCACTCGTCACTCCTCACTCAATTTTCGTCACTCATTACTCATCACTTAAAATACCTCAATTTCCCCCACCCAAATGCCTTCATCACTCACTCATCACTCGGTTCTTTTGTTTCAAAAAAAAAAAAAAAAGTCAAAGAATGCAGCTAATCAGAGGCAACAAAGGCATTTCCAAAAAAAAAAAATAATAATAATAAAAACAAAAAAAAAAAGTCAAAGAATGCAGCTAAACAGTAAAAAATGGTAGATTTAATTACAAAAATGCTATTGAAAACTGAGTTATGGAAATAGAATTATGGTGCTCCTAAACGGACTTCTTGCTATGGGTCCCACCACTTTTGAATTATGAGTTATGAAAATAGAGTTATGAGTTATGGAAACTAGAAATCCAAACAGCCCTATATTTTTCAGTTTTGGTTTTCATTTTCCCATATCTTTTACAATTAAGAAATAATATTTTTTTTCTTTTTTCCTTTAAATGTTGACATGAAATTTTTAATTTTTATTAAAAAATTTATTATTATTTATGAGGAGTGCAAAATTCACAACAAATTATATGTAGTAAGTTATTATTGGTTCTAATCTGAATCTACAACTTAGATTACCCATAATAACCAATAACAACCCACCACTGAGGATTTGTTGTGAAAATATTGTGAACATTTCTCTTATTTTATTAGTTACATCAGATTTAAGTTTGCCAACTATATACACAATTTGCCACCGAGGCATTTTCTGTTAGTGAGTTAACAGTAGAAACTAAATTGACTGCAAATTGAAAATAACAGGAATTAAATTTACTGTTACCAAAATTTAGGACTAAATTGTCTGTGACCCCAAAATACAGAAACCAAAATAGCATTTTCACCTATATTTTATTTTAAATTTTTTTTATAATTTTTTGGTACGCATTGACTCTCTATTTTAAATTTTAACCCCAACACTCTGGAACTCATAGTTCAAAAAAATTAACCACTTGTGAAATTGAGAAAATTCTTAGGTACTCTTAGAATATGAACAAATTGTGCTCTCTCCTTTCACATTTGTGGTAGACCTTACCATGAATTTAATGAGTAGGCTTTACTATAAATGTAAGATGAACGAACATCATTCTCCGTACTCCGAGAGTACCTAAGAAATTACTCGTAAAATTGGATATTTTTTTTTAAATAAAAATTATATTATTTGGCATCAGCCCATACTTAGGGGTAGTTTTTTCTATCTTACCCATTTAATTTTTATTTGCAACTCTTTCAAAATAACCAAAACAAAACAATATTATCTGCAATAAGCCTTTTATTATACGGTACATATTGGGAGAAATTACCCACTTCTTGATAGGAGCAAAGTCTTAACTAATATTATTAACCAAGTGTGAATTTACCAACACAAAGGTATTATTATAAATAAAAAGAAAACCAATGCAAAGGTATTGAAAGTTAGCTACAATAAATAACAACGCTATGCTTCTAGCAAGACATTTAAATTGGAATCCAGTTATCCTAGGGTGAAATTATCAAAGATATAGAAAGCATACACTGTTAGGTTCAATAGGTATAGGGTCATAACTCACAAGAACAAATGCGAAGCAGGAATAAAATATCATATAAGGAATTTGGATAGTAATAATTTACAAGTGAAAGTGGTCACTACAACAAATTTGTAAAGCAAAGTAAAGATGAACAGTAGAAACACTTACCTCTCTTTACTCCTCTGATTTAAGAGTCCAAAGCGAATGAACAGTTATTAGCCTTGAACACGAAGACCCAGATCAAAGTTTTGCAATGAAGCGTAAAGGGTAGGGAATTAAGTAGGCAGAACGTAGAGCGTGAAGGATGAATCATAGAAGATGAAAAACAAGTAACACTGAAAATTCATGGAGGAAAAGGTGGAAACAAGCATCCATTAACAAAAATTCAAGGACTACATCGTAAACCACAATTTTTGTTACAACTATATTCACAAGACAAAAATGTGAATGGTAAAGAAAAAGTGGTGGATTCATATGAAAATAACAGACAACTAGTTGTACTCTGCAACATAAAATAGTTGATGACATTTTATGCATTATTAATAATTAATAAATTACCCAAATTAAAAAAATAAAAAATAAAAATCACAAACAACTGATCAAAATAAAAAGGCAAAAATAAAAGAGAAAGATTAATGCTAGGAACATATAAAATGATACACAACTTGTACCACAAGGACCCACCATCACACTTCTATCACTTACAACTCACCACGTTGGTAAGTAGTGGCACATGTAGTGCCATTTTATGTGTACTTAGCATTACTAAAAAAGAAATGATGTGACCAACCGGATCCCACCACAATAAAAATCCAAATAATAATAAATAAATAAAAATAATAATATGACTTTTGTGTTGGGGAGACAAGTACATTTGAGAGCTCTAATAAATAATTAATACTAACCTCATCACACGAGCTCCGCATGTGCGATAAGGCTTTTTTTTTAATTTAATTTGAATTTATTTATTGTTAGCGAGGTTATATAGGAAGGGATTTTAAAGAAATTAAAATTTGGGATTTCAAATGAAGTAAACTGCTAGGTTTAGTATATGCTAGTTTTTAGGAAGAAAAAAAAAATCAAACGTGCGAGAGATATATTTAAACAGAGAGTGTGTTAATTTTTAGGAAAAAAGTTACCCCGGTAGTTTTTTTTTTTTTTTTTTTTTTTGAATTTTATTGAATTACAATTTTAACCCTAATTTTTATTTTTATTTTTATAGAATAAGGATTATCTAATTAGATTAGGGGTATTTTTGACATTTTTTTGAAGTCATAACTAACTTTCTGAATCCTCTTAATATACAGAGACAACATATAGAGACACACTTTAACCAAAAAGGTTTAAGCCCAATGAATATGTGCCAAATTATATATATATATATATATAAGGAAAAAGTTGAGAGAAAATTTAATTAGATTTTAATTAGAGCCTAATTTTGTGCCATGTGTATACTTAAATTTTTTAATATTTGTGTCAAGTGAATTAATGAGTGCAAAATACTAAGAGTTTAATATTAATGAACTATAAAAAATAAAGAATAAAAATCAATCATATATCTACTTAACAAAAATCACCATATGTTCTATCTTATTAAAAATTAGAATAAAAATGATCTTAAGTAATAGTGCTAAGCTTAAGCAGGAATTTTAACATGCATCTAATTACATTTATCTTTTTCTAATAGTTTGATTAATTATGTTTATTTTTTTGATAAAAAATGTGTTTATTTTTAAATTTATTTATGCGTATGCATGAGTTACAAGCTAGTGTTATATTAACTACTCATTCTTGTAATCATTACTCAATGTGGAACTACACTCACACGTGTATACCCAAGATCGTTTGTGTGGGCTTTATGGGCTTTCCTCGTGTCCAATATACCATTTTTACTCATTCTTCTTATCATTATTCAATACAGGACTTCACTCACACGTGTATACCTAACAATTTAACCAAAAAACCAAAGATATGGTTGGTACAATCCACCACCCAATATGAGCCATCAGATTCACACTAGTTTCTTTGACATATAAAAATAGAAAATTCTTGGCAACTACTTGAATTCTAACACAAATGTAAATTATCTAATAATGTTAATTTACTTGTAAATTTATACTTAATTATAAGAAAAGTTTATGTTTGGTAATGGCTTATTTTCGATAGTTTATTTATATAGTATTGATCAAAGATATAAATTTTTTATGTTAAATGTGTGACAAAAAAAATTAAAACCTAGTTTTTTTCATAAAATCTAAACGTTAAAGCAATAAGCTTTTAGCTTTTAAGCAATTCACAAAGATTATAATGTATTTGTAAACAAAAGAAATTAGATTTAAACATACATAATATTATATATTACATGTATGCATATATAAAAATATATTTATATAAATTAATAGTAAATTTTGTAATTTTATAAATAAATTCTTAAGATATCAAATTAGTATTTATAATTTTTTGATAATATAAATACTCAATTTTTAAAGATACAATATTAACAAATCTAATTTTAATAAGTTCATAAATGAAAATCATTTTATCTATATAACTCAAATAAGTAGTGCTGACTTTCATTCGAAATAAAACTTAATAGACAATTCTGAATTTTTAATAATTGTTAGGACATATGTGATTCATGTTAGGAACATATGTCAATATTTATGTAGTTGGCTAATCCTGTGACAAAACGCACTTTACTTGTAATTGGGCAGATCTAGAAAGTGTTTAATACTTTAAGAAACATGTTGTTCAAGTCTAGTATTAAAGCCATGAAGATTGGACCAAGAAACAAGTGAAGAAGGGCTATTTATTAAAGCTGGACAGATAGCTTGACAGCTGTAGATAGATAGTTGGACAACTGCTCGACAGATAGCTATCTAGCGAGATTTAATGAATGAAGCTCGACAGATTCTCAATCGATCTATCTATCAAGGTTACGGGAATTCAGATTTTCAGATCTGATTTTCGGTCCATGCTTATGTATTTGTGTAGGGTTTTTTTTCTCACAACCCTAGACATATATAAGACTTATTTTAAAGGCCGTCACATAAGAGAATAAAAAGAGAACTCATGCAAAAGGTGACCGATGCCTTATTCTCTCTGAAAGAAGTTTTTGCATCTTTGCGCCTTAGAGTTTTGTAACCAAGTGCTTCTTGATCTTTATTGTTGATGAAGTGAAGAACTTTACAGCCAACAATCCTCTTCAAGTTGGTGTGTTAGTCACGTACTGGGAGTCGTGCATTTTTGGTTAGTCACATACTGGGATCTGTGCATCAAAAAGAGTGGCGTTCATATATTGAAGAATTTAGTGGTTCTGAAGCGGTAGAAGGTTTCTATTGTAATTTCATCTACGGGGATTGTAGAGTCTAGGGACAAAGGTTTTGTACTAGATCTGAAACTTCTCTTTATTATAGTGGATTGCTTTTCGGAAAGGTTTCCCCCCAGGTTTTTTACTGTGAAACTAGTTTGTTTCATTGGTTTTCTTGGGTCATCATATCTTGTCTTATTTATTTTTTTTTTTTTCGCTGCATGAGTTTGACATGATATTGATGTTTGTTTGTTTTAACAAGTTTTATTCATAATAAATCTAATTAACAACTTGGATTTAAAACTTGTTAATTCTATCAACTGTGGTCTAAATTTCCCAACAATAATTAGCTCAATTTAGTTCATTTACAACTCTATTTGTAATAGAGTTTACTTACAACCCTAATTATAATAGATTTGTGGCTTACATTTGAAAACCATCTTTATTTGATGTTCAAGTGACTTTGTCAGACCTTAGTGGGTGTTTAACAACTGTTTCTCTTCCTAATCCTTTTCAAAACTATCACATGGTTCCCTGAGTTGCATGATTAAGGGTGGGCTTGGCTGGCCCGTTTGGATGGAGGGGGGAGGGGGGAGGGGGGAAGGAGGGGGAGTAGAGCGAAGTAAAGTAAAGTTCGCTAAAAATAAGCTAATTTTGAGCTAAATCTACTCTACTCTACCTTCCTCCCCCTCAATCCAAACGGACCTGGCCCATGGGAGGTCTTTGAGTCCATTTCAATTACAAGTGGGCTACATGCCTGGATTTGGATGGGAATGGAAAACTATTTAATTTAAATTTGTCAGTTCGTTTAGACCCCTGTAAAACTAGATTGTTTAACCTAAGTAATTAACCAAGTGAATACTTAGGTTTATTATTCAGATCTAGGTTAAAACAATAACAATCATATCAAGTAAAGCAGCGGAAAAAATAAATAACACAACGATATGATGACCCAAGAAAACCAAACCGGTAAAAAACCTGGGGAGAATTTAACCTAGCTATCCTCAAGGTAAAATAGCAAATCCACTAGAAAGAATTGAAGTTTACACAATAGCGACTTAGACCACTAACATCCTATTGCTACCCAAGTGTAGGAAACTTACTACCACGACCACGTGACAGCTCCGAGATCCACGGACTCCTTCTTTCTTTGACCTTTGCAAAAACACAAACACCACCGTTTGTGACTTTGAGATCCCACTCAAAGATTTAGCAACACAAACTCACCTGTTTGTGACTCCAAGACCACCCTTGAAGGTTTAGATCATCAGCACCTTTGATGATTAGAGAAGACAGCAACTTCAGCAATACCGGATCTTGAGATTCTTCAAGGAACAACACCGGTAGAAGTTATAAGAGAGGTTTTAGGAACAAAACCCTAAATACAAAAGAGGCACACTCTTCTCTCTCTAAAAAGCCTTGTAAAAACGTGCTTAGGGTTTCCTTTATATAGTGGGAGAAGTATATTTGAAACCCTAATCCTTAATAGGTTAGAACTGCTATTTGGGCCAACTTAAAATTCTGCAGATACGACTTTCGATCGGTCGAGCCTGTTTTTCGATCGATCGAACCAGGCAGATTCTGAAATCTTCTTTCTGCAGCTTGTATGTTCTTGTGTGCTCACGATTTGCCAATTGTTCTGAACTTTTAGAACCTAACAATCTCCCCCTTTGGCAATTCGTGACAAAACTTTCATACAAAATGAAATGTTAAAATACAAGAACAACCCAATACAATAAAATGCCCAATTACATCACAAATTCCAATCTAAGACTCATAACCTAGAAGTTACCAAGAAGAGGTAGAAGGTCTTGATCAGAATGCACTTGTCTTTCCTGAAACACTCAACAAACACATCACCGTATGTTTGGAAAGAAAGACATATAAACAAAATGAAGCACAATATAAAAATAAAAGTAAACTAACTCTCCCCCTAAGTTAGATACATCAAAAAGTTTTTTATATTCTCCCCCTAAACAAAATTTTTATATTCTCCCCCTAAACAAAGACAAACAAGATTTCCACATTTCATCTATTTCTCCCCCTTTTTGTCACGTATTGACAAATACAACTCAAACAAAGAGTAAAGTGACAGTAAACATAAGAGAAAAAAGAGAACCAAGGGAACATAAAACAGTTTAGCTCTATAGAAAATAGAGAGAACTCCTCCTATGAAGAGCAACAACTCCCCCTATAAACAACATAGGCAAAAAAAACTTTTCTCCCCCTATAAAAATAGGAAAAACAAAACAAGTTTTGGAAAAAACAGTTTTGGGGAAAATTTAGGAGGTGGGGATAAAAAAACAAGCAAACCAAAAAAAATTAAGTTGAGGATACATATGAAGAAAAATATTCTCTCTTTCAATAAATGCAAACTTGACACTATGTGACCCATAAATAGTTGCATGAGTAGAGAAAATATTTGCACATTAATTATCCTTCATATCTAAGAAAAATATTTTCTGCAATTCACACATAAAGAAAAATAGCATATACTAAAATGTACAAAGGACTCAAAAATTAATCAATCAATTTTTAATTCAAGTTGAGTACCCAATTTAGCAAAGTGTATGCATGTTATGTGTGAAAACAATGAGAGATATGACTGCAAAACTGCAAGATGGACACAGAAAAACAATGCAAGTCATGTGAATCCTAACCATAAATGATGCATGAAAAAATTTGGTCAAAAACTCTAAAAACTGAAAATTTTTCAGTTTCGATCGATCGAGCATCGATCGAATACCAATCGAGTCAAACAGAATCAAACCAAAATTTTTTATCGCAATTTCGATCGGTCGAGAGACAGATTCGATTGATCGAAAATCTGGAAAACTCAAATTTTTGAAAAACAGAGCAATTTAATGCAGTAACTCCTCAAAGCATAGTAATTCATGAATGAAATGCATGAGTATGAGACTGAAAGTTTTTCAAAAACACATGAATACAGCCCAGATCTTCCAAAATTAAGATTTTCAATCAATTTGTCCTTAAAAACTCAAATTTTGCATCAAAATCAAGGAACATATAATCTTGGATGGCCACAACAAAATCACACACACTAACATGTACAAAGTTTAGCAAAGAGTAACTTTGTGTAGTGTGTGCAACTAGCAAAAGTTTGAGAGACATGTGAGGTGATATGTGAATAGTAATCAATCACAAAGTCTACAAAATTCATCACATAAATTTGAAAGAGACTATCACCTAAAGAGTTACATCATATAACTCTCACATCCCCTAGAATAAAAGCTTGCAATCATGTAAGTTTCTTGATTTGCCTCATAATGTACACACCAATTTTAATTGAATTGTGAAATTATTATAGCCCAATAATGTACAAACCAATTTTAACAATTTAACCGAGGCTACACCTTATGTTCTTTTTGTGCATGTGCTACACTTTCTCGAGCACAAAATCTTATGATATGCACTAATGTGTTCATGATTGGCTAATAAATAGTGGTGAGATGGTTATTTATGCCTTTCTCATTAAGTTCAAGTCCGACAGACAAAAGCATGTGACTTCAAGATCAAGACAAAGTGATCAAAAACTATAAACATCTTCCCACACAACATGCACTACAAAGCTTAAACTAGTAAAGTGCAATAAAATAAGCTCATCCAAGCTAAACAAAGTACATAAACATGTTATGTAAAGATAATATGGCCAACCTTGATTACAAATCCATGATATGTAATACAAAACACAAAAATCTTTTTGGTTAAAAAAATTTATGACCAAAACTAAAAAAAACACACTTTGTGCTAAATAATTAAAAATGCAAATGCAATGCATGACAGTGCTTAACCAAGCTATAGAGGGTACACAAACAAGAAATATCAATTTCTTAATTAACCCATGAATACATGTACAAACTAGTACATACTCAAACAAAATCAAAAAATAGCTTAGCACTTATAGAACACATACTTTTTATGTTTCTACACAATATCAAGCATGTTCTAAATCAAGAGAGAAATATCATAATTCATGTAATCCTCAAGAAAAATAAAACTAGACACAAAATAAAATATTTTTGTCTTTTTGAAAATTTTCAATGTTTTTGGATTTTTTTTTAATAAAAAAAACTCAAAAAGAAAAACAACCAAAAACAGAAACAAAACATGTCCACAAATAATTGAAAGAATTAAATCAGGGACAAGTCAACAACACTCACCTTAGAGAATCTTTTCTCACCCATATAGCACGAGTCTTCGGCTTTGTAGGTGAAAATCCATGTGAAGCAGAGTGTATTTGAGGGATTACACCAATCTTCTGAGAAAGACTGAAATCCTGCAATTTCCTTTCACAAGCCAACAAGCTTAAATTTTTCAAAAGCATATGAAATAATTTATTTGGACTTATGGCAGGAGAAATATCATCACATGTCCTAGACTGAAACACAGAATGCTTAAATTTCAATTTATGACAATTAGGACGAATGTGACCGGAGACACCACAAAAGTGACAAACAGGAACAAATTTAGGAACATCAGTATTCCTAACAGCAAATCTAGTCTCAGATTTTGGTTTTTGCCTCAACAAAGAACAATTTGGTCTAATATGACCAACAACACCACAAAGGTGACAGGTAGGAACAAAAACAGATTTCTTTTGCACACTAGCAGTAGGTTTAGACATAGGTCTAGAAACTTCAGCGTCTACATCAGAACTTTTACCTTTGTCTAACCTAGCAAAATAAGCATTTTCTTTATTATTCCTCTTGAAAGGAGGGATATAAACTTTTTCAGCTTTAGGCTTAAGAGAAACAGAAACACTTCTATTATCAACAGCAGGCTTGGTACTAGTCAAATTTTCAATTTTAGCCTTAGATTCAACTAACTCTTGTTCCAAGCTTTTCATCTTCTCATCTTAAGAGGAAATTTGATTTCTCAAAAATTCATTCTTTTTATTAGATTCATCTAATCTAACAATCAATTCCTCTTTTTCAAGATTAGCCAATTTTAACTCTTCCTTGAATTTCGTAGCAATTCTCATAGTTTTCAATAATTCCTTACGAAGAGTTTCATAGGCATCAAAAAGATCAACAGAAACAACAGTGTCCTTTTTATTCAAATCATCACACTCAAAAACAGTAAGACACTTAAAATTATCCATGATAACAGGGATCAAGGATCAACTCTTAGATCAAAGGATCTACAATAGAAGAGCTACCCGCTCTGATACCACTTGTCAGTTCGTTTAGACCCCTGTAAAACTAGATTGTTTAACCTAATTAATTAACCAAGTGAATACTTAGGTTTATTATTCAGATCTAGGTTAAAACAATAACAATCATATCAAGTAAAGCAGCGGAAAAAATAAATAACACAACGATATGATGACCCAGGAAAACCAAACCAGTAAAAAACCTGGGGAGAATTTAACCTAGCTATCCTCAAGGTAAAATAGCAAATCCACTAGAAAGAATTGAAGTTTACACAATAGCGACTTAGACCACTAACATCCTATTGCTACCCAAGTGTAGGAAACTTACTACCACGACCACGTGACAGCTCCGAGATCCACGGACTCCTTCTTTCTTTGACCTTTGCAAAAACACAAACACCACCGTTTGTGACTTTGAGATCCCACTCAAAGGTTTAGCAACACAAACTCACCTGTTTGTGACTCCAAGACCACCCTTGAAGGTTTAGATCATCAGCACCTTTGATGATTAGAGAAGACAGCAACTTCAGCAATACCGGATCTTGAGATTCTTCAAGGAATAACACCGGTAGAAGTTATAAGAGAGGTTTTAGGAACAAAACCCTAAATACAAAAGAGGCACACTCTTCTCTCTCTAAAAAGCCTTGTAAAAACGTGCTTAGGGTTTCCTTTATATAGTGGGAGAAGTAGATCTGAAACCCTAATCCTTAATAGGCTAGAACTGCTGTTTGGGCCAACTTAAAATTCTGCAGATACGACTTTCGATCGGTCGAGCTTGTTTTTCGATCGATCGAACCAGGCAGATTCTGAAATCTTCTTTCTGCAGCTTGTATGTTCTTGTGTGCTCACGATTTGCCAATTGTTCTAAACTTTTAGAACCTAACAAAATTAAATATTTTTTTTTTTTTGGAGAAGGAATGTAAATTAAACAATTAGTTCCATTTGTTTAAATTAAAGGTTTACTTCCTCCCAACCAATCTTTATTCTATTAGTTTATATAGTATTTACACAACAGATTTTTATTTTAAGATGTCAAATTACCGTATTTGACTTATATTTTTCTTCGTGAAGCCAGAGTGAAAATTAAAAGAAACTGGTGTACTCACAGACACCGCACACTTATTATGTAAGTTATTTTCCATTCCGAGTAAATTGGCTAGAAAGAACATACTGACTAAAATACCTCTGAAAATTTATAATTAGGAGGAGATTCTTATTCCTACATCTCTAATTAACTAGCTAGGAATTAATCATATAGTGTTGATGCTTTATAAAGTGTTAAAGGGTGTTAAAGGTATCCAAGCACAACACTGGTGATGGCCACCATACAAACAAATAGAAGAGGAAATCCGACTCTTGAGAGTCTCCTCTAATCTCTCCTCTTTTGCTCAATTCTGCCTGCAAGATAAGGAGAAAGAAAAATGCCAATGCCGCAACTAAGAAGTAAATGACATGTTTAATGCAAAGTAAAGCGATAAGACAGTCATTGAGGGGGTAAGTGAATCCTCAAAACCAGCCAAGTTTAGGAAAGAAATATAAATATTAACTTTCAAACAACGTTACTATGCAGAATAGAAAGTCAAGCCAACAATTTTTCAAAACCGAATTGCAGAAACAGTGCAGGCACAATTCGTACAAACCAGATAAATAAATCTACACAATGCCCAATCAAACAAAGATTCAAATAAGACAAAAAGTCCTAATATAATCAATGAAACTTCTCCATTGAAGCCATATCTAAATTCAACCCACAGAAACCAAAAATTCACGAAACAGTATTAAAAGTCAAAACTGAAACCAAACCATAACAAAAGACAGTGACTGCAAATTAACTTATCGAATAACAAGAGAATATTATGAGAAACGACAAACCCACAAATTCAAACCCCAGTTTTTTCAAGTTTTGCCCAGGAGTATAAGCAATTGCCGATTTAACATTTTTCAACAAACACAAAATTCCTTTCACCTTAAATCACAAAAATAAATTAAAATATATAAATCTGCTTTAAGATTGTTAGATATATTTCAACAATTTACTTTTGTGATAAAGTAAAAGGAACAACATACAAATCTAAATATAAGCAATAACACAAATAGATGTGATAGGCAAAGGCAATAAAAAGATCTTGTATATATAAGAAGAAATCTGCAAATAATTAAAAACTCACAGACCAAATACATGAAAGATGAAAGATTCAAATCAAGTCTTGTGTTTGACACAATTTCCTTGATGCAGATTTTGCCCCTCACACAATCTATGGTGCTTTAAGACTCACGGACGTCTGCCTCTTAGGATAAAATGATCTACAGCACGGAGAAGAAGCACATAAGGTCCGTGCTCTACGAACTACTTTATGTCTCTTTCTCTCTCTTTGACTCAAATGAATGCACAAATATATTTTCTCTTTCGAAGAGTTTCTCAAAAAATTGTTTTTCATGAATGAGGGACTATGAAAATATACGTTACTAAACAGAAACACTATTTCAAAAATAGTTGTTGTATACAGACTTACTGACTCAAAAAATAAAATAATAAAATATTATTATTAATTGGATAAGTGGGCCCAGTCCACACATGCCTAAAGCCTAACTCAATTTCCAACCCAAAACTCATATTCTCTATCATTTCCTATGTGAGACTCATTGTGCGTTTGGATACCGCTTATTTTGCTGAAAATTGAAAACAATAAAAAAATATATTTTGGTTACTGTTTGTTAATGAATTTACTGTTCATTGGCTCAATTGCATTGTTCATGTCCTATGAACAGTGCAATAGGCGCTGGACTTAGAAAAAAAAAAAAGCCCAAAAAGCCCAAAAACACAGACGCACAGTCCGCAAACACAAACCAAACGGAGCCTCAAGGATTTTCACCACTTCAAATCATGTTCAAGTGGACCCATTAGGAGTCAATTTATTATTCACTCCAAAATATTTTTCTAACAACCCCCCACATGAATGGAATTGATAAAACACAATGCAAATGATAATGCAGACATAGAGAGAGTAGAAGAAAAGTTACTGTATCGGGAGAAGTAGTTTTTGGGTTTGAACTTTCCTTTGTAAAAGACTATTGGATATACTAGCTAACCAGTGAACATGATGTCTTGAACTGTTCAGCCGTTTGTGTATACCAAGACAATAGAATTCGCACAATTCCTTTTCGAACATATTTCGTTCTTATAGTTGTGTTCATTTTAGCCCTGAACATATCCTTGTAAATTCATGAAGTGCTTTAGAGAATTCAGCCTTAAAACTCTCATGGAAGCGACCCACTTTCCACTCATATAGGTGACTCTTATTAAGAGTATCCTGCTATATCCCACTTAGATTTTCAAGATATAAGAATCATTAAAAGAAAAGCTTGTTGGGAAAATACATGTTCGTATCACATACAAAACATACGCAGTGGAAAATTAACGGATCTTCTTCATTCGCAATTAATAACATGCACTATGAAAGTTTCAGAGTTTAAGAACAAGAAAGCGTACCTTGGTGCGGAGAAATTCATAACCAAAGATCAGAAGTTCTTGGAAAGACTTTTAATCTTCACTCCAATTTCACTTAATGCCCAAGATATGTGGTCTCTCAATCAGTTTCCAAGGAGAGAATAAGAGAGTGTCCAACACTCACATACAAACCATTTCATTTCTTGTGTAATCTTGATGAAGAACACTAATGAAAAAGACTCATCAAAAGACTTATGAAATTTTGTATGTTTCTCTCCTTATATACAACTGATTATCTAATTGGGCTAGGATTTTGGGCCATTCCAATTGGGCTCTAGTGTGTGGCTTGGAGTGGGACCAAAAGGGAACAGATAAGACTTTAGCTCCAATAGGCCTTGGGCTTTTCTGTCAACTCTTGACAAGTTCAAAGTTACCATTAATTATATTCAATACCACTATATGAATATAATTGCACTCTAAGCCTTATTAATAAATTATATCTCAAGACTTTATTATACATGTAACCCCTTCATTAAAATATTCGTAGTTATACAAAGTCATGAATATAGACTGCCACTTTGAAGATTACTACATCTTAATCCTTAAGTACCCAGTTTAATCCTTAATGTTATTCATCATATATTTATGAAATCCAATTCCATAAATATATACTTGAGTAACTCCTTACTAAAGTGGTTGGACCCAACTCTCTGAATAACCAAAACTATTAAACTTATCTCAAGGGAATATTTTATATCTCCGTTAAGAGATTATGAATTTCATCTTGAGAATATATGTTTCATCAACACTAAATGCGGCTGCCCAACATACTGAGGTTTTGACCGTAATTTATATATCTCACTCCTGATATATCAAAGCAACATACATCTCATGATCAGGTCCATTATTCTCTCAGGATTTAAAGTTGATGTAAATAAAAGTCGTGAGATTTATTATTCATTTGACAGTCGTTAGGAGAATAATAAATCTCACAGCGGTCCAGTTCAATATGTTTTAACTCTTAAAACATATCAGCATACCAACTAGAAATCTCCATTTCCATAATCAAGACAAATCATCTTAGTTGATATGTTATAGTCTTCGCAGATGAAATGTCCAATTTCATCACCGACTATGAACTACATTCTGAGTTTATAAAGAACTTGCAATTTATATCTTCCGTGACTTTTCACATAAATCACATACTATGCATCTCATGGACTAAGATAATGTCCCATTTGTTCATTTATAAATAGTCTCATGTAATTAAACAATTTAATTATTTATGATATGCCAATAAATTGGATTTTAGGGCATAAACCCCAACAATCTCCCACTTGCCCTCAAAAACAATTTACCATATATCTGACACTTATCTCCCTTTAGAGTAATTCAAAGTCACTCTAAGGCAAGGTTTGGAAACAAGTTTTAGTCAGATTTATTGTGTAAATTATCTTTTCTATTACTACTCAAGTACTCATATCTCTCTAGTGAGATAATACTTACGATTAATGTGTATCTTCACCACCTAAGATGAACACATATCTTGAAGTCCAACTTCATAAATCACAATCAAACTATAAGTCAGCATTTGTACATCCAATAACAATCAAAACCTCACTTTTGTGGACAAGCATATAATCCCTCATTCTCCTAAGACATATGAATATATGCTTTACTCCCACTAAATTAAGTGATCTTTGATTCAATTGATATTTGCTTACTATGCCCACCGCAAAATAGATATTTAGCCTAGTATATAGCATAGCATAGCATAAAGACTTCCTATTGATATGATATTAGGAACCATCCTAATATGATTTTCCTTTTATATGTCTTAGGACTATAATCCTATATAAAAGAACTTTAAACTTAAAAGGAAAGAATCCTTTCTTGAAGTATTACATGCTATACTTGGCTAGAATCTAATCTGTTTAAGCAGTTTGAGATAGACTCAGTATCCTAATTTCTGAATTGTAACAAAGTTTAAATTCTTAGGATATGACTAGTCTTTCCCAAGTACTTTATATCAAACTGGATTAGACAACAAAAACTCTATTGATGACAATATCTCTAAATCATTCTAAATGATTAGAATGTCATCAACAAACATTAAGAAATTTATTATTCTATAAAGCTTTCACACACATAAGGCCTTTTAATACTTGATCAAAATCAAACAAATTGATTGCTTGATCAATGATGATATTTTATAATTCAGATGCTTGCTTTAGTCCATAAATGGAATTTAAGTAACTTGCATACTAAACACTACTGTTTTTTGTTATGTACAAGTCTAGTTACATCATATAGATGCCTTCCTCAAGATTGCTACTAAAAGAAGCTTTCTTGATATCCATTGCCATATTTCATCCAAATAAAATATAATGGATAAGAGAATCTAGATAAAGTCAATCTTGACTATTGGTGAAAAAATCTTTTCATAATTGAACCATTTCTTTCTGAATAAATCTTTTTGCCACTAGTCTTAACTTTGAAGGTTTGCACCTTCAAATCTATCAATCTCATTTACTTGTAGACCTATTTGGAAACAATAGGCCTAATGCCATTAGGCGCCTCTACAAGTTCTAGACTTCAAATAGAATCCAATTCTATTCACATAACCTTGATCCAGTAATCCATATTCATATCATCTATGCCTTTACGTAGGACCGAGGATCAAATTCATATTCTTGTGAAATAACTTCAAAAGTTTATCCTAAAATTATGAACTTACTTAGTAATTAATAATCCTCCCACTACGATATTGTACCGGTGTACTAGCTATATATCTAGAATAATGCCTTGCGGTGTATCTAATACAACCATCTCATTTCTAATTGTATTTTATAGTTGTGTTTCAACAAATTCCGACATCTTTCTTCTAGAACAATTATACGTTTTGCTTTAAGATTATTCACATAATCATCATCAAGAACTTTGTATTTGTACTATACAAACATCTTGTTTTTCTTTATGACTATCAAAACAATCTTTTGCAATTCCTTTTGGATACTCATCATAAACACACATTTTTCTATCTTTTGATTTCAACTTGTTAGACTTCCTTTCTAGCACAAGTGCTAGACATCTCTAAAAGTGGAAGTATCAAATACTAGGTTTTCACCTAATCCACAATTTGACAAATGTCCAGGAACAAACTTTTGAAATCAACTTTAGAAAATGTATAGTACTTATTAAAGTATATCTCCAAAAGAAATAAGCAAAAAGAAATACTTATCATGTACTTTACTATTTCTAAAAGAGTCTTATTCATCTTTCATGTATGCATTGACTTAAAGAAGTCAGTGGAACTTTATTTCTTTACAATAACGGAGCCCTAGATCTTATTATCCTCTAAATAGAATTCATAGATTGGGAATATTTCAAAATAATGGTTCTAAAAGCCCATCTTTCACCAATCTAAAATATCATTTAGATTAATAAGATCTAGACATAAGTGTCAAAATATACAATACAAAGAATCGAAACTTTCTCTTTAAAAGGTAAAACATGTAAATTTCCATCTAGAAAACAATCATGGACAATGCTTAGCTTTACCAAAACAAAAACACTTTCCTTTTGGTCATGCTTTTGAATCTAATTTCCTTTTGGCAACTACGAGGACAATTTGCTTGTCCAATTGTTTGGTATTATAATTCATCTTCTTATCACCCTTACCTTTCAGTTCAGACTAAGAATTTGAATTAAATCATATTGATCCTAGTTTTAGTTTTTAGGATGTCTTCCGTTGCGTAGAACTCACTCATCAATTCAGATAACATAAAAATAATTTATTTTGAAAGCAATCTAAATTGATCAAATGTTTCTAACAAGGACTTATGGATCATATCCATATAAGATTAACATTTAATCTCTACATCCAAGAATTCCAATTAATTTTTAAAATTAAAAAATTTTTATGAAATGATATAGAATTGGAACTCCTTAAGCTGTTCTTAGTACTCAATATGATGCAATCAAACATCTCATTTAGACTTAATATAAAGTCTAAGTCTAGTACTAACTCTTGCATCTCATGCTGTAGCACAATTGAGATAGAAGCTAATGTAACATTTCAGCATTTCAATGGAGACTATGATCAAATCATAAGCTATCTTCCATCAATGCATCATGGATAGGAAATTATGACAATGCTGAATCTAAACACATTTATGTACTTCAGCTCCTTTAAGCACCATGTCCAAAATTATTTCTTAGTTAATGTGATTCAATTAAAATAGTAGCTAGAGAACAAAATTTATGACAACTTTATTTTGAGACTATGAACATAATTACAGGGACATTATATTTTGCTTCCATAACCATATAGTATGAAACCCAAAAAATATTATACTAGGTGCAACGACAACCTAATCCCGTAATTAATATTCCTCGGAAGCGAGGTCATACCAATCACTATGATCAGGCGAGAAATATTCTCATTATTAATGCTATCATGGTAACTCTTACCAAACAAAAATAATTTGCCGCTTTTCCTTTGGCTTCTAAGTAATAGTGACATAGTTCCTTTGGGAGGTTAACATTACACTTAGTCTAGTGTACACCATTATCTAGAATCATGTGTAGCCACATTTCATCTCCCTTTACAGTATTTAAAAACTGTAGTACCATGAAACAAAACACCCTCTTTTGGGATCGCGAGGCATATATGCCAAGACGAGGTGCTTGTTCACACTATTTTAAACGGGTAAATTCAATCTTATAGTACTATGAAGTAAACACCCTCCTTTGGGATCGCGAGGTATATATGCCAAGACGAGGTGCTTACCCACACTACTATGAACCGATAATGGAGGCCGTGAGATCCAACCCTTGTATCTCTCTCCCACGAGAAATTTTAAACAAGTGGATTGTCCTGAAATCATTGTGATCTAATCACAATTTTAACCCTACACATCAAATGTGTTTAATTGTTTAAATTCAATGTGATGTAACTAAGTCATGTCACTATAGCGTAACGAACATTCGCGCAATCATAAAGAAGTTTAACCTTGTAATCCGTGAAGCAAATATCCTCTGCATGGAATGCAAGACTCGAAGTCAAGACAAGGTATTTATTCACATTACAATAACTTAACAAAAGGGTTATTTCAGCACTCCCACTCATTATTTGGGTTTTTCTTAAATAATTGTGATCCAATCACAACTTATAACCTTGCACTTATTGAGGACTCTAATCTAATTAGGATCACTAACTAAAATGGAAGTCCTAAACTATTTAGGATTCCTTAAACACTAATGCATCAAAAATTAGTTATATAGAACTCTATCCTTAATATACAAAATAAAAAGTTCTAATCTCATTAGAAAATATATGTACTTTTTAATTAAGCTTTAATCTCATTAAAATTTCTAATTAAAATAAATTAAGGACTTTTAATCATACAACAATTCCAATCTCATTAGAATGTTTCTTAAAAGACAAGCCGTAAACTATTTAGGACTAAGAGTTCTATTTAACAAATATCTTTGATCTCATTAGGTCTTTTAGTTAGAACCATGTGTAATCTCACACATTTCCTTACACTTTATACATTTGAAAACATTTAGAAAATATTCAAAATTCCCTTCAAATGTATTTTTGCGAGAATCTCGCAACTAAGCTCTTCCCGTGAAAAAGGCGTAAGGAAAAATAGTGAAAACATAAAATTCAGACAGAAACTTTCACTACTGTCTCGCGGGTATCTCGCCACTAAGCACTTCCTGCAAAAATGATTTAAGCAAAAAATTGAAAACAGAAAAAATTAGACAGAAACTTTCACTACTATCTCGCGATTGTGTCGAGAGTAAAGCTTACCCGCGAAAAGTTTTTGTCTTCAGAATCATTTTTCGCTAGTAACTTCGCGAGAAGCTAACCCGCGAAAAATCCGTGTTTTCAGTTTTTTCAGAGTAGTTGCAAACAGTTTTCAACGATTTTTCATGAACAAACAACCATCATATGAACATGATATTCAGAATTTGATATCAAAACTAAATTCCATTGATGCTATAGCCTTAAAGATGAATTTAACATACTTAAATTTAAATTTAAACAACATCATAACATCAATATCAGTTTTTATCAAAACATAGTTTCAATTACCATGCAGAAAATTAAATGCATATATAACTTTCTAACATCATGAAACTATTATTTCTAATTCTAAAACTCACAAAACATGTTATTCAGATTCGAATTGAAGACCGCTCTGATACCAATTGTTGGGAAAATACATGTTCGTATCACATACAAAACATACGCAGTGGAAAATTAACGGATCTACTTCATTCGCAATTGATAACATGCACTAATGAAAAAGACTCATCAAAGGACTTATGAAATTCTGTATGTTTCTCTCCTTATATACAACTGATTATCTAATTGGGCTAGCTTTTTGGGCCATTCCAATTGGGCTCTAATGTGTGGCTTGGAGTGGGACCAAAAGGGAACAAATAAGACTCTAGCTCCAATGGGCCTTGGGCTTTTCTGTCAACCCTTGACAAGTTCAAAGTTACCATTAATTATATTCAATACCACTATATGAATATAATTACTCTCTAGGCCTTATTAATAAATTATATCCCAAGACTTTATTATACATTCAACCCCTTCATTAAAATATTCGTAGTAATACAAAGTCATGAATATAGACTGCCACTTTGAATATTACTATACCTTAATCCTTGAGTACCCGATTTAATCCTTAATATTATTCATCATATATTTATGAAATCCAATTCCATAAATATATACTTTAGTAACTCCTTACTAAAGTGGTTGGGCCCAACTCTCTAAATAACCAAAACCATTAAACTTATCTCAAGGGAATATTTTATATCTCCGTTAAGAGATTATGAATTTCATCTTGAGAATATATGTTTCATCAACACTAAATGCGGCTGCCCAACATACTGAGGTTTTGACCGTAACTTATAGATCTCACTCCTGATATATCAAAGTAACCTACATCTTATGATCAGGTCCATTATTCTTTCAGGATTTAGAGTTGATGTAATTAAAAGTCGTGAGATTTATTATTCATTTGAAAGTCGTTAGGAGAATAATAAATCTCACAACGGTCTAGTTCAATATGTCTTAACTCTTAAAACATATCAACATACCAACTAAAAATCTCCATTTCCATGATCAAGACAAATCATCTTAGTTGATATGTTATAGTCTTCGCAGATGAAATGCCCAATTTCATCACCGACTACGAATTACATTCTGAGTTTACAAAGAACTTGCAATTTATATCTTCTGTGACTTTTCACATAAATCACATACTATGCATCTCATGGACTAAGATAATGTCCTATTTGTTCATTTATAAATAGTCTCATGTAATTAAACAATTTAATTATTTATGACATGCCAATAAATTGGATTTTAAGGCATAAACCCCAACAAAGCTTACCTTGAACATCGTTTACAAGTATCACTATTTCATCATAGGAATGGGTGGAAGATGTAATCTCCATAGTGATAAAAACTAGTCTCCACAATTTTGTTGTTCCTTTAAAAACCTAGATCTTGGGATCTCCAGTCAACTAGGTGGGGTTATCGTTATGGAAACTTTAGGTCATAGGCTTTAACCCTATTCCCCTCGATGAGCAATTTACTTGCTCTCTACTCAAACCTTTGGTTAACGGATTCGCTATATTCTATTTCGACTTTATGAAGTCAATGGAAATAATTCTATTAGAGAGCAACTGCCTCACAGTATTATGTCTTCGACATATATGTCAAGACTTACCGTTGTACATATGACTCTGTGCCCTACCAATAATTGATTTGCTATCACAATGTATACAAATAGAGGGCATAAGTTTTATCCACATTGGCATATCCTCCAGGAAATGACAAAGCCATTCTGCTTCTTCTCCTGCTTTGTCCAATGTGATAAATTTTGATTCCATTGTGGACCTAGCAATGCATGTTTGTTTAGAAGACTTCCAAGATACCATTGCACCACCAAGTGTAAAGACATATCCACTCGTGGATTTGGTATCTTTTGTGTCGGATATCCAATTAGCATCACTATACCTTTCTAGTACAACTGGATACCGAGTGTAGTGCAACCCATAGTTTAGGGTGTATTTCAAATACCTCAAAACCCTAACTAATGCCTTCCAATGGTCTTCCCTTGGATTACTAGTGTATCTACTCAACTTGCTGACAGAATATGCTATGCTCGGTCTTGTGTAGTTCATTATATACATAAGACTACCTATTATTCTCGAATACTCAAATTGAGATATTCCTTTCCCTTTATTCTTATTTAGATATAAATTTACATCTACAGGTGTTCTCACTAGACTGTCATCATATTTCTTAAATTTCTTAAGAACTTTCTTAACATAATATGATTGAGATAAGACAAGTTCATTAGATTTTCTAGAAATCTTCATTCCTACTATCACATTTGCAACACCTAAATCTTTCATGTCAAACTCACTAGTCAACATTCTCTTGGTAGCTTTAATGATATCATTATTGCTACCTATTATGAGCATATCATCAACATAGAGACACACAATGACATAGCCATTTGCAGTATCTTTAATATACACACATGTGCACACTCATTAATTCTAAACCCATTTGACATCATTGCATTGTCAAATTTCTCATGTCATTACTTTAGAGCTTACTTTAATCCATAAAGAGATTTAACAAGCCTACACACTTTCTTTTCTTGACTAGGGACAATGAACCCCACAGGTTGTTCCATATAAATCTCTTTATTTAATTCACCATTTAAGAATGCAATTTTTACATCCATTTGATGTATTTCTAGGTTATGCAACACTGCAATAGCCATCAACATCCGAATGGATGTTATTCTTGTAACAAGTGAATATGTGTCAAAATAATCCACACCTTCCTTTTGTTTGTAACCCTTCACAACAAGTTTTGTCTTGTACTTGTCAAAAGATCCATCAACTTTTAGTGTCCTCTTGAATATCCATTTATATCCTAGAGGTTTACAACTTGGTGGAAGATCCACTAGTTCCCATGTATGATTTTGTAAGATGGATTCAATCTTACTATTGATAGCTTCTTTCTAGAAAGGCGCCTCAGGTGTAGAAATAACTTCCTTGAAGCTTTGAGGTTCATCTTTTAACATATAAATTAGGAAATTCGGACCAAACGATTTTGACATTTTAGCCCTCTTACTATGTCTAGGCTCAATCTCATTCCTCTCTTCCATCACCTCTTGTTCATGAGAGTACTAGATGTAGACTCAAAGTTTCTCTTATGAGAACTTGATTCTTGTGTGGATTTGTAAGGAAATATCTCTTCAAAGAATGACGCATTCCTGGATTCAATAATAGTATTGACATGCAGGTCAGGAATATTAGACTTATAAATTAGAAGATATGCAGTACTGTTATGAGCATAACCGATGAAAACACAATCAACGGTTTTTGGTCCTATCTTTATCCTTTTAGGAATAGGAACCACCACTTTTGCCAAACACCCCCACACCTTTAAGAATTTATAGGAAGGTATTCTACCTTTCCATAATTCATAGTATGTCTTATTGGTTTTCTTTTTAGGCAATTTATTAAGAATGTAATTGGCAAAAAGAATAGCTCCCCCCCACAAGTTCTGTGCTAAATCGGAACTTATCAACATTGCATTCATCATTTCTTTCAAGGTTCTATTTTTCCTTTCAGCAACTCCATTTTGCTGAGGTGAATAAGGTGCAGTGGTTTGATGAACAATACCATGCTGTAAACAGAACTCACCAAAAGGTGATTCATATTCCCCACCTCTATCACTCCTTAAAACCTTAATCTTTTTGTTGAGTTGATTCTCAACCTCATTCTTATATTGCATGAATGCCTCAAATGCCTCATCCTTGCTCATTTGCAAGTACACATAACAGTATCTAGTGCAATAATCTATGAAAGTGATGAAATATTTCTTACCACCTCTAGTTTGTACAGATTTCATGTCATATACATCACTATGTATTAGATCTAGAGGTTCAGTGCTTCTTTCAACTGATTTAAAAGATGCTCTAGCCATCTTAGCTTGCACACAAGTTTCACATTTATGATAAAAAAACAATTTCAAATTTAGGCAGTAAATTTAAATTGATTAGTATATGTAAAGTATGATAATTAACATGACCCAATCTACCATGCTAAACATTAGATGACTAAAGCATGTAAACAGAAGATGTACTCTTATTATTATTATCAATAGTAGGAAAAACAGTTATTACATTCATCTTAAAAAAGCCATTGCTCAATTATCCTTTGCCCACATACATTCCACTCTTAAAAAGTGAAAATTTATCAGACTCAAAAACCAACTTGAAACCATTTTTGCTCAAGAATGAGCCAGATACAAGGTTCTTTTGAATGTCTGGCACATGTAGTACATCCTTCAAAGTAAGATACTTGCCCGTAATTATCTTTAGAACAACATTTCCATTTCTTTCAATCTTAGAGGTTGAAGAATTACCCATGAAAATTTTTTCTCCATTACCCACAAGATTATATGTAGAAAACATTTTCTTTTCTGAGCATACATTGCGAGTAGCCCCAGTGTCCACCCATCATTCCTCGGTATTTCCTCCTACAAAGTTCACTTCAAAAATCACCGCAGAAAGGTTCATGTTGGTTTGAGCCACAACAGTATTCACAACAATTTCGTTTGACATTTGTGTTCAATAAAACTCAAACAAATTGAATCCTCAAAACCAGCCATGTTTAAGAAAGAAATATAAATATTAACTTTCAAACAACGTTACTATGCAAAATAGAAAGTCAAGCCAACTATTTTTCAAAACCGAATTGCAGAAACGGTGCAGGCACAATTCGTACAAACCAGACAAATAAATCTACACAATGTCCAATCAAACAAAGATTCAAATAAGACGTTCATAAAAAAATAGATTCAAATAAGACAAAAAGTCCTAATATAATCAATGAAATTTATCCATTGAAACCATATCTAAATTCAACCCACAGAAACCAAAAAGTCACGAAATAGTATTAAAAGTCAAAACCGATACCAAATCATAACAAAAGACAGTGACTGTAGATTAACTTATAGAATAAACAAGAGAATATTATGAGAAACAACAAACCCACAAATTCAAACCCCAGTTTTTTCAAGTTTTGCCCAAGAGTATAAGCAACTGTTGATTTAACGTTTTTCAACAAACACAAAATTTCTTTCATCGTAAATCACAAAAATAAATTGAAATATATAAAATCTGCTTTAAGATTGTTGGATATATTTCAACAATTTACTTTTGTGATAAAGCAAAAGGAACAACATATAGATCTAAATATAAGTAATAACACAAATAGATGTGATAAACAAAAGCAATAAAAAAATACTGTACATATAAAAAGAAATCTGCAAATAATTAAAAACTCACAGACCAAATGCGTGAAGGATGAAAGATTCAGATTAGGTCTTGTGTTTGACACAATTTCCTTAAAGCAGATTTCGCCTCTCACACAATCTGTGGTGCTTTGAGACTCACGGACATCTGCTTCCTAGGATAAAATGATCTACAGCATGGAGAAGAAGCACACAAGGTTCGTGCTCTACAAACTACTCTCTGTCTCTTTCTCTCTCTTTGACTTAAATGAATGCACAAAAATATTTTCTCTTTGGAAGAGTTTCTTAAAAAAAAATTTTCATGAATAAGGGACTTGAAAATATACGTTACTAAATAGACACACTATTTCAGATTTAACTGCTGCATACAGACTTACTGACTCAAAAAATAAAATAATAAAGTATTATTATTAATTGGATAAGTGGGCCTAGTCCACACATGCCTAAAGCCCAACTCAATATCCAACCCAAAATTCATATTCTTTATCATTTCCTACGTGGGACTCAAGGATTCTCACCACTTTAAATCATGTTCAAGCGGACCCATTAGTAGTCAATTTCTCATTCACTCCACGATATTTTTCTAAAAAAAATCATCATTAGAATGTTTTTCCTTGATGTTCAAGATTTGCTCTCTATCAATAATATAAAAATGTAACTGAACAAGAAATGTTAGGTAGAGAGTCTAGAGACTAGATGTAATGAGCACACTAGTTTCTAGGCCAAAATGACCAAGTACCACTATTTGGCAATATATGTATAGATCTATCACTGTTTGTAAAATAATTAGGGATCTACCACTTTTTTAACACTCGAGTTTGTGAAACTCAAGTTTGCCATATAACTCGAGTTTCACAAACTTGAGTTCCATGAAAAATAGTCACCAATTTTTGATGTAACTCGAGTTCCGTAAAAATAGCATGGCAAACTTGAAGGCTATTTTTTCAAAGAACTCGAGTTTTTGGAACTCAAGTTACACGGAAAACTCGAGTTTCACAAACTCGAATTTCAAAAAGGTGATAGATTAATAAATATTTTACAAACAGTGATATATTGCTAAATAATGGTATATGACCATTTTGGCCAAGTTTTTCGGAAAAAGAATGAGAATTAATGTAATTCTAAGTAGTCACGCTCCGCAAAGAAAATTAAAACACGAAAATTGAGAAAGAAAGTGAGAAAGTTGCATCTTACTTCAAAGGATATGTGGGAACTAACATAGTAAAGGTCTACAATACAGTAAGTTAACACAAGTCTGAAATGTTTTATCAAACTAGCATCTCGAGTTTTAGAAACTCGAGTTCTATATAAAATTCGACTCTCAAAGACTCGCTTTGTACTGGATGACTTGGACAGTAAAATGCCACATAGATCTCGAGTCTTAAAGACTCGCGTTCTACAAATAAAAATCGAATCTTAAAGACTCGATTTTCTTAGAGAAAAATGTTTTATAACACATAGATCTCGAGTTTATAAGACTCGAAATTTAATTAAAATTTACTTAGATCTCGAGTCTTATAGACTCGAGTTTTGCTGGGTAAAAATTTTATAAACACAGATACACATCAGTCACTAACTCAGCCCTCACTCTCTCACCCATAACACTCAACCTCACACTCCTCACTAACTCATTGCCTCACTCACCCATAACTCTCACACTTCTCACACCACAGTCTCTCACTCTCACTCACCACATTGCCTCTCTCACTGCTCTTCCCTCTCAACAATTTCATATCTCAAGTAAGGGTTTTTTGATTTGATTGTCATTTGTTAGGTTCTAAAAGTTTAGAACAATTGGCAAATTGTGAACACACAAGAACATACAAGCCATAGAAAGAAGATTTCAGAAATTGCCTGGTTCGACCGATCGAAAAACAGGCTCGATCGATCGAAAGTCGTATTTGTAGAATTTTAAGTTGGCTCAAACAGCAGTTCAAGCCCATTAATGATTAGGGTTTTAGATCTACTTCTCCCACTATATAAAGGAAACCCTAAGCACGTTTTTTATAAGGCTTTTTAGAGAGAGAAGAGTGTGCCTTTTTTGTATTTAGGGTTTTGTTCCTAAAATCTCTTTTATAACTTCTACCGGGGTTGTTCCTTGAAGAATCTCAAGATCCGGTATTGTTGAAGTTGCTGCCTTCTGTAGTCATCAAAGGTGCTGATGATCTAAACCTTCAAGGGTGGTCTTGGAGACACAAATAGGAGAGTTTGTGTTGCTAAACCTTTGAGTGGGATCTCAAAGTCACAAACGTGGGTGTTTGTATTTTGCAAAGGCTAAGGAAAGAAGTAGTCTGTGAACTCAGAGCTATCACGTGGTCGTGGTAGTAAGTTTTCTACTCGAGGTAGCAATAGAATGTTAGTGGTCTAAGTCGCTATTGTATAAACTTCAATTCTTTCTAGTGGATTTGCTGTTTTACCTTGAAGATAGCTAGGTTAAATCCTCCCCAGGTTTTTTTTACCGGTTTAGTTTTCCTAGGTCATCATATCATTGTGTTCTTTATTTTTCCGCTGCTTTACTTGATATGATTGTTTTGTTTTAACCTAGATCTGAATTATAAACCTAAGTATTCACTTGGTTAATTAATTAGGGTAAACAATCTAGGTTTACAAGGATCTAAATTTCTTACAAGTGGTATCAGAGAGGGTAACTCTTTTGTTTTAGATCTTTTGATCTAAGAGTTGATCCTTGATCTCTGTTATCATGGATAATTTGAAGTGTCTTTCTGCTCATGTTTGTGATGATTTGAATAAAAAGGACACTGTTATTTCTGTTGATTTTATTGATACCTGTGAAACTCTTCGTAAAGAATTATTGAAATCTATGAAAATTGCTAAGAAATTCAAGGAAGAGTTAAAATTGGCTAATCTTGAAAAAGAGGAATTGATTGTTAGATTAGATGAATCTAATAAAAAGAATGAATTTTTGAGAAATCAAATTTCCTCTCAAGATGAGAAGATGAAAAGCTTGGAACAAGAGTTAGTTGAATCTAAGGCTAAAATTGAAAATTTGACTAGTACCAAGCCTGCGGTTGATAACAGAAGTGTTTCTATTTCTCTTAAGCCTAAAGTTGAAAAAATTTATATCCCTCCTTTCAAGAGGAATAATAAAGAAAAGACTTATTTTGCTAGGTTAGACAAAGGTAAAAGTTCTGATGTAGACGCTGAAGTTTCTAAACCTAAGTCTAAACCTACTGTTAGAGAGCATAAGAAATCTGTTTTTGTGCCTACTTGTCACCTTTGTGGTGTTGCTAGTCATATTAGACCAAATTGTTCTTTGTTGAGGCAAAAACCAAAATCTGAGACTAGATTTGCTGTTAGGAATACTGATGTTCTTAAATTTGTTCCTGTTTGTCACTATTGAGGTGTTTCTGGTCACATTCGTCCTAATTGTCATAAATTAAAATTTAAACATTCTATATTTCAATCTAGGATATGTGATGATATTTCTCCTGCCATAAGTCCATATAAATTGTTTCATATTCTTTTGAAAAATTTAAGCTTGTTGGCTTGTGAAAGGAATTTGCAGGATTTCAGTCTTTCTCAGAAGATTGGTGTAATCCCTCAAACACACTCTACTTCACATGGATTTTCACCTACAAAGCCGAAGACTCGTGCTATATGGGTGAGAAAAGATTCTCTAAGGTGAGTGTTGCTGACTTGTCCCTGATTTAATTCTTTCAATTATTTGTGGACGTGTTTTGTTTCTGTTTTTGGTTGTTTTGTTTTTTAGGTTGTTTTTTATATAAAAAAAATTCAAAAACATTGAAAAATTTCAAAAAGACAAAAATATTTTATTTTGTGTATAGTTTTATTTTTCTTGAGGATTACATGAATTATGATATATCTCTCTTGATTTAGAATATGCTTGACATTGTGGAGAAACTTGAATAGCATGTGTTATATAAGTGCTAAGCTTTTTCTGATTTTGTGTGAGTATGTACTAGTTTGTACATATCCTCAAAGGTTAATTAAGAATTTGATATTTCTTGTTTGTATATACTCTATAGCTTAGTTAAGCACTGTCATGCATTGCATTTGCATTTTTAATCATTTAGCATAATGTGTGCTTTTTGTTTTTGGTCATAAAATTTTTTTTAAACCAAATTTATTTTTATGTGTTTTGTATTATATTTCTTGGATTTATAATTAAGGTTGGCTATATTATCTTTACATAACATGTTTATGTACTTTGTTTAGTTTGGATGAGCTTATTTTATTGTACTTTACTAGTTTAAGTTTTGTAGTGCATGTTGTGTGGGAAGATGTTTATAGTTTTTGATCACTTTGTCCTGATCTTGAAGTCACATGCCTTTGATTGTTGGACTTGAACTTATTGAGAAATGCATAAATAACCATCTCACCACTGTTTACTAGCCAATCATGAACACCTTAGTGCATATCATAAGATTTTGTGCTCGAGAAAGTGTAGTACATGCACAAAAAGAAAATTAAGGTGTAGCCTCTATTAAAATGTTAAAATTGGTGTGTACATTGTTAGGCTATAATAATCTCACAATTCATATAAAATTGGTGTGTACATTACCCCAGCTATTTCAATAAGTTTTTAATTAATTAATATTGGTATAAATTATGAGGCAATATCAAGAAACTTACATGATTGCAAGCCTTTAATCTAGGAGATGTGAGAGTTATATGATGTAACTCTTTAAGTGATAGTCTCTCTCAATTGTATGTGATGAATTGTGTAGAAATTGTGATTGCTTACTATTCACATATCATCTCACATGTATCTCAAGCTTTTGCTATTTGCACACACTACACAAGTTACTCTTTGCTAAATTTTGTACATGATATTGTGTGTAATTTTGTTGTGGCCATCTAAGATTGAAAATTCCTTGATTTTAATGCAAAATTTGTTTTAATGGTTGAGTTTTGAGGACACATTGGTTGATAAACTTGTTTTTGAGAGATTTGGGTTGTATTCATGTGTTTTTGAAAAACTTTTAGTCTCATACCCATGCATTTCATTCATGAAATATTTTGCTTTAATGAGTTACTGCATTAAATTCCTCTGTTTTTCAAAAATTTGAGTTTTCCAGAATTTCGACCGATCGAAGCTGTTTCTCGACCGATCGAAATTGTGATAAAAATTTTTGGTTTGAATCTGTCTGACTCGATTGATATTCGATTGATGCTCGACCAATCAAAATTGAAAAATTTTCAGTTTTTAGAGTTTTTGACCAAATATTTTTCATGCATCATTTATGGTTAGGATTCACATGAGTTACATTGTTTTTCTGTGTCTATCTTGCAGTTTTGCAGTTATATCTCTCATTGTGTTCACACATAATATGCATACACTTTGCTAAATTGGGTACTCAACTTGAATTAAAAAATTGATTAATTAATTTTTGAGTCCTTTGTACATTTTAGTATATGCTATTTTTCTTGCTGTGTGAATTGCAGAAAATATTTTTCTTCAGAGATATGATGGATAATCAATATGCAAATATTTTCTCTACTCATGCAACTGTTTATGGGTCACATAGTGTCAAGTTTGCATTTATTGAAAGAGAGAATATTTTTCTTCATGTGTGTCCTCAACTCAATTTTTTTTGGTTTGTGTGTTTTTATTTATTCCCACCTCCTAACTTTTTCCCAATACTGTTTTTCCCAAAACTTGTTTTGTTTTTCCTGTTTTTATAAGGGGAGAAATTTTTTTTAACCTTTGTTGTTCATAGGGGGAGTTGTTGCTCTTCCTAGGGGGAGTTGTCTTTATTTTTTATAGAGCTGGATTCTTTTGTTTCCTTGATTATCTGTTTCCTCTTGACTTTTGTTGCGTATGTTTGAGTTGTCTTTGTCAATACGTGACAAAAAGGGGGAGAAATAGATGATATGTGGGAATCCTGTTTGTTTTGTTTAGGGGGAGTTGAAATTGTTTTCGAAAAGGGGAGAATATAAAAACTTTTTGTTGTATCTAACTTAGGGGGAGAGTTAGAATTTATTTTTGCTTTTATATTTCTATTTCATATTATTGTTTATATGTCTTTTTTTCAACACATGCGGTGATGTGTATGTTGAGTGTTTCAAGAAAGACAGGTACATTCTGATCAAGACCTTCTACCTCTTCTTGCAACTTCTAGGTTAAGAGTCTTAGATTGGGATTTGTGATGTAATTGGACATTTTATTGTATTGGGTTGTTATTGTATTTAAGCATTTCATATTGTATGAAAGTTTTGTCACGAATTGCCAAAGGGGGAGATTGTTAGGTTCTAAAAGTTTAGAACAATTGGCAAATTGTGAATACACAAGAACATACAAGCTACAGAAAGAAGATTTCAGAAATTGCCTGGTTTGACCAATCGAAAAACAGGCTCGACCGATCGAAAGTCGTATCTGCAGAATTTTAAGTTGGCCTAAACAGCAGTTCAAGCCCATTAATGATTAGGGTTTCAGATCTACTTCTCCCACTATATAAAAGAAACCCTAAGCACGTTTTTTTATAAGGATTTTTAGATAGAGAAGAGTGTGCCTCTTTTGTATTTAGGGTTTTGTTCCTAAAATCTCTCTTATAACTTCTACTAGGGTTGTTCCTTGAAGAATCTCAAGATCCAGTATTGTTGAAGTTGCTGCCTTCTGTAGTCATCAAAGGTGCTGATGATCTAAACCTTCAAGGGTGGTCTTGGAGTCACAAACAGGAGAGTTTGTGTTGCTAAACCTTTGAGTGGGATCTCAAAGTCACAAATGTGGGTGTTTGTGTTTTGCAAAGGCTAAGGAAAGAAGTAGTCTGTGGACTCAGAGCTGTCACGTGGTCGTGGTAGTAAGTTTTTTACTCGAGGTAGCAATAGGATGTTAGTGGTCTAAGTCGCTATTGTATAAACTTCAATTCTTTCTAGTGGATTTGCTGTTTTTCCTTGAGGATAGCTAGGTTAAATCCTCCCCAAGTTTTTTTACCGGTTTGGTTTTTCTGGGTCATCATATCATTGTGTTCTTTATTTTTCCGTTGCTTTACTTGATATGATTGTTTTGTTTTAACCTAGATCTGAATAATAAACCTAAGTATTCACTTGGTTAATTAATTAGGTTAAACAATCTAGGTTTACAGGGATCTAAATTTCTTACATCATTGTAGTTGGGTATTATTTGTTGTTGGGTGTGGGTTCAAGAGTTTGATTATTTATTTTGTAGGTTTTTTTTTAGAATACTAAGCATTTTAACACACACACACACACACACACACACACACACACACAATGGGAGAGGGGAGAATGTTTTAAAGAAACTAAAAGCGGTGTATATTCAAAGAAACTAAAAGTGGTGTATATCCAAAAGGGCCTTATTTATTTTGTAGATAGTTAACATAACTTAGTTAAGATACCAATATTGTAAATTATAGAACTTTGTTTTGTTAGTGTTAATTTTTTTTAGTATTTATTTGCATGGTTTTTGTTATCAAAATTTATTCATCATTTTTAGGCTCTTATTTTTATCATGATCTTACAAGGTTTTTGACTTTATTCATCATTGCTTTGGGTACGAAATGGGTAGTGAATGAATTGTAATGAAATGGATATGTAATTCATGCCCTTTGAATGGGTATAAAATGGGTATGTAATGAAATGAGTGACTTACTCATGCCCTTCGAATGAATTGTAATGAAATCGGTATGTAATTCATGCCCTTTGAATTTGTAATGAAATGACTTTACTTTTTTTTTTTTTTTTGTATTGGGTATGAAATGGGTATGTAAATGTTATGGGTATGTAATTAGATAAAATGTTGTATACTTTTAAAAGGATTTTGGCTTTTTTTTTTTTTTTTTTGTATTGGATATAAAATGGGTAGTCTTAGCATGGCGGAAAAAGGATTTGGGTATGAAATGTGTAACAAATGTGTAATAAAATTCATGCCCTTTGAATGAATTGGAATTTGTACTTTGTGTAGTTTAACTAGATAAAATTTTTTTTTAACTAACATAGTAACTTGACTTTAACAAGTTCACAATGACTGTAATTGATATAATGCTATACCAAGGGATTTCCATTTGAAGGGCCGAGTATAAAGTGCTATTATACCCAAGTTGATCGTAGGTTGAAGACCCTTGATGAATTGAAGATGACAGTTATGGAAGAATTGTATGTAAATCCTGTTGTGCACAACATACAAATTTCTTATCATATGCTACATGATGTCCTGAAGCACCAGATTAATTACAAGTATGTGACAATAGAAGCATACAGACATGTAAAGATCATGTTTGACAAGTTGGAGAGAATACTCGAAGTAAATGGTATTGAGTTGTATATACAATTGGAGCCGCGTGCAGAATTGGTATCAAGGAAATCCAATAAACAACCACAAGTTTACAGTTCCAGATGCTTAATATGAGTATTCTACACATGTAGAAAATGATGATGGTCATGACGATGATGATGATGATGATGACGACGACGACGACGACGATGATGATAATGACTATGTTGATGAGACTGCCATTAATGGTGAAGATTTTGTCAATAAAGATGAGTATGAAGAGAGGATTGAACGAGGGGACTTTGGGGACTTTGAGAGGGACATTGAGAGAGACAGTGATGACGATGAGACATTTGATCATAGTGAACCTGATGTAGAAAATGTTATTAGTGTCCAAAACATTACGAACACAATCCCTGCCTACGCATCTCCTGCCTTGTCATTTTCTGCAAATACTTGGGAAAATATGGTTGATCCTTCAAATATTGAGATACCATTTGTGTCTACTTGGAGAGAGGGGATTAATTTGTGCAAAGGGTTGACTTTTGCTAATAAAGTGGAGGTAAAATGCGCATTAATAATTTGTGCCCTCATGGAAAACAAACATTTTATGATCAATAGGTCGACGAAGGTCAAACTTTGTGCGAAATGCGTAGATGAGTCATGCAAGTGGTATGTTGTGGCAGTCATGAAGCCCAATCTCCACGAACTATGGATGGTCACTGTGTATGTGGGTCCTCACACGTGTATACCAATTGGGATGCGAAACGATGGTAGAATGATGAATTGTAATTTTATTGCATCAGACATCCTTAAGAAGTTATGTGAGGATCACACTACCCCAATTAAGCATCTCAGATCTATGATAAAGTCGAAATATGATGGCCATAAGCCTTCTTACTACAAGGTATAGGATGCGAAACAAAAGGGGTATGGGATGCGAAACAAAAGGTGATTAGGAAGATACTTGGGAATTGGGAAGAGTCTTACCAAAAGTTGTAAAAGTTGCTAATGGCATATATTGATTAGGATCCGAATACCCAGGTGTTCTATCGTACCACACCCACCAGTGAAGATGACACCATATTTTAGCATTATGTGTTTTGGTCTTTCGGTCCATGCATTGATGGATTCAAATATTGCAAGCCGGTTATCAGTATTGATGGGACCCATTTGTATGGTAAATATCAAGGAAAGTTGTTGGTCGTAATGGCAACCGACGCTAACAACAAGATATTCCCTCTCGCCTTTGCTGTTGTGGATTGTGAGTCAAGGTCCAGTTGAAGGTGGTTTTTACAATGCCTCAGAGATACAATTGGCGATATGATACCTGACGAAGGTATTTGCATAATTTCTAACCGACATCTTGGTATCAAAAACGCCATTGCACATTAGCCTAGAGAGGTGATGGAAGAACACAGGTATTTCATAGATATTGCCTTCGACATGTTGCTAGCAACTTCAACACACATTTTCAAAAATTGACTCTAAAGTCAGCGGCTTTGAAAGTGGGATATGCTACTCAGACAGTTAAATTTGATACCATAATGGAGTCCATTAAACAGGTGGAAATTGAGGCCATTAGGAAGAAGAAGAAGGTGACGGGGAAGGATGGCAGGGTAAAGGATTATCTTCCATACACATACCTAATGAGCAAGTCTGTGGATATGTGGATCAGTCACATGATGGTGGAAGATGTTTTGGGGCAATGACAATCAATATATCAGAGTGCTTCAATGGTGTACTGAAAGGTGCACGGGGCCTTCCTATTGCCGCAATGGTTGAGTTCACTTGGTCCAAACTTGTTGAATATTTCCACGACTGGCACAAAGAAATTACTAGTCTTTTGATGGAGGGTAAGGGATGGAGTACATATGCCTTCTCCACGTGGTCAGAAAATAGGCGTAAATATGAGAAACACTATCTCAGGGCATTTAGCAATGAACATGCAATATATCAAGTAGTTACTTCACTCAACATGTGTAGCATTGGAAGGGGAAACCACAATTATGAAGTTCAGTTACTGGAAAGAACATGCAGTTGTGGGAAATGGCAAAACATTAAGATCCCGTGTTCACATGCAAATAAAGTATGTGATGTGCTAAAAATTGATTCGACCACATTTATTCACCCATGTTATAGTTTGGAGTATGCCTTTAACACTTACTCACATGAATTTGCGGTTCCTAAGTCAGAGTCATTGTGGAGGGATCCCATGGGGCCAAAGTGGTTGCCTAATCCAGCATTGTTGCGGGCTAAAGGTCGACCAATGAAGTCAAGAATAAGGAATGAGATGGATGGAGTGAGGAATAAGGATTGAGAACTGGGATGGTGGAGGGAAGGTACAGATTTGATAGAGAGTCAACCCAAGCAAACATGTGGACTGTGTCATGCTTCTGAGCATAACCGCAGAAAATGTCTGCAGTCTCGTGGCGTTTCCATAAGCGGTCATGTTCCAAACTAGGTAGGTGAAAGATGGCAAAAAGTTCTGGATCGGTTAAATAATTGTTGTTCATTCTATGTTTAACTAATGTTTACTATCTTGTCTCCTAATGTGATTAGTCTACGTTTTTTAGGCATGCTTCCATGGACGACGTTTTTGTTGTGCTGGCTGCCGATCTTAGGAAAATTGACTACGTTGTATCGGCACAATTAACTTTTGGGTTTTTGTTGAATGTATTTGTAATTCTCTATCCAATGTACCTCTTTGAAGATTGTGATTTGAGTAGTATGATTAGAACTGCAAATTAAGCATGGTTGGACATGTTTAGAATGTTGATATATTGAGAATGCCTTTTGCTGTGATTTAAGTGCATTTACATTGTAAAACTATGTTTATGCAGAGCGTAATAGTTTCTATAGTTTAGTGCCTATTGAGAACACCTTTTGATGTAATTTAAGTGCATTTACATTCTCTGCTTCTCTACCTTTCAATGAGTGTTTGTGGTTTGCGTTCTCAGCTTCTCTTTCTCTGTTTCTTAGCTTCTCAGTAGGTGCATACATACATTTCTGTTTTTGGTTAGCTTGCATGTCCAGGAAAAAAAAAATTCCTAGTGTTACTTGAGTTTCATAGACTCGGGTTCCACTAAGCATTTTCACCAAACAGTTGAAATATTATAGATCTAGAGTTTTTAAAACTCGCTTTTGAGGAACTCGAGGTTAATACACTAAGTTCCACTGAGTGTTTTTCCGCAAAATACAGGGCATGCGTTCACACTGCTCTCTGCCTGACCAACCTCGATGAAGCAGTCCTCGAGTACTATCTTGAGTTTTTAAAACTCACTTTGTAGAACTCGGGTTTCAAAGACTCGAGTTCTACTCTTTTTTTTTTCCCCTTTTTGTTATGGGCTTTCAGAATAAGCGAGATAAGAAATGTTCATATTAATTTTGATACCCCCTTTATTTTTATTTATTTTAATTTGTGAGAAAACAAAACAAAACAAATCATACAAGAATAGAGGGAAAAGAAAAAAATAAATACAGTAAAGACTATGTTATCAATTAAATGTTTAAATTTCAAATTTTTGTAGTATAAAATTATACATAAAAAATAAATTTATGGATCGAATTATAAATAACATCTGATTGAAAAAAAAATTATCATGCATATTAAAGACAACAAGAACGTGCAATCAATGATTAGTAAAACAAAATATGGTTTTATGTTAATTTTTTTTAATGAGAGTTGTAGTCATTAACTACAACCAAATTTATATCCAAACTTCGTCCGAGTGTAATAACCAGGTGGCGACTCCTTTGCTTCTTTTTAAGAGGCACTGCGTATTCCCAAGCTCACACCGGTTTTAGTCTAAGATTGCTTTTAGGGAGATTAAGTATCGGGTATCCCATCTTCACGAGAAGGAATCGAAGGAATCGGCATGCCGACATGTTATCTAAAGGGGGTACGCTAATCATTGATCTTACACTATACATATGGTTCTTAAACCTAATATAGGTAGCGACTCCACTTTCACCCTCTGCCCAGTCCACCCCAAGCTGAGGTGTACTTCCCACGAGAAAACCACTAGTCGCGGGTGCTTGCACCCACACATACTTCGAGTATGCATGCACATGTAGAATTTTAAGTGCCCTGTAAGGAAAGTTTTTAATGTAAAATTTGTGCAAAGCTAATCCCACATCGGCTGGGAAGGGAACAGTCAAAATCAAAGCTCCAAGAGCTTTCCAAAAGCTCTCTTGTTTGTCTGGTCCTTTGATGAAGGCACTTCCATAATTCTTCCGTTATATACGACATAAAAGGATGAAGCAATCGTAGCACATTGTCAAGACATAACCAAAGTGTGTCTCGAGCAAAACTCCTGTCAGTCTCAAACCTTGGATCATTCCCAGCAAAGAAAGGCTTAATTGCTTCAATAAAAATATCACATAGTTGGTATTGCCACCATGAATACACAGTACTTGCTGCATTTGAGAATTTATACGATTCCAAAGTCGCAATAGTTTTGAAAATGGCTCTGTTTAATACTGAGAGTATCCATTGACAGCTAAATGGCAAGTCATTCGGATTTACATTTGTGGGCGGAACATAATCATCCCCAAGCTTGCTCATAGAAAATCGTACAACATTCCACAATTTATTGCACCACTGACGATACCCCATCACTCTTTGAATATCTAGATTTATTTTATCAGACTAAGACAAAATGATTACACATATTAGTAATTCAATTAAAGGAAACAGGCAAATGAGTGATAGAAATCCGAATAAAAAAATGAACTTGAGCTGTGTAAGATACAAGTGCGAAGTGGAGAGCATCTGTCTGCCCTCTGCTTTTTCGAGTATTGCATCCATGATGCTGCATTCTCTTATCTCTAATGTTTGAAGTTGTGAAAGGCCTTTAGCTATGGATGATGAGAGGATAAACTTTAGTTTCTCACAATGTTCCACTTTCACAATGCTTAAGTTACGAAAGGATGTCAAGGGAATTTGTCCATGACATATTTCTTCCAAGTTGATCATGTTTTTGAGAGAAAATATCTCCAAGACAGGAAAGACAACATCAGCAATACCCAACCCCTTTGAATGGATGATGTACTTCATCTCAGAATTATTTTGGACATGTAGATGCTTCAGTTGTTGGAAGCCTTTGCTGTCTAATTCAGATATGATACTCTTAACACCTTTTAACTCATCCAAACACAAATCTTCTATTCCATTCAACAAGATCTTGATCCCCTGCTCTAATTCAAAGATCGAATTCAACTTGAGTTTAAGTGCTCTTGAGCTTTCAGATTTACCAAACTGATCCCACACCTCCTATAAATATTTGGTATCTTTTCAACTTCTTAAACAACAAATTTTAACAAAGACAACAAAAGGAGGAGGACTTCACATGTTTGGAGTTTCTTTGAGCTGCTTCCTACAAAAGGTGAAGAAAAGCCTACATGTAAATGCAAGAAGTGTGGAAAGGAATATATTGCTGCTGGAGCATATGGTACAGGAAATTTGAAGCGCCATTTGGGTGTATGTCCAAGAAAAGACACAAGGGATGTTGGCCAGCTTATACTTGGCCAAATTGCAATGTTTGTAAGTTCACCTAAATTTAATCCTGCAAAATTTAGGGAGTTGTTATGTGTTGCTATTACAATGCATGAATTACCTTTCCGGTTTGTTGAGTATGTTGGTATAAGGGCAATTTTTTCTTACTTGTATGTTAATGTCCCTAATATCTCTAGAAATACTGCTAAGAACGATTTGGTTAAGATGTATAAGATGGAAAAAGAAAGGATGAAATCTGTCTTGACATCTGCTCCTGGTAGAGTTTGTTTGACATCTAATTTATGGACTTCTATAGCTACTGATGGTTATATGTATGTTACAGCTCATTTTATTGATGCTAATTGGGTCTTACAGAAAAAAGTATTGAACTTTTGTCATATGCCACCACCACATAAAGGTGTGTCTTTTTTTGAAAAGGTCTATAAATTGCTATCTATGTGGGGTATTGAGAATAAGATTTTTTGTGTGACGTTGGACAATGCTTCTTCCAATGATGTTTCTATTGACATGCTAAGAACTCAATTGATAAATAAGAAAGCACTTGTTTGTAATGGTGAATTTTTCCATCTTTGTTGTTGTGCTCATATTCTCAATTTGGTTGTATAAGATGGTTTGAAAGAAATTAATGTTGTCGTCCAAAAAATTCGTGAAAACATTTAGTATGTAAGAGGTTCACAGGGGAGGAAAAAAAAGTTTTTATGAATCTGTTAAGCAAATGGATTTGGATGGTAAGAAAGGTTTAAGGCAAGATGTGCCTACTAGATGGAATTCTACATTTTTAATGCTTCAAAGTGCTCTCTATTATCGACGTGCTTTTCAACACGTAGAGTTAACTGACTATAATTTTAAGCATTGTCCTACTGTTGATGAGTGGAAAAAGGCTAAAAAGATTAAGAAGTTCTTGGCTGTTTTTTATGATGCTACATTGGTCTTTTCTGACATAAAATATCCAACAGCTAACTAGTATTTTCCACAAGTTTTTATTGTTTATTATTTATTTTACCTTGAAGAAAGAAAGTGATAGTGAGGATAAGTAAATGAGAAAAATGGCAGATCAAATGCTTGTGAAATTTGAGAAGTGTTGGATAGAGTTTAATGTTGTGTTGGCCATAGCAGTGGTCTTGGACCCTAGGTATAAGCTGCCTTTTATTGATTGGTGCTATCAAAAGCTTTATGGGTATGCTAGTTCACTCCAATATTTGAAGGTTCGTGAAAAATTACTTGCTATGTTTGGAGAATATGTGAGTAATGTTCCTACACCTTCAACATCTTCCGAAATGGCTTGTCAAGCTACCCAAGAAACTAAAGAATAGTATGCTAATGAGGGATCTTTTATCTATGATGCAAGTATGTTATTTTTTTATTATTCTTTTTTTTTTTAATTTATATTATGACATTTATATTCTGCTTAGATTAACATTTATTATATTGTTTTTATATGTAGGAATTTGATTCCTTTCATAGTAGGTATGTGGGTAGGCAAGCACAAAAAACACAATTGGAGCTCTACTTGGATGAACCAAGAGTAGATAGGAATGCAAAACTAGACATACTAGCTTTTTGGAAAGGAAATGAATTTCAGTATCCAGAACTTGTTGCCATGGCTCTTGATATTTTGAGCATTCCTATTTCTACGGTTGCTTTGGAATGCACTTTTAGTGTTGGGGGATGAGTCATTGATCAATTCAGGAGTGCACTTAAGCCTGATGTTGTGGAGGCATTGGTTTGTACAAGAGACTGGTTATATGCAGATATAGGTAATGTATTTTTTATTTACATGTTGGCTGAATGAGTTTTAAGTTTTAAGTTTTATGATGATTTTTTTCCCTTTCAATGTTCTACTCCACTACCTATTTTATGGTTTGATATATGTTATGAGTCATGGCAACAAGTCTGATTGATGTTATGAGTCATGGCAGCAACTTATGGCCCAATCTCCAGTGAACTTACAGATTAAGGAAAGAATGAATATTGGCCTAATCAACTTTTTCTTCTATGTTCATGTTAAATGAAAATGTTATTGTTAATGCTTTGATTATTCACAGTTTCTAAATTTCTTATTTATAATGCTTTAATAAGTTTTTAATGTTTTATTAAATTTTTTTGATGTAAAACTTGCACAATCACAATTGGAAGAGCTCACTGAAGATATAATGAACATAAATATCAATAAAGATGAGCACAAGGAAGACACCTCTTCAATGGAACCCTCAATGGATCCAATCCCTTAATCAATGATAACTTTTACTTTTTGTTATGGCACTAGGATGTTTGTACTTAGATTTTGCCATCATGGATATTTTGATATGCCATATATGTAATCATTCTGGTTTTTAATTTCATAATATGTAATGTCTTTAAAGTTTTTTATATGGCACTTGGATGCCATGTAATAATTTTGGTTTTTATTATGGAACTTTGACATGTTATTGAATTTGATTGTATGGAGGTTGGAAGCTTTTGGCCTAGTAATTTTATTTCGAAGGAATGAAAGAATATCTGCTTTCATTATTATTTGAATTTTTATTACTTGATTTATGGTTGAATTATAATTTTAGATATATGAGAGTTGATAACAGGTTATTAGGGTTATGTTTAACCTATTAATTAAACAAGTTGTTCAGGTCAGTTAGGAATTATTATTCAAACATGTTATTAACAGGTCATTTGTGTCAACCTTAATATGACCTACTAATTAAACGGGTTAAACGTGTCGTGTCGAGTAACCCGTTTAATAAACAAGTCGTGTTAGGGTTGAGGAATCCTGACCCGTTTATTAAACAGGTAGGGTTCGGGTTGACCCATATAACATAATACTTACAGCTCAACCCGACACGCGAAAACGAATTGCCACCCCTACTTATAGCATCTTTGATAAAAATGCTCTAATACAATTTTTGTTGCCCATAAAATTTATATTATATATAATAATAAAGAAAAATAATATAAATTTATATGTATATGTGTTAATTTTTATATTATTTGATGAGTTTAAATAAATTTATTTCTTACATATTATGTAATAAGGGTATAATAGTCAATTTATATAAACTACATTTTCTTTTTTCTCACTTTTCTCTTCAGCCAAATAAAAGAGTTTTTCACCCCCCAAACAAAAGAGTTTTTCACCCTCCTACTTTTTCACTGTTTCAACTAAAAACACAAAGGAAAATCAAATATTTTTTATAAAAAAAAAAATCAAAAACAGAAAACTGTGGTTCTCTCCTTGGACTGTCTGATTTTGGGCTTTTTATGACTATGATGGGCCAGACAGAGTAACCGAAACACCATTTTCACACTTTACAAAACGAAGAGCAAATCTAGAGAGAGAGAGAGAGAGAGAGAGAGAGAGAATGGGGAGAGAGGTGTCAGAGAGCTGCGTGGATAGTCTACTAACCGAAATGGTCTCCTCTTACTGCGATCGCTTCTACGCCAATAAGCCTGACCTCGCTGCTCGTCGGATCGAAGCCATCGGCTTTCAGGTCGGCCTCCAGCTCTCCGAACGGTACACCTCCCCACACCTAATCCCAAACCTTTTTTTTTTTTTTTTTCTGCACTAACTTCTAATTTCTGTCGTTGCTTAAATTTTAGTAATTGGGGCTTTAGATCTGAAAGAGTTTATTTGTAAAATTGTTTTCTTTTTTAAAGAAATGTTTTATTTAGCTGTTTGGTTACTAAGAAAGTTCAGGGAAAGTAAAGGTACTAGTATGATTTAGATTCTTGGATGTTTCTTTGTTTGGGTTTGAGAAAGTGTTTAGGATCTACTCTACTTAGTCTTAGGGAATTATTATTTTAGTTCTAGTTTAATTTTTTCTAGTTTTCCTTAGTTAATGTACAAATTGTTTAGGATTTAGGACCATGTGAATGAAACAGGTAAAAAAAAAAAAAAGGAAAACCCAAATGGGAAATTTGATTAAATTGCTTATACATAATATGGATTTGCAAAATGGGATTACTTTTTCTTTTGAGCATTCACATTAGCACATCAGTCCGTCCGTGTATAATAGAAAAAGGTGAAGAATTTACATAGTTTTGCCTAAAAATGACTTATATCAGTCCGTGTATAATTGTATAAATTTACAAGTTTGCTATGTAAATTTACAATGACATTATTCATTTTGCATTTAGTTGTTTATTTTTTCTTCATGTATCTTGAGGATGAAGGAAAAGAGTGGATGGTGGTTGTTGTATGCAAAGAAAGAGAGAAAAAATTAAAAAAAAAATTAATATTTTAATGAAATGTAGCGTAAAATAGATAATTTGACGTGGGATGGTGGGGTGTTTTGAAAAGTGAGTATGTAAAATAGAAAAAATAGGTTTTTATACTAAAATAGACAGAAATTTTTACATAAGCTGATGCAAATGCAGGATTATATAATTGCTTATTAAAATCAAAACTAAAGTGACTTGTTTTGAAGTTCTTTGAAATGGGTTTTATATGTCATACAAAATGTGCTCTTAAAAAAGCTTGCTTTTTAAAGTTGAAAGCTTGATTCTTAGCTAACCAATTGTGTGGTTACTGATATGGGGATGTACTAACAATTGACCACCACGTGTGTATGATTATTTGAATGTGGTTGCAATTAAGGCATCGATGAGAAGCTGTTGTTTAGTTTTGCTCCTAAAATGTTGTCATGGATTTCTAGCTCTTTATTGAGGTGGGTAGCATTGAATCTAACATGAAAATATGAGGGAGTGGTAGAACAGCAGAAAAAACTTTGTTTGAAGCTATCAGCAGCATGTGGTTCATGTAATTAATTAGATCTTGTTACTTATTAGTTATTACTGATATAGTAAGTTTTGTATGCATATTTGTGTATATTAGTGATTATTTGATACTCGCTATAGTTCTCAGCATGCTTTACAGTAAAATGCTGCTTGCAATAGTAAAAATACTATTTCTTTTTAGGTATACCATGGAGCAGCCTCATTTCAGTGATCATCTAGAGGCAATCAAGTTCATCTGCAAGGACTTCTGGTCCGAGCTCTTCAAGAAGCAAATAGACAACTTGAAGACTAATCATAGAGTAAGTTCAAATATTTTAACTGATTATACATTATATGTTTTTGTGTGAATTTAAGAAAATAGATATTTTTTTTCTTGTAGGGTACGTTTGTCTTGCAAGGTAATCGATTTCGTTGGCTTGCACGTATGTCAGTCAATCCATCTCCTGAAAATGGAGATTTTGCTGTGGGTGTAATTCAAAAATAATTTCATACAGTATGTGCATATTATGAAGATTGAGGAATAATTGTTTGGGAATGCGAGAGTTTGAAAAGTTTGTTTCCAGCTTATGTGGCTAGATTTTGCATGCAATTGGAGGATCTTCGGATAGTCAAATGCGGACTGGAGGAAGTTGTTGCACTTGAAGATGGTGCACAGAAGCAGTAGCAAGACTTGTGTTCCCTTAAGTAACTCTCCTGATGCTTAAGAAATTGCCCAAACTCAAGTGTTTTTCTCGAGGGGTGCATACTTTAAATGTGATCAAATTGAGATATTTTTTTCAAAATATTTGAAAGTTGAAGGAACAGTTGAACAAAGCCAACTTGAGACCTCCATCCAACAACCACTTTTCTTGGTTGAAGAGGTAAGTGGCTAATTTAATTAATCTTTTAAAATATTTTGGGTTACAAGAAGTTATATATAACCCTGTTTGGAGTAGTAGTAGTACTCATCTTTCACACACGAATAAAAAAAAAGTGTTCTCAGGAAAGCTCATAAATCTATATACTTGAAATAAAATGTGTTCTTAGTTCTTTCGTCCACATGTGATTCAGGGAATGTGATAGGTAATGGTATTTTGTTTGGAATTGGAATAGGGAATGGAGAGTTGCTTAGAACAACTAATAGGTGGATAGACACCACTGGAAGAACACAGTTCCAGGAAAGCACACAAAGGCTTATTTTCATTCAAATCACAAAACTGATTGCAATGAATTACATTCAAGTACTTATATTAACTGTTTGGAACTTGCAGCCTCAGCCTTTTAAGAGTCCTAATCCTATTAAGTACAGCCTCTACAATTATCCAAAAGTATACTGAGTTAGTTACAAGAGATTAGGATAGGCTGCTGGATCCGAAACTGCGTGCAACCTCCTGTTTGGACACGAACATGGCATAACTAACTAACTACCTACAGCAGACAACTCCCAACTTCAGAACTCTCTCCAGTTGCCTCCAATTGCCATGCAACCACTTTAGGAACCTAATTAAGATCCTTAATCATCACATAGTTGGCTACACCCAGGATTGGAACTCATCATAAAAATAAAAAATAAAAAAACACCTCAAGATGCTCCTGCATCAACAAGTCTAGAAATATGGGAATACTGGTGATAAATTTTGACAACTTGAAAATATTGATCACCAATAGCTGCTCAATGATTAAAATGGTTTTTGAAAATGGTTTTCTAATAAAATGACTCTTATTCCACCTTGCATTTGATTCACAAAGTATATTTCTGCATCATTTTTGGTAGACATCTTAGATTAATTGTTCAATAGTATTTAGGAAATTTTCTTTTAATTTTATTTATTTATATTTCATTTAGATATATTCCAGTAATAACTTGGGACCATATTTCTAATGGTATGAACTTAACGGATATAATCCATCTTGTAGCCCCTACTATGAATTTTATTGATTGACCTAAATTGTTAAGAAATTAGATACTAACTCATATTTTCTTTTGTTTAATATTTTGATTTTTTATAGGGTTCATTCCCCAACTTGGAGGATTTGAGATTGGGTGGAAATTTCAATATGAAGGAGATACAGCATGGCCAATTTTCGGAAGAAAGCTTTTACAAATTAAAAAACTTTCACGTGGAAGGCTGTCTAGTTGTTTCTTTTTGGAGTACTTTTCTTGCAACATTACATAATTTGGAGGAAGTAGTTGTGAAGGACAGTTCCTGGGAAGAAATATTCCTATATGAAGAACTTTATGGTTAGCAAAAACATGCTAGGATACTCCCAGAACTAAAAGAACTACAGCTGTTTGACATATTGTTGTTGAAACATTTGTGGAAAGAAGACATAAAACCAAGCCCAATTTTTCATAATCTAGAAAATCTATGTGTCACTATGTCGAAAATTGAAAAATTTAGTGCCCCCCTCAGTGTCTTTCCAAAATTTGACGAATCTAGAAATATTGAAATGTCATGGATTGATTAATTTAGTTATATCCTCAACAGCCAAAGTCTGGTACAACTCAAGAAAATGAATATAAGTGAATGCGAAAGGATAGCAGAAATTGTAGTATGTAAGGGGGGTGAAGCAAGTGAGGTGATTACTTTCACCCAATTGACATACTTAAAACTTGATTACTTGCCAAAGCTCACAAGTTTTTGCTCGGGAAGTTATTCTTTTCAGTTCCCATCTTTGGAAGAAGTAATTGTGAGGCAATGCCCTAAGGTGAAGGCCTTTTGTCATGGACCCTTATGGACACCAGAGCTAGAAAGAGTACAATCACCAAAAGAAGATGAATGGCATTGGAAGGCTGCCCTGAATACCAATACATTGGCTTTGGAAGGGCAAATAATAATACCAACACGCAATAGTTTTGTTGAGAAAGGGTAAGTAAATTGATCTTTTTAATGCATTGATGCATGAACATGAGAATCTTTTCACTCTCCCACTAGATACTTATCATAATAGAAATATATTAGAATTATATGAACGTTGCAGGAACAGTAAAATCCTCATAAATTGCATAAAAATTTCTCAAATAATACATATCATTGTGTCCATGTGCAATTCATATAGCACACATATAATGATGATACTTTGATGTCAACGATTATAACAATTAATGCTTTTATCTTCAGTATGTTGATTTCTATTACACAGGGTTCAGAACTTTAAAGGTGGAGATCATCCTTAAAATGCAGCAGCGGGAAGATGGCTTGTAATTATAGTTGGTAGTACTGAGGATTATGTTTATGGTTATTGAAATGAATAGAGTTCATCCATTTGTCGTTTGTTCTGTTTGCGTTTCTTTATTTCTTATTTTGCTATGTTTGGGGAGAAAAAGCAAGTACCTGTTGTACATTGTATTTGTATGGTGCATTTCTCTTTGGATGATGCATTCCTCTTTGGTGCAAGAAGACCATATTTGCATGAAGTTCTGCGTCATGTTATCATTATTTTGATCAGTGTTACTGACTACATGCTATCATTAAATGTCGAAGTTTTTTCTTTAAGTTTTTGATAGATTATAATGGATGTCTAGTTGAGTTGCTTATGCTTCTAAATGTTTCTTTCAGTCATGAGAATATGCTCACCCATGCACATAATAGAATCAGAGAGGTTTGGGTCCAACACTAGAAGTCTGTCACAGAAGCAGTTTTATAGATCAACGTAGCCAATTTGATCTCCCTTGACTTTTAGCTTCATGGTTGCGGAAAATATATGATTACGTATATTGGTTCTGAAGTTTTAGTTAAATATGGTTAGGAGGAAAATATGCATGAGTAAATTATCTTCTCTTCATAAACAATTGTATGTAATTGAAATTCAAATCAATGTTTTAGGGAGCAAGAAAAGAACACAGAAACATTTAGTCACAAAAATAAGAAGAATGCGGGACACGATTTAAAAAGCAAAAAACTGGAAAAAATATATCTGATAAATCAAAGATCCACAACCTCTATCAAATTTACAAGATGATGATAGGGGTGTAAATTTTAATGAAAGATGGTAATGAAGATAATATTTATATTTCAATATACATCAGCAAAATTAGCGAAGTTATCTTTGTTTATTTATTTATTTATTTATTTTCTCCTTTGCTTACAATAAGCGGGGAGGGGGATTCGACTTTGGTTTTATAATAAGATAATTTTTAGATTTTAAAACTAGATACTAATTGCAACTTTATTTAGATTTTAAAGCTAAATACCAATTACAACTTCCTATTTTTATTGGGGATTTTTGTTTACTTTTTAGATTTTAAATGCTAATGCTCTCTTCTAATTTGTCAACTCTAATTGCTTATCAGTTATCAAGTATTTGTTCACAATAAATTTCTTAAAACAAAAATTCCCTATATAAATTACAATGAATTTTTTTTTTCAGATACAAACAAAAATTTCTACTCTTTACTCTTTCAAGTTTTGGCATTCACTATCTCTATCAATATGATGACTCGAATGATATAATTACATTTTTCCACTTGTGTTTACACAAAAAAAAAAAAAAAAAAAAAAAAAAATCCACAATGCCATTAAAAAGCTTGCAATATCTTCAGTTTGGACATTATCTCTTTTTCTATAAACACACATGTAAATATTCAACTGTACAATTGGTTCTACAGAATATCAATGGTAGATGCCATGGCCAATATTACAATGCAAACATTTTGAAATAACAAAGTACTGTTGTCATGTTTATAACACAAATTGAAATAACAATGTCACTAGTTCATCGTGATTCTAATATAAGTTCTCCATTTTGCAAGTCTTGGCCGGGGAGAAGGGGGATAAATGGTTAAGCTTTTACTGATCATATATTCAATTGGTTCTACTTTAATTAAGGAAGCCTTCAACATTTGTTTTTTGCAGGGAATAGGCTAATGAAGATTCATCATGCCATAATTCAAATTAGCATGCCTCCTCACAAAAAAATAGTCAAAATTTTTTTATTTTAATTCCTTTGTTCATATTGGTATGCCCCGCTTGTATAGAGAAGAATAATTACCAATAGAACATACTAACACGCACAAAACTGCCACATGGCTCAAACCTAGTTCTGAAGCAGAATATATCTCAAGAAACCAGAAGAGTAGCCAAGAGAAAAAGCTACAAGAAGCATGATTTAAAGCCATTACAAGAGCAATAGCTAAGGCTTTTGATTTCCAAATTATCAAAGCCAATCAATCAAGAAAAATAATAGCTGAAGATATGCAGCATAATGTAGAACACTATTAATGGATCCAATAGTGACATACTAAAGTGTCGTTGTTTTATTTTCAAAAAAAAAAAAAAAAAGTCATTGTTTTGAAGACAAATCTTTGTCCTTAATTAAATATTGTTTCTAATTGATGTTGAACAGACAACACATGTTTTCTTGGAGCAGCAAATGCGTCGGAAATCATGCACAAGATCAAGGGAGGGTGTCAGTAGAAGCTATCGGGGTGATAATGTCGGAATTAAATGAAATTTGGAGTGTTGAAGGGAAACGGCATTTTGATCAATACTTGAGACTTTGCCACTAGGGTCGACCTAATTTAGGCGAATTCCTTTGTTAAAGTCTCAAAAATAGTGTTTTTGCTATTTTTAATAATATTTGTTTTCCTTAATAACTTTTAGTTTAAAAGTCAGAACAAAGTCTCATATGTTTTAGGGCGTCTCTTAGAGACAATAGTTACAATTTCCACAATTGTCTCAATTTTTCTATATTTGGCAAAAATTACTATTTTGCTACCTAATTATGTGATTAGTGCGGTTAGGGTTTTCTAGGAGTGATTAGCCCTAGGTTTTCCTTTTTACTATTTAAACAAATTTTTGACTCCAATGCAATTGACAAAATTTGTCTATTGTTTTTCTTTGGTAGATTCTAGAATCCTATCACCTCGTGGATTTAAGAGACCTCTCGTAGATTCGATGTTTTCATTCAGAAGTTAATGTGTTTAGTTTTTTTTTTTTTTTTTCATTCAAAAAGCAACATGTTTATTTTCTTGTAGCTTTCGTGACATTACCAATTAATCGGCCTTTAAATTCGAGGCACATCCTTGGTAGCCAATCACTTTTACCCTCCTGCGATTCAATCTCTTGCAAGTAATGTTCTGCCTCCATGGCTGCCATGCAACCTGCCTCATTAAAGAAACCAAGTCAACTAGATTGAGAAGCCCTTAATATATAATCTGTGAATAAAACATAACTTAAATGAAACATGTCTTATTATTTAAATTTTAAAAGGTAACTTTGGTTGTTCGAAGAAACCCAAATATTGGTAACAAAAACAGTTTAAAGCAACAACGGTAGATGTCATGGCCAATAGTACAATTAAAATCATTGCTAAAATGATTTTTACATGATGGTTAATGAACGAGAATGAAACAAAATACAGGCATATCCCCCCAATACCCCAAAAAAATCACTTAGATTGGAGTCTGTAAGCAATGGCCTATTGTACTATATATACAACTATCAATTATTTGTATTATATCAATGCTTATACTCAATCATAGAATGTATCAAATTTCATGCATCCCAATGTAGCTAAAAGATTAACACAGATCACTTCCCCGAATCTATTGAGAGTTTTTTTTTTTTTTTTTTTAATCAAATTTAAAAAGACATGCAATCCTAGCCTAGCCATGTATCTTGCAATACATTCAGTTTGTGAGATTAAGGTCATGCACAAGCTTAATTTAAATTTTCGCAAAAAACATACATTCATGTCCACTCAATCTTAAGGCAGCAAGCACTGAAAAAAGCCAGAGCCCAGCTAAAGCTTGGAGTGACAACCCATTTGATCTTTAATTAAGGGGTACAAAAATGGGTGGGTCAATATCAAGTTCCAAATATTCACCCTCTATGAATACTCCAAGTTTCCAAAACCATGTCCTACGGATGATAAATAGATTAATTTCTATTCAACCCTAGAGCACAAGTTTCATCATTTTGATTAATAAAAAAAAAAATAATAACACGTGGTCTCAAGAGGTGGGACTAATTTTATTTGTAAATCCTCAACCATAGAATGGGCAAGAAACATAAATTTTGTAGAAAATTCTTAACTAAACTATCTCTATTAGAAGTGAGGTAAAAATAAATAAAAGCTTAGAATTTTTTTTTGAAATTTTTTATTATCAGTTTCATAAGTAAAGGGAAACTATATTTACTAATGTGTTACACATAGAAAATACCATAATGAAATAAGTAAATTAGATAAACTGACAAAATAAGAAGGCATAAATCTTCTCTGTATCATCTCTATTCTTGATCAAATTAAGGGCAATTTGGTGAAGAACAAAGAAACATGCAACATTCAGCTCATAGTTAAACTATGTTTTTGAGTAAGCAGTACAGAAAAGAGGAGTGAACTGGAGAATTAATTTCAGCATTATATCAATAAGATACATATAATTCTGACCCAGCAAAAAACAGAGAAAGAAACCAATACACATTATTCCCCGCACAAAACATATGTTCCCAAAATTTTTATTTGTATATAAAAAAATTGCCTTTGTTTTTAATCTGATTTTGTCATATGTCTTGGGTCACATTCAACACCCTACCCCCAAATTTGAGCTTAGTAGGGAAGAACTGTCCAGGTATATCATATATGTTATTACTAATTTGGGGCTGGGCTTGTGTGGTTTGAGTAGATGAGTAAATTTCAGAGTGACATGGGTTGATCTATTTTTAGTCTTATTTCAGGTTGAACTTAAGATTGCTTTGGTTGCTTATTTTTGATTTGTTGGATATGGGTTGGCTTATTCAGTTGACTTGGTCCTAAATTGATGGGCTTGTGCCTTTGAATTGGACTTAGCTTTGAGTTTGTTTGAAGCTGTATGGGCTTGTGAGAGTTGATTTTAATTGATGAAGTAGTTCTCTCAACAGTTAAAACTTCCGTTTGCATTATGAAATTTGTCTATTCCACTCCAACATGAGTGACCATATCATTATCAATTAGTTGTGTTTTATAACAATGAATCTCTATTTTATTTTGATTTCTACATTTCTAGTTTCATATAAGATCAACTAAAAATTAGAAATTAATTAAAAAGGAAAGAAAAAAAAAATGGTTGATGCATATCCATTCATTATCTCAAAAATTGGTTGATGCATATCCATTCCCGTTGTGGGGCTAGCCCAAGACCTCTGAAAAGAAATGCATTGGTCCCATATTCATTCATTATCTTTCCCAATGAATAATTAGGATCTGTTTTTTAATGTAATCTTATGCATTCACTACGTATCCACAGGGACCATTGTTGCTATCCCTTCTCAATTAGAGGTTAGGTTGTTGCTATCCCTTCTCAGTTATTATTGGTTCGGGCCCCTAATTGTTAGTACTACCACTAGGACCATCTATTATTTGGCACCTGCAAACTTTTGTGGTGACGGGGATAACTCATAACTGTGTGTTATTTGCTCCCTGATTATATCAGATTCTTTACTTTCTTTTATTTTGAAGCTGTATGAGTAGGTGGAAAGAGCGAGCTTAGTGTTTTTTTTTCTTGGTTGAAAAGAATTGATTAGTTAGACTAGTCCTGAGTTCTCACACATAGAACACCATTCACACACACACACACACACACACACACACACACACACACACACACACACACACATATATATATATATATATATATCCTTGGTTTTACATGGAATTTTGATATCAGTTCAATTGTGAGACTTGTGTATTCAACTTGTAATCCTTGAGTATTGCAATTTCTATTTTATTGTATTAGATTGGACGGATTTGTCTTGTGATTTTTTCCACAACACTAAGGTTTTCCATGTAAATTTTGTGTGTTTTTATTTAGTTTTTTTGCTTGGTGCTTGTGTGATTTATTTTATTTTCTCTATTGCTTGGCTTTATTTTATTTAATTGGCATATACTTGGTCGTGAATAGTGATGATTCCAACAAGTTCCCAATTTTCCATATTTTAGTTAGGATTAATTTAGTTGGAGGAGTGAAAAAGTAAGAGGATAAAAATTGGTGGGAGGATGGAAAAGAGGAATAATAGAACATTTTAATTTTTCCTTGTGTGTGTTTGGTTGGAGGGGAGGAAAAGTGGGAGGGATGAAAAATTGTTTTATTTGGCTGAGGAGAAAAGTTGGAAGATAGAAAATATAGTTTATATAAATTTATTTTTATGCTCTTATTACATAATATGTAAGAAATCATTTTTTTAGTAATCATTAAGTAATATAAAAATTAACACATCATACGTATAAACTTACATTATTTTTCTTTGTTATTATAGATATAATCTAATATATATATATATATATATATATATTAGATTATGGAAATTTTGTGCTTTGTCATCGATCATATGTATACAAGTGTTATTTCATCAACAAATTAAGGGTCTGTTTGGATACTACTTATTACTGAAAACTAAAAATACTGTAGTAAAATAATTTCTAAATATGTAAATAGTACCGTGGGACCCAATTTTAAAGTTTTTTTGCTAAAAAAAAGTACTTACAAGTCCCGTAAACAGTGCATGGGATCCGCAAGTAACTAATTTATTTACATACTTTTGTCACAATGGTAGTTCATAACATGTGTGATTATGAATAGTGAAGAAAATTTGGTGGATCAATGTAAATGTGAGGGCTCACCAGTTACTGTCACTTAGGTCATGAAGTTGTAGTAAAGTGTATGATCATATATTTAACAAAACTAAATGTTATTTGCAACTGATACCACGTTTCAGCGAAGGAAAAGAAGAGAAAGTTGATACCATGCCATTTAGAGGCGTGCTTCGTATAATTTTCATATTAATACCATTGTGATAGAGAAAAAAAAAAAAAAAAGTTTTGATAGCATCGTCAAGTCCACCCTTAATCAAGCACCTCTCCCCATGGTTTTTTTTTTTTTTTTTTTTGGAGAAACTCAACACATGGTGATTTGAAAAGGAATAATAAGAGAAATAGGTTTTAAACTAACGTCTAGGCAATGTCAATTGAATATCAAATAAAGATGATTTTCATGTGTCGTCAAGTAAGTCAAAAGTCTATTGTAATCAGGTTGTAAATGAGTTGAGTACTAAAAATTTAGAATCGTCCATTTAGTTTTATTTCAAATAAAAGTCATGTTTGAGTTCATCAAAAAACTAGATTACAAGTTCTTGTTTAGTTCATTTTACTATAGAATAAGCTCCAACTTGCTCACAAGCTACTTTACCCATATTGGAAATTTATTTACAAACTTACACGATTACGTATTTAATTTATTTAATACATTTTTATATATGCATATATATAATATTTAAATCTTCATTTTTGTTTATAAATCTATAATTTATTTAATATTGAAGATGTTTGACTTTTGATTGACTTTATAATATCAGTAAAGCTTTTGAAATCTCATAATTTCACATTTATAATATATATATATATATATATATATATAAATTTTAAAATTTATTTTGTATTTAAACTTTCATTAGAACTTTGGTACATTATATATATACTAGTGTGGGCTGCATGTGCAAGGCACGTGTTGTCCCATTAGTGAGAAAATTAATATAGATTTAAAAAAAAAAATGAAATCATGTATTTAAATTTAAAATAGCTATTTGAATATCTATTTAGTATTTACTATGACAATATCTTAGAACCTATTTACTAAATGTAATATTAATGATAATGAATATTATCATCTTTCCACAATATTTAAATTTTTGCAATGAATGATGATATATGCTACAATTTTTTTGAGGATCTTCATCAAATTAAATAGTTGCAACCATCTACAATGAAGATTTTGTTATTCATACTTCATTCTTTATCATCTTATTTTATGAATTTAACTTCGATATTTAGCTTACTTATTTTTAATGAACACCCTTTTAAGTAGGAAAAGAAATTAAAAAAAGAACAAAATAAAAAAAGACATCTGTCATCAAAGTTTCTATTAGATAAAATTATAAGTCTAGAAGATTTAAACTTAATAAATTAGTATTCTCTAGGTAACAAATAGAACATCATATATCATCATTCTAACTTTCCAAGCATGACTACTAGTGTACCACATAATATTCAAAGTACAAGAAGAAATTTTTTGTGACATTAAAATTTAGTAGGAGTATTTTAGACATGCATAATGGAATATTTTAGGAATTATAAGATTTTGTTAGGGTTTAACTAAGAGAGTAACAGTGGGAGTATATACTCATTTCCAAAATATAAATGAAGAAATTATTCAACTTTAATTTAGAGGGGAATGAAACTACCCCAAACATAAAGGATAAAAGTGCTACTTCGTCAATTTGTGTGTGTGTGTGTAAAACAATGTGTGTGTGTGTGTGTGTGTGTGTGTGTGTGTGTGTGTGTGTGTGTGTGTGTGTGTTTTTTAACTTGAAACAATGTGTTAAAAAAATCAACCTAAAAAAATTACGCATAAAACAATGAATTTTGGTTCAATAAATTGACTAAATAAAAAACGAAGTCTAGGAACACAACAAAATGTCACGATATTTTTACAATACCTTTATTTCTAACTATGGTGGGTTTTGGTCTGATATTTTATTATTTTATTTTAGAGTAATGCTACATTCACAACATTTTCATAATAAATCGTAGATGGTAAATTGTTACTGGTTTTAAATTGAGCTAACCACTTTTGACTGTGTATTAAAAAAAAGTCAATTGAAGAAAATTGTACCTAAAACAATGAATTTTGGCTTACCAAATTTGACTAAACAAAAAAAGAAGCTTAGGAAGTCTACAAAATGTCACACAAAAAAGAATTATAAGAACACAACAAAATGTCACAACATTTTCGCAATTTTTTTTTATTCCCACCTGTGGTAGGTCTCAGTTTGATATTATTATTTTATTTTTTATGTCCATAGTATTTTCACAACAAATTTTAGAAGAAAAATTATTACTGGTTTTAAAATTATGCATAAAAAAAAAAAAACAAAAAGACAGCACAAGAAAATTGTGTGTGAAACCGTGAATTTTGGCTCACCTAATTTGACTATATTAAAAAAGAAGTCTAAGAATACAACAAAATATCACAATGCCTTCATTTTTAGGATCCGAATAGATATTTTTATTTTATTTGAAAGAAATGCTACATTCATAACAAATGACAAGTTGTTATTGGTTTTAAACTGATAACATTGTTATTGTTATTCTGAAAACATTTATTTTCAGTTGTGGTTAGTCACAGTCTTATATTTTATTATTTTATTTTGACTTGTAAGAAATTGATACCTCAATAATTGTGAAATTTGTTGTATCGATATAAAAATATATATGCCAGCTTACATAAATATTTAAAAGAAAAAAAAAAACACAAACCGATAATTGGGAAAAAAAAAAAAACCTTTAGGCACTGTAGAAATTGATGTTAAAATGTTGTGGACTTAAACATTTTTTTATTTGATCTATAAGAAATTGAGATCTCAACAATTGTGAAAATATTGTGATAACAATAAGTGTTGTAACATTTTCTCAAAATATTTATTTTCAGTTGTGGTTGGTCACAGTTTCATATTTTATTATTTTATTACGACTTGTAAGAAATTGACACGTAAATAATTGTGAAAATATTGTGAAATTTGTTGTATCAATATAATAATATATATATATATATATATATGCCAGCTTACATAAATATTTAAAAGGAAAAAAAAAACCGATTATTGGAAAAAAAAAAAAACTTTAAGCACTGTAGCTACAGTGCCAATTAAATAAACCAAAAGTACTATAACTACAGTGCATTAGCGCATTCGCGCTCAAAAAAAAAAGTTGAATAAACCAAATGTACAGTGCAAAAGCACCATATGCGCATTCACGCTTTTATATATAAGATATATTTTATTTAAATAATAAAATATTTAATTTCATATACAAACACATTTACAATAAATATCTAAATGTAATTTATAATTACTATAATTATCGAATTTCATATCTAAACTTTAATTTATTGTGCATTAAAAGGATAAGCAACTATGAACTTTTTTTTTTTTTTTTTTTTTTTTGGAGAAGAAGCAACTATGAACTTGATTCATCTCTCAGTTGAGTATAAATTTACTCGTAAACATTTTTACCACTTAAATTACAGCCTAGCCTCAGCTCCTAAGAAGTTGCCAAGAATTTCTGTTTTCACGGATTAACGAAACTGCCGTGTGATGGCTTATATTTTCTTGAGTGGTGAGTCTTTGGTTTTTAGCTTTTAGGTCATATAATTTCCTGATTCTTTTTTGTCCTGTATTTTCATTGCGGTGAGATCCGCTTGGTCACATCATTTCTCTCTTCTTCTTCTTCTTTTTTATTTTTTTTATTTTTTTTTATTTTTTTTTTTTTGTGCTTTTTTATCATGATTGGTTGCTAACATTATATTGTTAAAAATTTTAGGGCCCGTTTGGTAAAATATTTCTAGTAATATTGTTTGTATTTTTTGAAAATACGTGTGAGTGAAAAAGTGTGTAAAAATACGTGTAAATATTAAATATATTTAAATTTTTTATTTATTTATAAAATATTTTATAATATTTGAGCTGGTGTGCCCAGGGAAGTTGATACCGTACCGTACCGGCCAGTACATACCGTACCGGCCTCGTACCGGTACAAGTACCCCCCCTATTTCGTACCGGAAAAAATACCGGCCGTACCGGCCTTGTACCGTCCATACCGGCGAATTCTGGACGTACCGGCCGTACCGGACCGGAACACAAAATGCTATTTTTTTTTTTTTTTGTAATTGTGGCAATTTTTTAAGGGCAGGATAGTAATACTCATATATATTATGGTCCTGAAGTAGATCCTTTTGATGGATGGGAGTAGATGATCTTATGTAGTTTGTGTTAACTTAATTATTTGTATTATTTGTTCTCTTTGTATGCAATGAACAATTAAATTTTTTGTTTTTTATATTGTGTTTTTTTTTTCTTTGTATGTAATGAACAATTGAAGTAATGTTTTATTGTAAAAAGGAGGTAATGTTTTATGGTAAATAGAGATTTTGTGTGTGTGTGTGTGTGTTTATATATATTAAATATAAAAAATAGCGATAAACCCGAAACGGTACACCGGTATTGACCGGTACCCGAAATATATCGTACCGGTGGCCAAACCGATACAGCCTCCAGTACGGTATTGACTTCCTTGGGTGTGCCTTTGCCAATTGCTTAAGGGTTTTACTTTTTATCTCAATTTTATTTTTATTTCATTACTATAAATAATCTAATTTTTAGCTAGTTTTCATAAAATAAATTAACTTTTGATAAATACCATATAAATGAAAATAAATAAGATACCAAAAATAAGCAATTATCAAACACTCACTTGATATTTATAGTTGAGTATAAACTTACGAGTAAACATTGCCGGATAGTTTACAGAGGAGCCTGAACTCATCAAGAAGTTGCCAGGAATTTTCTGTTTTCGCTTGTCAATGCAACCGGTATTAATGTGATCAATGATGGCTCATATTGGGCGGTTGGGTCGTATCTTTGGTTTTTGGGTCAAAACCCAAAACTCATATTATTATTATTTTTTATTTGGATTTTTAATTTTACTGTGGTGAGATTCGGTTTGGTCACATAATTTCTCTTTTGTCGGTTCCTTTTTTATTTTGATTGGTTAGTTGTGCTTTTTATTGATGGGTTATTTCTACTTTCTACCTAAAGCTCCATGAATTTCCAGTTTTGACTTGTTCTTCGTCTTCCAAGAGTCATTATGTTTTGTGCCTTCTTATCTTGATCGGTAGCTTGCTCTCTCTCTCTCTCTCTCTCTCTATTGAGTAATTTATTAATGGGATGTTTCCACTTTTTCCACCATGAATTTCCAGTGAAAACTTGTCTTTCATCTTCCTCTTCCATGCATTTTCCTGTGATTATAATTTTATTCCTGCGGCATATTTGTTATCGTGTTAATTCTCTTCTTGTTTTTTAACTATGTTCCTTTTTTAGTTTTTTTTATTATAAAAAATCTGTGCCTATTCTCCCTGGCTGCATTTTTGGTGATCTTTTAACACAATGCTCAAATTTTAAAAACCACTTAAGGGCTTGTTTTGGAAAATTAATATTATTTTATTATTAATTAGTGTTGTAGTAAAATTAATGGAGAGAAGAGCTTCTCTTTGAAAATTATGTTTTATAACATGATTTCAAGTATTGAATTTTCAAATTTTGGACTAAAATTGTGTTTTGAAAGCACAACTTTATTATAAACATATTGCATACTGAAATTATGTTTTGAAAACTCTATTTCAATGCAAAATTTGAAATTCCCATGCTTCAAAGAGGTTATTCTTTTTCTTTTCCTTTTTTTCCTTGCTTCTTTTTGATACTGTGGAACCGGTGATTTGGAAAGGATTAGGAAGATAAATAGATTTTAAAAGTACCAAGGTCTAGGCAAAGTCACTTGAATATCAAATAAATAGGGTTTTCATATGTCATCAAGCCAGTCAAAAATCTATTGTAATTAGAGTTGTAAATGATATAAGTATTAAAATTTTAGGATTTTTCCTTTTAGTTTTAATTCAAATAAGAGTTAAACTCAAGTTTATCAAGAAACTAAATTATATGTTCAAGTTTGATTTGTTTTATTGCCGAATAAGCTCCAACTTTTTCACAAGTTACTTGACTTATTTGTTTTTCTCATATATAGTAATTGCTATGACTAAAACTTTTTATCCTGTCACAAATCTATACCAATTAGTAAATAAATTACTATTAGAAGTATATTATTTGAATTACTTAGATAAAATGATTTACGTTTCTAAACTTGTTAAAACTAAATTTATTAGCATTGTGTTGCTAAAAATGACTATTGATATTATCAATAAACTAGCATGTAACTCGTGCATACGCAAGAGAATTTGAATAATATTAATAAAAAGGAAAAAAAACATTGAAGAATTTTTTTAGTTATCTCTATGTCCTCATCAACTTAAAAAATTCTTGTAAATAATATTCATTGGATGTGATATCATGATACTATCTTCATAATATCCTAGTTGCCAGGCTAGTCATAAAGATTGCATGGTGTAGAGTGGCTATCCAAAGGTCATTTATTTACAATCTTCTACTACTATATAGATCTATGTATACAAAAATAAAAGAAACCCAAATTCGCTACCATACTAATCTATTGATTCCAAAATATAAGAAACACAAAACAAATCAAAGCCAATGGATCTTACTCCATAGACTTCTTCACTCGAATAAAAATTAGGAACGATGTACTTCCTTTGCTTCTTTTACTCATTTTCGAGTTTGTCTCTTGAGTCTCAAATAAAAATGTTTTTTTTTTTTTTTTTGTGATGAAACTATCAAATAAAAATGTTAATGCAATAGAGAATGTGAATAAACACATCCTTTAATAATAGAAATTGCTCTAGAGATGCAACATTAACTCTGACAAATTGTAAATTGAGTCAAATTCTTAGCTACAACATTAATAGATTAGTAGCGTAGTAGATATCCCAAGTATGAAAGGAACATATAAGGACTTTTATCTCAGTAAAAATATGTCCACAACATCATTTAGGAGAAGAGAAAATTTCTTTAAGAAGTTCATATACAATGCCTTCCTATTATATCAAAAAAGTCAATCTTATAAGCAAAAGCACAAACATGAAGTACCAATATACATCTTTTGGTCTAGGAAAAGAGAGAGTAGTTGTTTAACTCCTAATGGACAAGAACTTTGACCCAACATAGGAAACATTCTCACACCTCTCTTCTTGCAGCTCTTGAGTTTGAAGTTCACTCTTCTTTCCTATTTGCAACCACTAATTTTTCCTGAAAATACAACCACTTCAAAGTTCAAACTATCAAACTATCCCATCCAAGAGTATGTAAAAAATTAAGATATTGATGTTAATAGCCATCAAAAGCAAGTAATACCACTAATGATTCCAACTTCATTACTAAAATACTTTTCATTTCAACATTAAATTGAGCCAAGGTTTGAATATCCTATGCACATGCTATGCAACAGGAATACCCAATACCACTTAATTGCAAACATTAAAGTGATGTGTACATACAAACTGATAGATGTCATTAAAAAAAAGGGGAAAAAAAAAAAGAAAAGAGAAGAAAGATTGCAGAGAAAAAGGTAAACCTTGGAAGAGAACTCAAACCCTGTAAAGGGTTTTGCACTGGTGAAGAATGATATTTAGAATAGGTTGAATCGAAAATTGTTTGTGAGAGAAAGAATTAGTTATGTGTGTATATATATATGATGATTATAGATGATAGATAAAGGGAATCAACCTAAACGTTCTCTTCTTTCAAGATCATATAGTCATAAATACTGTATTGAGATTGAAAATATTGTATTGAGATTGGTAAATATTATTATTGAGATTGAAAATATTGTATTGAGATTGATAAATATTACTATTGAGGCCATAATGCTTATCAGCAAGTCCAAGACCAATCAAGTGATTAATTCAGAATGGACATTGGAATTTTTAGCACCAATAAATAATTTAGAACATGTGGCACAAAATAAGAGCTCAATTCAAATCCAATTTAGAATCTAATTGGATTTTCTCTCTGCTTTAGCTATTTATATATATATATATACACACACACACACACACACACACACACACACACACACACATAGATATAGATGATATTATATTTAGAGAAACATTTAAGAGAGAGAGAGAGAGAGAGAGAGAGAGAGAGAGAGAGAGAGAGAGAGTCTACATAGAAGTGTCTAGGTAAAATGTTCTTGTTTAAGATATTTTTGTGGTCTTCTTGGTTTCTGTATTAGGTGTTAATGTATTCTTTATTTTGGCACAAAAATTTTAAAAATTTAGATAGGATACATGGCATAAAATTGAGAATCTAATTAACTCACTTGACAAAAAAAAAAAAAGACACATGGCGCAAAATTGAGAATTCAATTGAAATCTAATTGGATTTTCTCTCAGCTTCACCTATTATTATATACTAGTATGTAACCCCGTGCATATGCACGGGTACATTTAAAAACAATCACAATTACATATTATATATATGATTATGTTTTTTATGGTTTATTATATTGGGCTCATCATTTTCTACATTAAATTAACTGATTTGGCGCAAAAATTTAAAAATTTAGATTAGATAAGACACGTGGCGCAAAATTAAACTCTAATTGAAATTCAATTTTTATCTAAATTAACTCACTTGGCACAAAATTTTAAAATTTAGATTAGATGAGACACGTGGTATAAAATTAGACACTAATTGAGTTCCAATTGAAAATTTAATTGGATTTTCTCTTTGCTTTACCTATTATTATATATATAGACTAGTATGTAATCCCGTGCATATGCACGGATACATTTAAAAACAATCACAATTACATATATATATATATATATAATTTAGAATCTAATTAGATCTAGACTCTTTTGTTTTTGAATTCAATAATTTACTTGCTACAAAAATTAAAAAATTAGATGGAACACATGCGCAAAATTGAACTCCAATTAAAATTCAAATTAGAATCTAATTGAATTTAGACTCTTAAATTTTTGCACCTAATAATTCTTTTGACATGCAGATTTAAAAATTAGATGAAACACATGACGCAAAATTAGATTTCAATTTAGAATTTAATTGGATTTTCTTTTAACTTTGGCTATTAATTTATATATATATATATATAAAACTTATAAACTTGAATTGTTTTTAGTTATACAAAAAAATACTCATAAATATAAAATCATTCAAAAATTATATTTTTTATGGTTTACTTATATTGGACTTCTCGTTTTTTACATTAAATTAACTCATTTGACACAAAAATTAAAAAGTTTAGATTAGATGAGACACATGGCACAAAATTAAACTCTAATTGAAATCCAATTTTTACATTAAATTAACTCATTTAGCACAAAAATTTAAAACTAATATTAAATCGGACATATGGCGTAAAATTAGATTCTAATTTAATTCCAATTTGAAATCTAATTGGATTTTCTCTCTGCTTTACCTATTATTATATATATATATATATTATAAAAACTACTTTGATATCTTAGGAATTTATTTACAAACTTGCACAAATATATACTAAATTTATACTAATATATATAATTTAAATCCTTTTTTTTTAACAAATCTATAATCTACATAAAATTAAAGATGTTTGACTTTTAATTAACCTCATAATATTATGCAATATAAATTTTGAATTTTTACAATTTACACGTGATATATATATATTCAATTTAAATTTTATTTTATATTTAAACATTTCATTAGAATTTTAGTACATTATATTTTCTTTAAATAGTGAAATATATAATTTTTATATATATAAAATTATTATAAATTTCTAATGCTAGGATATATAATTCCATAAAGAAACATATTCATAATAAATGTTATATTAAACTTTCTTTTGCAATACAGAGTACCAACTAAACTATGAACTTGCTCATCTCACAGTTGAGTATAAATTTACTCGTAAACATGTTTACCACATAAATTACAGCCTAGCATGAATTCAGAAGAATTTGCCAAGAGTTTTCTGTTTTCTGTTTTAGTGGATTTTAATTTCATTGTGGTGGGATTCGATTCGTCACTTCATTTTACTTTTGTCTGTGCCTTTTTATTTTGATTGATTGCTTGTGCTTTTTATATATTGTTTCTTTTGAGTAATTTATTGAAAGATTGTTTCCACGCACTTTCCACCTCCACCATGAATTTTCAGTGTTGACCTGTATTCCATCTTGCATGATTCATGATTCATGCTTCATGCTTCATGCTTCATGCTCTACGTTCTGCCTGCTTCCTTACCCTTCATATGTTGCATTGCCAAACTTGTTTCTAGGTCTTCTTATTCGAGTCTCCTAGTAACTGTTCATTCGCTTTGCATTCTTCAATCAGAGGAGTAAAGAGAGGTACTTGCTTCTCCGTACTGTCCATCGTTGGTCTGCTTTACAAACTTATTGTTGTGACCGGATCAACTAGTTCATTATTACTATCCTTTTTTTTTTTTTTTTTTTTGAGAAGATACTATCGGATCAATATATATCTAGAAGTTGGAACTTGAAACGTAGTATTTACTATATAGTTGTTAAATTATTATTAATTCATTTATTGTCAATCAAGATATTAGTGAAAATATATTTTTCATCAATAAATTTCTCTCTCTCTCTCAATTTGTTTTTCATTTTTTTTTCTTGCATCCATATTTTAGGTTGATGAATTTTTTTTTAAATGTTTTCTTGCTCACACATTTGTATGTGTATCTGGTTTCCCTGTCGCTAGTGAAAGTTAGGATTTTCTCTGACTTCTCCTAGACTGTAGAATATTTTGTCCCTTCTTCTGGAAGGATTGACTACTCCCTTGATAAACATTGCTTATCATAGGGCTCGTGGGTTTTGTTCTTTTAGGGGTTTGGGAAACACTTGTTTTTTTTTTCTTTCCATGGAGGACATCACATCAGGATAGAGTCGTCTCTCTTTCAGGCTCTAAGGGGGATGGTTTTTGGATTGGTAATGATATGGGTTCAAATGAGTTCATTCTGGCCTCAAAGTTTTTCACAAAACAAGTTTTAAACACTGAGGCTATTGCTAGAAATTTTATGCAGTTATGGCGCTCGAGGAATGGTTTCAAGATTAAGGATCTGGGTGACCATATTGTCTTGTTCATTTTTGATAACAAACTGGAACCAGATCGTGTTTTGGCTAGTCAACCTTGGAGTTTTGATAAGCACTTAGTTGCTATTCAACAGTATGAACTTCGGATGCCTGCCCGAGATTAATGTTTCGATATTATACCGTTGTGGGTCCAGGTTTATGATATACCAGTTAGATTCATGAATCGAGTAGTGGCTAAGGGCATTTGTTTTGGTATTGGTGAGGTATGTCATGCATTCTGAGTATTCAGAGATGGAAGGAGGAGATTATATGAGAGTTCGAGTTCTCCTTGATATTTCTAAACCTCTTAGTCATGGTCATAAAATCTCCATGGACGATGGCAGTAATGGTTGGGTGTCTTTCAAATATGAAAGATTGCCGAATATATGCTACTGGTGTGGACATCTCACCTACAGCGATAAGGATTGTGATTTGTGGCTTGATAGCGAGGGGACCCTGACAATCAAGTCACGTTAGTTTGGTGCATGGATGTGTACTCCTCTTTTTAGCCCAACTAAAAATCTACAATTATTCTCCCTGGTTTTTATGTTAATAGGAAGATAGAGGGAGGAAGACAACCCTGTGGTGGTGCTGCTGCCTTGCCTACAGTAAAATTGTTTCCAATGAATTCAAATTCAATGATGCCTCCTAAGGTAAGTCCTGTTTCCACGCCCTTATCTAATGTTATTCCTATTGTGGCTAAAGATAGTCGGCCTACTAAGGATATTCCTCCGAGTTTTAAGGGTTAGCGAAAGAAGGGTGTGAATTTTGCTAAGGAATTAAATTCGATTGATTGTGAATTGAAAAAGTATGATTTTATGGAAAGAGTTGATATTGATGTCACGGAAGCTTGAAGAAAGCACACACGATGCTCTCTTGATGGAACAGAAACTAAATTGTTAGTTTCTTGTAGTAAACCTCGAATCCACGAGGTTTTTCCCTAAATTCACAAGGAGATAAAATTTGGAATCCACCAGAAGAAAATTTGACAAAACATCTGTGTTTATTGATAATAGACTGATTTGCCTCTGTCAGCTACAAAAAATATAAATACTAAGAAAAATGCCTAAAACCCTAATTCGCACTAATTACGTGATTAGGTGACAAAAAAACAAAATTTAGCAAAAATGGCAAAATTGAGTTAAATGCAAAATCATAAACTACTGACCTTAAGAGTTGTCCCAAAACAAACAAGACCTTATTCTGGCTTTTAAACTAAAAGTTATTAAGAAAAAACAAATATTACTATAAATAGCAAAAACATTGTTTTCGGGGGGCCTTAACAAAGGAATTTGCCTAAATTTAGGCGACGCTGATAATTTATGAGTATGGATCAAAATGTCATTTCCCTTCTACCTGCTAAATTTCATGCAATTCTAACACTGTCGCCCTGATGCCCTTTACTGGCACCCCCTTAAATCTTGTGTTGTGACTTCCAGCACCCCTGCTGCTCTAGGAAGGCATGTGCTGTCTATTCTTCATTAGTCTCCCTCACTTGAAAAGAACTTGACCCCGAGTTCCCACTATCTGGCGCATCAGGAGAATAGTACTCATACAAATCAACAACATTAAAGGTGGAAGAAATATTCATGTTTGGTGGAAGATCAACTACATAAGCATTGTTGTTGATCTTCTTTGTAATCTAGAATGGCTCATATTTCTTGTCCTTAAACTTATTGTAGGTACCAATGAGAAACCTCTCCTTTCTAAAGTAGACTAGCACTAAATCCCCAACGCTGAAAATCTTCTCGCATCTCTTTTTATCAACTATTTCCTTGTACTTGGCATTAGTAGCTTCTAGATTCTGTCTCACTTCCTCTTGCATCGCTTGAATATGGTAAGCCATATTCTCTGCAGCTTGACTCACTCCTAGAAGCTCTGGTAAGGGTACCATGTCCAAAGCGTGCTTAGGGGGCACACAGTAGACAATGGCAAATGGAGACTTACCAGTGTTTCTGCTGACCGAGTTGTTGTTAGTAAACTTTGTTTGGGACAATGCAAGATCCCACTGCTTGGGCTTTTCTCTTAAGAAACACCGAATCAAATTTCCCAAAGTGCGATTAACCAATTCTGTTTGGCCATCAGTCTAAGGATGACTAGTACTACTATAATTTAAGGAAGTGCCAAAACACTTCCACAAGGTCCTCTATAACTGACTTTGGCATTCCATGCAAACGTGCAACTTGTTTAAAGAACAGATTGGCCACTTGAGTAGCATCTGAAGTCTTCTTGCATGCTATGAAATGGGACATCTTCGAGTACTTGTCAACCACTACAAAAACAGAATCCATACCTAAGGTTCGAGGAAAACCCAGTATTCTGTGATTGACCCTTGGTAGTTTGGCAGATTGGGCACTTCCTCACATGATTGTCAACATCCCTCTTGAGTTGTGGCCAATGATACCACTCCTCCACTAGTGGTATAGTCTTATCTCTACCCATATGTCCACCCAAACCTCCACCATGCAATTCCCTAATAAACTGCTCCCTCAATGAACTTTTAGGGATGCATAATTGATTACCCTGAAAGAGGAAACCATCCTGGATGTACATACGATTGACAGCCATATGAGTTTGTTGACACTTACCTCAAATATGACCAAAATCCTCCTCATTCTCGTACAACTCCTTGAGGCAATCAAACCCTACAACTTCAGTACGTAGGGTGGTCAACAATGATGCTTGCCTACTAAACGCATCTACCACCTTATTAGTGACACCAGACTTGTGCTTCAATGTGAAATGGAAGCGTTGTATATAAGCTACCTATCGAGCTTGCATCATGTTAACACTAACTTGACTGTTGATGTGCTTCAATGCCTGATGATTTGTATATAATACAAACTCCGTCTGAATCAGGTAGTGCTCCCAGTGCTTAAGAGTCCGTACCACGGCAAAGAACTCCAGCTCATAGGCCGACCATTTACTTCGAGCTTTACAAACTTTCTCACTGAAAAATGCTACAAATATTTCCAGGTCTCTAACTAAAAAGAAAAAATCTTTGAGTATTGCAGAAGAAGTGGCGATGCAGGGGGGTAGTATGGATTTCTTTTTACAGCTCAAATCTGAAGTGAATAAGTTACTTTGAATGGAAGAGCAGATGTGGCAGCAGCAAAGTCATTCTCATTGGATGGTTTTAGGTGACAGTAACACAATGTACTTCCACAATAGGGCATCTCAGTGATTTCACCAAAATACCATATCTAAGCTCCAAGATTTAAATGGTATGCTGGTGTCAGGAGAGGAAAATGTGTCATCTATGGACGTGGACTATTATAAATAGCTTTTCTCTTTCTCTAACCCGAGTGACATGGAGATGGTGGTTCAATAAACAAAAAGCGTGGTGAATGTAAATATGAATGCTCTCTTGGTTTGGGGAATTTTCAAAAGTGGAAGTAAAAGTAGCTTTAAAACATATGGCGCCCTTAAAAGCTCCTGGCCCTGATAGTATGCCTCCAAGCTTCTTTCAACATTATTGGGATAGTATTGGTGATGGTATTGTCAAGGAAGTCTTATTTTGCCTAAACGCCAAAGAAATTCTGCTAGGTTTGAATCACACTTTCATTACTCTCATCCCAAAAGTAAAAAGCCCATAATATGTCACTGAATTTCATCTTGTAGCTCTTTGTAATATTCCATACAAACTTGTTTCTAAAGTTTTAGCTAACAGATTAAAAAGAGTTTTGCCTCAGATTATTTTTGAATCCCAAAGTGTTTTCCAGCTGGATAAAGTCATTTTGGATAATATCTTGGTGGCTTTTGAAACCCTCCACCATATGAAAATGAAGAACTAAAACTGGATATGAGCAAAGTGTATGACAGATTGGAGTGGGTTTTCCTGAAACAGATTATGGAGAAAATGGACTTTCATCCCACTTGGATAGGGTGGATTTTGGTGTGTATCCAGCCTGTTACTTATTTTATTTTGGTTAATAAAGAACCTAAGGGCCATATTATTCCATCTAGAGGTATTCGTCAATGGGACCCTTTGTCTCTATATCTCTTCTTACTATGTTCAGAGGGAGTAAATGGGCTTATTCAGCATGTAGTAGATGGTGGGCTAATTGAAGGCTTTTCTATTTGTAGAAACAATTCAAAAATTTCTCACTTATTTTTTGCAGATGACAGTCTCTTTTTTTGCCGGGCACGGGTGGAGGATGTGGAGACTATTCAAGATATTTTGAGTACCTATGAAAGGCTTCGGGACAAAAAATAAATTCTGCTAAAACTACTCTTTTCTTTAGTAAGAATGTCTCAGATTCTACAAAGAAGGTAATAAAAAATTTGTTGGGGGTGCTTGAGATAAAAGAATATGAGAAGTATTTGGGCTTGCCTGCTGTGGTAGGGAGAAATAAGAAAGCTAGCTTAAATTATATTAATGATAGGGTGTGGGGAAACTACAAGGTTGGAAAGAGAAGTTGCTTTCTCAAGTGGGTAAAGAAGTTTTATTGAAGGCGGTGGTTCAAGCCTTCCCTACCTTTGCTATGAGTTGTTTTTAGTTATCGGTGGGTCTATGCTAAGATATGGAGATGCTTATTCGAAAATTTTGGTGGGGCCAAAGGGGAGATAGGATAAAAATTCATTGGAAGAAGTGGGAAGTTTTGTGCAAACCAAAATTGAAGGAAGGTTTAGGTTTCAAAGATCTTTGTAAATTCAACGAAGCAATGTTAGCAAAGCAAGTGTGGAGACTGATTCATGACACCGATTCCCTATTTTACAAAGTTTTTAAGGTGAAATGTTTCCCAAATGGCAGTGTTTGAAGCAAAGTCATCCTCAGGCTCATTTGCTTGGAAAAGTATTCTCTGCTTACGAAATCTGATTGCATGAGGAGCTCAATGAAGAATAGGATAGGGGATGGAAAAACTACCCAGATCTTTGCCCACTAAAGTTAATTTGTTGAAGACAACCATTTTACAAGAAGATGTTTGTCACCTTTGTTCCAAAAATTCAAAAGTTGTTCTCCATGCTATATGGGGATGTGAGAAGGTCCATCAGGTTTGGTAAATGAAGTTTGGTTGGCCGGACAGTAATCAATTTGCTTCGGGTTCTTTTTCGGAACTGGTACAACAAGTTCAGACAAAGCCAAATTTGTTTCCACTTTTTGCTTCAGTTTGGCACCATCGGAATAAGTCACGTATGCAAGAGCATTTGGTACCATTGGAAAGAATAGCTAGTTTTGCCGAGGAATATCTCTAGGGTTATTTGTCTCAGGTTCGGCCAAAGCAAAAATCTCAGAGAGTAGCTTTAGAGAAATGGCGGCCGCCTAGTGTGGACTCTATGAAGGTAAATTTGTTGGTGCGCTGTTTAGAGAGCCTGATGAAGTGAGGCTCAGAGTGGTGATTCACAATTCAAAGGAGGAAGTAATGGCTGCTCTCTTGGAGAAAATCAAGAAACCACCATCTGTGGAGACCGTGGAGTAGTTGGCAGCTCGTCGTGTAGTGGTGTTCTCTCTTGAAGTTGGGTTTCGAAACTCAATTTTTGAGGGTGACTCTGCATCTGTCATTAATTCCTTGAAGGACAGGGGCATGACAAACTCTCATGGAGGTCATATCATAAATGACATTGTGTCTTTCTCTAACTCTTTTCAAAGTTGTTTTTTCTCTCATGTTGTTAGACAAGGTAATGTAGTTGCACACGCTTTAGCCTAGAGAGCAAGATTATCTTTTCCTTTAGAGGTCTGGATAGAGTCTATTCCACCAGATATTTTTGCTTTTGTTCTATCTGATTTTCCGAATCCAGTTTAATAAAATGGCTTAGTCTTTCTTCTAAAAAAAAAGGTTGATAAATTTTTGTGTTAATTATAATTATACTTTGAGTTGATGCGATTTAGTTTTGTGTTTTAAGTTGTTACATTTTTTATTCTCTTTGATTGTTAAATATTATCCTACGGCATTATACATATAGTATATAATAATATAATGTTATTATATTACATAGCATGACTTGGATAATTTGATGTTTATTGCTATATATTTTATTTTTACTCTTTTTTCTTCTTATCTTATTTTATTCAACATTTAAATTTAGCCACCTCCTCCACATCATTAAATTATGAAGCACAAATCAAGAAAATGACTAGGCACACACATGCCTTCCTTTACCATATATTTGGGGAATCAAAGTATTTGTGTGATAAATGGCCATATAGTTTATAATTTAGATAGAATTTTTGATTGTGTCTAGGCCTATAGATTGAGCAATTTGTATACTTAAATTAAAGGTATCGTGAATAAACTTTTTGAATCAAGACTAAATGAATATGGACTACTAAATATCATATAGATAAAAACCTTTATCATAGACATATTAAATATGTTTGCCACAAATTTAAATCACACAAACTTAATAATTTTATATTATGTGTTAGCATCTTCTCTGTTTCTTCTTTTTTTTTTCTAAAGAATATTATGTATCATCTTTAAAGAATGCCAACAATATTGATCTTGTGGGAAAAGTTACATAAAATATTGAGAACAAAAATGTTTTATATTACAGTCTACAAAAAATCCTTTTTAAATATTTAAACCTTTCTATTTTTAATACCACTGACGTGTTTTACAGCTACTCCATGTGGTAACTTATGTCTTAATATTCTTAAGTTGTTTTGGCAAAAAGAATAATAATTAAAAAAAATTAAAAGGTTGTCACAAAAAAAAGAATAGTTCATGTAAAGTTTTTTGCAAAATGAAATACCAATTTTGTAAAGCCACCAAACTGGATAATTTACAAAATGTAGAACCACTCACAAAAATATTTGCATAATTATATAGTTCCAGCTAAAGCAATCTAGCATACTTTTAGTCTTTAAAAAACACATATCTACTAGTGGTTAAACGTTCATCTTGGGTAGTTTTAACTTTTTATATAATTTTATATTTACATATTCATCTACTTTATTTTAGATTTTTCTTAAAAAAAAACTTTAATTTGGATATTTATAAGTAAACGATGAAATACTACTGATTCAAGAAGAATAAAATATATATATATATATATATATATATCTATGCATATTCATTTTGTGTAGTTGTAACTTTACATATAATTTTGCATTTATATATTCATCTACTTTGATTAGATGTTTATAACTAAATAATGAAATTTATGAACAAGGTAATTAAAATAATCATATTTTTATTCTTGAAAAAGTCACCAAAATTTTTTTTTAAATGCTTTTTACATTTCCTTAGAAATTCATTTAAAAAAAAAAAAAACTTTGACATACCACTAACCTAACCACTTCATACATTAAAAAGTTTAAGCCTCATTATTACTTTTGTTAAGATATTATGGATGCCTTAATTGATTGAAACCAGACTAGAGAAATGCCTTTTATATTTCCTAGTAAATTCAGAAGAAAAAAAAAATTAGTAACAACCACTAACGTAACTACATCTATTACTATTTAAGACATTCATGATATATATTTTTTATTGATAACCATAAAAATTACAATTAGCAAGGAAATATACAAAATAATAAAGAATAAATGAAAGAAGAAAAAAAGAAATAAAATTAAACGTCAAATAATAACCGTTAAATGGAAAATAAAGAAGTGGGTAAGAGGAGTGAAAAAAAAATAGAGACAACCGTATAAAGAACATTAAAAATTCTATAGTGCAATAAAATCAATCATTACATTTGTTTAATTAAATCAACAATGAAATATACTAATACAAAATTTAAATTTGAAACTAATCAAACTCTAACTAGGGAAATTATATTTCCTATCATAACTAAAAATGAGATGTTCGCCAATAATAATAGAAATTATATAAGAAATAAAATTGGAAAATTCTATAACAAGTTATTGGGTGATGTAGCATTACTTAGAATTACACCAGGTGCAACTTGATATCAACCAGTAAATATATGATAATGGTAAGAAACGTTACAAATGAGATCATGACAAACATGATAAAACTAATTAAAAAATTTACTCTTTACAAAATTTAGGGACCAAATTAATATTTTACCTAAAAAAATTTGTCACGCACATTGCGCAAGTCTGTTATTGGTTTCCTTAATTCCCAAGCATTCCCCCTATGATTTTATTCCTGCTGCACAGTTGTTCTTAATATTATTTATCTTCTTTAGTTTTAACTTTGTGCCTATTTTAGTTTTCCTTTTTTTTTTTTTTTTTTTTTACTTATTGTTCCTATTCTCCCTGCCTCCAAAAAGGAACAAAAGAAAACGACCCCTCTCCAAAAAAAAAAAAAAAAAAAAAAAAAAAAAAAAAAAGAAGAAGAGAGAAAGGAGTGATTTAGAAAATCAAAAATGAAAGAGGAAAAAAATACAATGAAATTGAATTTAACTTGGTAGGATATATGATACTATAAAACTTTATAAGTTCTTCTTGAGTGATCATGCTTTGATTGGATATCAGATATGGTTAATTGGTTGCGAAAACAACAAAAGGAACTTAGACCTTTTATGGCACAAGTTCCACTGATAAAACAAATCTATCTGGATTTTCTTATTTTAAATATAACAATTTAAATATTGGCTTAATTTTTTTTTTTTTTTTCCTTTTACTTTGTGTTTTAATGATTTTGTTGAAGTTAGTTGTTTTTATTGTTTTGCAAACATGAATGGAGAGGCAGCTGAAGACGTAAGTTGATAGAAGTACTTTTACTAATACACAAACAAAGTTTTGGGCCAAGTCCACACTATCCCTAATGTCCCCTCCCTTGATTCTTTCTAATTTTTATTTAGACGTAAAACATGTATTATTCAAAATCCAAACAAATAACATCTGTCATAAATCCGGAGAATTAGAGAATTCTTTCATAATAAAAGGATGGCTCAAAATCATGGGTTCAATCTGTATACTATTACGCATATAATTATAAATATTTTTTTATTTGTGATGTTATAATCAAAAAATAAAAATTATATAAACTATGTCAATATGTGAATAAATAAAATCAGGAGACAAAACTTACAAACCAATATTGTCTAACTGGCCTAGACACGTATCGAAGTCCAATTCAGCTACCACGTGTGTGGGCAAGCCCACTTGAGTTGCTCATCCACTCCTCCCTTCCACAAAAGTAGGGTGCCCCATGGGAACCACAGTATCCAACATCATGGTATATATATAAACCCATAAAAAGTTTATAATCTTCCCTACGTGGGACTATGCGTTTTTACCTCTTTTACTCATATTTAAGCAAGTACTTTATTATTCACTCTTTGACAATTTTGAGCAATTGACCACGTGATGTTATTCTTCTCAAGGAGGAGAACATGACTTGATTTAGATCCAACTCAAAGGACGAGAGTGGATCTCAAGTAACTTGTGTATTCACTAGAAAAAATAGTATATGTAATACATGCTTAATTGATAAGTATAAATAAATATAAATTCAAATTAGAAAATTTGTAGAAAATAACTTGCTTAATTTAATTAGAATTTGTTTAGAGAATATCAAATATAATTTAATTAAAAAATTTTTAGTATTGGCTTGTTTTAACCAAAAAAAAAAAATGGTGAGTTTTAGTTAATTTAAACTAAACATAATATTAGAAGTCAACAAAAAGTCAGTGTAAGTTAGATTTGGATCATGTTCAAAATTATCTGTTTTTTTTTTCTTTTTTATTTTATTAAAATTGATAAATTGAATATATTTTTTTTATTTAGATGCTGATTTGACATTTATTATTATTTTAGTAGCCACAACCGTGTCAACTGTACACACCATTTGCTATATAAGCGATTTCGTTAATGAACTGATAATAGAGACTAAATTAAGTGCAAATTGAAAATAATATGGAGAAAATTAAGGCGGAAATCACATTTTCGTCTCTACATTTTCAGGCGATTCCCACTTTAGTTCCTAGATTTTATTTTTATTGCTTTTAGTCCCTATCCTGAAAAACGCTTATCGTTTTGGTCCCTGTTGTTACTCACTTAACGGAAATTGCTGATGTGGCAAACAGAATGCACTGTTGGCATAGTAAATGCTAACGTGGACATTAAAATAATATTAAAAATTTTATTTGTTATTTAATAAAATTCATGTCAGCTTAGAATTTTAAATTTTAATTAATCAATTGATGATGCCGAAAACCACCCTCAGTGAGCCGCAGGGCCTTCGCGTTCAGAGTAGACCTGCACAGGTAAAAGGAACCTCAAAGGGAAGTACCGGTGTGGTACCGGCCAACGACCCTCCGATGGTGAAGTTAGTATTACTCAACTCCAGAGTGCTAGAGTTGGAATAGAAACATGCGTACCTTTGTTCATGAGGGTCGAGGGTATTTATAGTGGTGTAGAGTTGGGGCCTTTGGCATGTCCGAGGAGATAACCTCTGACCGGAACCATACCCTGATGCGTGATCTTTACGGAATCCTTTCCTTACCGGAGCCATCCCCTGTTGCGTGGGGTGCAAGCTATCTAAGTAGTAGCGTGTGCGACAAGACTCTTTTCTCAACAAAGCGTACGTTACAAGGCACGCCGATTCCTTCAGCCTCGTCCCGTCACCCATTCATCCCGTCGATGTGTGTAGGCTACGCCGTCGGGTCATGCTGGGGAGAAGGGTCAGGGGTGACGGAAGGAGGGGGGACGTCAGCCTTGAACGCGCTGTCGCCCAGGTGGAGGGTGACGGCACCTGCCCCATCAGTTGCCCCCTACTCCTTAATCCCGTCGGTCACGTTTGACGGATTGGGGAGTACAGCGTGTGACGGACAAGGCATTAATGGCTAGTCACCTCGAGCAGGCTTAGTGTCGGAACACGTGTCTTCGAAGGACTGGCAGGTAGCTGGACGGGAAGGTCGCTTCGTCTTCCGCGCCCCAAGCCACCTATATATATATATATATATGTATTCTGCACTTTCTCACTTTTCTCTTTTGTCCTAATCAATCTGATCAGAGCAAAACCGTCAGTCCAGAGAACAAAAGGCCGTCTGCATAACTTGGTAAGTTCTTGCTTTTATTGTCTTTTCGCTTATTCATATACTGAACTTTGGTGGAGGTTTTAGTGGGAAGGTCGTCAGTTGGGTTCTTAGACCACCCCCGTCCCTTGTAGGTAGTCAGAGGTCTAGGGAGACGATGAGTGAGCAGTCGTCGGTCCGTGACGGAGCGGGCTATGACGAGGTCTACCAAACAGGACATGAGCCCGAGGAGGGCTCTTCTTGGTCGTCGGGGGACGGGTCGTCGATCCAATCTTCCGACGAGGGGGTAAAAGACGGTGTAGGCGGGGATCGGATAGAGGTGGTCCAACTGAACGAGAGTGGGAGTGACGGTAGCTCAGATAGTGGTACCTCCGAGAGTACGTCCGGAGGCTCCGGGGACGACCGTCCGTTCATTCTCCCCAAAGAATGGTCAGTCAACCATTTCATGCCGAGCATGACGGAGAAAGTGTTCAACTCCTTGCGTGCACGCTACCAAATACCCGACGACATCCCGATCCGTCTGCCCTTGGAAAAGGAAAAGTGCTACTCGGGAAAGACCGCGGACGTGGGCATGTATGACACCATGTTCGCGGCCGACTTGAGGTTGCCCCTGACGGCACTCCACCGTCAGCTGGCAAATTATTTGGGTCTGTCCGTCAGCCAAATTGCCCCTAACGCCAGGAGGGTGTTCATAGGGTCGGAGATCTTGTGGGGTAGTTTGAGCGGAGGGAACCGTCAGTTGACCCTCGAGGAATTCTTCTGGTGCTACCGTCCGCATCACATAGCCTCATCCCAGGGAACCTACCACTTCTCGGCGAGGAAGAAGGAGTTGAGGTTGGTGTCGGACACGCCCGACTCCAACCGGAACTGGAAAGGACGGTATTTCTTTGTCGAAGGGACAAATTGGGTCTGCCGTCAGGAAGAGTGGGGGACGATACCCAATGGTTTTGATAACACTTGGGGGTTCGTCAAGGAGTCAGGTCGTCGTCATCAGTCTCCCTTTTTTTTTTTTTTTTTTCCAAGTTCTAACCCGTCTCCTATCTTTCTTTTTCAGCTAACATTCGCCCGGAGGTCACAGAGGAGCAGAAAGCCTTTATCCTGAAGGTGACGGACGTTCCTCTGGAGGAGCGAAAGTGTCGTGACCTCATCACGCCCGACGCTCTTTACGCGTATTGCGGGGGGCCTCTGCCGTCAGACGAAGCCCGTCGCCTACATAACCTTTCCCGTCAACGTAAGCTTCGTCGGCTGCACCCTCTAGTCCGTCAGCTTTACTTGTGAACCAGCTGACATACCCTCCTTTTTTTTTGCAGAGATGGAGGCCGGCAAGCTAAAGGCACAGATTAAAGCTGCTGCTGCGCAGAAGAAGAAGAAAGAGGAGAAGGGGAAGGAGGGGACGTCCAAGCCCGTCCAGAAGGCCGCCAACAAGGGTGCGCCCAAAAGGAAGGGTGACGGTGCTGAGGACCGTCAAGCCAAGAAACCAACCGTCACCCTTGGGGACGCCTCCTCCAAGCTCCCACCCCCCAAGCATGGGGCCGGGAAAGGGCCGATGACGGCCCGGGGTCCCGTCGTCCCAGCGGACGGACGCTGCCTGCTTACCCACAAGAGGTTCGCCCTCGAGCGTCTGGACTCGATCCTCGGGAAGGAGGACGCTGACATCTGCGCCGGCCAGTCCGTCCAGGAGCTTGGGGATTCTGGCCTCTTTGATCTTGCCCGGGTAAGTATGCCTTCGTTCTTGGTATTGCTAACTTGTCCTGTCTGTTTCTATATTCATGGTCTGACGGGAGTTTGATTATTGCAGGCTATTGTTCGTATGAGGGCCATACAAGTCAAAGGGGCCAAGAACGAGGAGCTGCTGGCCCGTCAGGATAAGCGCATCGTCAATCTATTTGACGAGTTGGAGCAATACAAGGACGCTTGCCGTACCTTGAGCGGGGAGCTAAAGGAGTTGAAGGAGAAGCTCGGGGAAGCCACCCATCAACTGGAGAAGGAGACGGCGGCGAAGGTGACGGCGGAGAAGGAGTTGGTTTCCCTCTTGGGCCAGGTGGAGACGGCGAAGGCTGACGCCGTCGCCGAGTTCAAGACGTCCCAAACATTCGTCGACGCCTGCGCCGAGTTCTATGGTGAAGGGTTCAAGGACTGCCTTAACAGGTGAAGTCTCTCTACCCTCACTTGGACTTGGCGAGGGTGTCGATGGACCACCCGGTGCCGGCAACACCAGCGGGCGACGGCGTCGCGGTGGACGTTAGTCTCAGCGATTCCGGAATGCCCTAGAAGGATGACGGCATCGTCCTGGCCCAACCAGCTCTTGATCCGTCCGGCTCCCAAAAGGTCCCGTCTACTGATCCTCCCGGCTCTGGGGGTTCTCCCGTCATTCAAGATCCTCCCAAGGGCGACGAGGCCGAACCTGATGCTCCCGGCGCTTGATGTTTGCGGGATTTTTCTTTCTTTTTCTCTTCTTTTCTTTTGTTTTTGTAAGTGGTGCCCCGTCACATTGAGGGCTTTTGTAAGAACAATACATTCTTGATATGATAACTCAGTCTGTCACTTGAAACGTGTTATTTTTATTCCAAGTTTTACGTATGGTTTTCTTTTGTTGAAGCTATGATAATCCAATTTTAGACTTGACACTTTTCGTACTAAGTCGTGACCCTCCAACGGGGTCGTCAACCTTCTTGTTTAACGGGCTAGTGCCTTTTGTTGAGCTAGGGTAGAAGAACTATTGACTTTCCGAGCCGTCCCCCTGTGAACCGTCAACTTACAGGCATGATCGGTCTTCGCACTTATAGGATCATTGGCCCTTAACTTTTAGGATAGCACCGTCGTTTTTGAGACCGTCTGGTTTTCATGCGATCCGTTTAGCGTGGAACCGTCAGCTTTTGAGCCGTCGGTCTTTCGCTTGACCGGTTCTTGCGCCTGACGGGCTTTTGCGCCTTGTAAATTTCTAGGACGTTGGCTTTCAAGCCGCAGCTTTGAGCTTGACGCTTTTTATGCTTAGTAGATTCTTAGACTGTTGGTTTTTAAGCCGTCAGCTTGGGTGCTTGATGCTTTTTATGCCATGTGGATTTTAGGTTGGCTTCTAAGCCGTCGGCTTAGGTGCCTGACGCTTTTATGCCTTATAAATTTTAGGTTGGCTTCTAAGCCGTCGGCTTGGGTGCCTGACGCTTTTATGCCTTGTAGATTTTAGGCTGGCTTCTAAGCCGTCGGCTTGGGTGCCTGACGCTTTAATGCCTTGTAGATTTTTTTAGGTTGGCTTCTAAGCCGTCGGCTTAGGTGCCTGACGCTTTTATGCCTTGTAGATTTTTTAGGTTGGCTTCTAAGCCGTCGGCTTGGGTGCCTGACGCTTTTATGCCTTGTAGATTTTTTAGGTTGGCTTCTAAGCCGTCGGCTTAGGTGCCTGACGCTTTTATGCTTTGTACATTTTTTAGGTTGGCTTCTAAGCCGTCGGCTTGGGTGCCTGACGCTTTTATGCCTTGTAGCTTTTAGGTTGGCTTCTGAGCCGTCAGCTTTGATGCTTGACGCTCTTATGCCTGCTTTAAGATCCAAACACAGTACAAGAGATTGAATAAACTTCTGAGCCTTGTGTCAATTCAAGAAGGGAAAAAGGTGCCCATTGGGTTCTCAAGATACATTTTAGACAAATTACAAGCAGGAGCTGCCGCTCTTTTCTTATTGGTAGTACTTTCGTAGGTGCTCGGCGTTCCCTGGATGGGGTAGTGTCTGTCCTTCCAGCGTTTCCAAGTGGTAGGTGCCTCTCCGATGCCAGGACGTGACTCTGTAGGGTCCTTCCTAATTGGGGCCGAGCTTTCCTTGGGCAGGGTCTCTGGTGGCGCCCATGACTCTTCTTAGAACAAGATCTCCGACCCGGAAGTCCCTGTGCTTGACCCGGGAGTTGTAGTGCTTGGCCATGCGATCTTGGTACCGCGCGAGTCTTTGTTTAGCCACTGCTCTGTCTTCGCCAATTAAATCCAGCCGTAGGTGTAATGCCTCATCATTCCTGCCTTCATCGTGGGCGTTCACCCGGTATGTCGAGAGTCCTACTTCGGCCGGGATGACTGCCACGCTTCCGTAGGTTAGCCGGAATGGAGTTTCTCCTATTGGGGTCCTTGCCGTCGTTTTATACGCCCAAAGTACGCTGGGTAGCTCCTCAGGCCATATCCCCTTTGCCCCCTCGAGCCGAGTCTTGATAATTTTAAGCAAGGATCGGTTCGTTACTTCGACCTGGCCGTTGGCTTGGGGGTGGGCGGGGGAGGAGTAATGATTTTTTATCCCCAGCTGTGAGCAGAATTCTCGGAAGGGGCCGTTGTCGAATTGTTTGCCATTGTCCGAGACTAGGACCCTAGGGATCCCAAACCTGCATATAATGGACTTCCAAACAAAGCTTCGCACATTCTTCTCTGTAATGGTAGCCAGAGCTTCAGCTTCTACCCACTTTGTAAAGTAGTCTATGCCTACAATCAGGAACTTCAGCTGCCGCATAGCCGTTGGGAAGGGTCCCATAATGTCTAGTCCCCACTGAGCGAATGGCCACGGGGCTGTCATGGGAGTTAGCTCTACGGGCGGCTGTCTGACGACGTTGCTGAACCTTTGGCATCGGTTGCAGTCTTTGACGTAGGCTTGGGTGTCTTTTTGCATGGTAGGCCAGTAATATCCCGCCCGAATCAGCTTGTGCGCCAGTGATCGAGATCCCGAGTGGTTTCCACAGACTCCCTCGTTGACTTCCCTCATGACATAGTCGGCTTCTTCAGGTCCCAAACACCTCAGGTAGGGGCGAGAGAAACCCCTTTTGTATAGGACGTCCTTCATTAGTACGAACCTTGCGGCTCGGACCTTCAGCCTTCTGGCGGCTTCTTTTTCGTCTGGCAAGGCGCCATCCTTTAGGTAGGAGACTAGCGGCGTGGTCCAGTTACCTCCAGAGTCTATTTCCTGCACACTGACAATGTCTATTAGTGACGTCGTTTGCATAAAAGAAAGCACATTATCTGGGGCAGCCGCGTGTTCTGAAGAGGCGGCTTTGGCGAGGCGGTCGGCTTGCTTATTTTCTTCTCTAGGTATTTGGATCACTTCGGCCCTTAGCTCATCCACTCTTCTCTTCGCTTGCTCTAAGTACCTTCTCATTCTGTTTCCTCTACACTCGTAGTCTCCGCTTACTTGGTTAACGACGACCTGGGAGTCGCAGTAGGCTACCACTTTGGTGGCCCCTGCTGCTTTGGCGAGGTCGATCCCGGCTATCAGTGCTTCATACTCCGCCTCATTATTTGTGGTGGGGAAATCTAGGCGAATCATGCATTCGATCTGATCTCCCTCGGGGGAGCGAAGTACGACACCTATCCCCCTGGCTTGTCTGGTCGACGATCCGTCCGAATGTAAGGTCCATGAAGGGTGCTCGTCTGCCCCCTGGTCCTCGCCGCTTGTGAATTCGGCGATAAAGTCAGCGACGGCCTGCCCCTTCATGGTAGTGCGCAGGCGGTACTTGATGTCGAACTCGGTCAACTCGATCGCCCATAAGGCCAGGCGACCGGCCGCTTCGGGGTTGTGCATAGCCCGTCGCAGGGGTTTGTTGGTCAAGACAACTATTGTATGAGCTTGGAAGTATGGCTTAAGCTTGCGGGCCGCGGTGATCAAGGCGAAGGCGAGCTTCTCCATTGGCGGGTACCTTTCTTCTGCCCCGCGGAACGCCCGGCTGGCGTAGTACACAGGCCTTTGGACCTTGTCTTCTTCTCTGATCAAGGTCGCACTGACTGCCGCCGGGGAGACGGCCAGGTAAAGGAAGAGCTCTTCCCCTGGTTGCGAGGGGCTCAGTAGCGGGGGGGAAGAGAGGTAGGCTTTCAGTTCCTCGAACGCCTTTTGGCACTCGCCCGTCCACTCGAACGACTTCTTCAACGTGCGGAAAAAGGGTAGGCACTTATCTGTCGCCCTCGATACAAACCGGTTCAGGGCGGCTACTCTCCCATTTAAGCTTCGTACCTCCTTCGCGCTCTTTGGGGGCGCCATTTCCACTATGGCTCGAATCTTGTCTGGGTTGGCCTCGATACCCCTTTGGGATACCATGAAGCCTGGGAATTTTCCCGCCGCCACTCCAAACGCACACTTTGCCGGATTGAGCTTCATGTTGTAGGAACGGAGCGTGTCGAACGTCTCTTCTAGATCCCTCAGGTGGTCTTCCTTCCTTCTACTTTTTACCAACATGTCGTCGACATATACTTGAACGTTCCTCCCTATTTAGTCGGCGAACATTTTGTTTATGAGTCTCTGATATGTGGCGCCCGCATTTTTCAGTCCGAATGGCATTACTTTGTAACAGAAGAGACCCTGGCTGGTGACAAACGAGGTCTTCTCTTGGTTGGCCACGTCCATCCGGATTTGATTGTACCCTGAGAAGGCATCCATGAAGCTCAGTAGCTGGTGTCGGGCTGTGGAGTCCACCAGCGTGTCGACTTGCGGGAGGGGGTAACTATCCTTGGGGCACGCCTTGTTCAGGTCTGTGAAGTCCACACACATGCGCCACTTCCCGCTAGCCTTCTTGACCATTACCACGTTGGCCAACCAATCGGGATAGTACACTTCTCGGATGAAATCCGCTTCTCGTAGCTTGCCGACTTCTTCGGCCACCGCCCGGTCTCGCTCCGGGGCAAACACCCGCTTCTTCTGACGGATGGGCCGGAAAGTGGGCGACACATTCAGCTTGTGCACCATGACTGAAGGGTCAATTCCCGGCATGTCTTCGTGACTCTAGGCGAACACATCCCGGTTTTTTCGGAGGAAAGTCACGAGCGCCTGACGAGCCAAAGGGCTGGTGAGAGCGCCGATTCTGGTGGTCCTATCTGGCCTGGACTCGTCGAGTGCTATTTCTTCGAGTTCCTCTACGGGCTCTGCCCCCACGATCAAGACCCTATAAGTGTTATAGTCTCCCACCCAGACATTGACAACAAGGGCATCATCGTGCGGATGATGAAGACGTTGGGCGTCTTCCTCCGTGAACTCAATAGTGGGGCTGCTGACGCGCGACTTCTTCTGGGCGGCGCCCGCCGCCTGGATGTTTTGCACTGCCCTGAGATAGGCTTTCCGAGCTTTCTTTGTCGATCCGATGGATGCCGTACTCCCGATGATCATCCTTATGTCTCCTATGGGCGGTCTAGGGCGCTCATTGTCCCGGCGGGGGGCCTGTTCCTGCCGAGGCGCTTCTGTCCTTTTTCGGCTGACGAACCTTTGCAACTTTCCCTGTCTAATCAAGGCCTCAATCTGCTGCTTCAAGTCGTAACAGTCGGCGATGTCGTGGCCATGATCTCGGTGGAAGCGGCAGTACTTGTCTTTAGGTCGTCTATCGGGATTCCCCTTCAGTTTTCCCGAAAACGTCAGGGATCCCTCGTCTTTGATTTCCATCAAAACTTGGTCGACCGGGGCCCTCAGCGGGGTGAAGCTTGTGAACTTACCGGCGGGGGGTTGCAGTCGCCTGTTGTCTCGGCCTTCTGTCCGCAGTTTCTTTCGCCCCTTATCCTGTCTTACGTCCTCCTGCTTCTCCCGCCTCTTGGGAGGTCTCTCTCCTCGGGCCTGTAATGCATCTTCCGCATTCATATACTTCGTTGCCCTATAAAATATATCCGACATCGTCTTCGGGTCATTCTTGTATAGAGAGAACAAGAATTTACCCTCCTTCAGCCCGTTGGTGAATGCGGCGACCTGTATCTTGTCGTCCGCTTCATCGATCGACAGTGCCTCCTTGTTGAAGCGGGCTATGTAGGACCTGAGCGTCTCATCCTCCCGCTGCCTAATGTTCATCAAGCACGCGGTGAATTTTTTGTACCTGTGTCCCCCGATGAAATGTGTGGCAAACTGGGCACTCAACTCTCTGAAGGTACCGATAGAGCCGGGTGCCAGCCTGCCGAACCAGGTCCTTGCCGCACCCTTTAGCGTCGCTAGGAAGGCCCGGCACATAATCTCGTCCGGAACGCCATGCAAGTGCATCAATGTCTTAAAGGACTCCAGGTGGTCTAGCGGGTCCTTGGACCCATCGTAGCTTTCTATCTGGGGCATGCGGAACTTTGGCGGCGTGGGGAACAAGATGACGGGTGTGGTGAAGGGAGAATTTGTACGGTGGACGAGGTCGTCGAGGTCACTGGACACCCGTCCCTTGAGGGCGTTCATCATAAAGTCCATACGCTCCTTCATCAACCGCATCTCCTCGGTAACGCTGGGCGGATCGTTGTTAGCGGCCGACGGACGGCTCGTCCCCTGCCCTTCGGGCCGGCTCAATGCGTTGCTTCCTTCCGGGCCTCTATGACCCCCCTCTTGGGCGCTGTTTCCCTCATTTTCTCCCTGGTTGTCAGCCGCCGCGTTCCTCCACAACAGCTGTTCTTCCAAATCGTTGTTACGTTTTATGAGACGCTCCACCGCAGCCGCCAAAGTCTGGACTTGTCTCTCGAGGGCGGTGCGTTGTTCGTTGCCTTGATCGTTCATGGTGGTAACCTTTGAACGCGTGAGTACCATGCAACTCTTTGTCCGGAAAGCACAAAAAGCCTACGTACGTGTACTTTCCCACAGACGGCGCCAACTGATGATGCCGAAAACCACCCTCAATGAGCCGCAAGGCCTTCGCGTTCAGAGTAGACCTGCACAGGTAAAAGGAACCTCAAAGGGAAGTACCGGTGTGGTACCGGCCAACGACCCTCCGATGGTGAAGTTAGTATTACTCAACTCCAGAGTGCTAGAGTTGGGATAGAAACATGCGTACCTTTGTTCATGAGGGTCGAGGGTATGTATAGTGGTGTAGAGTTGGGGCCTTTGGCGTGTCTGAGGAGATAACCTCTGACCGGAACCATACCCTGATGCGTGATCTTTACGGAATCCTTTCCTTACCGGAGCCATCCCCTGTTGCGTGGGGTGCAAGCTATCTAAGTAGTAGCATGTGCGACAAGACTCTTTTCTCGACAAAGCGTACGTTACAAGGCACGCCGATTCCTTCAGCCTCGTCCCGTCACCCATTCATCCCGTCGATGTGTGTAGGCTACGCCGTCGGGTCATGCTGGGGAGAAGGGTCAGGGGTGACGGAAGGAGGGGGGACGTCAGCCTTGAACGCGCTGTCGCCCAGGTGGAGGGTGACGGCACCTGCCCCATCATCAATTAAAAAAAAGAATTAAAAAAAAAACCACATGAATTTAGATCTATCATCCTCTTCATCAAGAACACAGAAGAGCACAACCCAGAAAAAATCATACAAACCTAGAAAAAATCATACACAAGAACACAAGGAAATCAAACTTAGAAAAATCATAAATGGATATTGTACGAAACAAAATAAATCCACATATATACATAAACCAATTTAAAAAAAAAAATTGAATTTAGATCTTTCTACAAGCTCTCTTTCTACAAGCTCCAACCTCTCTCTCCGTGAATAATATAGAAATTAGAATTTCTAATTTATCAATTTCTAATCTCCAAGCTCTCTTTCTCTCGGTGAAAATCTCAAGTGCTCTCTCAAGGTGAAGGTGGAGGTGGCTGATGGTGGTTTCGGGTGAAGGTGGATCGAAGGTGACGGAAGGTGGTTTCCGTTGAAGGTGAGCTCTCTCTCTAAACCAATGGCCGAAATCCCAACTCTCTCTCTTTCTCTAAATTAATGGCTTAAAACCCAGCTTCCTCTCTCTCTAAACCTTGGCCAAAACCCAACTCTCTCAGACCGAAAACCCTGCCCTCTCTCTCTTAACTTTGGCCGAAAACCCAACTCTCTCTCTCTAAACCCATGGCCAAAAACCCAACTCTCTCTCTCTCTCTCTCTCTCTCTCTCTCTCTCTCTCTCTAAATCGGTGGCTATTTGTAGTTTCAGATCTTGAGTTTTGTTCATCGATTTGAGTTTTGAGTTTTGTGTTTGGGTTATGATTTTGTTGATCTGGGTTTTCACCTTGTTCAGATTTGGTTGTAATTGTTGTATTCATGGGTTGCTGTTAGCCTTTATGGTGTTTGATAAATTTTCTCAATGAACAAAGGTAATTGATTACTTTCATCTATCTCCATTTGATTTTGAATGCAATTTTTTTGGACTTAGCGTTAGATTCAAAGCCCAACTTAAGATTTGTTTTGTTTCTTTTATGTGTTTGAGAGAGAGATGAAGAGAGAGAAACCAACGAATTAGCCTTTCTGAGTTTGATTCTCTTGTGTTCTTGTGTATGATTTTTCTGGGTTGTGCTCTTTTGTGTTCTTAATGAAGAGGATGGTAGATCTATATTCATGTGGTTTTTATTTATGTGGTTTTTATTTTTAATTCTGTTTTTTTTAATTGATCAATTAAAATTGAAAATTCTAAGCTGACATGGATTTTATTAAATAACAAATAAAATTTTTAATATTGTTTTAATGTCCACGTCAGCATTTACTATGTTAATAGTGCATTCTGTTTGACACATCAGTAATTTCCATTGAGTAATGACAGAGATCAAAACGGTAAGCGTTTTCAAGATAGGGACTAAAAGTAGTAAAAATAAAATCTAGAGACTAAAATGAAAATCACTTAAAAATGTAGGAATGAAAATGTGAATTTTGCCTAAAATTAATTATTAATTAAATGCAAGGATCAAATTGACTTTGAACCCAAAATATTGGGACCAAAATTAGTACTTTTTGCCTCTTTTTATAAGCCACTATTGTGATTTATTTGGCTTTATTGATAGCTGCGCTTTAAGTAAAGGAGCTAAGTATGAACACCCAAACTTCATAATAGAAAATACGAAATGGCCTTCTGGCCTTTCTTTCCCTCTACTTTCTCTATCCCGGTCTTGCCCTTTTTTGGGTTTTCTTCTTTCTTTGGTGCCCCTTCTTTGTCTTTAGGAAGTCCAGTATTGAGCATACCTAATCAAATCCGTTTTCAAATATGTTTGCACGATTGTTGCAAAAATCAAAAATAGGAATGGAGATTCAAGCAATTCCAGTTGCTGCTAAAATCGTTGAGTGCACAGGTAAACCAGTTGGCTAGTGGCTATGCTACTCATTTCATTATGGCACCAACATTGAGAAACTGAAGAATCGGGTCATGGAGTTGAAGGCAGCTAGAGATACGGTATAACATCGTGTTACTGAAGTTGTAAACAACATTGAAGAAATTGAAGCTGACGTTAACATGTGGTTGACAAAGGTTGATGATATTTTGGGAAAGGCCGAGGAAGTTCTTGACAAAGAAGAGAAAGCAAAGATATGCTCTTCTAAAATGGCATGCCCGAATCTGAAGCTAAGGCATAAGCACAGTAAAAAGGCAAAAAAGATAGTGCAAGAGATTGATGAACTGAAAAATTGCAGATTTGACAAAGTTTCCTATCGTCCTGCTTCAAAGGGGTCAGTGACTACGACAAATATGGATTACATTACGTTTGAATCAAGAAGGTTGACTGTGGAGGAACTTATGGAGGCATTGGTAGATGCTAATTTCAACATGATTGGGGTGTGGGAAAGACTACACTGGTGAGAGAAATTACTAAGAAAGTCAAGGAAGAAAAGTTATTCGATGAGGTAGCTATAGCAACCGTGACGCAAAGCCCAAACCTAATAAAAATACAAGGAGAAATCGCTGACAAACTTGATCTAAAGCTTGATAAGGAAACTTCAAGCGGAAGAGCAGATCTTCTAAGGGCGAGGTTAACAAAAGACGACAATAAGAAGATACTTGTTATCCTGGGTGATATATGGGAGAAACTTGATTTGGATGAAATAGGAATTCCTCGTACGGGTTGCAAAGTAGTGGTAACATCTAGGAATAGGGATGTATTATCTTCTGAGAGGGACCCAAAAGGATTTTGGACTTGAAGTTTTACTCAAAGAAGAAGCATGGTGTTTATTTGAGAAATTATTAGGTGATTCTCACGTGGATTTAAATATGCGATCTAAAGCAATTGAGGTATCCACAGCGTGTGCAGGTCTACCTCTCGCACTAGTAACAGTTGCAAAGGCATTAAAAAACAAGTGTTTGTTTGAATGGGAAGATGCCTTACAAAAACTACGAGGCCCTCCCCTCAAAACCAGAAAAGAATGCAGGGGAATTTATATATTCTGCGATAAAGTTGAGTTACAATCACCTTGAAAGTCCAGAGCTCAAATCGTTCTTTTTGTTTTGTGCTCAAAATCAATCATTTTCTTCCAATTTTTATGAAGACGTATTAAAAAAATGTTTTGGGCTGAGTTTATTTCATGGCATTAGTACATTGGAAGAAGCAAGAAATAGGACATATACTCTGGTTCGTAGCCTCAAAGACTCTGGCTTATTGTTAGATGCTCCTGATGCTAGTGATTGCTTTCGTATGCATGATCTTACTTGTGATGCCGCCCCCTTAGTTGCATATGAGACTCAAAATGTGTTGATGATGAGGGACGAGGGTCTAGTAGAATGGCCAGATGAGGACGACATGAAAATGTGCACATCAATCTGTGTTTTTAATAGGGATATTCGTGAACTTCCTGACAGGTTGGAATGTCCAGAACTAAGATTCTTACATGTATATGCCAAAGATCGAGAGGGTTCTTTTAAAATTTCTGTCGGAAATAAAGGATAGATAATACCTGAATTTTCCTTGGAAATTACACACTTTGATTTTACCAAAAAGAGGTGGCGGAGATGAGGCGTAGACCAAGTCACTGTCTTGAGACAAATCGTGCCGTCTACAGTATATCCAATGTAATTAGACAAATAGTTTCTGCACGTTGTCCCCAAGATACAACAGCCCAGCCACCTTTACTGATTACCCTTGCAAGCCTACACTGCTCGTAGGGTATAAGCTCTCTATAATACTTTCTTTTCCCAGGAAATTTTGTAAAAGATAGAATATTTTTGTGATTAGTAAGAAGAAATAGATGGTAGTTTTTAGGACAATAAAAATAGTTTTTTTTTTTTTTTGAAAAGTTTACAGCTTTGCAATTCAAAAATAAAAAATGTGTGTCATTTTAAATTTTATTTCATTCCATATATATATATATATATATATATATAGAGCCAACATGTGGCTTGTCCTCAGCCAAAGAATCAAATATCAATTAAATAGTCATAGAGTTATTGAAATAAATAAATATATATATATATATATATATATAATCAATAGCTTTCTTTATAAATATATGTAATATAATATAACCGGATATCAAGGTTGTCTAGCCAAAATTGTACGTTGAGAACAAAAAGAAAGGATCACAATGTCATGCATTTAATGGCCCATTATTATAATACCTTTTCAAAAGTTTCCCTTCTGAATGTATGTTACAAAAAAGAATTGCAAGCTGTTTTTTTACCGTACTTTCTATTAAGCTAAATAGTAAACGTGTGTATATATATGATAACATAAAATAATTCAGCAATAGTTGTACATTTAAGTGTTGAAAAATCTTTCAAATATGACGTTATTATGTCATATTTAAATAAGAACGTTTGAATACAAAATGTTTAGAATGGAAAGTATATATATGTAATAAATCAAATATGTTGACAATTATGGTATTGATATCACATTAATGTTCAGAAAATTTCTTAATTAAAACCATTGACAAAAGCTATTCAAATTTTGAATTATATTTGAATTTCAAAATTTGGCAAACAACATATCTGACATTAAGGGATAATTGATACACATAAATGAGTATTTAATAAATATAATATTTTTTATAAAAATATCCAACAATCCCCCACTTATTTTTATAAAAAATAAATAGATAAAATATATATAAGAAATTTTTCTGGGTTAAGTAGAACATTATGCATAATGAGAGTGCCAATGGCTTGAACATCATTTAGTGTTTCAGCAACATTGCTCCAAAGTTATAGTGATCTAAGTCTAGAACTATAACTTTTTCTATGGATACAAAACGTTACATCACACACTTAAAATTCCAGTACTCTTCAATGAGCTTCTAAGCCAGCACATTACGGCCTTGTGCTTTATCCCAGCATCCATGAGCTATTTAGAGAACTAGCCCCATTCTCAAAGGAAGCGGCCTCACTTCCATGCTCACTTAGGTGTGGCTATCAAGGATGTTCTTGTAACTCTAACATCCCACTCATAAGAGCTATAGTCCACATTAAGAGTTTTTTTTTTTAATAAATAAAAACTCATCCTGTATAACGTTGCAAGATACATGCACGCACACCATAGGGAGGGACATGAGTATTATTACTCATACATATATTTAGTGCATGTTAATCAAACTACTCTATGATTAGTTTTTCCCTTTGAACCTAGTTCTTGGGATCTCCAGTCCCTAGGTAGGGTATCCTCATAGGTAGTTTATTCTTCTTTGGGCTTAAGTCCCATCCCCCTCGATGCTATCCAGATCTTTTCTCTAGCTAGAGCTTTAGTTAATGGATCTGCAATATTATCATTTGTACTAATATAATCAACATTTATGGTACCATTGTTTATGTATGATCTCACAGTACTGTGTTTTCTTCTAATAGATCTGGATTTACCATTATAGTATTTATTGCGCACTCTACCAATAGTGGCAGTACTATCACAATGAATTAGGACGGGTGAAATAGGTTTCTCCCACATGGGAATTTCAGATAATAAATCTCGTAACCAACCCGCTTCTTCACTAGCTGAAGATAAGGCAATTAATTCTGCCTCCATGGTGGATTTAGCAATAATCTATTGTTTTTTAGATTTCCAACTTATTGCTCCACCACCTATTGTAAATACATAGCCAGTGGTAGACAAAGAATCACCTGATAAGGTGTTCCAACTAGCATCACTATTTCCTTCAAAAACAGCAGGATATCTTTGATATAGCAAACCATAGTGCGCAGTTCTTTTTAAATATCTCATTAATTGAGTCATGGCATTCCAATGCTCAAAATTAGGTTTGCTAGTAAATCTTGCTAAAACTCCTACGGCATAAGCAATATCAGGTCTAGTACAATCAATAGCATATCTAAGACTACCAATAATACTAGCATATTCCTTTTGATTGTAAATATCATTTTCATCTTTAGTAGGAAAAAGATGCACACTAGAGTCAAAAGGAATACTTGCAGGTTTACAATCAAAGTAATTATATTTTTTCAAAATTTTTTCATATAATGAGATTGATCTACAAATATGCCATTCGAAGTTTTAGAAATTTTCATGCCAAGAATCACATTAGCTTCTCTTAAATTTTTCATATCAAAGCTATTTTTAAGAAGCATTTTGGCAGCATTTATAATATCCATATTAGGACCAAAAATTATAAGATCATCAACATATAAACAAATTATAACATGAGCATCATCAAAAGTTTTATAATATATACATTTGTCACTTTCATTTGTTTTAAAACCATTAGAAAGCAAACATTGATCAAATTTCTCATGCCACTGTCTAGGTGCTTGTTTTAAACCATATAAAGATTTTAATAATTTACATACCTTGTGCTCATTACCTGGCATTGTAAAACCTTCTGGTTGGTCCACGTAGATTTCTTCTTCTAAATCTCCATTTAGAAATGCCGTCTTTACATCCATTTGATGTATCATCAAATTATGAATGGCTGCTACAGCAATCAATAATCTAATAGACGTAACTTTAGTAACAGGAGAAAAAGTATCGAAAAAATCAATATCTTCTTTTTGTTTAAAACCTTTAGCTACAAGCCTTGCTTTGAATTTTTCAATAGACCCATCAGGTTTTAATTTTCTTCTAAGTATCCATTTACATCCAATTGTTTTACAACCTGGAGGTAAATCTACAAGTTTCCAAGTATTATTAGATATAATAGAATCCATCTCATCATTGATGGCTTCTTTCCAAAAACTTGAATCAGGAGAAGATAAAGCTTCTTCTAAAGAAGTAGGGTCACCTTGCAAATTATACACATAATATTCAGGACCAAAAACCTTTTATATTCTAGGTCTTTTACTCCTCCTAGGTTCCATCTCATATTCATTAACATCTTTTGACTTAGATGTTGAACATTCAAAATTCTCTTGTTGTTCCAAACCCCCACTATTTTTACATTTTAATGGAAATTTATTTTCATGAAAAATTGCATCTCTAGATTCTATTATTGTATGATTATCAATGTCATAAAATCTATAAGTTGTGCTATTTAAAGAATAACCCAAAAATACACATGTAGAAGCCTTTACCCAAGTTTAGGTCTTTTGGATCAGGTAGCCTCACATATGCTAGGCAACCCCAAACTTTAAAAAAATTCAGATTTGGTTTATATTTTTTCCATAATTCAAAAGGAGTTAACAAAGTCTTTTTATGAGGTACTCTATTCAAAACAAAATTTGCAGTTAAAACAGCTTCACCCCAAAAATATTTAGGAGCCCCAGAACTAACAAGCATAGCATTAGTTAAATTTATAAGAGTCCTATTTTTACGTTTAGCTACTCCATTTCAAGATGGAGAATAAGGGGCAGTAGTCTCATGAACAACACCAAGAGATTGAATATAATTATTAAGACCAAGAGTATCATATTCTTTTCCTCTATCAGTTCTAAACCTTTTAACCTTTTTATCAAAAGTATTCTCAACTTCTTTTAAGAAAATTGATAATTTTTCAAAAGCAACACTTTTATTTTTCATAAGATAGACATATGAATATTTTGAAAAATCATCTATAAAGGTTATGAAATACCGATTACCTCCACGTGTCAAATGTCCTTCAAATTCACAAATATCACTATGGATAAGCTCTAGTAATTCAGTATTTCTTTCAACTGATTTATGAGGCTTTTGAGTAATTTTATTCATGCTACAAATTTCACATTTTCAAGTTCATTTTCAAGTTTAGGAATTAAACCTAATCCACTCATATTTTTCATATATTTATTATTAATATGACATAATCTACCATGCCAAACATTCACACAAGAAACAATATAAGCAAAACTTGAATTTTCATTCATCTCAACATTAAGTTTAAACATGTCATCACAAGCATAGCCTTTGCCAACAAACATGCCCAAATAGAGAGTACATATTGATCAGCCTCAAAGACTTGTTTGAAACCAGCCTTATTCAACAAATAACTAGAAACTAGATTCTTTCTAATGTCAGGAACATGAAAGACATCTTTGAGAGTGACTTCTCTTCCAGAAGTAAATTTGAGAAGCACCTCTCCAATACCCACCACTTCAATGGTATGAGAATCACCAAGCATAATTTTCTTTTTCTCATCCAAGATGGTGTAGGTCTTGAACCAATTTTTATCATAACAAACATGTCTGGTTGCCCCAAAATCAATCCACCACCCTCCTAAGCCTTCGAGAATATTAATCTCGGTAACCATAGCCACAAGAGGCTCTTCAATGACATTGGCTTGAGCCATAGGCCCATGTTTTCAAAAACGACAATTTCTAGCCGAATGTCCAGGCTTTCCACATACAAAACATGCATAATTGCTATTATTAGTATGGCTGCCATTATTTGGAGCATGCTTAGGATAGTGTGCTTGGTTCTTTCTTTGATTAGAGTGGGTCTTATGTTGAGGCTGATTTCCATTTGGCCTACGTTTGAAGTTCCTTTTCTTAGGCCTTACATAGTCATTCTTTTTTCATTGGCTTTTGACATGTTTTCATTTGAAGAGATGAAATTTACCTTAGGACCATTTGTTCCATGGAGTTCAACAGCTTTGTCTTGGTTCCTTGCCTCTTCCTCCACTCTCAAATGGGTGATAAGGGATTCAATGGAGAGTTCCTTTTGCTTGTGTCTCAAGATTTTGGCAAACTCCTTCCAAGATTCAGGCAGCTTGTCAATGATGGCTGAAACTTGCATTTGTTCATCTACTCGAATGCCTTCAGATTGAACATCTTGTGAAATCATTTGGAGTTCATAGGATTGTTCCACCACGGACTTGCCTTCAACCATCTGAAACCTGAAAAATCGACTACAGGCATATTTCTTGGATCCAGCTTCCTCTGTATCATATTTTTGATTCAATGCCTTCCATATCTTTTTGGCTGATTTGTAAGCTTGATCATAATAATCATACAAATCATCAGAAAGACAATTAAGTAAATAATTTCTACAGTAAAGATGATCCTTATCCCATTTCTTAACAATTTCTACAGTAAATAATTGCAATGTATTTTTGACATCCATCTGGAAAATGTCCCATTTACTGGTGGCAGCAACAGCTAAGAGGGCACGAACAGATGAGATACGAGCAACCAGAGTAAAGGTCTCTTCATAATCAATCCCATACTCTTGTGTAAAACCTTTTGCAACAAGACGAGCTTTGTAGCGCTCAATGGACCCATCAGAGAAAGTCTTTATCTTGTAGATCCACTTACGACCAACCACAGATTTCCCAGGAGGGAGTGTCACCAAATCCCAAGTATGGTTTTTAGATAATGCATCAAGTTCCTCTTTCATTGCAATCTGCCATAAAGGGTCAGTGGAAGCCTCACGATAGGCGCGAGGCTCGTGCAGTGTAGCAAGGGCAATGTAACAATGATAGTCAAGTAAATGTGCAGGAATGGATCTTACTCGAGTTGAGTGACAAGGTGGAATGTCTTGTGCAAGATCTTCAGGCGGAGCAGGAGCAGGGGACCCAAGCTCAAGGTTGGGGTTGGGTTGCTCGTCTTCAACCTGTTCATCTTCCACCTGTTCATTAAAGGGTGAACTAGGAAAGGGATCAATGATATCTAGTGGTTGGACTGAGAAGTCTATATGAAAATCAGGAGCAACTATAGGAGAATCAGGAGCAGCTACAGAAGGAATATATGCCTCATCTGGAAAAATATCTAAGACAGAGGAGGAAGATAGGGCGGCACGAAAGTGAGAGAGCTCGACAAAGAGGCTATGTTCCTAAAATATAACATTGCGAGAGACACGAAAACGATGAGAAACAGGATCATAACACCGATACCCCTTTTGAGTTTCGCCATAGCCAAGAAAACAACAAAGCCTTGACCGAGGTTCAAGTTTGTTATGCTTATGTGGCTGAAGAAGAACGAAACAGGCAGAACCAAAGGAGCGAAGGTGATGATAATCAGGAGATGACCCAAAAAGGTGCTCATATGGAGTTTGATTTTGGATGACAGGACTAGGAATGCGATTAATAGCATGAACAGCATGGAGTGCAGCTTCGCCCCAAAAAGGAGCAGGAACTTTGGCAGAGAGAAGGAGAGCACGAACAGTATCAAGAATATGATGAAGTTTTCGTTTGGCTCTACCATTTTGCTGAGAGGTACCTGGACAAGTTAGTTGATGAACAGTGCCATAGGAATGCAAAACAGCTTGGAAAGCATATTGAGTGTACTCAAGAGCATTATTAGATCGAAAAATTTTGATACGTTTGGAAAATTGAGTTTCAACCATTTTTGCAAAATTAGAATATACTTGCAATAATTTAGAACGATGTTTCATATGAAAAATCCAGCTATAACGAGAATAATCATCAACAAAGACAACAAAATATTGAGATCCACCAATACTAGAGACAAAGGAAGGTCCCCAAACATCAGAATGAATTAGGTCAAAAATATCAGTGGACACTGATTCACTAGTATTGAAGGGCAAAACTGGTTGTTTTCCTAATTGACATGAAACACAATCAAAATTTTCTGTGGACACTGAGCCTAACAAACCTCTAGAAGCCAAGTGTTGTACCCGAAAGGAAGATGCGTGACCAAGTCGGGCATGCCAAAGTGTAAGGGAAGGAATAGAAGAAACTGCAGCAGCTGCAGCAACAGAAATAGGAGCAACAAGTGGAAGACGGAGGTTGTCCACGGGAAACATACGTCCAACTCTGGGACCGGTCCCAAGCTCTTGTCCCGTCCTCGGATCCTGCACAATACACCCAGAATAATCAAAGATAATGCGATAACCCAATTCGGCTAATTGTCCCACAGAAAATAAATTGTAAGAAAGGTCAGGAATATTAAAAACCCCAGGAACTGAGAGGTTGGAGGTCGAAATAGAACCTATATTATGACCAGACATTGTGGAACCATTTGCTGTGTGAATATTAAGAGGGTGTGGTGTAAGTTGAAGTTCAGAGAATAAGGACAAGTGAGGTGTCATGTGATTGCAACAAGCAGAATCCATAAGCCAAGAGGAAGGAGACATACCAGATAAAACTGAGAGAGAAGAGGAATAAGATGCATTACCAACCATAAGAATGACATTTGCGATGACGTTTATAAGGTCATCTCTAGAAATGGTGAAAGTAGATCCAGAAGACTGAAACTATGCAGTGACGGGAGCCATTGGTTGGACATTCTCAGTGTTAGCAACAGTAGCAGCAGAATTTGAAACAGCTGATTTGTTGCGATGATAGCAAGTCTCAATATTGTGGCCAAGACGTTTGCAAAAATTGCAAAGAAGGTGCAATATTACTCTTTGGGGATCTCTTGCATACTATAAGCAGCTCTAACTCATTAGCTCATTAGCTCATTTATTAAAGGAGTTAGGCTTTATCGCTTCGCTCGCTACGGTCATACGGTTATTGTTCACTGCTAGGCGGGGTTCGGTCGTGCCTCCCTCATCCCTACGGATGTAGGACATCCTCCGGGCCCTCACGCACGTTTGCTAGATTATCTGCGACGATTATTGCAACCAGAAGAAGATCTGTCCCTATTTTTCATTTAGAAGCAAAATATGCAAAAATGGACTGCAAAAATGAAATCTACGCGAAAAACTGGGTAAGGAGCACCTGGACTGCAAAAAGTCAACTCCGGTCAAAAGTCAACGGTCAAACCTAGTCAAAGTCAACCCTCAGTCAACGGTCAAGTGAACGCCAGTACCGGTCTGGTCAACGCCAGTACCGGTCTGGTCAACGATGACGTCAGCTGACGTGGCGGGTGACGTCAACAGAGATGATGTCAGCTGATGACATCACTTAGGGCTGACGTCAGCAAGTGCAAATCAGGCGCGTGCGGCGCGTGCAAGCGCGTGGTGGCGCGTGAAAAGGACAGTCGGTGCGTGGCGCGCGTGAGCTTGTGCGCAGAATCTTTAGGCGGCGCGTGGGGGCGCGTGCGGTGTCCGATGGTTTCGAGGTTTCCACGATTGTGTAGATCGGCGTAGGACGATCTCAGTGGTACCTTCAGAAATTTAATCGGAGCAATAGTCGCGGCAGTGACGCAAAGGGCAGTGGTCTTCTTGGTGTGAAACTCCTCAACGGCAGCGGCTGCAGGTCCGGAACCCAAGGACGACGGCTGGATGATGTCGGAAGTTCAACGGCGAAAGGCTGCGACAATTACTGTGACGGCGGAAGCAATGTTGGGAATGGAGTAACACCAATAAAGACAAGACTGCTAAGAAAGGGTCAGAGCAGTGGCTCTGATACCATGTTAGAAATACTGAATAATTGTATTGTATTTCTCAATCAAAGAATATACATGAGTGTGCCTTTATATAGGAGGCATATAAGTGTAGTACAAGTAGGAGTGCTGTACAAGTAAACTAGTTGGGGCTAAAGCCCACAACACTATACACGTTAACAGGTAACATCACATGACCTGATTTACTTACATCATAATTACTTCATAAGAGATGCATGCATATGAAGACATGCCACTTTTTTAAAAATATTTTCAATTTTAATAATTAGATCTTAAATGTCTCTGTTAAAAACACGTATTTAGTTATACTAACTCATCACAAGATAGATTCTACTGTGGATGAATATGTACCATAGGTGCACCAAGTTAGTAATTAGGATTATTGTCATAGTTTGGTATGCAAGTTAAGGAGAAAATGGGCATTTGCCCATTTCGCCAAAATTTTTCAGCAAAATGTCTCATATTTAAAACTATTTAAAAAAATGTCCCTATTTTGAACTCGATTTTTTAAAAATCAAGTTTTAATTTAAAACTCCATTTTTTGACAATCGAGTTATAGTGAACTAAAAATTAAAAAAATATATATATTTCTGGAATTCGAGTTCCAAAAAAAAAAAAAATCTAAGTCCACATTCGCTATAACTTGATGTTTCAAAAATTAAGTTTCAAAATATGAACATTTCTCTAATTAGTTTGAAACATGTGGCATTTTACTGGATATTTTTTAAAAAAAGATCAAAAGCCTATTTTGGCCCCGTAAGTTAATGCAAAATTTAATATGACTACAAGTCTCTCTCTAGTCACAGTAGTTTATGGGGATTGTTAAAATTAATAGTCATTGATAAAAGTTAGCACCAACCTTTAGTACGGTTGCATAAAGTTTGTAGCAATTTTTGTTTGTTTGTTGAAGATAGTTGGTTCGTAATTTCTAGATATTACGAATAAACTTTGGTACGAGCTTAATTGCGGAATTATACATCCGCTAATGTGAAATTGTGAATCTCTACGTGCTCTATGCACATATAGAAGAGTTGAGTGGGCAACTATTAGTCTATTACTTTCTTTTTTGATTTTTTTGAGATTTATTCCATGCAATCAAAATTCCAAGTCAAACAAAATCCAATTCTTTAATTTTATTCTTTGGCTTTTTTCTTCTCAAACTGTTTCTTCTAGATCTCTCTCTCTCTCTCTCTCTCTCTATATATATATATATATATATATATGTGTGTGTGTGTGCACGCGCGCGCGCGTGTTTATTAAGTTATTTATATGTTCATATAGGCAATTAGAATTTAGATATCTTGTAAGATCAATATGTTAGTCATAATAGAATAGCACCATATACCAAAAACTGATTGGTGTCTTAGTTTAATGATAAACAGCTATCATCAAGAGCAGATGTCATAGGTTGAAATGGTCTAAAAAAAAATTAAAGGATAATTTAGTGTATGGAACAAGATATTATTTATTTATAACATAGAAATTGTCATAGGTTGAAATGGCCTTAAAAAAAAGGGTTAAATGATGATTTAGTGTATGGAACAAGTTTATTTATTTTATGCCGTAGAAATTTTTTGCAAGTGGATACCGTGTTTCAGTAAAGGAAAAGAAGAAAGTGAATGCCATGCTGATCAGGGGTGTGCTTCCTCTAATTTTCATATTAATACCATTGTGATATTGAAAAATTAGTTTAAGAAAACCGCCAAGCCCACCCTTAATCAAGCACCTCATGGAACCAAATAGTGATTATGAAGGGATAAGCAAGAGAAAGAGTTTTTAAACCTACAAAGGTCCTCAAATAAAAATGGGTTTCATAAATGGTCAAGTAAGTCAAAAATTTATTGTATTTTGGGTTTTAATGTGTCAGATAAAAAAGAAGTTGTAATTTGTTAATATGCTGATGTCAAACACACACCGTGTTCAAGTTTTGATTTATTTTATTGTTGAATGAGCTCTAACTTGTTCAAAAACTACGTGACTTTTTTTTTTTTTCATCTCATATATAGTAATCAATATGACAAAACCATTTTATCTTTTCATAAATCTATACTAAAAAGTAATAAGTAAATTATTATTGAAATTATAATTGTAAGGACTCAGATTTGGATTTGGTTCTCAAGTCCAAACAGTGGATAGACCAACCCAAAAACAATAAATTTGTAGAGTGTAGGTAAAAAAAACTGGGCTAACTTGAATTAGACAATCGATATGACGGGTTTAGATGATAAGAAGAATGAAATAGACAAGTTTAACTTCAGAAAGTAGTCCTTGGCCAAGATCCAAGGAGATCAGTTCTGGTATATAATGTTCTAATTTGGTTATACATTTGATTCTTAGTGGCTACAGTATTTCTTTCTTGATTTTTCGATCCCTCCTCTTTAGGGTGTACTCCTCCATTTATACTCCTTCCTCGTCTCCTCTTTGCCTTTCACGGGCAGTCTAAGTGGTTAGTGTTGATACTTATCTCATCCACCTTTTTCAGAAGTCTTTGTGTAACAGCTGTAAGGCTAAGAATCACTGTTCATATATCATCTCCACATTAATGCGGCCAAAGGGTTAGATGCAGAGCATTCAATGCGGTGGCTGCAGCTTTCTCCTTTGATATTTTAGGATATTCCCTTACTGTACCTTCAGCAATACTTATCTGCTCCGATAGAGCCTTCTGAGGTATTCCCTTATGTGGCAAACCGCCAAAAAGTACCTCGGCTTGGTTATCTGAGGTAATATCTCTCATCGGCACTACCTCCTTGGTTATTGCACTCAATAGTAACTTACTTATCTACCAATGCAGACTTCCTTGACAGAGTTTACTTATTTTTGGACAAACCTTTGTCCTCGGCTTGGGCTTTAGGCCCAACATGTTCATGGGTAAGGAATTCCTGACTCAATACTCCTACAATAATATTTGAGTTACTTAGATAAATTGATTTTCATTTATAAACTTATTAAAATTAGATTTACTAGCTTTGTATCATTAAAAATTACTACGTACGCTATCAATAAATTATAATACTAAATTGATATCTTAGGAATTTATTTACAAAATTACATATTATATTTATATTAATATATGTATATATAATATATAATATTATATACAATTAATATTAATCTATATTTTGGTTTAAAAAAAATTAATCTATATTTTTGTTTGCAAATCTATAATATATAGAGAATTAAAAGTGTTTTACTTTTGGTTGATATTATAACATTATGCCACATATGATTTTAAAGTCTTATAATTTTATAAATATATAATTTTGATTTTATTATATATTTAAAAATTTCATTAGAATTTTGTTACATTATATTTTTTTTAAATAGTGAAATTTATAATTTCATATATGTAGGAGTAAAAGTCCAAAATCATATATTGGACCTTGGACCCTATCTGGCAACGTTGGTCTGTCCGAGAATGATGAATTAGTATGGAAGACTCCGGCCTAGACTCTCCTAAATACGAGAGAGGGAGAAGGAGGCTCGAGGAGGAATTTTTCCTTAGACACAGTAAAAATTGGACAAATTCGTATCCACGCAATGGAAGCAGCCCCCATAGAAACCTCGGAAACGGGGACACAGCCCATAAACTTGCCAGAATTAAAGGGAATCCAAAACCGCCAAGGGAGATCCATCACATTAAATGCACTGCAGTTACTTTTCTAGTCGCATTTATGTGGAGAAGACTCCTGAACAGTGCTGTCTTGGCTACCACAACTCACAGGAAGTCAGGAGGGGTGTTTGATGGGACAGGTACTCAAGTGGTAGCGTGGATAGTCAACAAGTGTAAGGTCAAGATCACCAAGAAGGTGATATATAATGTAAGAGACTCCTGAAGAAAGAGAGGGGGCACTTGTAACAAAACTTGAAAAAGCAATACAAAAATATCAGTCTCCTCGAATTTAGTGGAGAATATTGCTTTCTTTTGAACGTTGATTTCTTTCTTTCTTTATTGCCTTAACCTATTGGCCTGTTACCTATCTCACTATAACCCAGTTTTTTAACTCACTCCTCTACAAATTAATTGTTGAGACTTTCTGAATTTGGGCCCAGAGTTCAAATCTAGCACTCACAATATACATATATAATTGTAGGAGTATTGGGCCCAAGAATTCATTATCCATGTACATGTTAAGCCTAAAGCCCAAGCCGAGGACTAAGAGTTGTTTGAGGATGGGTATACTCTATCAAAGGAGTTTGTGTTAATAGATAAAGAAGTTAGTTTTGGACATATTGACCCAGGAGGTAATGCCGAGGATAAATGTCACCTCGGATAACCAAAGTTGAGGTCCGTGTCGGTGGTCTGCCATTCAGGAGAACGTCCCAGAGAGTTCTGTTGGAACGGATAAGTATTGCAAAAACGTATAGCAAGAGAGAGTCTTAAAAAAATCAAAGGAAAAAGCTGCTACCACCGCATTAAATGCTCTGCAGCTAACCCTCTGGCCACATTAATGTGGAAGTGATACCTGAACAGTGGTTTTCAGCCTTGCAACTATTACACCTGGAAGATGCTGCTAAAATAAGTATCAGCACCGACCATCAAGCCTACATGCGGAGGGCAGATAGGAGAGGAGAAGAGGGTATAAGTATCGCATTAAATACTCTGCAGCTAACCCTCTGGTCACATTAATGTGGAAGTGATACTTGAACAGTGGTTTTCAACCTTACAGCTATTACGCAAAGACTTCTGAAAGATGTTAATGGGACAAGTATCAGCACCGACCATCAAGCCTGCACGCGGAGGGCAAATAGAAGAGGAGAAGAGGGTATAAAATGGAGGAGATACCCAAAGAGAAGGGGTTCGAAGATTGGAGAAAGAAACACTGTAGCAATTAAGAACAAACTCTGTAATTAAGTTTGAAAGAAATATATAAGACTTAATTTCCTTGGACTATGTCAATGACGATTTTACCTAGTTAGATCATTTTATTATCTTCCTCTTATCACCTGAATCTATTACTCTCATTGCCCAACTCGTTAAAACCTAGTTTCCAACTCATTCTTTACAAATTTATTGTTTTGGATTTTTTGGGCCTAAATCTATTCATATTGTGGGCTAGGAATCCAAACTGCAACCTTACAATAATCATTATAAATTACAAAAGTTATGATATATAAATCTATATACAAACACATTCATAATAAATATCCATTACTAATTTTCAAAATTATCAAATTTTAAATTTAATCAAGAAATAAAAAATATATATATTATATTAAACTTTCTTATGAATTAACTATGAACTTCTTTTTTTTTTTTTTGAGAAGGAATTAACTATGAACTTGATTCTTCTTAAAAAATAAAAAAAGGATTTACGAACCTGACTCATCTCACAATTGAGTATAAATTTACGCGTAAACATGCGTATCACATAAATTACAACCTAGCCCCCAAGGCCCTCTCAGCTCACAAAAGAAGTTGCGAAGAATTTTCTATTTTCACTAAATAACAACACTGGTGTGAATTGAATGTGATGGCACATGTTTTCTTGAGTGGTGGGGTCATATCTTTGGTTTTTGTGCCAAAAGTCATATCATCATTTCCTTTCTGTCTGAGCCTTTCCATCTTGATTGGTTGCATTTGCTTTTCGGTTTTTTTTTAGGGTAAATATATTTTTTGTTTCTATATTTTGCATCTTTTTTATTTTGATTTTTACATTTTCATTTTATTATTTTTAGTCCTTAATTCAATTAACGTGTTTTATATTGGTCTTTACCGTTACTCACTTAATAGAAATTGTTGATGTGACAAATGAAGTGCACGGTTGGCATATTAAATGTTGACAGTATCAATAAAATAATATTAAAAATGTCACGTTAGAATAAAATAATTATTAAAAAAGACACATAAGCATGCACATCAACTTTTGATTTTGAAAATTAATTTATCTATTTTAACAAAATAAAAAATGAAAAAAACAAAATTATAACTTAAAATACATGAATTTAGATCTGCCATTCTCTTCATCAAAAAAACAGAAGAGCACAAACCCAAAAAAAACCATACAAACTCAGAAAAATCAGACATAAGAACACCAGAAAATCAAACCCAGAAAAATCATAAATGAATATTGTACAAACAAAATCAATCCATTTACGTATATATACATAAACCAAATTATCCAAAACAAAATCAATCCACATATACCAATACAAACCCAGCTCAACCATATCAACACAAAGCAAAATTAAAATTAAAATAAGAACACAAACTCAGATTTTCTAGGATTTTCTTACCATTTCTTGTCAACCAAACATAAACACAAACTGATCTCCAACAAGAACACCAAAACATCTCAAACCTAGCAATCAACGATCAACAAACCCACCCCACGACCCACTCCAACAACAAACCCACCCTTCGACCCACCATCGGACCCAACTGACCACTGCTTCACAATCATTGATCACCACCACCGATTTTTGTTTCATAACTACCACCACATCGATCTCATCCTCTCTCTAAACGTAGATCAAAACTATGGAAGATTGTGAAGAGGGGAGGAAACAAGGAGGGGCGAGCAGAAAGGGTAATCGGGGAAGGAGAGACACCGGTCTGAGACAGAGAGCCCCATCGAGAAAGAAAGACATCGATCTAAACTATAGAGAGAGAGAGAGAGAGAGAGAGAGAGAGAGAGAGAGCAAAGCACCAATTTGAGCGAGGAGCTTGAGGCATTTGGGTTTGGGTTTGAGCAAAATCAGGACATAAAGATGATGGGTCAGTTAGAGAAAGAAAAAAAAGCACCACAACCAGTTATGGTGGTGGCAATGGCGATGAGCAAAGAGGTAGAGCTCGAAACTTTTGGCCATGAACGTGTTGTGGAAGAGAGAGATCTCCGTTTTTTGGAAGAGAGAGAGAGGAAGTTTTGAGTTTTGGAAGAGAGAGGAAGCTTGGAGAATGTTTTAGAAGGGTTGGGGGAACCGGTTTTTGATAAGGAAGTTTTGGGTTGAAGTTTTTTCTAGGTTTGTGTTCATGTGATTCAATATTTTGGTTTTGTGTTCTTTCTTGTTCATGTTTAAGATGAGACCAGATCTGAACTCATGTGTATTTTAAGTTCTAATTTTGTTTTTTTCATTTTTTATTTTGTTAAAATAAATAAATTAATTTTCAAAATCAAAAGTTGATGTGGATGCTTACGTGTCTTTTTTAATCATTATTTTATGCTGGCGTGGCATTTTTAATATTATTTTATTGGCCATGTCAGCATTTAATGTGCCAACAGTGCACTCTGTTTGCTACATCAACAATTTCTATTAAGTGAATAACGATAAGTACTAAAATGGAACGCGTTAATTGATTTAGGAACTAAAAAAGGTGAAATGAAAATGTAAGGACCAAAATAGAAAAGATGCAAAATATAGGGACTAAAAGTACATTTACGCCTTAATTTAAAAGTGTCACAACTTATAGCTTCGATCAACCCATGAGTTTTTCTCTCTTAAACATTAAGATAAATTAATGGATTAATCGATTAATGTATAAAAATAGATTTAGGATTTTTTTTTTGATCCACTTATTTTGCTGAAACTGAAAACTTTTTGCTGAAAGTACTGTAAATAAAGGTAAAAGTTAGCTGAAATAATACAATGAGACTTATGAATAGTGCAAAAAAATTAATGAAGCTCGTAAATAGTAGTAAAAATAAACTGAATAGTGAAACAATTTTTATTTTTCATCCTAACCCAAACTCACACCTAACAATTAGTTGGCTTGAATTATAAATGTAAATTCATGGCACCAAAATTTTGAAAACAAAAAGTAATACGTTGGTTTAATGTAAACTGTATAATTCTTATGGTCAGGTGGGTATTCGGTTAGAGCAGTTACTGAGGTCATAGCTTGGGTTAACCATGTCTAACTTGCACAGGAATGCTCCTGATTTTTTTTTTTCTGTTACATTAGCAATAGGTCATCATGGTGAAGAATTGGGCTTTTTAAAGCAAATAAGATCAAACTGGGTAACTGCTATTGCACACATACTAATCCGAGTCTGAACACAAGCTAATCTACACAATGAAACCAAACTGGGTAACTGCTATTCCACTCTTGAAACCAAACAATGAAAATCTCTTCCTCGATCTCCCTTCCGCCAATCCAAACATATTCGCCTTGAAGTCACGATTCAACACAGTTTAGTATACATGCCCCAAAACTACAAAACTTGTGCTTTGAAGTCAGATTTCGTGACATCAAAATACAAGTTCTGTAGTTTTAAGGGTGTGTGTGCAAAATTAAAAATGTGAAAAAACATCAATCAATGTAGAGGAATGACAACCCATCATAGACAAGTGCATGTGAAATGCCTCAAAATAAGATAAAGTCAAGTGTTGACTGAACAATGGCACAAGTTGTCAAAAGTTAGAATAATGCAAGCAAAAATTATTGCACTAAGGCCCTCCTAATGCAAGGCTGAAAATTATTCAAGCGTGAAGGTGATGTCGGGCTAGTTTTTTTTTTTTTTTTTTTTTTTTTTTGGGTCTGCCTTGGCTACATGATTGAGTTTGGGTCTGAACTTGATAGATTAGGGTCAAGATTGGATCAAACTAAAACTACCTGGAATAATTATAAGGAGTCTCTAGTACTTCTTAGCTTTGATCAACACAAAAGTTTCTCTCTTAAACCTTAAGATAAATTAATCGATTAAACAATTACATAAAATGGATAATAAAGATCAAAATATAATTCCAAGTAGTGGCATCTAGGAAGAGTCTGTCCAAGGAGCAAATTCTTGGAAGATGAGATGAGATGACGAGATTCTGCAGAAAGTGCCCCATGCACAGTAAGTGTACTATCAACCGACTATATGGAATTGGTGATAGACAATTGTCTGTGAAGTACCTGAAAAAGGTAGAGCAGTGTAAATTGTTGATCGATATAAAAGTAGTCCAAATTTGTAATAATTGAAAATTAAAAATTATTACTATAAGTATAGTAAATATAAATAAAAATTAGTTAAAATAGTACAATAGAATCTATAAATAGTGCTAAAAATAAATTAAATAGTAATAAAAATAAACTGAATAATAAAATAATTTTTATTTTTCATCCTAACTCAAACGCACTAGCAATTAGTTGTATTGAATTATAGGATCCAGTTTGTATAGTAGAAATGTCATTATCATGTATTTTATTTTATTTTTTCATAAATATATATTTTCAAAATTCGAATACTTAAATTTTTCATATTTGTATATCACATGTAATATCATGTATTATACTATACATAAATAGTCTATGGCTTATAAAAGTTGTAAGTATATAAGTATATTTCTTACAAATTTGGAATAAATTCAATTAATGATTTTTTCTGCAATCATTTGTGCAATAGAATTTTTTTTACTTAAGAGAGTATACTGTGAAGTATAATTTGCCTCATTATCTCTTAAAAGATATCATAACTTTTTAAGTATGTCTTTACATTAAAACCATTTTCATTCTCTCTTGTTTCTAAAAATAGTTTCTTAATCAATGCTCTTAAGGCATTGATTAACATTTCTCTTAATAATACTTACAATCAAATTGGCCACACTTACAAGTTTTGTTTTACAATCTAAAACCATTAACATTTCTCTTAGTTTTGGTCTCTTGAACCATATAGAGAAAATCTGATAATAATAGAAGGATATAGATGAAACAATAAAACGAACAATTAAAGAGAAAGAGTAATGATAGGAATACATAAAAACTCATAACTCTGTGCAACTTGCCATGTGGCGAGTTATGAGTGTGAAAGGGTGTCCCCACATGGTCCATCATCACACTTCCACTACTCATAAGTTGCCACGTGGTAAATTATAGCACAAAATTATGCATTTCTATGTATCATTAACATTACTCAAAAGGAAAATCCCAGAAAGCATAATTTCTTACTTGGTTTCCTAGATATTGGAGTGTTCTTACTTTTTTACCAGTATAAAACAGTACTCATTATTATAACCTAGGCATTTCATCCAAAAGCAATAAGACTTAAAAGCATATTCAAAGAAGTCTGATATAGATGCTCTTCAAGGTTGCCAAAAGAGAAATTAAAAATAGCGGCAAATACATAATACACCTAGCATAGTAGCATACTTTGTCTATGTCATTGCCATACCAAAAGTTTTTGAATGAGAGAAACTTCGCTAAATCAATACTAGTAAATCTTTCTACAAAAGGCATTATAAACACAACTTATTCCTAGTAACAGAGAAGTGAGAATTACATGGGGGTTCCACTTTTCTTCACTTCCAGTAGATGCAAAGATCTCCAACCAGTGAAGGAAAGATTGGAAAATAAATTGAGTGGCTGGAAAAGAACCTATCATGGTCAGGGAGAGCCACCCTTATCAAGTCTGTCGCTCAGACCATTCCAGCCTATCACATGTCAACCATCCAATTCCCAAAAGCTATGTGTGAGCAATTGGATGCGGTGATAAAATGGTTCTGGTGGAACACAAAATCAAGAGAGGGACAACACTTAACCCCAATGGCGTGGTCGTCCTTATGTTGGCCTTAAAAGGAAGGAGATTTGGGCTTTAGGAAGGCGTGGGATTTCAACCAAGCTCTTCTCTCCAAATTAGCTTGGTGGACACTGTTAGAAAAAAACTGTCTGTGTGTTAAGTTATTAAGAGCTAAATATAAGGTTAGATCCAACTGGTTGAACCACCAAACAGCAGGTAGCTCATCTCTTACTTGGAGAAGCATTGAAGGTACAAAACATCTTATGGCTCAAAGTGCTTGCAATCAAGTTGGTAATGGGAATTCTATTAGAACCTGGTTGGATCCGTGGATTCCTGATTTACCTTCTTTCATCCCTCGCCCAAAGGAACGCTCTAATCCAGACAGTGCATTGATTGTACCTCAATTCATTAATCCAAGTCATAAAGGGTGGGACTGTCATAAGCTTAGAAACTTATTTGATGAACAAACTGTTAAAGCTATTCAGAGAATTCTTATTTCCTTTCACTCACAAGCAGATAAGTGGATATGGACTGCCACCTCTAATGGGTAAATATCAGTGAAATTAGCTTATTAGCTTGGCCGGAGAGAGAACCCACCTATTAGTCAAGATGTGTCTAGGGGAGAAATTTGGAAAACCAAGATTCATGAGAGACTAAAAATGCATTTATGGAGGATTGCAGCAAATTGTCTCCCTACTAAATCCTTTTTGGCTAGATATATAAATATTGGAGACACGTCTTGCTCATTATGTGGCATGGAAGAAGAGACTTGTCTCCATTTATTTGTTATGTGCCCATTGACTAAAGCTATTTGGTTCAACAACCATTGGGGGTTCAGGTTTGATGGTTTGGGTATCTCTTCCTCCTTCCAATACATTCAAACCTTAATCTCCCCTCTGGATACCGTTGGGCTGAATTCAATCAATAAGGCAGAGTTTTTACTATATGGTGCAGTGATATGTGATGTGGATTGGAAGTTAAAAAACCAAGTTCAATTTAAGGGAGTATCTCCAAATTTGGATGGGATTTTGTTAAAGATATCCAGATCTGTTGCAGAGTTTAGGAAGGTTCTTGATATCCCGATGGGGTCAACAAGCAATAGGATCCAATCAACTTGGTCTAAACCAAATAGGGACACTATTAAGATCAATGTAGATGTTGCTTGTAGCACTGTGAGTTATTGCAGCTATAGCTAGAGATTGGAGAGGGATGTGGTGTTTGCTTGTTCTAAAAGAGTGAACACCACACTCCCTCTTCAAGCAGAGGCTGAAGCTATAATTTGGGCTCTCAACTTGGCAGCAAACTTGGATGTTGACTCCATTTCCATTGAGAGTGACTCAAAGTCTTGTATTGATGCACTGAGTTGTCCTAACCGAGATGTTCCTTGGAGAATAAAAACCATCTGTTCTGATGTTTTAGCTTTAAAATTAAATTTCTCTAATTGTAGTTTCAGTTGGGTGGCTAGAGAAGCAAATGTTGCTGCTCGTGTTTTAGCCAAGTGGTCTTTATCAAACAACTACTTTGGCTCATTTGATGTGGGGTTGGGGCCTCCTTGCTTTGTTTCTATAATTAGAGCCGACGCTCTTGCTCTGCCTGTGTAGTATTGTTCTTGCTTAATAAAATTGCTGGTTCATCAAAAAAAAAAAAAAAAAAAAGAAGAGAAGTGAGAACATTCTAATGCAAGTTCATGTCATGAGTAGCTAGGGATGAACGCAACTTGACTTGCCATGAGGGATATGTAGCAAGCATTAATCAACAGTAGGATATGAATAGTGACCATCTTAAAGGTTTCTTGCATTCAATGACGGAGCTATGTTTGGACCGGGGGGGGGGGGGGGGGGGCATTGCCCCCCCCTGGCCCAACAAGAAAAAAGAGCACTTGTATTATGCTTAAATTTGAACCTGACCTATGAAAAATTAAATTTGGTCTCCAAAATGCCCATTAAAACTATGAAAGAGCCCAAAGATCCACACAAATAAGCTTAAACAACATAAAATCAGCCCAAAGCCTTGATTTTTGAAAATAAAATATAAAAATAAAAACTATAGATTTGTATGCCAGTCTCACCATAATTCCCAACAAAATTTCAAGGAAAAAAAAAACTCAAATACTTGTGAGAGGGTTTTAGTTGAATAGTGACAAAAAGCTGATAAGAAGCCACAACACTACCATTAGAAGAGTGTGTTTGAGTGTTTTTTTGCTCACCACATGCCACCGGATCTACAAGAGGAAGTCAAGGTGGAACTTGAACTTGAGGTGAAAGATCCTTTAAAAGTAAGTTTGGTTTTTATTTTTAGATTTTTTTATGTTTTGGGGTTATTCTAATTTTGATTTGGGTCGGATTATGATTTTGAGTTCTCTTAGTGTGCGTGGTGATGGTCTTGTTTGAATGTTCAAAGTTTGTGCCTTTTTTTGGGGTTGCAGCAAAAGAAGGAAAAAAAATTGTAAATTTTTCTTTGGTAGTTTTTTTTATAGAAAACTATTAGTAGTGGTAGAGTGGGTTAATGGCAGCATTGTTTTCTATTGAGTAATTGACATCTTTGTGTTGTTATAGTTTGTCATTTTTTTTTTTTTTATAAATAGTTTGACATCTTTATAATTATAATTATATCAAAGAGACAACAAAGTACTATTAGGTAAATAATAAATCTTAACAACAATCTTACTAACAAAATAGTATTTTGATTATTTAAAAACTAGAAAACAAATAAGTATTTTAGTTATGATTTTTTTTAGCCCCTCCTCCCTTGATAGTCTGGCTCCGTCCCTGCTTGCATTGGCAACTAAATGTAAATTCATAGCACCAAAATTTTGAAAAAACAAAAAAAGTAATACGTTGGTTTAATGTAAACTGTATAATTCTTAAGGTCAGGGGGGTATTCGGTTAGAGCAGTTACTGAGCTCATAGCTTGGGTTAACCATGTCTAACTTGCACATGGAGTGTTCCTGATTTTTTTTTTCCTGTTACATTAGCAATAGGTCATCATGGTGAAGAACGGGGTTTTTTAAAGCAAATAAGATCAAGCACGGTAACTGCTATTGCACAAAAACTAATCCGAGTTTGAACACAAGCTAATCTACGCAAATTTTCTTTCCACACTTTTTTTTTTTTTTTTGAGGAAATTCTTTCCACACTTGAAACCAAACAATGAAAATCTCTTTCTCTCCCTTCCTTTCTTTTTATTCCGCCAATCCAAACAATAAATAATTAAGATTATGTCTTGAAGTCACGATTCAACACAGTTTAGTATACACGCCCTGAAACTACAAAACTTGTGCTTTGAAGTCAAATTTCGTGACCTCAAAAAACAAGTTCTGTAGTTTTAAGGGTTTGTGTGCAAAATTAAATGGTGTTTGGGTGTAATAAACATCAATCAACGTAGAGGCATGATGAGCCAACATAGACAAGTGCATGTGAAATGCCTCAAAAGAAGATAAAAGTGTTGATTTTTTTTTTTTTGTTGAATAGTCAAGTGTTGATTGAACAATGGCACAAGTGGTCAAAAATTAGAATAATGCAAGCAAAAATTATTGCACTGAGGCCCCCTAATGCAAGGCTGAAAATTATTCAAGCGTGATGGTGATGTCAGTTTAGTATTTTTTATTTTTTTTTTGTCCTTCTTGGCTACATGATTGAGTTTGGGTTTTGAACTTAATAGATTAGGTCAAGATTGGATCAAACTAAAACTACCTGATTAATTAAAAGGAGTCACTAGTACTTCTAAGCTTAGATCAACCCATGAATTTTTCTCTCTTAAACATTAAGATAAATTAATCGATTAAACAATTACATAAAATAAATAAAAAAGATCAAAATATAATTCCAAGTAGGTGCATCCAGGAGGAGTCTGGAAATTCTCAGAGGATGAGATGAGATGACAATAGATGCTGCAGAAAGTGCCCCATGCACAGTAAGTGTACTATCAATGGCCTATATGGAATCGGTGATAGACAATTGTCTGTGAAGTACCTGAAAAGGGGTGGCTAGTGTCATAATTGAGGAGAAATCAGAGGGCCATGACAGTGTATTTTAAACTCTAATATTTAATATTTAAATAATATTATATATATTTTTATATATATTTTTTTATTTATACATATTTTAAAAAAATACAAATAACGTAATTAGAATTATATTACCAAACGGGCCATGACTAAGAGTGTTAGAATTATATTGCTATTTTTAACACTATTAAATACAAAAGTAAGACTCCATTGGTGGACTTATAGTCAAAATTTTTTACTTTTTTTTTTGTCATAGGGCATAGCTATCTTTGTGTACTATAGCTCAATGGTAAAAAAAAAAAATTATTCTTGTATTTACACTACTTTAATTATTTTATAGATTTTTTTCTTTCTTTTTATCTTTATTGTAATGGATATATTGTTTTATTGTGTTGTTTATATTATTTTATTATGTTGCAAGCTAAAATAAAATCACTAATGTTAGATGTTTTATAAAATGAGAAAGTAAAATAGATAAAATAGTTTTTTTTGTAATACTAAGCAGTTAAAATTATAATTCCACTGCTCTTGGCAATTAGTTGGGTTGAATTATAGGATCCAGTTTGTATGGTAGAAATGTCATTATCATATATTTTATTTTATTTTTTCATAAATATATATTTTCCAAATTCAAATACTTAAAATTTTCATATTTGTATATCACATATAATATCATTTATTATATGATAAATGAATAGTCTACGACTTATAAAAGTTGTAAATATATAAGTATATTTCTTACAAATTTGGAATAAATTCAATTAATGATTTATTCTGCAATCACTTATGTAATAGAATTTTGTACTTAAGAGAGTATATTGTGTGTAGTACAATTTGTCTTGCTATCTCTTAAAAGATACCATAGCTTTTTATGTGTGTCTTTATGTTAAAACCATTTTCATTCTCCTTTGTGTGTGTTTGTTTCTAAAAATAGTTTCTTAACCAATGCTCTTAAAGCATTGATTAACATTTCTCTTAATAATATTTACAATCATACTGGCCATGCTTACAAGTTTTGTTTTAGTTTTGGTCTCTTGAACCCTATAGAGAAAATCTGATAATAATAGAAGGAAATAGATGAAACAATCGAACGAACAATTAAAGAGAAAGAGTGATGATAGGGATATATAAAAATTCATAACTCTATAGTACAACTCGCCATGTGGTAAGTTATGAGTATGAAGGTGTGTCCCCTCATGGCCCACCATCACATTTTCACCACTCACAACTTACCACGTGGCGAATTGTAGCACAAAATTGTGCATTTTTATGTGTCATTAACATTACTCATTTAAAGTTATGATTTCCAATTATATTGTGTTGGCTTTAATTCCATGCCAAATTTGATTGCAATTTCTTCAATAATTTTCCCTGTATGTATGTGAGTTTAATTGTAAGGGATGAGTGTTAGAGATTGGTGAAGAATCAAGTTTCAAAAGTTAAACAAGTGGATTTTGCGGTCGTCTTGCGAAAAGCAACCTGCGAAATGGGCCACGTGTAGAGCACATGACTGGAAGATGAAAAGTCGTGCCAGGCTGGAGTTTTTGCAACTATCTCGCGAGTAAGGCCAACCCACGAAGGACCTGCAAAACTTTCTGTTTGGCAAAAAGTTGTATTTTGCTTTACCAAGTCTTTACCCACACTATATATACCCTTATTAACCACAAATTGTAAGGAGTGTTTTTCAGGGAAAAAACCCTAGAAAATACACTTGAGAGTTAGAGATTGTTATACCCACAATCATCTACACATTTCCTTGTGGTTTTTCCTCAATTCCTACCTCTCTATCTTTATATCTTTGAGAGGTTGCTAGCCCAAATACTTAACACACCCATGCTGAGTATAAAGTGAGATTTTGGTGCTGCTGGAAAATATTGGAAGGTGTCATTCATTGGCGGATGCAATTAGGCTAAATTGCAGGATCTGAAAAGTTAGAGAAAACAAGGCTCTGAGAAGTCAGTTAGTAGCAGGAGCTTGGAGGGCTCAAGTATATAGGGTAGACTAGGCTTGGAGGGTCTTTTGTTATTCGTGTACTCTAACTTTATTCTTTAGTGGATCGATTTCGACTTGGAGGATCGCGGAGAGGTTTTTGCTTAGTTCTATGGTTTCCTTTTCAATAATACGTTTTAGTGTTATCTTGTGTTTGCATCTCTCTTCTCTACTCTTTGAGCTTTCATTTTATTGTTGATAATGGATGGATTTGGCTTAAGGTAGAGTTATCGGTTCATTGCGCGTATTTACTCTTGTTCCACACTCAATCTAACTTAGAGTAAAAGCAATTTAGCCGTAATTTTTTAATTAAGGGTCTAACAAGCTATTATGTTTTAGCATAAATCCGAGCTTTCAACTCAAAAGGAAAAATCCCAATATATATATATATATATATATATATATTAAAGGGAAAGAAGACAAACATAATGATCCCAAAAAAATGTTGATATATTTTTTACTTGTTGGACAAGATTCCTAATCTCTAAAAATTTACACCGGCACAAAATAAAGTTACATGCTTATGGATTAGACTATACACACTAATATAGTCAATGCAAATCTTACCATATGGACACATGTTTCCAACGATACATATGATCATTCCAACTACACAACATGCAAAACAACAAGTAACAACCATGCGCAAAAAGATATCTCAACTAATAGTTAATATATCACAAAAACAACTTGCAACTATTTACATAAAATAATTTAAAATTTACCATACAAAATGAGAGGATGACGTAGAATATTACAAAAATTGTCAATGAATTTTGGCCTCTTTGTTAACGATGTTTAAACAACAATTTTTGTTGTTTAAGTAATTTAGTACATATTTTTATAACACTTTTTTACACATATATTTTAACATTACCTAAACAATATTACTAAACAATATTACCAACCTGGTCTAAATATCCAGAGGAGTCTGCCAAAGGAGCAATTTCCTCTTCTTGGAAGATGGCAAAAGATAGTGCAGAAAGTACTGGATGCACGTTGTGCTATATCAGCGAAATTGGTGGAAGACAATTGCATGTGAACTCTTTTTTGAGAAACATTGCATGTGAACTCTGAAGTACCTAAAAAGAAGTGTAAAGCATTGATTGAACACTCTTTTTTGAGAAACATTGCATGTGAACTCTGAAGTACCTAAAAAGAAGTGTAAAGCATTGATTGAACACTCTTTTTTGAGAAACATTGCATGTGAACTCTGAAGTACCTAAAAAGAAGTGTAAAGCATTGATTGAACACTCTTTTTTGAGAAACATTGCATGTGAACTCTGAAGAACCTAAAAAGAAGTGTAAAGTATTGATTGAACTAAACACAAATCTGATCAAAAATTGTAATAAATGAGGTTAAAATTATTGAAGCGTGAACATGGAAAATATCGAAAATTCGGTAAAAAATATTAATTATTAATTTTTATAATTATTAAATTTTATATTTAAATAATTAAGAAATAAAAAAATATATTATATTAAACTTTCTTATGAATTAACTATGACTTTTTTTTTTTTTTTTATAGAAGGAATTAATTATGAACTTGATTCTTCTAAACAAGAAAAAAAAGATTTACGAACTTGACTTATCTCACAATTGGGTACAAATTTACGTGTGAACTTGCGTATTATGTAAACTAGTCGTTAATCTGTGCGATGCACAGAATAGTTGAATAAAAATTAAAAGTACTTATTTTACTTAAAGGTATATGATTTAAATTTTAAAAATGTATAATTTGAAAATTAATGAAAATAACTAATTTCTTCAATATAATGATTTAGAAAAAATATTTTTCTTTCATATCATTGGTTTTACATAACACATTTGGACGTAGGCTATTTTATGGTGATAACTTTACATAATATTCAACTGTAATTATATCTACTATCCACTACCAATCTAATCTATGTTATCTTGATAGTAGATCTATAAATTGCATTCTCGTATTCTTAGAGCTTGCCACATTATTGTTATTATCTATATATAATATAAAACTGAAAATTTTAACTTTTGAAAGACTTACATTAGAATTATGATTAAAAAATATATTTTTTTTTAAATTAGACCTCACATTAGTTTTTTTTTTTAAGGGCTCACTTTAGGTTAAAAAAAAAAAAAACTCACGTGAAAAAAAAAAAGACTCCTATTAAGATTAAGGAAAAAAGAGAGAGGCTCCTATTAGGACTCTCTCACTATTTAGTTTAACAAATTAAAATTTTTTATAAATTAAAATGATGAGGAAAAAAGAGGGAGAGAGACTCCTGTTATGACTCTCTCACTATTTAATTTTAAAAATTAAAAAAAATTATAAATTAAAATGATGATATGAAAAATTATGGGAGTTTCAAAGGTTTCAATTTTTAATATATATATATATATATATATATATATAGATTACATCCTATTTATTCCTTCACAGCAAAAAATTACAGCCTATTCCCCTAGGCTCTCTCAACACACAAAAGAAGTTGCCAAGAATTTTCTATTTTCACTGGTGTGAATTGAATGTGAAGGCTCATATTTTGGCGAAAATGGGCAATTAGCCCCATTTTTAGAACTATTTAGTTAATAGGCACGATTTTCAAACTATATTTTTTCCTAGCATCTCGAGTTTAAGAGACTCGATTTTGGGCTTATAAATCGAGTTTTTGATACTCGATTTCTATGGTTCGGTGAGTATGACATGACATTTGGTCTGACGTGACGAACACTTGGAAATCGAGTCTTAAAGACTCGATTTCCAGAATAGAAAACAAAAAAAGTTTAAGTCCACAAGAAACAAAGACAGGCCAAAATGGGAAAGTAGGAGAGGAAGACGAAGCGGAAGACACAAACACAGGCGAAAATGCACACGTGCATTTTCTCATCAGAGAAGAAAGAGATAGGAAAAAAAAAATTTTGAAGATCGGAGAGAGCTTAGGCTGCAGCGCGCTTGCCCAGATCGGAGAGAGCCCAGGCCGCGGCGCGCGAGGAGAAGAAGATCAGATCGGACAGAGATGAAGATCGGGGGAGAAGAAGGGGCTGGCGTGCGATCTGGGCTGGCGCGCGGCCTGGGCTGCGCTCAATCTGGGCTGCGCCGGCCTGGGCTGCGCGCGGCCTGGGCTGTGCCGGCCTGGGTGCAGCGTGGCCTGGGTGCTGTCTGGGTAAGTTGTGTTTTTGGGCTGAAACGTGGGTCAAAGTTGTGTTTCTGGGTGCTTCTTGTACGCTTAGACTTAAATTTTTTTTTGGTTTGTAAATCGAGTCTCTGACACTCTCCAAGTGTTCGTCACGTCAGATCAAATGCCATATCAGACTTACCGGACCATAGAAATCGAGCATTAAAAAGTCGATTTATAAGCCCAAAATTGAGTCTCTTAGACTCAAGATGTTAGTAATTTATATAGTTTGTAAAATTAGCCTACTAATTAAATAGTTTTGAAAATGAGGCTAATTTCTTAATTTCGCTCTCATATTTTCTTAAGTGGTGGGGTCATATCTTTGGTTTTTGTGCCAAAAGTAATATTATCATTTCTTTTCTGTCTGAGCCTTTTTATCTTGATTGGTTGCATTTGCTTTTCAGTTTTTCTTTTGAGTGATTATTGATGGGATATTTTCTCCGCCTTGAATTTTCAGTATTGACTAGTCTTTTTGTCTTCCGCATCCATGGTTCATTATTCACGCTCTACGTTCTGCCTACTTCACTACCCTTCAAGTTTCATGCCAAACTTTGATCTGGGTCTTCGTGTTCAAGGCTTGTAGCTGCTCATTCACTTTGCACTTTTAAATTAGAGGAGTAAAGAGAGGTACGTGTTTCTGCTCTCCATCTTTGCTTTGCTTTACAAATTTATTGTTGTGACTTGTGACCACTTTTATTTGTAAATTATTACTATCCAAAATCCTTAATTCCCATGCATTTTCCTATGATATATTCCTACTGCACATTTGTTCTTGTGTTAATTATCTTCTTGGTTTTAACTATCTGCCTATTTTGTATTTTTTTTTCTAAATAAAAAATAAAAATTTCGTGTCTCTTCTCCCTGCCTCCAAAAACATTTTTAGTATATTACCATATTTGTTTAATTGTAAAATTTGGTTAAACCTAAAAATGTTTTCTTTTAATAATGTTGTTAATCATTTTACCTTAAACAACCTGGGAAAATACAAAAAAACACAGTAGCCCCTTTTTGTGACTGGGTTGTCGGTCCAGTGGCCGAAGTCGACCATTTAGTTGTCGAAGCCGTCAGCCACCAGTTTGACAACCAGAGCCAATGGCTCGCCGGAGTTGGGTGTTCTGTTGCCAAAACTGTCAGTCCAATGATCAAACTGGCAGCTGCCAGATGGGTAGCTCTGGTGGCTGAGTCGCTGTTTCTGTTGATTTGTGTTTGAAAATTTCTACATGTCATACCAATTGCCTAAAAATGGTTTACTGAAAATGTTTTCAAATGTAAAATATTTTCATTATAAACATTACAGCAAAACAAACAGAGCATCATGCACGAACTATTTTTTGTCATTTTGTGATCATGGATTTCAAATTCGTTTCGGTGACATTGTGGCTAAACTCTTTATGTCAGAGGAGTAATATAGAGGTTTGTTGATCTTGTTTGTTTTTGCTTTGGATCTTGGATTTAGTCTAGATGCCGGAGGTTTGTTCTTTTATTTGTTGATCTTATTTGTTCTTTTAGTCTACTTAGCATGCGTTTTGGATTAACTTTTTTTATTTTTAGTCTCATAGTTTATTTGTTTATATAAATTTTTTAAGAGTCTCAGTTTTTCTAAGTAAAATTGTATTTTTGTTAATTTTAAGCGAATATTGAGAGAATAATCCAAACGCAGTATAAATTTAACTTGGTGTTGGATTGTGATGTTCCAAAGGGTTCATTGATACGGTTAAGAGGTTGCAAAAAAAATAAAAAGCATTTAGGGTTTCTATGGAACAGATATACAAAATTTATCTTCCCCTAAAAAAAAAGAAAAAGATATACGAAATTTGTCTAGATATATGAAATTTAAATATAACAAAATTTATTATTACATAGTGGCGGAGTCATCAAATTTATTTGGGAGGGTCTTCATTAAATTTATTTGTGGTGGCGTTTTCTTAATAACCTTCGGCTGGTTGGGCTCAAGCACCCAATTTATTTGTATTCCAGGTTGGGTTTAGCCCACAATGGGATATCCCTAAAGCGATTTTGTGTTATGATGGACCATGCCCTAGTTCTATTTTACTATTGGCCTGCTTCAAATTTAGCCTTTGCTGTGGTGGCGTTTTACTAACAATCCTGGGTTGGTTGGGCTTAAGCCCCCAATTTATTTGTATTCTGAGTTGGGTTTAGCCCACAGTAGGAGATTCCTGAATTGATTTGTGCTATGATGGACTACACCCCAGTTCTATTTTACTATTGGGCTACTTCGAATTAAGCCTAGCCAAGAAGGCTTTCAAACAGCCGAGTTTTTCGTCTGAAGTTCAAGCAAGACCTCTGTTCCCAATGCTGTGTTCTCACCTTTCTCTCCTGTATCACTCTCCTTATTTTTTGTTCCATCACCAGATATCTGCCTTTGCCCTTTAATTTATACCCTTGTTTTAGTAGGTCTGTCATGATGAGGGAATATTTAGTTTGATAGTGGGTCCTCCACCCATGAAGTTTGGGTGGTTTCTTAGGTCTTGTCAATTTTTCCATTGGGGCCCCACTTCCTACTGTTGAGATGACACTCTAGTAACTTGTGCCCGACGCCGAATTCTATGTTCAGCAGGTGGATTCTCCCAAGGCACTGCTTTATATACTTAGCTTATATGGACACTTGTTGGAAAGTTTTGCCGAGGTTGGATCCTTCACCTAGGATGCTTAGCTATCCACTCGGCTAGCATGGGCTTTTTTTGGGCGGAACAATCTCGAATGGGCCTAAATTGTTTAGTGGATGGGCCACTCTTTAGGGCTCACCCACAATAAATAATAATTATAGTATTATTCCCATGCTTATGTACAACTTAATGAAAATTTCGATGAGATTAATAAATTAAGCTAAAATTAGGAAAAATATATTAATTAATATTACAAATGGATACACACTTAACGTGAATTGGTAGAAATATTAATTAATATTACAAATGGATACACACTTAACGTGAATTGGTAGAAATAAAATTGCTAATATGCAAAATATAAATTAAAAAAAAAAAAGGAAAAAGGGAACAATATGAATAAATCCTACTAAAAAAACATTTTATTTAGATGCATAATTATAGTTGAAAAACACATAGTTTTGTTTATAAAATTATATAATATATACTTTATTTGAGAAACAATAATTACGTTTTTTAAAGAAATAATTGCGCTTATAATTATTAACTTAGTCAAGACTTAATGTGGTGTATTTAAATGATCCACAAAAAAAATAATAAAGCATGCTTGCATGGGATAAGTACTTGTACACCGTTGCTCCAGTAGCAATGGAAGCCTCATCTTTGAGATAAAGAATCAGTATAATGGTCATAAAAGCTACCTAAAAGAGTTAATGGTTCAATAAAAATTAAAGAAGAAGTCACCAAGTGTAAATAGTTATCTCACTAAAATAAGGGGCAAGAATTTTGCTTAGAATAAACCTTATAATGATATATGATAACCCCAATTTTTTTTGAGAAAGTGGTAATTCCAAATGGTTAATGTGAGTGCCCGAGGACCAAGGATGAAGTTGAAGAGTTGCAGTGTTGGTGTTGGGATGCAACCGGCCACAGGCTCGAGGAGGGGAAGGGATGAGTCATAGGAATCTGAGAGGTTCCAGGTGGAGAGAAGGGTATGAAGAGAGAATCTGTGATCATAGGGGAAGTTTTTAGTTTGGAGTAGCCTGTTGTTTCCGCATTTAATGATGGACAACAGCTTTATCAATTGCATTAATGAGGAAGTGACCTGAACAGTGCAAGCCATAGCTAAGTAGATTCCTTTCGCCACCTTCTTCAGATATAGAAAGATACAAGTGTCATGATGGGAGGTATGTTAGGTAAAGATAGATGGTTGAGATATGAAAGAAGGAGAAATATATAAGAAAAAGGGGGTTTTATAGAAAAGGGACAAACATAATGACCAAGAGGTAAAGAAGAAACAAGAAGAACACTAAGAGAAAGGAGAGTGAATAGTAACATTTCTTATGTAAGTGTGGCCTTCTCAGGCCAGATCCACCTTTTCTTCCTTTTCTCCTCGGGCTGAATCCCTCTTTGGTTGTTTGTTTCCCTCTCTTATAAATTTATTATTTTGGCCCACGGTAGAACTGATCTAGCCACTATTCTAAATGGGCCTGGGCAGGAGTACAAGGTTCTGTTAGTAGGAGTAGCTATGGTTAGACAATTAGGTGGGTGATATGGTGGAGTTGTATTCTGATTCGAGGTTGGTGGTGGGCTAGGTTAATGGATAGTTTGATGCTTGGGATGAGAGGATGCAAGGATACCTTGTTAAGGTACAACATGCCTGGGCTCAGTTTAAGAGCTTTGTTTTGAAGCAAATCCCTAGGGGGCAAAACTTTCATGCAGATTCTTTGGCAATGCTAAGCACTTCTCTAGGGTCAAGTCTTCCTCGAGTTGTTTTTGTTGAGGATGTGGATAGCTCTAGTCTCACAAGGGTATCCTCGGCCAGGGTGAATAGACCCCATGTGGGGATGAGCTAGATGGACCCTATAGTGACCTTTCTGAAGTAGGGATTGTTGCTCGAAGACAAATGTGAGGTAGAGAAGGTGCGCAAAAGTGCTCCTCGCTATTGGTTATTTGAAAAGCAGAAATTGTACAAGCGTTCGTACTCAGGACCATATTTATTGTGCGCACATCTAGAAGCCGTGGAGCCTCTCTTGGAAGAGTTACATGAAGGCATATGTGGGAGTCATACAGGAGGTAGGTCTTTGGCACATAGGGCCCTCACTTAGGGATACTACTAGCCTTGCATGCAAAGAACCTCCCAGGATTATGTGAAGAAGTGTGACCAATGTCAGAAGTATGCCCCGAATGTTCATCAGCCACGGGGAGTCTTGAATCCACAATCTAGCCCTTGGCCGTTTGCACAGTGGGTCTTGGATATAGTGGGACCTTTTCCCCGAGCAATAGGGAACTAAAGATGGCTCTTCGTCGTCACGGATTACTTTACCAAGTGGGTAAAAGCTGAGCCACTTGCTAATATCGGGGACGTGGATGCTAAGAGGTTCATCTGGAGGAATATTGTCACAAGGTTTGGAGTTCTCACACACTGATCTCGAATAATGGTCTTCAATTTGACAGTAAAGCCGTTTGAAGATATTGTGGGGAGTTAGGGATTAAGAACAGGTATTCTACGCTTGCCTATCCTTAGGGGAATGGACAAGCCGAGGCCACCAATAAGGTCATAGTGTCTGGGCTGAAAAAAAGGTTGGACGACGCCAAAAGAAAATAGGTGGATGAGCTTCCCCACGTGTTGTGGACGTATTGTACCACATCCCGAAGATCAACAGGGGAGACTTCTTTTTCAATGATTTATGGGGCGGAGGCAATAATCCCCCTCGAGTCTGGATTCCCAACTTTGAGGACTGATCAGTTCAATGTTGAAGAGAGTGACTATTTACTCCTAGACATCCTGGATATGGCCGAGGAAATAAGAGAGGTGGCAACGGTAAAGATGGCATATTACCAACAGAAACTTAAGCAAATGTATGATAAGGGGCTGAAGTCTAGGCCATTGGCTCTAAAGGACTTGGTCTTGAGGAAAGTGGTGGGGACAGTAAAAAACCCCAGCTAGGGAAAACTCGGCTCTAACTGAGAAGGACTATATAGGATCACTTCCATTGCTGGCATTAGGGCTTATTACTTAAAAGATTTTGATGAAAATGTAATTCCTCGTCCTTGGAATGTAAACAATCTACGACGTTATTATTATTAATAATTTCTCTTACCCCTCATATCTTGATTGGTTGTGTCTTCTTGTGGATGTATTTGCTGAAATAATCCGTTTGTGAAATATTCTAAGTGTTAAATAGAACCTAGTCCTTGTTTTACTCCTCGGGTCACAACCTTAGGGTAAATTAACATTGCATGAAATATTCTAAGTGTTAAATAGAACCTAGTCCTTGTTTGACTCTTCGGATCACAAGCCTAGGATAAATTAACATTGTATGAAATATTCTAATTTTTAAACATAACATAGCCCTTGTTTGACTTCTCAGGTCACAAGCCTAGGGTAAAGTAACATAGCATGAAATATTCTAAGTGTTTAACAGAACCTAGTCCTTGTTTGACTCCTCGGTCACAAGCCTAGGGTAAATTAACATTGCATGAAATATTCTAAGTGTTAAAAAGAACCTAGTCATTGTTTGATTCCTTGGGTCTCAAGCCTAGGGTAAATTAACATTGCATGAAATATTCTAAGTATTAAACAGAACCTAGTCTCTGTTTGACTCCTCGGGTCACAAGCCTTGGGTAAATTAATGGCTTTAGAAAAGGCTTCTAAGTGTTGGATAGAATTTGGATCTGATGCAGATTCTAGGGTCACAGATAGAGAACAAAGTAATCCTTACAAAAGGTTGCTTAAATGGACAGAAAAGTAAAGCATCTTGGGCGCTTCCTCGGGTTTCAGGAATAGTGCCAGTTTGTTTGCTTTGAGATTCCAAGTCCAATTTCAAGCAAGTGTTGGATAATGATTTGCTTAAAATTCCACGAGTTAGTTTATTCCTTGTGTTATGATTGAGTTGTAGATTGCCATGCTAAGGTTGCTATAAGGGATAAGAAGTAACTCAGGATATAAAATAACAAGAGCAAAATAATCAGTAAAAAGAAAATGAATGACTGAAATGAATTCTAAACTTTTCTCATTAAAGTTAAAGGAATTAGGGTGCAATAAAAAAGAAAAAGGGGCACTAGCTATACTTGTGCCTATTACAAAATTGGCTATGTATTTCCTAGTCTTAGGCTAAGCTATGCGGAAGGCTCCTTTTCCTTTGCTCCCTTCTTCTCCTTTTCTTTTTCCCTTTTCTTCCTCTTCAGTTGTGACACTTCGGCGATTTCTTCGGTCTCCATGTCCAGTACCTCGGTTGGAGGTGGCAGTTTTTTTTCCTGTTCTTTGCCCTTGGCTGGAGTGGAAGAGGGAATGGAGATAGGCTGGTTTGATGAGGTGGGGGGTGCAGGGCTAGGATCTACTGAGGGCTGTGGAGGAGTGGGCGCCAAGTGCAAAGTTGAGGGGTAGTAAACCTTATCAGGACCTCTGACTCAGTACTGATCCTAGCAGCGTTCAGGGTTTGGCCCCACACCTCCAGGAAGAAGGCCTGAGCGACATCCCTAAGTTGGGCAGTAAAACTCTCAGCTATCTTAGTCATGCCCGCATCATAGGCTACCTTTTCGGCCTTGGACATCTTAGCTTCTTTGGCCTCCAGCTTCTTCTTTATCTGTTTAAGCTCCACCACAGTCAGAGCCATCTTATTCTCAGCCCTTCTCTGGGCCTCCAAGGCTTCAGCAGCCTGTTTTTCAAAACTTTTAAGGCCAGACTTAGTGTTCTTCTAAGCCTTCTCAACCTCGGTCAGTTAGATAAGAGTTTCTTTGAGCTTCTTGTCTTCCTTTGTGTGGGCTTTTTCAGCAGCCTCTAATTTATTCTCTGCCTTTTTGGCCACGTCCATGGAATGGTCCACCCATTCCTCGGCCATAAAAGCAGCTTGGACAGACTACAAAAAAAAAATGTAAGTGTTATATAGCACATAAACAATCTAGCGTTGCAAGTTAAGGGTAATAGACATGTACCTTAGCGAGGTCTTGTTTCAAGGCGAGGAAGACTTCAAGCTTCCTAAAAGACCTCAACTCCACCATATATTCAGGCAGGCATAATGCCTTCTCCAGGCACTTTGCCACCAGGCCTGAGCTACCCTTTTTGGGGCTCCTCAGGTTAGCGTCGTCTAGTACTAGATTGCCTGAGCTGAGGGTAAAAATGGGCCTCCAAATAAAGGCTTTCATTGATTGGTCTCCCCCAACCTACTTAGAAGTCCTAGCGGATGTGGACTTCTTTAGCTGCCCCTTCCTAGTCCAGGCTTCTTTAGCTAGGGGCTGGTGGGAGGATCCTATGACCTCCCCCTCTTCGGCACCCTCGATGCCCTTGCCTCCCTGGGCCCTCTTCCTTTTTTGTCTGCGGCATCAGCGGAAGATGCGTGCGCAGTGGCAAGAGTGGGTGGTCGGGGTACCATCGCTACGGTTGGGGAAGAGCCCTTAGCATGAGTTGTGAGCAGGGCAAGTAAGTGTGGGGTTTTCTCTTTAAAACCCATCCCTTCTGAAGTACGAGCTTGTGATGCGCTAGGAGCGTCTTCGTGGTAAAAAAACCTCGAAGTCTCTGTTTGTTACTTCTTGGATAGGTTTAGGGGTGGGCTCTTTCACTTCCTTGTTCGCAAGTAAGGGTTGTTCTTGGGAGTATATTATGCGGGTTGCAAGAGGGGTTGGAAGCTGAGGGTCCTGAGTTCCAGTAGGAGGTCCTGTTGCTAGAAAGCCTGGAATGGCAACATCAATCAAAGCTAGTCTGGGATCCCTAGCTCTGATTATGTTCTTCGCGCTTTGGAAGCGCTTGGTGGAAGACGTGTATCCGAGGATAACGTGGGCAGCTCGGAGTTAACCGTCCTTGTGTAGGAAGATCTTTGACTTGAGAATTCATTTCGAGTTCAAGAAGTTCACCAGATGCTTGGCTGGAGCTGTGTGGTATTCGTCTGCTGAAGAAAATAGTAAGAGTTATGAGTTAATAAAGATAAAATTCTTTCAGATTGATAAAGTTATGTTATATCCTATGTGCATCTATGATCTTTGGGAACCCTATCTAGTTCCTTTTCCTGGGTGGGACAATGCAATCCATCATGCCAGTCTCCCGAGACGATGAGAAAGTCCTCGTCCATTCCTTTGTTTGAGTTAGGTAGGTAGGAGATTAATCTAACGACGGGGACCCTACATTTGATGTAGTATTTGGTTTTTTTTTTTTCCCCTTTTTGGCAGTTGTATACCCAGTTTACATCATGACAGGTAAGGTTAGTCCCCATTTTCTGGTTTAACGCATCTACACACTCGAGGGCCCTAAAGACATTTAAGGAGCATTGGATTAGGGTCAACTTATAGTTTATTAAATATTCTCTAATAACCCTTCCCATGGGAAGTTCCATCCTGTCTTCGATGAAGGCGATCATAGAAATGACCACGGATTCGAGAGGTCTGTGTAAGATCAACCACTCATCGTCTTCACAGTGTTGGATTTTAACACCATTAGGAATCCTATATTGTGCCCTAAAGATAGCCCTAGCCTCGGGAGTGTCCACTAACTTAGCGTATCTACCCATGGAGTTTTATGGTATGAAAGAGTAAACTTGTGTAAGAAAGAAATGTGAGAATGAACACACCTACAAACAAAAGAAAGAATTCTCCTTGGGAGGTTGCTTCAACTCAAATGTCTAGAATGTGTAATGAAACCTAAGCTAGCCTCAAACTCTCCTTATATAGGAGTAAAAAATGGGTGGTAATTTTCCCGCTCATAAATGAGGGAAAATATGGACCATAGGATCTTGATCAAGCCGTAGAACGTGGGGAGACAAGCAGCCACCTAATGCAATAAATGTGAGATTGTGGATTTTGAAGCGTCATGAGCATGCTGGGGACAGGTGAAAGGAAATTACCATGTGGGAATGCGCAAGGCACGTATGTAGTCCGCTTGTGTAACTAAAACTTTGCTTGTACCTTAAGGTTAATAGCAAGAGTTTTAGGGGGCTATTGTGGGCGCCTTAGGACCAAGGACGAAGTTGAAGAGTTGCAATGTTGGTGTTGGGATGCCAATGGGCACGGACCCGAGGAGAGGGTCACTCGAGGAAGGGAAGGGATGAGTCATAGGACTCTGAGAGGTTCTAGGTGGAGAGAAGGGTATGAAGAGAGAGAATTTGTGATCATAGGGGAAGTTTCTAATTTGGAGTAGCTTGTTGCCTCCACATTTAATGGTGAGCAACAGCTTTATCAGCTACATTGATAAGTAAGTGACCTGAACAGCGCAAGTCACAACTAAATAGATTCCTTTCGCCACCTTCTTTAGATACAGAAAGAAATAAGTGTCATGATGGGATGTATATTAGGTAAGGATGGATGGTTGACATATGAGAGAATGAGAAGTATATAAGAAAAAGGGGATTTTATAGAAAAGGGGCAAACATAATGACCAAGAGATAGAGAAGAAACGAGAGGAACATTGAGAGAAAGGAGAGTGAATAGTAACATTTCTTATGTAAGTGTGGCCTCCTTGTGCTAATTGGTATTGAGAGAGTGGTTCATCTGTTTAATAAGATTCGCCTTTTCTTCCTTACTTCTCTCCTCGGGCTGAATCCCCCTTTGGTTGTTTGTTTCTCTCTCTTATAAATTTATTGTTTTGGGCCACGATAGGATTGATCCAACCACTATTCTAAGTGGGCCTAGGCCGCCAATTTTTTTGGTCCTTACAGTTAAATATTAGCTTTGATACCATATTAAATATGCTAAAATAGATACGTAAGAGGAATCATAAAATAGAGTAATGCAAAAATACAAGGGTTTCATGGTTTAGTCTAAAGATTTTTGTCTATGAAGGAAACCCTCAGGACTATATCTTCTTTATTATAAAAGTGAAATACAAATCTTGTTTTATAATGAACCCAACAAGAGTATATATAGTAGAATAAACCCTAGGCTAACCATACACGTTCAGTCTAAAGATTTATATCTACGAAGGAAACCTGTAATGACTAACAAAGTGAAACACAAATCTTGTGTTACAGTGAACCCAACAAGAGTATATATAGTAGAGTAAATCCTAGACTAACCATACACTAACTATAGTTAATGAACTTTTAGTACAAATAGGAGATTTGACTTGCACACAAAATAAAATTAGGCTTGAGCATGTACTATTGGACCAATATATCTCTAACACAAATTAAATTATAAATTCATAAGTCTTAAGAAAAAAATCGTACTAAGTAATTGATAACAACATAATGTATACAACTAAAATCATACGTATGATTTTGGAAAACAGCATAATGATTATTGATTAAACACAACATAATTAGCAAAAGCCCTTTGGATTTGAATCTTTGATTTTGAGGGAAAAAAAAGGGACAAAATATGAGAGATCTAAAACTAAAAAAAGATATAACATAACACACATGATGACTTATCTAAAACAAGATTAAACTTTTGAACTTGTTTTTAATTTAAAACAATAAACCTAAAAATTTTTAGAGATCTGATTGTTAAGGATCCAACACAATCCAGAGGGCATAAATCTTAACGAAAAAAAAAAAAAAAGAGTAAATAATAACAACATAATGCTTGAGCGGTTGCTAAAAAAAACATTTTATTGTTCTATTAGAACAAATTATTAAACATCAACGCTCTCTTTATAAGCCATGCCTCCAAGCTAAAGCCCCCTTTACAGTTTGGCTCAGGCATTTTGTTGAACATTTTGAGGTGATGGATTGGCCTCTGTTCTCTTCTTATGCCATGAAGAACGATCAGAGCTTATTGTTTTCCATTATTTATTTCAAGCATTCCAGCATTAAATAAAAACTTATCTTGTATAAGGGGAAAAATTACAGAATAGAAAGAGTAAAAAAAAAAAAAAAATAAATAAAAGAACAAGTCAGGTAAAATAGAGTAATGCTAGAGACACAAAAAATCCTACAACTTTTGCCACAACTCGTCATGTGGCAAGTTATGAGTGATGAAGGTTTGGACCTACCATTTGATTTTATCTCAACCATTATCAGCTTGCCATATGGGAGTTGTAGTTAAAGTTGTGAGATTTTGTGTCCTTAGCATTTTCAGGGTAAAAAATTAGAAGAAAACATAATTAAAATTTTATTTTAAAAAAGCATAAGTTGAAATTTGTGAGCTCTCCGAAGCTGATGTGGCACAATATGAAAAAGTAAAATAATGGTGAAACACCTTTGGTTTTATATATATTGTGGTAGGGCAACCCACAATGACATTTGGATCATTGGGCCTGGACTCCCAATTAATTTGTATACTGATTAAGGGTATAGCCCACAATGGGAATCCAAAGAGTAGTTTGGTTAGTGGGTGGTGAATAAAACAGTTGTGAGGCGGTTGGTAGCTAGAAATATGGCTTCCCAAGGAGGAGCTCAGGCAGCTGAGGTGCCCTTTAGTTGTCTCGAGCTAGATCACCTTCCCCTAATATTAAACGATGATCTCTCTCTCTCTCTCTCTCTCTCTCTCTCTCTTGTTTCTCTTCCTTGAAAGATGTTCCAACCCCTATTACTGATCGCTTTTCTCATTTTTATAACCTTCAATTAATGGACCTATAATGATGAGAGAATATTATGCTGGCAAATGGGTCCCTCCATTCGTGGTGTTTAGGTGGCCTTATAGGTCTAGGTTACTATTCCAATGTGTCCAATCTTGTGTTAGGGAGTGGGACTCGTCGCTCTGCTACTGAGACTATGTTTGGCTCAATGTAAAATGATTTCGGAGTGTAAAATATTTTCAAGTGAAAATATTTTTCAGAAATGAAATTATTTTTAGGTGTTTGGTCACATCACAAAAAATGCTTTGGAAAATCCTCTAGAAAACACATCCTTCCACATTTTCTTTGCTTCCAAACAAATATTATAATAGGAAATCCAAATATATAAACCAAATCAATAAAAAAATATAACAAAAAAAAAATTCAATCTTTCTAAAAAATAAGCACCGATCGTAGAGAATGAGTGAGAGATAGATTAATAGAAAGGGAGATGTAAAGGACCGCAGATTAGTGGGTGGGTTTGAAGGAGGTGATGGCGACGAGGTCGGTTTGTACATTGGAGAGGAAGGAGGAATGGAAAGAGCTTCCTTGAGTTTGAAAAACAATGGCGCTTTGAGCTTGAGGCGGCAGCGATGGTGAGGGTTAGGGAGCTGTGCTTGAGTTCAGTTGAGTCGTCTCTCTCTCTCTCTCTCTCTCTCTGTGTGTGTGTGTGTGTGTGTGTTTAGGTAGGATGAAAATGGGGGTGTAAGTGGTTTGAAGGTAAAATAGAAGTGTAAACTATTTTACACTTCGGGGGTTTTACGGTCAACGAAAATCATTTTCCGTTTGCTCTGGGGATAGATGGGTCTTGCTTTGATGCCATTATAAAAATGTGATGGCTTATGTGTAGACCAGCTTAGGCCTCTTGTTTGTAGGCTGGGCCTGGGATTGGTTGTCCTTGGCCCAAGCATCCTAATCCCATGTAAACTTTATAGACATTGATAATAACATAGGGATACAAAATTAAACATTGATAGCTAATGTTAGGGTTATATTTTATGTAATTGGTTAATCCTTTGACAGAATATATTTTACTTGTAATTGAGTAGATCTAAGGTGGATTTAGTACTTTTAAGAAACCTGTTGTTCAAGTCGTGTATTAACGACATGAAATTTGGTCCAAGAAACAAGTGAAGAAAAGTTGTTCATTAAGTCTCAACAGATAGCTTGATAGATGCAACTTATCAAGACTTAATATGAAACTCGATAGATAACTCGACAGCAGCTTGATATATCGAGAATTACAATTTCAGAATTTCCAGATTTGAAATTCGGCCCAACCTTACATATTTGTTTGGGATTTCTTTTTTCACAACCCTAGACATATATAAAGCTTATTTTAAAGGCCGTTACACGAATATAGAGACTAAGAGACTTACTATTTTTGTGTGAAGCTACTGCGTTTGTACGCCATAGGGTTTTGTAAATAAGTGCTTCCAAATCTTCATTGTTGATAAAGTGAAAAACTTTGCAGCTAATAACATTTGTTCAAGTTGCTAGAGTTAGTCATATACTTGGGATCCATACAAAAGGGTTAGTTACAAATTGGAGGTTTGTGCATCAAGAGAAAGAAGACTGCTACAAGATCAAATTCAATTGGGTATTGAAGCGAAGGTTCAACTGTAGGATAGTATTTTGGGATAGGCTAAGGGTAGTTAGTAAGATTCCTTATACTTGTAATCACTTGATTGTTGATTAGGGACAAAATGAGCAAATGCCCTTTTCGTGCAAAAGAAGTGGCATTTTGCTCCATTTTCCAAACTAATCAAGGAAATGCCCATTTTTTGTAACTCGATTTTCTAAAAATCTAGATTAAAAAAAAAAAAAAATTCTGGAGCCTTATATCGGCGTTTTAAGAAGCTTGTAGTGACATTTTAAAGACCTATAGTGGCGTTTTGGAACCCGAGCTCCATGAACTCGAGTTATGTGCAAATTTTTTTTTATTTTTTTACCTATAACTTGAGTTTATGGAGCTCGAATTCTAAAACGTCACTATATGTCTGAAAACGTCACTACAGGTTCCTTAAAAACGTCATTATAGGGTTTAACTCGATTTTGAGAAAATTGAGTTTCAAAAGAGGGGTATTTTCTTAATTTAGTTTGGGAAAAGGGGCAAAATGCTGGATTGTTTTTTTGAAAATGGCATAGGCCAATTTTGTCCATTGATTAGTGGATTATTAGGTGTAGTGACCTTAACGCCCAATAGAATTTTTGCTTTGCGAGGTTTTTCCCATTCAAAATAGGTGCAACTCTCAATTAGATAGGAAGAGCTAATGTGGTCCTCTCGAGAGGTTCTAATAATTTCTCGTGGGAAGTGTTTACTGGATTCTGCTTTTTGCATTAAGTTTGGGCTAATGACATGTCTTACTAAATTTTTTGAAAAATATCCGTTTTACACTCAAAGCACAAACATCACTTAACAATTGTGTTTAAATATTCTCCTGCTCCTCCGCTTCATTCTCTGTATTTTTACGTTATTTATCTACCATTGATTATCTAGACATTTCATTGCGCCTATAATTGTCATAATAAAGTTTCTGTGGAACCTGTGCAATAATATTTGTAATCTTGAGTATTGTAATCTTGGTCTGTTTTTCCTTGGTGCTTGCGTGATTTTTTTTATTTGTTGCTTGGCATTATTTTATTTAATTTAATTGACAGAATAGTGATCCCAACAAGTTTCCAAGTTTCCATATTTTGGTTAAAGCAAGAGCACATGGAAATTTTGTACTTCATCTGCATACGTAATATATGTATACAAACGTCATCACATCAACAGAGACATTGCTTATCTATAAATCATAGCAATGAGTTCATTTACATACTTTTGTCACAATCATAATTCGTAAAATATGTGACTATAAATGTTAAACAATAATTTGCGGGTCAATACGAAAGTAATGATTCACCAATTATAGTTTCTCATATCATCAAGTTGTGATAAAGTATGTGATTGTAAACCTATTTTTCACATGTGAACTTGGCTATAAAAGGTGTTCTCTAGGGCGGCTGCACATTGAAAGCAGACCACCCTAACTTGGGGAAAAAAAAAAAAAAACCTATTATTATATGTAAATTTTAAAAATTTATGATTTTTTTACCTTTAAAACAAATTTGTGACCACCCTAAATTTTTTTAGGCCCAATATAAAATGCTTTGGACCAAGTTTGGCAACAAACTTGGTTGTAGAGTAAAGCTACAACTCTACAACTCTGCTCAATATTTTCTTTTTATTGAATGTGAATTTTAACAAATTCACCATTAGATTACATTTATTTCTTAAAACTTCTATGCTTGTAAAATTTCAAAAAGATTAAAAATTAATAGCTATGTCTTTAACAAAATATTTAAATTTTGAATTTTTGTAGCCTAAAATTATACATAAAAAATAAGTTTATGTATTGAATAATACATAACATCTAATTGGCATGAAATTATGTGTTTAAGAACATAAAGAATTTGCAATTCATCGGTTAGATTTTCAAAATATATGGTTATGTTAATTTGTTTAGTGAAAGTGTGGCAAAAAGTTGTAACCTTATTAGGCTATAACTAAGATTGTAGTCAATTTTTGTCCTTAAATTTTAGTTCTCTTAACAATATATTATTCCCTAACAAACAAAAATAAAATTTAGTTCATTTACTTTTATTTCGTATAATTAAGAACCAAGTTTGAGTTCTGCAAGAAACTAGATATATGTGTGTATGTTTGGCATCGGCTTTTCAAGGTACAATATACTCTACATATGATTTAGTACATTTTCAGTAAAAACCTAAATAAGTTGATGTCAAACACACTCTTATTCAAGTTTGATTCATTTTATAGTTGAATAAGCTCCAACTTGTTTACAAGCTACTTGAATTTGTTTTCCTCGTATGTAGTACGTAATTTGCTATAACTAAAACTTTTTATCCTTTCACAAATCTATAATAAAAATTAATAGATAAATAATTAATGAAATTATATTATTTGAGATACTTAGATAAAATGATTTTCATTTTTTGAACTTATTAAAATTAGATTTAGTAGCATTGTATTGTTATTTATACTATCAATAAATTATAAATACTAATTTGATATCTTAAGAATTTATTTTAAAACTTACACAATCATATATTAGAATTATATTAATATATATTTATATATGTGTGTGTATATATATATATATATAAAATATTATATACAATTAATTTAAATCTATGTTTTTGTTTACAAATCTTTAATCAATAATCTAAACAAAATTGAAGGTGTTTAACTTCTAGTAGACATTATAACATGGAAAATTACAGAGCTATAAATTACTTTACAATTTTTTTTATTAAATGTTGATGTTGTAAGTAATTATTAGTATGTAAAAAAGTAATATTAGTAGTAGAAGGCCAAATGAAAACCAGTAAAAACTAGTCATAACAAGAGTTTATAAAAATGTTATCAAATAATTTGTAATTATAGCATTATTTTTATAACATTATGCCACATATACTTTAAAATATTACGTGGTGGGTCATATTTTCTTGAGTGCATGGTTGGTTGTCACTCATTATTGCCTTTGATTTTTTTTTTTTTCTGGATTTTAATTGAGGAGTGATTTGATTGGCCACATCTTTTCTTTGCTAACATGTTTGCTTCTCCACCATGAATTTTCAGTGTTGACTTGTCTTTCATCTTCCTCGTCCATGATTCATTCTTGACGCTCTACATTCTGCCTACTTCCCTACCCTTCACGATTAATTTCCAAACTTTGAGATGTGGCTGTTCGTACGTATTCAAGTCCGGTGACTGTTTTTTCACTTTGCATTCGGAGTAAAAAGAGAGGTACGGGCTTTACTAGTTTCTACTATCCATCTTTGCTTCGTCACGTCATTTCTCATATTTCTGTGCCATTTTATCTTGATTGGTTGCTTGTGCTTTTTTTTTTTTTTTTTTGAGTAATCTATATTGATGGGTTGTTTCCACCTTTTCCACCATGAATTTTCAGTGTTGACTTGTCTTTCATCTTCCTCTTCAATGGTTCATTCTTCACGCTCTACATTCTGCCTACTTCCCTACCGTTTACATTTCATTGCCAAACTTTGACCTGGGTCTTCATATTCAAGTCTCATAACTGTTAATTAATTCGTCTAGAGGTACGGGCTTCTACTGTCCATCTTTGCTTTGCTTTGCTTTACAAATTTATTGTTGTGACCAGATTTACTAATACATTATTACTATATATCCAAATTCCTTAATTCCCAAATTCCTTAATTCCCATGCGTATCCTATGACTTTTTTTTTTAATAATCTATCTCTGTAAAATTCTAGAAGACTTTAAATAAAACTTTGATCTTACTGAAATTCTGAGTTATGAGAGTACAATACAATGAATTATACATAACTACTCCTATATATATACATGATGTACGCAACCAAAGCCGTGTAACAAACTCCCTGTTTTGGAGGGAAAAACAGTTATGAAACTAATCCTACTCTAATGCAACACGTGGACTTAAAATATAATTGTTTTTTGACTTCTACATGATATGGCAATACTTCTTCAGGTTAGTGTATAAATTCCTCATGAAATGGCACTGCCTCAATGACTTCTAGCAATTCTGCACTTGCTAAGGTTGCTTCTGTGCAGTGTTCACTTGTTCTTTGCACTCCCTTGTTCTAACATCAGTACTCCCCTCCTTATTATTTATTCGAATTGCAACACCTTGATGTACCTTGCATTGCTGTAATCTTTGCTTCTCATTTTCAATAATCCCTATGATTTTATTGTTGTTTTTTCCCTTTGCTCTCTCTCTTTCAGCCGAACCCAGCCAAGACAAAGAAAAATAAAAAATAACAAAAATCCATAACAGAAAAGAAAACAAAAACGTATAAAAAAGCTAAATCAGCTCCTAGATTGAAGCTTCACCCCGATCCTTGTGTTCATCTCATTCTCTTTATTATTATTATTATTATTATTATTATTTTTTTTTAAACAAAAGGGTAAGTCACTCTTTCTTTATCTTGTCTTTTATTATTATTTATCTATGAAGCACGGGTGCATTTTGGGACTCGGGTGCGGGTGCGGGATTCAGCAATTTTTGAAAAAGGTGGATGCCGGTGCGAGAGGACTCGGCGATTAAAAAATTATTAAAAATATTTGTATTTATATTTTTAATATATTGCTAAGCGTACTTTTTCACATTATATAAACATATACCAAATTTAAGAGCAATAGTAGATAATAACTAAAACATAATGTTCATAAATTAAATACAATTCACAAGTGAACTGAAATTTTTTTTTTCCAGAGAGCACAGAGAGACAAGTGACGAAGTGAGAGAGAGCTAAAGTTTGGTGTTTGGATGAAGTGAGAATGCGTGAGAGAGTTTAGGCCCTTTAGGGTTTGTTATTAAGTTCAAACGGTGCGTTTTACACCTTTTTTTTTTTTTTTTTGAATTTCTGCCTGAATCGGCCATTTCGGTGGTTTCGCCTGATACGGCCTGAGTCGGCGTGAATTGGCCCGAGTCTGAGTCGAGTCAGCGCGAGTTGAGGTGAGTCGTGGAAAAAAAAAAAAAAAGACGTGGCAGGACACGGCCCAACGCAGCACCGACGCGCAGGCAGCAACGTCCCTCGCACGTCGCCATGTCAAGCCGCGTCAGATGCGGGTGCCGCTCCTCTGGCTCCGCATCCATGCTTCCCAGTTATTTATTTGCCGTCTTTGGGTTCAGATCTGAGTTGCTGATATGATTTTATTTTATTTTTTGGTGTGTGTGTGATTTTTCAATGAAAGATGTCTAATTGTGGAGTGTGTTAATGTGGTTTGGATCCAATGTTTTTTTTTTTTTTTTTTTCCATGTGCGTATTCGTAAAAATTTAGGATTCTGTGGTGTCTCAGTGATGATAATGGTGGTGATTGCTGGCTTTTGGTGGTTGGGATGAGTTTCAATGGTAGGTGGTTGTAAACTTTGGTCAGTAGCTGGTGGTAGTGTTGATTGGTGGCTGTGAATTTGATGGACATAGAGAGAGGAAGAGATAGAAGTGAGTTGTTTATATTATATTAGTATTATTTAATGGAAGTAGTTTATATTATCATAATGAATTGTTTGTAAAAATAGAAACTAGGATGTTGGGTGAGTTATAAAATAAAATAGTAAAATAGATAAAGTTGTGTTTGAGGGTATAAAATAAGATTTTTTTTTTTTTTTGGCATCTCCAGATGCTTTATTGCACAAGTTCCACTAATAATACAAATTTATATGGATTATCTGATTTTAAATATAACAACTTTAATATTGCCATAATATATATATATATATATATATATATATATTTGTGTTTTAATGATTTGGTTGAAATAATTAAGTTATTTTTTATGCTAAATTGGTAGAAGTAATTAAGTTGTTTTTATTGTTTTGCATACATTAATGGAGAGACAGTTGATTACGCAGGTTACCAGATCTACTTTAATTTTTGGACTATTTAGTTAATAATAATTTTTTTTCATTCACATAAATTTTAAAAAATAATTAAATAGTTATAACAAGTAAAAAAAAAAATAGAGATTTGAACTATAAATACAAAACATTAAGTAGTGCTAACTAGTTAAACTACAAAACTCTTGATAACAAGAAAGTTATTATGCCTATATATATAGAGAGAGAGGTGCTTGGCACCCCCTTGGTGCAATATATATATATATATATATATATATATATTAGTTATTAGATATTTCATTTTTGTAGTTGAGCCTCTTCCAAATAGCAACTCCAACCCAAAAACTTAACCAAAAAAAAAAAATTCACAATGGTGATTGCATTTTAGCAATAATATATATATATATATATATATATATATATATTTGACCACTAAAGAACCAAAAACTGACTGTAGCAAGTTGTTAAAAATAAAATAAAATATTTTATTAAGATTATATTTCTTCTTTCAATTAAAAAAGTTAAATTCTCTCGCTTTTTTTTATTATTTTAATGAGTTGTTTATATTATTTTAAATGAAGTGATAGAAAATAGAACCTTTGATATTGGCTGTGTATTGTAAAGTGAGGTGGTAAAATAAATAAAGTAGCTTTTTTAAGGTGCTAAAAGTTAAAATTTTTAGCATCACCACTGTGAATGCTCTAACTTCAACAAAAAAAAAAAAAAAAAAAAAAATCCTAGCTAGCTTAGTATTGAAAAAAACATTATTTTGTTTTTGTTTTTGTTTTTGTCTTTGTTGGTAAATTTTTTTTTTTTTTTTTTTTGAGGAGGAAATCTGTAAATTCATTCAAATAAACCGGCTAAATCAGCCTCGAGTACGTGGAAAAATTATGGTGGAACTTCTTCCATCCACACTAAAAAGTCTGGAACATTAATTGTGTGTCTGACAAGATTTTGAGCGACATTATTACAATATCTCGTTACAAGAGATTACAGTAATTTTTATAAGTGTTCGAGAAGTGCTTAGCATCATTGATGGACGGACCTATGGAGGACATGGAACTCTTGGGATCTGTCAGAGCTTTCATAACCAGCAGGGAATCGCCTTTCAACACCGCATTGTTGCTGCCTATCTCTGCAGCAAAAGACAGCGCCCATGCTACTGCCATTGCCTCGACCTCATTGCTGTCATACGCCTGGTGAACCAGCTTGGAGCAGGAAGCCATCACTTGACCGGCGCTATTTCTGACCACCACGCCGAGACCAGATTTATTTTCGCCGGAGAACACCACACCATCAAAGTTGATTTTCACCATCGCTACCGGTGGGGGTCTCCATCTCTTCCTGATACAAGTTGTATTCTCCTTCAAAGGTACCTGGCAAGCTTGGAATTCGTTATACCAATCTTTGGATTGTTGGACTATTTGGTGGAGGGTGTTGGCGGGTTTGTTGAGCCGAATCTGGTTCCTTCGTGTCCAAACAGACCACATTATCATTGCCACCGTTTCCACATCACTTTGCTGCTGCAGTAGCGTGGACAATAGATGTTTGAAATCCTGGAAATTTGACTGACTTCGAATAGGCCCACTGCCATGAGTATCCCACACAATATCGAGCTCTTTGCACGTCCACAGAGCACGCAATGGAGTTTCATGGGCAGCACGACATTGTTCACATAATGGGTCGTTGGTAATTGTTCTTCACACCAAGTTCGCTTTGGTGGGCATCGCATTACGGCAAGCACGCCACAACAAATTTTTTACTTTGTTAGGCACCCTGAGAGCCCATTATCTTCTCCATAGTGTTGAATCCGCATTTTGGGGGTGTTGAGAAGGTGGGGCTTCAGTTTCCTCCTTCAAGAACCTATATCTTGACTTACAGTTGTACCTACCATCTTGTGAATGGGGCCATATAAGAGTGTCTTCTGATGCAATACGGCTGAGTGGAATTTGTTTGATTAGGGCAGCTTCCTCTTTGGCAAAAACTCCATCAATAACGTCACTGTTCCATTGTCTTGTGTTGTTTTCTATCAATTCAGCTACTGTGGCTGATTCCATGGATGCTATAGGAGCCGATGTCACTTGTGGTGGGTACTTCCTAGGGAGCCAGTGGTGCTGCCATATTTTTATTGACTCTCCATTCCCCACTCTCCACCTTGCCCCCCCACCCCCCCCCCTCCCCCCCCCCCCCCCTCCCCCTCTTCAATACATCTCTACCGTACAAGATGCTCCTCCATGCATATGACGCAGATCTTGATTCCTTGGCTTCCATAACTAAGCAATTTGGGCAAAACCTTGGTTTGAAAACCTTATAGAAGAGTGAGTTCTTATTGTGAAGTAGGTGCCAACTTGTTTTGCTAGGAGTGAGTCATCGTAAAGTGCTAAGTCTCAAAATCCCATACCACCAATTATTTTAGATTTTGTCAACTCATCCCACTTCAACCAATGAATCTTCCTCCGATCACCCCGTTGCTCCCAAAAGAACTTTTTAATCAAACTTTCAATCTCATGACACAAGCCCAATGGTAGTTTGAAGTAGCTCATGGTGTAGTTAGGTATAGCTTGAATTACGGACTTGATCAACACTTCTCTTCTTGCTTGTGATAATAGTTTCCTTTCCCACCCTTGAAGCTTTTGCCATATCCTCTCTTTAATGTAATTGAAGCTTGCTTTTTTCCCTTTTCCCATAAATGATGGCAGCCCCAGATACTTATCATACTGTAATATCTCTTGAACTCCCAAAGCTTGTTTGATGCTATTTCTGATGTCATCTGGTGTGCATTTGCTAAAGAAGAGGGTTGTTTTGCTTCTATTTACTTTTTGACCCGAAGCTTTCTCATAGACTTCCAAGATATTTAACACCTTTTCACATTCCTCCACCGTTGCCCTGCAAAATAGAAGACTATCATCTGCAAAAAACAGATGGGCTAGTTTTGGGCCTCTTCTACAAAGAGAGAAGCCATGAATCTCATCACAATTTTCTGCATGCTTTATAAGACCATTCAACCCTTCAGTGCATGGTAGGAATAGAAAGGGGGATAAGGGGTCCCTTTGTCTGATACCTCTTGTTGGGTGGACAAGACCTCTTGGTTCACTATTGATCAAAATGGAATAGGTAATAGATTTCACACAAAGCATGATCAAATGTATTCATTGTTCAGCAAAACCCATTTTCCTCATCAACTCCTCTAAGAAAGACCACTCCACCCTATCATAGGCTTTACTCATATCCAACTTCAAGGCCATAAATGCAGAATTATTGGAATTATATTTCTGCATGCAATGTAGGGTTTTAAAGGCAACAAGAATATTATCTGATATTAACCTATCTTTTGTAAAGGCCGATTGGTGTTCAATAATAATTGTGGGCTGCATTGTTTTCAACCGGTTCGTTGGCACCTTAGAGAAAATTGTATACAACATATTACACAAGCTAATGGGTCGAAGTTGATGCACATATTCTAGATTTTTTGTCTTTGGAATGAGGGTAACAAAGGTGTGGTTTAAAGGGTGAGGTAGAATACCTGTGTTAAGCCATGCTAAAACTGATGAAGTGACATCTTTATCCAGCATGCTCCAAAAATGTTGATAAAAAAGTGGTGGCATCCCATCCGAGCCAAGTGCCTTTAGTGGTGCCATTTGTTTTAAAGCAACTAGCACCTCCTCTTCCTTGAACTCATGGGTAAGTGAAGAGTTCATCTCCTCGAAAATGACTTGTGGTACATGGTTTAGGACACTAAGTGAGGAATCTGTTCTTGAAGATGAGAAAAGGTCTCGGTAATGATCAATTATTACCTCTAAAACCTCATCTGGTTGCACTCTCCAAACACCCTGTTCATATCAAATCCCTCCAATGTGATTTCTCCTGAATCTTTTGCTGCCCAACTATGGAAGTATTTTGTATTTTTGTTACCTTGACTAACCCATAGGAGTCTTGATCATTGTGCCCACATTTGAGCTTCTCTATCCAATAACACGTTGTTCTTAGATTTAAGCTCTCTCACCCTATGGTTGTTCCCACTGATGATGGCTGCATTTTCGGCCTGAAGTAGAAATTTCTTCTTTTGATTCAATTCTTGACGAACACTCCCAAACACATTTTGGTTCCACCAACTTAAATCAATTCCACACTTTTCCAGTTTTGCTAGTACTCTCGTACTCACATCTGACCCGACAGTAGATTGCCAGGATGCCTGCATTGTTTCCTCATAACTTGAGTTTGATAACCACATCTCTTCGAAGCAGAATGGTTTTTTCTTTGGTGGAAGGTCTAAAGGTGCAAGTACAATAAGTCTTTGTTAGTAAATGATTGCATTTTAATGTATTTAGAAATAATGGTTTTTGTAAGTTCATTTAGACCCTTTAAACCCAAACAGATTAACCTAGAGAATTAGCCAAGTGATTAACTTAGGTAATTTAAACAGATTTAGGTTATTACAAATATATCAAATCATGCAAAAGTGCGAAATAATAAATAACACATGATATGATGGCCCAAGAAAACCAAACCGGTAAAAAACCTGGGGAAGATCTAACCTAGCTATCCTCAAGGTAAACCGAATTCACTATGAAAGAATCGAAATTTATACAATAAGACTTAGACCACTAACATCCTATTGCTACCCAGTGTAGGAAACTTACTACCACGACCACGTGACAGCTCCAAGATCCACGAACTCCTTCTTTCTTTGAATTCTTCAGCAATTCACAAGCGCACCTGCTTGCATATCTTTAAGCTCTTTGATTCTGCAACTGTATGATTTACCAATCTCTAGACATGAATCTTGAGTTTGGAAACCTTAAGTATATGTGAAGGTAAACACCTCTTGATCTAACAAATAGATTCACAAACACAGCATTCAGAACTCTAAAAACGTGGCTAGGGTTTTCCCTTATATACTTAGGGCAAAACATAAAACCCTATACATTAAATGGGCTTGGGCTGAGTTGGAAAAATTCTGCAGAAAAATATTCTGCACGATTTTCGATCGATCGAGTCTAATTCTCGATCGATCGAGTCAGGCAGAAAGTGCATAGTAATTTTGCAAATAACTCGATTCCAACTTTACATAAAAAGTCATACTTTGAGCGAGTCTAACACACGACTAAACATTGTTTTGATCATGGTTTGCCAACATTACAAATTGAAGTTTTAATACATTAGTTCCTAATTCTTTCTTAGAATCTAACAAACTCCCCCTTTGGCAATCCGTGACAAAACACAGACTTAACAAAAAGCTCAAAGTTTACAAATTGAAACAGCCCATTACAAAATAAAAGCCACTAAACAAATTCAACCTAACTACTATCTAACAGTTGCAAAATAGACAGCAACACGACTGAATCAACTTGTATATTCCTGTAACACTTAACAAACACATAAACGCATGTGTGGAAAATACAAGGAATATAGCAAATAACTTCTTGATTTCACATGACACAAAATAAAGACATATCATGAATAACATCATAAATATAAATCAATAAGCAAAGTAGCATAGTGAAACAAGAAACATATACATAAAAATGTATCTCAACAAAAATATCTCCTAACAAAAGCCAAAAAATGTAAATACAAAGTGAAGCACCTAGATACAATCTAATAACTCCACAAGCTCAAAAGTGTCACAGTAGGGTACAAAACTCAAAACTCTCCTTAAGACAAAAATCTCCTCTACAAGGCATGAACTCCTAAATATAGAAAGCAGTCCTCCTTTTTGTGACGAATTGCCAAAGGGCACTCACTCATCATCAAAAGGAGGTGGCGGAGGAGAACGATGAAAACTCGCCAAGTCCGCTCGCAAAGCACGAAGCTAATCAAGGACATCCACCAGAAGCTGACCATGAGCCGCCTGAACGGTCACGACAGTGTCCAGAGTCTGACGAATATCAGAAATATCCGAAGGAGAAGGTGGAGGAGCATCAACAGCAGCAGCAGCAGCAGGATCAGCAGACGTCTCAGCCGCAGGAGCACCTGTAGAAGAAGAAGGGGGTGGAGTGACACCAGAAGGCTCTACCCTAGGACGCTTAGAGCTAGCTCAAAGGTGAGCAGCTCTTTGCCTCAAAAAGGTAGCACCTATATGAGCAATAACGTGTATAGGCTCAGAAGCAGGAAAATCACCCAAACTCAGGTGAAGGAGAATCCTATGAATAAAAACAGAAAAGAATAAAGCATGAGCCGTAGAACTAGATCGATGTACCTCGTTCAAAAAACGAAGGAAGAAATGAGGAAAACTGATAGGGGCATCACTAACAAGTGCATACAAAAACACACATCGCTCAAGAGGGATGGTGTGAAGATGAGAAATGGGCCACAAGTTATGACATGCTATCTTAAAGAAAAGGTAATGAAGCTCAGAAAGCTCAGCAGATGTGATCCGAGGATCAGAACCCCACTGGATAGAAGACCCAGTTATGTATGACATAACATTATCTAGAGGTGGAGACTCCTCATAAGGAAAGACGGGATGATCAACAATGGGCTCCCCAAGAGCATCAGACACTACCGAAGGAGTAATGCGATACTCTACATCTCGTAACCAAACCTTAACCAAGGTGTTGGTATCATAGATGTGGATAGAGAGGTTCGAATAGAACTCTCTAATCAAGGTAGCTGGAGGAGGATGCTCAAAATCTAGCAAAGATAACCAACCCCTACGCTCAAAGTTACGTCTCACCTCAGGATCAATCTCATCTAGAATGACCCTACGCTCAGTCCAAATATGACGCCTAAGATTGAGGGTCTGTCTCTTGGTTCTTCTCACTAGAAAACCGATCACTATCAAATGAAGGTGAAGGGTCAAAAGTTCTATGGGCTCTAGTTTTCCTAGGCATGGTGCTAAGGAAAGAAAAGAGAGACACAGAAAGAGAAGAGCAAAAACAAAAACTAAGGGCAGACTGCAAGTTAGCACATCATAAAATATAGAAAAAAAATCTATATGATGCATAAACAAAATATGCAAATGATGCATGAACTAATGCAGTGACAAGTTCAAATACAATCCAAATTAACAAAATTGACTTGAGCATGATTTTTAAATTAAAAATACCCAATTCTGAAAAACTCAATTTTTCAAAACACAATTAATTGATAAATTGATCAACACAACAGTTATATAACTCAATATAATGATCAAATTAATCAATCTAACAAGTCAATTTCATCAATTTATATCAATTTGAACAAAATCCCCAATTTCATCAAATTCAAGCCCTAGATTTTCAAAAAATTCACAAAACACCAAATTAATCAAATTAAACCACTTGTAGTGTTTGTACATAGTGTCCCCACAAAAACCCATGATTAATTTGGAAGAAAAAAAAAACCAAAATCAAACCCAAAAAGCCCAAATCTATAAATGCCGATAATTACCCAAAATGCATGAAAATTATGCATGAAACATGAAAATAAATGCAAAAGAAAGGGCAAAAGAGTCTTACCGGTCTTGGGAGAGAGGATTGTTGCAAAAAGAACGGACGAAAAAGACAAAAACAGCAAAAAACTTGTTGACCGGTTGGTGAGAGACAAAAAGGAGTTGAAAAGATTTTGAAAAGTGAAGAATCACGTGAAGAAAAACTTTTTTAAAAAAACACTCAGCCCGATTTTCGATCGATCGAAAATTACATTCGATCGGTCGAAAATCCTTCGATTGATCCAATACCAATCAAGGACCGATCGAAACAAATAGAGACTTTTCTGAGATTTTAAAAACAATTTCGACCGATCGAAAAACAGACTCGATCGATCGAAATTCTGGAAAATTGAATTTTTGAAAAAAGGAAACATATTAGTTCAAAAACTCCTCAAAGCATTAGATTTTATGAAAAGAATGCATGAGTATGAGATGAAATATTTCCAAAAACCCATGTTTTTAACCCAGAACTCTCAAAGTAAGATTTTCTCTTAATATCCCTCAACCATTTAGTTAAGCAAACATGTTTTGCATCAATTTCCAGAAATATTCAACCTAAGTTGGTCAAACAAAAAAAAACACACAAACATGTACACTGTTTAGCAAAGAATAACTTGTGTAGTGTGTGCAACTAGCATAAGCTTGAGAAGCATGTAAGGTGATATGCACATAGTCATCAATCACAATGTCTACAAAATCCATCACATGAATTTGAAAGAGAATATTGCTTAAAGAGTTACATCATATAACTTTCACATCTCCTAGAATAAAAGCTTGCAATCATGTAAGTTTCTTGATATGCATCAGAATTAATATTCAATTTAATTAATTAGAAACTTAATAAAATAGCCAAAATAATGTACACACCAATTTTATTTGAATTGTGATATTATTATAGCCCAATAATGTACACATCAATTTTATTTAGAGGCTACACCTTATGTTCTTTTTGTGCATGTGCTACACCTTATGTTCTTTTTGTGCATGTGCTACACTTTCTCGAGCACAAAATCTTACAATATGCACTAAGGTGTTCATTATTGGCTAGTAAACAGTGGTGAGATGGTTATTTATGCCTTTCTCAATGAGACCAAGTCCGATAATCAAAGACATAAGACTTCAAGATCAAGATCATGTGATCAACAAATATAGCATCTTCCCACACAACATGCACAATAAAATTTCAGCTAGTAAAGTGCAATAGAAATAAGTGCATCAAAGCTAAACAAGGTACATAAACATGATATGCAAAATTTGATTGACCAACCTTGTCTTTTCTTTCAAGAAAAAATAGCAAAAACATAATTTGCAAAAGAAATTTTTTTTTTATTTTTTTATAAAAGAAACAAACATCCTAGAATGAAATGCATGATTGTTATGCAATGCAAATCCTAGAAACAAAGGTCACAAAAGATAGAGCAATGAAGCACAAGGACCATGTCAGACAGACTCAATTAGGTCGAGTCATTTGCATCCAAAACCTTTTAGATGCAACTCTTGCATTGGAGTTATGATTCACATTGGAATTCTGAGCAACTTCTGGATTGGAATAAAGGTTTAACGCCTTTACCAATTCACCAATAAGTACCATAGGGTCATGTGCTTGAGGCACAGGTACTTTAGGTTTATTTGCTCGCTTTACAGCTTGCAACCTGAAACAATTTGGACGAATGTGTCCAGGCTTTTCACAAAAATGACAAACCCAAGCAGGCTTATCATGCAACTTGCCCTTAGTAGAAGTAGAAGCTCTAGAATGAGACTTTTGAAGATCAACCCTAATCTTCCTAGGTGAAGAAACATCTACAGGTTTAACAGGTTCACTCACCGAAGGTTTAACAATCTCACCCTTAGGAGGTTCAGTAGAGGGAACAAATTTTGTGGGAGTGGGTTCAAGCACAAAGATGCTTTCAACAAAACCTAAGTCAGTCTTGTCAGAAGGAGATTTTTGAACACTCAACATGTGATCAAGTTTGGAGCTTGCAGACCTATTAGTTTGTTCTCTAGCAACAGATAATTCAAGTTCCAAACATTTAACTTTATCAAGTAAAAGCATGGTCTCAGTTTTCACATTATTCAAAAGCTCATTTGCATCAAACAATTTAACAAGCAAATTCTTCTTATCAAGTTCAAGAAATGCAATTTTCTTTAAGTCTAAATCAACATTCATGGCATCCTCTGCAGCAACTTTGCAAAGTTTATTATTGGCTTCCTGTAAATCCACATCTTCAGAGAGTTGCCCATCTTAAGGGTTCTCTTCAACAGACACGCTTTCATTGACTACAGTAGTAGCCGTGAAAGCAATTAAGTTTCCATCCTCATCACTAGCGGATTCATTGTCAGAAACTTTATCATCACTAAGAGTCACAACCATAGCCTTACCCTTAGACTTCAAGTATGTAGGACATTCAGATTTCATATGACTATACTCTTGACATCCATAACATTGTTGTCCCAAAGAATTATTAGAAGGTTAACCTACTTTCTCTTTAGGTTGTTCAGTATTTTTAACCTTAGTGGGATCATTCCTCCTAAAATTTCTAGGTTCAACAATGTTCTTGCCTCTTGCCCTTTTGTTATTGTTCCTAAGAAAATTTCTAAAGTTCTTGGCAAGATAGGCAATCTCTGTAGCAGAGAGTTCATCATCAAATCCACCATCCTCAACATCATCAACAGACTTAAAAGCCATTGATTTGGATTTGTTTGTTTTGGATAGGTCCAACTCATAGGACTGAAGAGATCCTACAAGTTCCTCAACAGGGATGGAGTCCACATCCTTGCTTTCAGTGATGGTAGTCACTTTGGGTCTAAATTCCTCAGTTAGAGATCCAAGAATCTTCCTAACAATTTTAGGTTGATCATAAATTTCACCCAAATTATATGCAGAATTAACAATATCATTCAATTTAGCATAGAACTCATCAAAAGATTCATCATCATTCATTCTAATGCTTTCAAATCTAGTAGTTAATTGTTGCAATTTATTAATCTTAACTGCCTTTGTGCCTTCATGCACAGTCTGGAGGATATTCCAAGCAGTATGAGCAACCTCAACATTAGAGATTCTCTTAAATTCCTCCATAGAGACAGCATTGAAAATTGCATTCATAGCTTTGCTATTGAAAGAAGCTGCCTCCTTTTGAGAAGTTTGCCACTCACTCACAGGTGTAGTGGGCTTCTCCCAACCATATTCAACAGAGTTCCAGACTCTCTCATCAATGGATTTCAGGAATGCTTTCATCCTTACTTTCCAATAAGCATAGTTGTTTTCATCAAAGTGAGGTGGAACAACAAGAGAGTGTCCGTGTTCCATGACAACAGGGGTCAAGGATCAGCTTAAAGATCAAAGGATAAAAAACAAAAGCTACCCGCTCTGATACCACTTGTAAGTTCGTTTAGACCCCTTAAACTCAAATAGATTAACCTAGAGAATTAGCCAAGTGATTAACTTAGGTAATTTAAACAGATCTAGGTTGTAACAAATATATCAAATCATGCAAAAGTGCGGAATAATAAATAACACATGATATGATGACCCAGGAAAACCAAACTGGTAAAAAACCTGGGGAGGATTTAACCTAGCTATCCTCAAGGTAAACCGAATTCACTATGAAAGAATCGAAGCTTACACAATAAGACTTAGACCACTAACATCCTATTGCTACCCAATGTAGGAAATTTACTACCACGACCACGTGACAGCTCCGAGATCCACGGACTCTTTCTTTCTTTGAATTCTTCAGCATTTCACAAGCGCACCTGCTTGCATATCTTTAAGTTCTATGATTCTGCATCTGTATGATTTACCAATCTCTAGACATGAATCTTGAGTTTGGAAACCCTAAGTGTATGTGAAGGTAAACACCTCTTGATCTAACAAATAGATTCACAAACACAGCATTCAGAACTCTAAAAACGTGGCTAGGGTTTTTCCTTATATACTTAAGGTAAAACATAAAACCCTATACATTAAATGGGCTTTGGCTGAGTTGGAAAAATTCTGCAGAAAAACGTTCTGCACGATTTTCGATCGATCGAGTCAGGCAGAAAGTGCACAGTATTCTGCAAATAACTCGATTCTAACTTTACATAAAAAGCCATACTTTGAGCAAGTCTAACACACGACTAAACATTGTTTTGATCATGGTTTGCCAACATTACAAATTGAAATTCTAATACATTAGTTCCTAATTCTTAGAACCTAACAGTTTTAATTATTTACAATTTTTCAATACTATATGGTGTTGGCGTGGGTGTGTGTTCCAAACACTTTTATTAGTATTTACTTTTAGAAGTTATGAATTTATGAGTAAAATAGTCGTTAGCAATTATGAGAAAAATAGTCATTGGGCAATAGTGGATAATATAGCCGTTGGGCTTTTGTGGGTTATTAGTTACCAATAATTATAGATTATTATTGTCATGAATAGCCTATATAATACCCATCATCACACCCTTTCCTATACATTTTTTACTACTCTATATTTAGATATACACAATCCGTTTATGTCTCTCCCATATTTTTTTCTACAATTTATATTTATTATAAGGAAAGATAATAGAGGGTTGTTCCTGAATCTTCGTGTGTGGAAGTGCTTTCATTATAAAGGTTAACGCTATAGTCTAATCCAATGAGGTTGTTTGGCCAAGAGAACCAGTCGTATTGAGTTTTACTCCGGGTGATACAAATCAGCCTTTAAGGACAACACTTTCGCAGCGTGATTCTATAACATTTTGAGATTGTTCTAAATTCTTTCTTGCTAATTGTTTGTAATATTATTTTATGTATCAAAACTTGTTTATTCATTATTATTTTTCAAACATATGGATGCCTATTTGGAGGTTTTTTTTTTTAATTTTTTATTTATACTTTGGCTCCCACTAGCTTAAAATTTTGGGTTTTATAATATATATATATATACATATATATTCAAATTATAAAATTACTTGAAATAGTAAAGGTCTTGCTGACTAAATGAAGAACATTTTCAAGTTCTGGGATAGCCCCAGTGTATCAAGGAGCACTCTGGTGAATGATGTTGCCAATTTTCGGTTTTGGTTCCTCAGGGTTTGATTTTTGGAGGATGTATTTTCTTGATCTTTGATAATTTTTTTGATAGATAAAGAAGAATCAAAGAAAGAAAAGTAATTGGTGGGTTGTTTCCACTTTCCACCTTCTCCACCATGAATTATCAGTGTTGCCTTGTCTTTCATCTTCCTCATCCATGATTCACTCTTCACACTCTACATTATGCCTACTTCCCTACCGTTCACGTTTCATTTCCATACTTTGAGATGTGGCTATTCGTATTCAAGTCTAGTGACTGTTTTTCCACTTTGCACTCGGAGTAAAGAGGTACGAGCTTTGCTTCGACTGTCCGTCTTTGCTTTGTCACATCATTAATTTCTCACATTTCTCTGCCTTTTTATCTTTGATTGGTTGCTTCTTTTCTTTTCTTTTTTTTCTTTTTTTTTTTAGAGTAATCTATTGATGGGTTGTTTCCACCTTTTCCACCATGAATTTGCAGTGTTAACTTATCTTTCATCTTCCTCTTCCATGATTCATTCTTCACGCTTTACATTCTACCTACTTCCCTACCTCACGTTTCATTGCCAAACCTTGATCTGGGTCTGCGTATTCAAGTCTAGTAACTATTAATTCGTCTAGAGGTACGAGCTTCAACTGTCCATCTTTGCTTTGCTTTACAAATTTATTGTTGCGACCAAATTTAGTGTGCATTTGGCATTGATTATTTTTATCAGCTTATTTTACTATTCAGCTTATTTTTATTACTATTTATGAGTCTTACTGTACTATTTCAACTAATTTTTACCTTTATCTACAGTACTTTCAATAAAAAGTTTTCAGTTTCAACTAAATAAACTATTTTCCAACGGACACTTACTAATACATTATTACTATCCAGATTCCTTAATTCCGATGCATATCCCTATGATTTTATTCCTGCTGCACATATTTTCTTGTGTTAATTAAATCTTCTTGGTTTTTGTTAGAGATATATTAGACATATTAGTCTAATATAATAGGCTCAAGCTTACTCCTACTTGCACTATTAGTTTAGGGTTCATTATAACGCAAGTTATTGTACTACACTCTTTCATAATAAAGTTATAGCACTTATGGGATTCTTCTGTGGACATAGGCCAACAAGGTTGAATCACGTAATTCTTGTGTTCTGGTGTTCCTATTCTATGGTCCCCCTTTCGCATCCACTCTAGCATATATAACATGGTATAACATATCATATTGCTAATATATTTAACATGGTATCAAAGTCAAACTTTGTTCTTAGGCATTAAACTATCTCTACACAACAAAGAAGATATCCACGTGCACACCGCCATCTGAAGTTACAAATGCTTGTTGTTGGATCTAGACTCCACAGCATGTTGCAGCTGCCATGGTTCACTATTGTGTCCAAGATCCACAAACTGGATCAATCTCGTGACTTCAATCTTAGATTTGTGCAAAACAAGCCTTCCTTTCAAGAAACCAACTACACAAAGCTTAGCCTACTGTGAGCAAAACCCAAAAATCCGGTGACTTATTACCAGCGCATATGCCGCCATCTGCTTCCATAGTTACTGCTGAAAATCACGTGTTGCTTTAGATTCCTCCTACTTAGATCTTCTTACGATCACATGAGCCACCCTATTGGCCATAATGTTTGCCGATCTACATGTGGAAGAAATCCGGCGGTCGTCCACTAAAGCACACGCCTCCATGCGCCAACAAATTTCTGTCTTGCCACCCCGCGCCCAAAGAAAAAAAAAAGAAAAAAAAAAAAAAAAAACTGATGATGTCATGCTAATGTCATTCTGCCCACATCAACAACATGCAAGCACACCACGTCATTAGCCACGCAGTCTAATCCTAGTCAACACCATGTCATAGGATGATGTCAGTGTCTGTGCAGCCCAATCCGTGATCTGACTCGGAAACTCGGAACCGAATCGGACCAGGTAGACCATTGATTGACTGTTGACTTTCAGCAAGTTTGACTTTGACTTTTGTGTTGATCTTTGACCAAAAGTTAAAAATTTCCGAAAATGCCTATCTTGCTCAATTTTTTGCGTAGCTTCTGATTTTGGACTCTGTTTCTTCATTTGAAACTCAAAAATTGGTCAATTGGCACATTCTTCATTGTGGTTTCTTCAAGGCATCTTCAAAGGATCTTCTCATGCTTATCTAACCTCAAACTTTCATTAAGCTTCTGCCTTGAGTTTGAGGAAGAGATATATTAGACACATTAGCCCAATGTAATAGGCCCAAGCCCACTCCTAATTGTGCTAATAGTCTAGAGTTTAGTCTCTTATATATATTTATGTTAGGGTTTATTGTAATACAAGTTATTGTACTACACTCATACATAATAGAAATGTAGCCCTTAAGGGATTCCTTCGTGGACATAGGCCAAGAAGGCTAAACCATATAACCCTCATGTTCTTGGTATTCCTATTCTATACTTCCCTTTCTTCATCCACTCCATGTGCCCATTTTAGTATTTTTTATCTCAAAAAAAAAAAAAAATTGTTCCTATTCATTCTCCCTGCCTCCAAAAAGAAAAAGAACACGACCCCCTCCCAAAAAAAGTGAGCGATTTAAAATAAAAAATAAATGAAGCTGGATTTAACTTGGTGAAATGTATAATACTGTAGAACTTCATTAATTTTTTGCTAAACTACTGTATAACTTTATAGTTATTCTTGGATGATGCTTTAGTGTATGGTTAATTGGTTGCCAAAGGAGCTTAGACGGTTAGACCTTTATTGCACAAGTTCCACTAATAAAACAAATTTATATGGATTTCTGATTTTAAATATAACAATTTTAATATTGCCCTAAAATATTATCTTTGTGTGTGTGTTTGTTTTAATGATTTGGTTGAAGTAATTAAGTTGTTTTTATTGTTTTACATACATTAATGGAGAGGCAGCCGATTACGCAAGTCAGCATATCTACTTTAATTTTTGGACTATCTAATTTATAAGAATGTTTTTTCATTCACATAAATTTTAAAAAATAATTCAATAGCTATGACAAGTAAAAAAAATGGAGATTGAACCATAAATGTCTATATTAGAAGATTGGTGCTCTCAGAGCATGAAAAATTGTGCTTTCTTCTCTCACATTTATAGTGGGGTCCACTCATTAAATTTATAGTGAAATCTACCATGAATATGAGAAGAGAGCACTATTTATTTATACTCCAGGAGTACCTAAGAATTTTCATTCAAGAGCATCTCCAATGGCTTCTTTAAAGCCAATTTTAGAGCATCAACACCCCAAAAACCCACTCCAACAGCTTCTTTATGTCTATATTTTAGAGTAGAGTTGCTATAGTGCTTCTCTATAAGCAGAGAACACTGTAGCTTTTACTATTCATTCTTCAAATATTTTTTTCTATTATAATAATCATGTACTGAATAAAAAAATGTTGGAAAATGTTTAGTTGTTAAAAAAAAGAATAAAGAAAGAATAAAGAATTAATGAAGAAATAATTTTAAATGAGATAGAGAATCTGTTGAAAAGTGTATTAAAAAAAGTGGGTAGCTAAAAGGTAAAAGTCACTGTTCATTCTTCAAATAGTACAAAAATTTGAAAAATCTGCTGGAGATACTCTAATGACAAGAAAGTTTTATGCCTATTTTATATATATGGTTAAATCACATGGTCTAGAGTCAAAGTATAAAATTACTTGAAATAGTAAAGGTCTTGTAGACTAAATGAACAACTTTTCAAGTTCTGGATAGCCCCACAGTTTATCAAGGAACACTCAGGTGAACGATGGTGCCAATTTTCAGTTTTAGTTTTTCAGGGTTTGATTTTTGGAGGATGTGTTTTGGTTTCTAGATTTGTGATGATTATTTTGATAAATAAAGAAGAATTAAGAGGAAATTACATTTTATCATCTTAAACTATACATTAGATTACACTTTGCACTTTAAACTATTTGAATGCACATTTTGCACCCTAAGCTATTACCTTTGTTACATTGTGCACTCTGACATTAATTTTTTTATTATGTTGGATGGAAATTTATAGCATATGACTTGCACATGAGTTTTGCTTAAGTGACACAAAGTTAAAAGACCAAAAACACCATATTTTCAATCAATTAAAAACAAAAGCCTATTTATTTATTTTTTACCCAGCCCCCCTGCGTATTACAGATTCATAAGGCACAGCTCACACACCTTGGCTGCTCTATGGAAATAAAAACGTCCTTGCCATCATCCCAATAGGTCATACACAGATTTGGGCATCACCACACTAGCACAAGCAATATGAAAACAAGGACCAAATATTTGTTGTGACAGAACATTGAAGAGGCAATAGATTCCCTACAAATAATTATCAAATGTCCAGATTTTTACAAAAGTCTGCAGTCCCTACAAAGCACACCACCATTTGAGGGGCCTAGGCCATCTAGGTGTTCTTCCAAAGGTAAGGAAGAAATTGTGGAGCCCATAAGGTCATTAGAGCAAGAGATGGTCTTGCCTTTTTGGGTAATATAGCAAGATGGTCATTATAAAATTATAATGACTAGCTGTTTTGGGGGCAGTGGAGCTATTGATATGTACGCACCCACCCACAAGAGAGAGAAAGGGCTGGGTAAAAACTAAAGAGAAAGGCTTTTGTTTTTGTTTTTGTTTTTAATTGATTGGAAAAAGGGTGTTTTTAGTCTTTTAACTTTGTGCCACTTAAACAAAACTCACATGCAAGTCATGGGCTATAAACTTCCATCCAATATAATAGTAAAATTAATGTTGGGGTGCAAAGTGTAATAATGGTCATAGTTTAGAATGCAAAACATGCATTCGAATAGTTTTGGGTACAAAGTGTAATTTAGGATATAGTTTAGAGTGGTAAAGTGTAATTTCCTTAAAAGAGGGAAAAGTAGATCTCTCACTCTCTCTCTCTTTGATTTTCTCTCTCTCCAATCGATTGAACGCTCTAGAATGGGGCTTAGTCTACACTGGGTCTCAAGCTTGGGCTTGCTTCGACAATACCCAACCCATTTCACCATGGTTTTCAAACTCAAACCGTTCAATGAACCGTAAAATAGAGAAGTTTAAGGTTTTTAAAATTAGACCGAGGTCAAACCGAGGTTGAATCGTGATGATGTCATAAATAATTTAAAATATAAATAAATATATTAAATTAGTGCATATAGAAAAATTAACTAAAATAATTCAATTAAATATTAAAACATATATTTCTTTATATATTATTAGTCAAAATCCATATAAGTTTTTTTAAGATAATTCAACTAATATATCAATATCAAGCCCAAATCTCTACTTTTCAATAATAATAATAACACTTACATTTTTTAGAATATTATAATGATAAGATGAACCTAAAAACAATGGAAAAAAAAAAGAATTAGTTAAAATCCATATAAGTTTTTTTTTAAGATAATTCAACTAATATATCAATATCAAGCCCAAATCTCTACTTTTCAATAATAATAATAACAGCAAAATTTTTTAGAATATTATAATGATAATATGAAACTAAAACCAATGAAAAAAAAAAAAAAGTTGACAATAGGATATGAATATCACGTGGGATATCAATTCGTTGACAATAGAATTCGTCCTCAACTCCCACCATTCAATTTTCCACTATCCTTTGTCATTTCCAATGCAGTCACATGCTTGGGTTCATAAAACTAAAAATCAGTACAAAAAAAAAAAAAAAAAGAATAAAAAGAAGAGACGTTAGCATCTGGAGGTGAAGACGAAACAGAGAAGAAGGCTGCTTGCTGTGAGGATTGATTTCTTCATTTTTTCTTTTTTCCTTCTTCTTCGTTGTCTTCTTCTTCCTCTCCTTCTTCTTCTTCTTCTTCTTCTCTGTTTTTTTTTTTTTTTTTTTTTAATTTGGTTCTAGATCTAAGAAAACCCAAAGTACTGCTGAAGTATTTGCCAAAACTTTGCGTAAAAAAAGGAACTGTCCGAACCTCAAAAACCAATCACAGTTCTCAAGACTGTACGATCCGACTACAGTTCACACAGATTCCTACTCTTTTCCCATAGACCGGTTCTTGAAGCTGAAAAAACCACAAAATTGAGAGGTTTGTGGTTTTCCCAGTCGGACCATACTATCCGGTCTGAGTTTCAAAACCATGCATTTCACTACCCAGTGAAAAATTATAAAACAAAATCATATTTTCATATTTAAACAATATTACACATTTTTTTACACATTTTTTCACCCACATGTATTCCAAAAAATTACAAACAACATTACTCAAACTACTCTACCAAACACCCCTAAATAGTCAACAATCTCATTTCATTATGGAAACTAAAGAAAAGTAAAGAAAAGTAAATGAGTAAAAAATAAAAAAAGGTTATGCATATTAAGAAACTTTTTACAAAAAATTAAAAGAATTATTAATAAGATTAATCATTTTTTATTTTTATAAAAAATTTCATGAAATAATTTACTGGTACATGAGCATAGATTAATAAAATCAAAATAAAAAATAAGAGTGGAAGAGTGGCAGTCGCAGACAACCCACATCGGTTTTTCCACCCATTAACAACTTTGTTTTAAATTGAAAATAGAGCCTAAAGAAATTTAGGAAGAAACAAGTTTATTATTGACTATTCTGAAAGAGAGACAGCGAGGGAGAGAAAGACTGAAGAAGCTACGATGCGATGATGGCTAGCTGAATGTTTGACAGTATCTCACCGGTGGATGAAGGTTCAAAGGTGACGACGAAGTGCAAAAAATTTCTTGAAACCCATTTTAGTTCGCCAGAGATCTGCAAACGGATGTGCTTCAAGCCTTCAATAAACGCCACTTCTTTGAGTTCTTTCTCGGGTTACCCTTCTTGGTTTTTTGGAAGTAATCAATTTTCTTGCTTTGACTTGTGTTTGACAGGAATGCTTCTAAGCACAATGAAAAGGAAATTCGTGTATATTTTGTTAAGAGTATTGAACATACCTAATCAAATCCATTTCCAAATTCGTGTGTATGATTGCAGAAATCAAAACAGGGAATGGAGATTCTAATTTCAATTGCTGCAAGAATCGTTAAGTACACGATTCAACCAGTTGGACAGTGGCTATGTCATTCGTTTCAGTACAACAATAACATTAAGAACATGAAGAATCAGGTAGAGGATTTGGAGGCTACAAGAGATAGGGTGCGACATCGCGTTAATGAAGCTGAAAACAACGTTGAAGAAATTGAACGTGATGTTAAATTGTGGTTGAGAAAGGCGGATGATATTTTGAGAAAAGCCAACGAAGTTCTTGACAATGATGATAAAGCAAATATGAGCTGTTCCCGAATGGCATGTCCAAATGTGAAGCTAAGGCATAAGCACAGTAAGAAAGCAAAGAACTTAATGCAAGAAATTGATGAACTCCTGAAAAAACACAGATTTGAAAAAGTTTCTCACCCTTCATCGGGGTTAGTGACCACAACAAATATGGATTGGATGCCGTTTGAGTCAAGAATGTCAATTATGGAGGAGCTTATGAAGTCACTACAGGATGCCAAAATCAACAAGATTGGGGTGTGGGGCATGGCTGGTGTTGGAAAGACTACACTAGTAAGAGAAGTTGCTAGTCAGGTCAAGAAAGAGAATTTATTCGATGTAGTGGCTATAGCAACTGTGAAGCAGGGACTAGACTACACTGGTAAGCTACGAATTCAAGGAGAAATCGCAGATGAATTAGGTCTACAACTTGACAAGAAGAAAACTTTAAGCGGAAGAGCAAGTCTTCTACGGACAAGATTAACAAAAGACTCTGGTAAGCTACGAATTCAAGGAGAAATCGCAGACGAAATAGATTTAAAACTTGACAAGAAGGAAACTTTAAGCGGAAGAGCAAGTCCTCTATGGACAAGATTAACAGAAGACTCTGGTAAGCTACAAATTCAAGGAGAAATCGCAGATGAACTAGATTTAAAACTTGACAAGAAGGAAACTTTAAGCGGAAGAGCAAGTCTTCAACAGACAAGATCAACAAAAGACGAGACTAAAAAGATACTTGTTATCCTAGATGATATATGGGAGAAACTTGATCTGAGTGAAATAGGAATTCCTTGTGAGGGATGCAAAGTAGTGATAACATCTAGGGATAGAGACATATTTTCTGAGATGAGCGTCCAAAAGGATTTTGGGCTTGAAGTTTTACCACCAAAAGAAGCATGGTGTTTATTCAAGAAGTTGGCGGGTGATTCTCTCGAAGACCAAAATTTGCAATTAATAGCAATCGAGGTATCTAAAGAGTGTGCAGGCCTACCTCTCGCACTTGCAACAGTTGCAAATGCATTAAAAAACAAGAGTGAGTTTCAATGGAAGAACGCCCTACAGCAACTAAGACAACCCTCCTCTATTAATTGCACAAAAATGCAAAAAGTTATATATTCAGCAATACAGTTGAGTTACAATCATCTTGAAAATCCAGAGGTTCAGTCTTTCTTTTTGTTTTGCGGTCATGAAATGAATCCTTACATTTACTATAGAGATTTGTTAAAATATTGTTTTGGGCTGAAATTATTTCATGGCACAAATACATTAGAAGATGCAAGAAATAGAATGGATACTCTACTACATGATCTCAAAGACTCTGGTTTATTGCTTGATTTTACAAGTGATTATGTCCTTATGCATGACCTTGTTATTGATGCTGCAATATTCATTGCATCCCAGACTGGGAATGTATTACAGATGAGAGGTGATGGTCCAATAACATGGCCAAGTGAGGAGAAAATGAAAACGTACACAGACATCTCTGTTCATGATATGGGTATCGAACAATTTCCTGATGCGTTGGAATGCCCAAAATTGAAATTCTTGTTTGTGCATGGCAAAGATTGCCCTTTAGAAATTTCAGAAACATTTTGTAAAGGAATGAGGGAACTCAAAGTTTTAGATTTGACAAAATTGAGAATTTCATTACTTCCTTCCTCAATTAATCTCCTCACAAACCTGAAAACATTGTGTTTGGATCAGTGTGTGTTGGAAGACATCGCTATGATTGGAGAGCTGAGAAATTTAGAAATTCTTAGCCTTCTTGACTCCAATGTTGAACAGTTGCCGAGAGAAATAGGGCTTTTGACTCATTTACGGATGTTGGATTTGAGCAACTGTGCCGAACTTAAAGTAATTCCACCAAATGTCCTATCATGTCTGATACAATTAGAAGAGCTATATGTCAGCAATAGCTTCACTCAGTGGGAGGTTGAAGGACTCAACAATGAAAGAGCTAGCCTTGCAGAGCTAAAGCATTTGTCACGGTTGACTACTTTAGAAGTGCACATTCCAGATGCCAACATGTTGCCAAAAGATCTGTTATTCGAGAAGTTGCAAAGATACAAAATATTCGTAGGAGATGTGTGGGATTGGTCTGATAAACATGAAAACTCAAAAGCACTAAAACTCAAGTTGAATACAAGTTTTCATTTGGAGAGGGGGATTAAAATGTTGTTGAATGGTATTGAAAATCTGTGTTTGGATGAGTTAAAGGGTGTTAGGAGTGTCATCTATGAATTAGATATGACAGGCTTCCAACAACTGAAGCATCTCCATGTCCAAAACAATGTCGAGATCAAGTACATCATCAACTCGAGAGGGATGGTTATGTCTAATGTTGTCTTTCCTGTCTTGGAGATGCTTTCTCTCAAAAACATGATCAACTTGGAAGAAATATGTCATGGCCAAATTCCCTCGGCATCCTTCCGTAACTTAAGCATTATGAAAGTGGAACATTGTGAGAAACTGAAATTTATCTTCTCGTCAACCATAGCCCAGGGCCTTCCACAACTTCAAGAATTGGTGATACAAGAATGCAGCATAATGGGTGCAATAATCAAAAAAGAAGAGGGCGAAATAGAAGACACAGATATGATCTTGTTCCCTCAATTGCGTCACTTAGTACTCTGTCAGCTTCCAAAACTCGTGAGCTTTTTAAATACACAAAAGTCAGTCATAAATGATGCTGGAGAAATCATTCCCGAATGCGAGCTGGATTTTCACATGCCAATCCTGCAGGAACAGGTATATTAAAGTTTAGATTTGCATATAATGATCCCAAAGATGTGGCACACACCCACATAGATTGCTTGTCCAATTTGTCCGTGGAATTGCAACCAATTTAGTATTTTGGAGTATATGCTTCTTTTTTCTACATAGCAGTGGTTAAATTCTTTACACCTTCCATAGCAATATAAATCATGAACCATTAATACCCCAGTAAAATATTGATTGTCATTTATCTACTGTTAATTGAAGTATATAGGAAGTAACACACTAGACGGTGCTTGTGACAGTCACATGACCTTTCTCCTGGGCAAACAATCCTTGGACATGTGAGAGAGACATGCGCCTCAAGTGAGGTTATAGCCTTATATATAGTTGAAAATTATTTGTGTCCTAATTTATGAATCTAAGAGTCCGTTTGGCTTTTTCTTACTTTTTTAAAACTTTTGCTTTTTGTCTACCTTTTCTGAACTTTTTTTTAAAAAATAATTTATCTTTTAGTTTTTCAGAAAATGAATTTACTTTTTCGTTTTTTGTCACATATTTAACGTAAAAGTTACTAAAAATTATAAGTTTTTTTTTTTTTTTTATAAACACTGAAAATAAAGTTACTGAAAATAAGAGATTACCAGACACTTAAATATTGCAAATTTTAAGACTTGAATGTAATTAATTGAAGAAAATAAGGCCGCACTTATTTTAATCTCTCCTATTATTAATTAATTAATTAAATATTTTAACGAGACTTCAAATAACTATTGAGTTTGGATGTTAAATGACTAGTGTATTGGGTATGGTCTCACCTATTAGCTATATAGCCAAATCAGTTTTAATGGAAAAAATTACACTAAGCAGGTTTACTAAAATTACATTTACTTCTTGATTGTTTTGAATTGTACATAAACCTCCCTCAAAAAAGAATTGTACATAAACCTTCCCTCAGCACTCACACAATATTTATAATTTATATAATAGAAAAAGTACAACATTTTAGCCAATTTAGTCTAGAATTCACCCACATCAAGTTATGGAAAGTTATGTAAAAATACATAATTGCTACAATAACTATATAAATTTACACTAATATTATTCATTTTATATTTAATTTTTATTCTTTCTTTACATAACTCAAGGATGAAAAAAGAGAGATAATGGTGGTTGTTGTATGTAAAAAAAGAGAAACAATTAAAAAAATATCAAGAAAATTGATAATTTAATGAAATGTAGAATAAAATAGATGAATTTAATGTGAGGTATTTTAAAAAATGAGTATATATAATAGAAAAAAGTAGGTTCTTATTCTTAAACTAGCCTCATTCTCTTTTTTTTTTTTTTTTTTGGTCTAGTGTATGTGAGATTAAGGCTGCGTTTGTTTCGGCTGAAAATGGATTTGAGAAAACAATTTACACCCTACCGTGTGTTTGGTTGCGCATGGAAAATTTGGTCAAATGGAAAATCATTTCCGTTGACTATAAAATACTCACCCCACACCCGTAAATCAATTTACACTTTCATTTTACCTTCAAACCATTTCCACTCTCCTCAGAAAATTTCTCTCCTCACTCACTCTCATCACTCACGCCAAGCCCAAGGCAAAGGACGAAGAGAGCTATCGCCGGTAAAGCCCAGATCCAGTCCCTGACCCACTGCCCCGCCGGTCTGATCATGCCCCTCAAACCCATCGCCGATCTGATCGCGCCGCCTCAGCTCCTTCGTCGTGTTCAAACCCATCTCTGATGAACCCAGCTAAACCCACCCCGATTTCACCACATTCCAGTCCCCAACACACGGCCTCCAAGGTTCTCAAAACCGGACCAGACCGGCCAATCGAACCGGATTACCTATGAACCGGTCACAAATCCAGTTTTTTATATGTAAAAATCGGGCATTTAAATATTTTCAGTGAACTCCTTGAACCGAGGTTCAACCGAAAAAACCGACTGAACCGGTATAGGTCAAAGTGTTGACATTTATTTTTTAAAAATAGAGAAAATGGAGCTTTGGAGTTTAGAACTTGAGACTTATGCCTTATTTAAGACTCATGTCCAGCATCAGGACCAATGCACCACACATATTGTTTGTGAACAACTATGAAGTGTATTATATTTATTATAGATTTATGTCAGTTTTAATTTTTCAACTTATTCTATCACCTCTCTCTCAATTTATTAAATATTACTAAATTTATTTCCTTTGATTAATTCAATTTTGATTAGAGAATAATGCATTTGCATGTGAATTTACAAAAATAATCAAAAGTAATTTTTTTTATTTAATCAATATAATTTAGACTTGTAGGATTATTATGAAATATTTTTTTTAATGCTTATTTATGTTGTACTATTTTATATTAACCTTATAATATCAATAAATTTTATTTTAAATTTTGTTTCAATTATTTTTAGTCAATTTTGCTACTATTTATATAATTAAAATACCTTTATTTGTATTTTAATTAATTATGACATCATCACGGTTTGACCTCGGTTCAATCTCGGTTGAACCTCAAAAATCTTGAACCTCTCCCTTTTACGGTTCAATGATCGGTCCGGGTTTCAAAACCTTGACGGCCTCACCATCGTGCCTGCAAGTCCTTCTGCTGATGAAGGTAGTTTCTCATCTACTTCACCTTCGTCCCCTCTCTTACTCATCAGACCCATCCTTCTTCCACCCACGTCGTCACTACCTTAAATTTTTTTTTTAATTGTATAATAACATTTTTTCTTGGGTTTTGGAGGATTGGTGGTTGGGGTGATTCATGGGTTTCAGTGGTAGTGGGTTGGGAGTGAGTTTAAGCGTTGATGGTGGTCGATTAGGGGTGGTGGATCGTTGGCTATGGTGGTTTGTCGGTTTCAATGGTGGTGGATTATGGGTTTTGGTAGATGGTTTTGATATTGATTTTGACATTAATGGGTTTTGATTTTGATTATGATTTTTCAGATTAATTGGTTATGTGGTAGATGATGGTGGCTGGGTTTGTAGTGGCTGGTGGTGGCTAGGTTTATGGTGGTGATTGTGGTTGTTGGTTTTTTGAAAATAGGTTTTTACATGCAATACCAAACACTAAAAATATTTTTCTAGCAAATTTTCCAAAACACAAACAAACAATTGAAAATATTTTCTTTTTCATAAAATATTTTCAGTTGAAAATATTTTACACTCGGAAAACATTTTACATAGAACCAAATGCAGTCTAAGAATTAAGGAAAATGGAAATTAAAAAAAAAAACAGAAAAATTAAATAAAAGAAACCAGTGAGTCTTGATAAAGTAAAAAAAAAAAAAAAAAAAGTTGGAATGTGGTCTTGAGTGAAATATCAAAGTGGACTAAGAAGTTTTTTTTTTTTCTAATTTTAATTTTTGAATAAGTTTGTTTTGAAGACATGGATTAGTAGGATCGTGCCCTATTTTGTAAGCATTTTAAGTAGAGTTTGAGATATATTTTTACCAGATTGTCCTCAAGTTTTTTTCATATTAAAAGTAAGGTTTAGGGATATTTCTGAATTATATAAAAGTCCAGTCCAAAGAGAGGAATCTTCTTATAAATAGTATAGATATAAAATAAAAAAAAAAATTGCATGAATTGATACAAATACTTTTCAAAAATAAACTATCATCTCCCAAGTTTGAGATCAAGTGCAATAACTCTCATTGGCTGAGATTGAGAATTTAAAAAGAAACTTTCAATCTTAATTATTGAATAAAAAAATGAGAAAAAATAAATAAGTTAAAATAAAAAAATAAAAACAGTAAAAAAATTTTATGAGTAAAGAGGGAGTAATTGCGCTTCATCCAAATCCCCTTGGCAAAGGCTGTCCATCCTAACCCGGAACCCGACCCACCTGCCCAAACCATCCAACCCAGACCGAAACCCACCCAACTCACCTCCGGCGAAAGTTGGCGGTGGATTTCATTTTCAAAACCCAAATCCGGCGAGTCAGTTGGTGGGTCTTCACATGAAAAACAAAGTCCAATCGACTCGACTGGACTCCTCCTCTCTCCAAACGCAACTCCGACCAGATCTTGATGAGGTCTGTCAAGATTCGGCCAGATTTCGACTAGATTTGTCGAGATCTAGCCAGATTTCAACGAGATCAGTCGAAATTTGGCAAGATTTCGACAAGATCCATTGAGATCTCCACCGCCGACATCGAGATCTCCACCATTGAGATCCATCAGTTTCAACCAAAAACAAATCGCTGCTGAATCGAACTAAAGCCGACTCGACCCATAGTTTCCGTTGGTTGACAACGAGTTAGCTTCTCTGCCACCCAAATCTGGCGAGTTGGTTTCGGGTTAGGCACAAACCTAACCCAAACCGACTCGTGGATAGGCCTACCCTTGGCGTAACACCGTTAAAAGTCACTATCAAAAATTGATAAATTTATACTTTTTACCATCACTTTCCAATTGAAATAATCATTTACCCTCCAAAACCATCGTATGGTTGCTTCTATGACCGAAACCTAGTCCCTCTCTCTCGCACCCTTATGATTGAACCCCTTTTTTTTCTTCTCCCTTTTCTTTGATTTTGATTTCCCCCCCTCGGTCTCCAATCTCCATTGAGAGTTGAGGTGTGAGTTTCCGTTTTATGATGTAGGTTTGGTGGATGGTGGCAGATTTTGAAAGGTGTTTGAATGAGTTTGATGTGTAAATAGATGTGATTCCAAAGCTGGTGGTTGATCAAACACGGAGGGGTAAATCAGGTTGGTTCAGCCATTGGCATATCGGGTATGCAAGCTTGGATGAGTTGGTGAATTAGATATTTGGGTTTTTCTTGAATTTTAGGTGATTGTTACTCGATGATTATAGGAATTCAAAATTGGAATCACACCTTCCCATGCATGTGGTATTGAAATTTATTCAAGTCTCTAATTAACATATATGCTTATGCTACGGCAGAACAAGTGGGTTGGTAGCCAGAGGCTGTTTTGGGACAGATTTGAATAACCAGTGTAGAAAATATACAATAAGTTTCCCGTAGAGCTACATGGAGATTGGAGAGGAAGGTGTACTATGCCAAGGAGAAGAATAATTGGGTGGTAAACGAAAGAAGCTAGATTTGTCACAAATCCTAAATAAATCATCTTTCATTACTGACTTTTAAGAATGCTTAAGGGAGAAAGTGTAGTTTTATTTTGGAAGAAGGAAAGTAAGGTCTGTACCGTCCAAAACAATAAGGAAAGTTAGTGCAATTTTAGCAACTTTTTTTTTTTTTTGAGGGAAAGTAATTTTACTAACCTCCCAGTGCAATTTTCCAAATGTTAATAAGATGTTCCTGTAATAAAAGCTTATAGCACAAATAGTATTATTATACTACTAGACTCATCATATGCACTTTGCGCGCGCAATAAGACTTTTTTTTTTATTTTTTTTATTCAGTGAAATACTTCCTCTGTTTCAGTTTATTTGTCCTCCATTCCATTTTGTGATGTCCCAAAATATTGTACTGTTTCTAAAATCAGAAATCATTAATTTACTAATATTCTTATTATACTCCCTACTTTATTTCCAAAACAATTTGAAAAGAAAACCAACAAATATTTAAAATATCAAACTAATTGGACACCTTTTTAGTTGCTTCATTAAGAATAACTCTTCAAAAAAAATAATTGATCAAAGCTTTGATCAATCTTACACGCCATTCTCCCTTTTTTTTTCTTTTTTCTTTTTCTCTGATGGGATCTTACACTCCATTCTCTCCAAATTAATGAAACCTCCCCCACCCCCCCCCCCCCCCCAAAAAAAAAAAAGAAAAAAAAAAATCTAAACAATCCACTCATCTTACTTTGTCTTTAACAACTATCAAGTCACTCATCTTACTTTGTTTGGAAAAGACAAGAATTGAAGAGAGGAATACTCTTGATCTATTTACGTATGAGAATTTTATAGGCAATGAAATATTAAAAAAAAAATTCTAAATTTACACAATTACTAATGTAGTTGTGTAAATATAAATTGTTACTATAACTTGCTATCTCAATATTTTAATATTTTCTCTCTCACATCTACAGCTCTCATCAGACCCTCACTCTCTCCCTCTTGTTCTTTCCAAGAGATCCTCTGCAACCCAGCCCCTCCTATATCCAAATACAAAATCCCATCCACCCACCACCACTACCACCACCACCACTTAAACTCGTTACAACAATGGAAAATCAACGCAAAATACAAACCTAAAATTGACGAAAAATTAAACCATTAACGGTAGATCCATAACCCAAACCCAATGGAGAAAGAAAGATTTGAGAGGAGAAAGTGCGGAAAGAGAGAGATCAGAGAGGAGAAAGAGAGCTAAGAGCATCTCCAGCAAATTCTTCAAATTTTTGTACTGTTTAGAGAATGAACAGTGACTTTTATCCACTTTTTCAAATACATTTTTCAACAAATTTTCTATCCTATTTTTTTTCTCATTTAAATATTATTTCTTCATTTATTCTTTATTCTTTTTTTTATTCTTTTTTTAACGACTACATATCTTCCAACATTTTTTTATTTAATACCTGATTATTATAATAGAAAAAAAAAACATTTGAAGGATGTACAATAACCCATCAGATTTGATAAGCTACTATTCATGAGCCAAAAAAAATTCAAAGTTTAGAGAATCTATTGGTGACCATTTTTTTGGTTTCATTCTCTATTATAGAGAATATTTTGCTCTTAGCTACACCATTGGAGATGCTCTAAGAGATTTGATAGGAGAAAGAAATATAAGAAATTGAAAGGAGAAAGAGGGTTTGAGAAGAAAGAGATGAGAGAGATGACAAAAATAATATTTAAAAAAAGAATAAATATGAGTATTTAAATAAAATGAAAGGTAGAATAGAATTTCAAAAAACAGTAGAATAGTGTTTTTGTAAAAGTAAGCGCGTAAAAAGGAAAAATAGGATTTTCTTGTTAAAAAAGGTAGAAAAATTCAGACAACCTGACATAAGAACTTTACCATGTTAATATTCCTTTATTAATTAAATAGCCGTTAATTGAAGTGAATGGAAAGTAACACACTAGTGGGCATTTGTGAAAGAGGCATGATCTTTCTGCCGGGCAAACACTCTTTGGACACGTGCAGGCAAGAGCCAGGATTTTAAGGAAGGGGTCGAAGTAATAAAATTAATTTACGAAAATCTAAATAAGCATCTATTTAGTATTAACCATTTAATCATAGAACAATGAGTTAGCAATGCGGGCAATTGTGACAATCTTATTATGTTAAGTCGATGTGACATTTTATTTTTGCAAATATCTGGTGGATTTTAGAAGTAGACATTATAGGTTGAAGTTATCAAAAAATAAAAATTATTTTTCTTTGTCTTTCAAATTCTAAACTAAAAGACAAAACTCAACAAGCTATATTAATTAGGATAAAGTTTAACTACAAAATTGGTTGTACTTTTAAGCTATAACTTTATTCAATAAAATAAAAATTATAATATATTTTGAAAATCTAACCGATGAATTGCATATTTTTTATTCTCTTAATACACATGTCAAATTTTGTGTTAATCGGATATTATTTACTATTTGTTCTATAAGCTTATATTTTATATATAATTTTAAATTACAAAAACTTGTAATTTAAACAATTTATTTATAATATAGCTATTGATCTTTAATTTTCTAAAAATTTTGCAAGCATGAAGATTATAAGAAGAAGATGTAATCCAATGGTGGATTCGTCAAAATTCACCTATAATAAAAAGAAATTTAGTAAGATTGTAACTTTAGGCTACAAACAATTTTGTAACTAAATTTTGTCTAACTAATTATTCAACTACACACAACACTCATCCAGAACATAGCCATGTAGCATTGCCCCACACCCATTGGGAACGTTCACTTAGCACTCTAAATACATGACGCACTACTCATTGCACCCATTAACCATACAAATGCTAGCACTAACTTTACCATTATTTTTTCTTTCTTTCTTGATTGAATAAGACTTTCATCTCCCCTCCCTCACTTAGGGTCCGTTCGGTTGGAAGAGTGGAAAAGTGGAAGGATGGAAAATTATGGGAAGATGGAAAAGTGGGAGGATGGAAAATATTTAGTTTTCCCTCTTGTGTGTTCGGTTGGAAGAGTGGAAAAGTGGGAGGATAGAAAACTCTTGTGTTCAGTTGGAGAGAAAAGGGAAGGATAGAAAATGTAATTTATATAAATTGATTATTATATTATTGTTACATAATATGTAAGAAATAGATTTATTTCTATTAATTAAATAATATAAAATTTATCACATCATATATATAAATTTATATTATTACAATGTAAAAATTAGATTAAATCACGTTGAAAACAACATTTAGTAACATTGAAAAGGAAAAAAAAAAAAAAAATATATATATATATATATATTACTGTTCTGTAACGTTGAAAAGAATAAAAAAAAAGAACGTTACTGAACTGAGTTCGGTAACGTTGAAAAAAAAAAAACATCAACAACATTACTGTTCAGTAACGTTGAAAAGAATAAAAAAAAAAAAAACAATGTTACTGAAAGTAACATTGAACAGAAAAAAAAATATTCAGGTAACGTTGAGAAAAAGAAAAAGAAAAAAAAAAAGGAGAAAGTTGAAAAAAAAAAAAGGTGGGAAGAGGGTATTTTTGTAAAAGTGTTACTATAGAACTTTTCTCTCCAGATTTTCCTTCTGATTTGGAAAGAAAAAAAAAAGTGGGCCCGAAGAGAAAACTTTCTCTTCAGTTTTTCATCCTTTTTATTTTCCTTCCCCAAACGAACAGTAAAAACAATATTTTCTATCTTATTTTCTTCCCTATGTTTTCCATCCTCTCTGTTTTCACTCCAAACGAACGGAGCCTTAGAACATAAAGTAGAACACTATGTGAGATAAAGGATTTTCATTCTAAATTTTGCATGCAACTTCTTGTGTATTAGCTATCATGCCACATTTTTTTTTTATGGATATCGTGCCGCATATTAGTTTTATGTATAGCTGTCTTGTTTGAATAAAACCTTATTGCAATAAAAGCTTATAGCAGAAATAGTATTATTAAAAACTTAAAATTTATCAATAAAAGTAAGATGCAACCCGTATTTATAACCTAGTTAATTAAAAAAATCACTATTTTTTTATGTTTAAAGAAACTTCATTTTTCCCATAAAAACATAAAAGTAAAAAACTTCATTTTCCCTTTAAAAAAAAAAAACAAAACAAAAATCCTTTTTAGAATCCCGCTTCTCTTCTATTCGGGATAGAAAAGACAAACATGTGGCAGGATCATAATGTGACTTTGTAATGAATTTATCTTTAGGTGACTCTTGCCCCACATTACTTGCCAAGTTGCCATGCCACTATCTTTAAATAAAAATTTTGGTCATTTCGTCAAATGAAATAACAATAATATAGCCATATAGGTACCTAACTTAAGCAATGTTTAGATTTTTCAAAAATAATATCTCTTTAAATAGAATTTCTGTGATCTTTATTGAAGAAGAAAATATGAGTATATGTTACAATGAGAGGCTCTGTTTCGTTATTTAGAAAACAGAGCAACCAAAAATGAGAAACTAACACTTACAACGAATTCTCTGCACAAGCAATTGAATTAGAACACGTGTCTAACAAAATAACAACTTGAGCTAAATGAAAATTGATCACGAGCGTCACTTAACAAAATAACAACTTTTACGGCATGTTTTGAGTCTGTACTTCGTCACTGTTTGAGGTCTGGGCCTTGTTGTATTAGGAATGTACGACACCGTTTTCGGCATCTCTTTTTAACAAGTTTGCTGAAGGAGTTAATTAATTGCTGTTGCAGGTTGTGTTCCCCAACTTGGAAAAGTTGGAACTGTCCTGTATAGACTCCGAAGAGATACTACTACAGAACCAACATTGGGCAAGCTCCTCTTTCAAATTAACAAACATACAAACAGACTCAAGATTTCAAAATTTGTGTAACTTGAAGGTGATAGGCTCTGCCAATTTAAAATACCTATTCTCTTCTTCTACAGCGAGATCTATGTTTCAGCTCAAATTTCTTGACATTGAGGAGTGTAAGGTAATGGAAGAGATACTACTCATAGAAGATTTAGGACAAGAACAAACAAGTCCAATGGTCTTTTTCCCTCAACTGGAATGCCTATTTCTAAAAGATCTTCCCGTCCTCAAAAGATTTTGCGCAGGAAGCAATGTCAGATTTCCAAACTTGAAGCGTTTGCAGATAGAACAATGCCCTAAACTGGAGTCATTCATATTCAAACCTGTTAGTTCAAGCATGACATTGAGCATAGAACTTAAGGAAATGAATTCAGAGGAGATCTCTCATACTGCCATGCAACCTCTCTTCAATGAAAAGGTAATTCTATTTTTATTATCCCCTGCTTTACTTTGTATATATCTTATTTTCTATTGTGCGAGTTATTATGATTAGGTATGTCATGAACACACACAGGATGAACTTGCAGGTTGCATTCCCTAGTTTGGAAACATTGACAATCTTGCACATAGAGAACTTGAAAATCATACGGCATGATCAATTAGCTGAAAATCATATGGCATGCTCAAACAAATACAAATTAGCCCAATAACCCAAATCAAAAGTTTAATAGTGACTTTTTAAGTTGTGTTTTCAAGAGGCATATTTCTAAAATCGCTATATATATATATATATATATATATTTTTTTTTTTTTTCTTCTAAAAAAATTCACATTTTCAAATAGTTAGAATGTTAGTACTTGCTTTAGTCTTTAGCTGAATTTGTTGATTTTATATGATACATTTTGTACACATGCATATGCACAAAGTAATATATGACTACTTTATTGAACATGATTAATATAATGGTTGAATATATTGAATGAACTTATAGTTTACCCTTTATTCATTTGCTAGCACTATGAACAAATTCCGTATAAGGAAATCACTTATATTGCAAGATTCACCTTCTAACCAAATTTGTATTGACTTGAATAATCTTCTTTCAAATCTCAGGCTATGAGAAAATGTTTAGTCATTTCATCCTAATGATCATGATGAATTAAGAAGAGCATATTTGCAAATAGATTCTTGTCAACCTCTTGGCCATGTTTCCTTAAAAATAAAAAAATCACTACCTTCTACTTTAATATTATTATTCATCTTTCCCTTCATCTTCCTTTGTTTGTCTCTTCTTATCCATTCTTTCTTATTATAAAATTTTCACTCTTTTCCATTTTTTGCATAGTTTTCTCTCACAAAAAGGTTCTCTCTCTCTCTCTCTCTCTCAATGTTTTGGTGGATTTTTATCTTTTATTGCATCTCTGCTTTAAGTTGATAAATTTTTGTGTTTTTAAGAACTCTAATTTAAGTTGATACAATTTAGTTTTGTTTTTTAAGTTGTTATTATTATTATTATTATTATTATTATTATTATTATTTACTTCACATATATCTTATTTTCTATTATGTGAGTTACTATGATTAGTTATATTATTAACACGCACGAAGATGGACTTGCAGGTTGCATTCCCTAGTTTGGAAACATTGACAATCATGCACATGGAGAACTTGAAAATCATATGGCACAATCAATTAGCTGAAGATTCCTTTTTCAAGCTTCAATCTCTATTTGTTGAATACTGTGAAAATCTTGTGAACATCTTTGAATCTAATATGCTGACAAGATTCCAAAGTCTAGAGAGCCTTAAAGTAGCTTATTGTGGTTCACTACAAGAAGTGTTTGAACTTCAAAGGCACAATGTTAGAGAATCACATGCTGTGACAGCCATTTCGTTGAAAAGTTTGATATTGCATCGTCTACCGAAAATGAAGCAGGTATGGAATAAGGACCCCCAAGGAATTTTCAGCTTTCAAAATCTACGAGAAATAAGTGCTTGGGAGTGTGAGAGTCTGCAAAGTTTGTTCCCAGCATCTGTGGCTACATTTCTCATGGAATTGGAGGATCTTCGGATAGACGATTGTGGAGTGGAGGAAATTGTTTCACGTGAAGAAATTGCAGAACCAGCAGCAAGATTTGTTTTCCCTAAAGTAACTCTCCTAATGCTTCGTAAATTGCCAAAGCTCATTTGGTTTTGCCGAGGGGTGCATACTTCAGAGTGGCCGTTATTGAAAACCTTGGAGGTGTCTGGATCTAATGAAATTCAGATATTTGCTTCAAAAAATTATAGAATCCAAGAACAAGATGAACAAAGTCAACTAGAGACATCCATTCAACAACCACTTTTCTTGGTTGAAGAGGTAAGAGACTAATGGTATTACATAAATTATAGCTGATCCCTCTCAAAAAAGAAAAACTGGTCCCAAATTTGAAATTTATTATTCATTTAATTACATTTATTTTTTAATAATTTGATTAAATTATGTATATTTTTAGAAAAATGCTACGTACACAATATTTTCACTACAAATTCTAAATATTATTGGTTGTTATGACTAGGCAAAAAATCAATTTAAGTTATAGATTCAAATTAGAACCAATAGCAACTTATCACCTATAATTTGTTATAAAAATGTTGTGAACATAACACCTCTCATATTTTTGTGATAAAAAATATATATATGTATACCTTGTTTTAATAAAATCTTATTGTAATAAAAGCTTATAGCACAAATGGTATCATAAAAACATTAAAAATTAAGAAGAGCATATTTACAAAGAGATTCTTGTCAACCTCTGGGCCATGTTTCCTTAAAAAATAAAAAATAAAAAATTAGTAGAGCATTGCATCTATTTTATTTATTTATTATTTGAGAAGGAAGCATTTCGTCCATTTAATCCTAATTAGTTTAAAGAATACAAAAATTACTAGGAAAAGATCATAAATAAAGGAAGATGCATTTTTTTTTTTTATATTGTTACTTATTTAGGCAAGATATTAGTAATTGAATAGATGAATAGTTTAATGATTACTTGGTTGTATACATTAAAAAAGATGTAGATGATAACATTAACAGTGAAGCTATCAAACAACGATTTCAAATTTTTTTTTGTGATTTTGATATATTCAAAAAAAATTTTATTATTTTTTAATTTAAAATTTTTAATAACCACCTGAAAAAAAATTCCTAAAACTATCTCTAAAAACCGTAAATACATTTTTCATTTAAACATAGAATTCATTGGTATATTTATTCAGTTTATATCTTGTCTTGCATTACGTTTATTATTGTTTCCAAAATCAAGAACTCATGGTATGGGTCCCGCAGGTTGCATTCCCCAATTTGGAGTCATTGATAATCTCCCATATGCCTAACTTGAAAATTATATGGCATGACAAATTTGCCCCTAGCTCTTTTAGAAAGCTTCAGTTAATGAATGTTCGATTCTGTGAAAGTCTTATGAACATCTTCCAAGTTAATATGTTGTCAAGGTTACAGAGCTTGGAGTCTCTTGTAGTAGATGATTGTGGTTCGCTACAAGAAATATTTGAACTAGAAGGGGAAGAAGTTACGGAAACACGAGCAGTAACAGTGACTCAGTTGAAAAAATTATTTATGCGTCGTCTACCGAAGTTGAAGCGTATATGGAGTAAGGACCCCCATGGAACTTTCTCCTTTCAAAATCTACAACAAATAAGAGTTCGGGGGTGTGAGAGTTTGATGACTTTGTTTCCAACCTCAGTGGCCATATGTCTCAAGCAATTGGACGATCTTCGAATAGTCAAATGTGGGATCGAGGAAATTATTGAACAGGAAGAAGGTGCAAAAGAAGATGCGAGGTTCGTGTTCCCTAAATTGACTGTCTTGATACTTCGACAATTGCCAAATCTCAAGTGGTTTTACCGGGGGGTGCATACTTCCAAATGGCCGTTATTGAAAACCTTGGTGGTGTCTGGATCTAATGAAATTCAGATATTTGCTTCAAAAAATTATAGAATCCAAGAACAAGATGAACAAAGTCAACTAGAGACATCCATTCAACAACCACTTTTCTTGGTTGAAGAGGTAAGAGACTAATGGTATTACATTAATTATAGCTGATCCCTCTCAAAAAAGAAAAACTGGTCCCAAATTTGAAATTTATTATTCATTTAATTACATTTAGTTTTTAGTAATTTGATTAAATTATGTATATTTTTAAAAAAATGCTACGTACACAATATTTGCACTACAAATTCTAAATATTATTGGTTGTTATGACTAGGCAAAAAATCAATTTAAGTTATAGATTCAAATTAGAACTAATAGCAACTAATCACCTATAATTTGTTATAAAAATATTGTAAACATAACACCTCTCATATTTTTGTGATAAAAAATATGTATATGTATACCTTGTTTTAATAAAATCTTATTGTAATAAAAGCTTATAGCACAAATGGTATTATAAAAACATTAAAAATTAATTAATAAAAGTAAGACGCAACCCATATTTATAACCTAGCTATTTGGCAGGATCATAATGTGCTATTGTAATGAATTTATCTTTTGATGGCTCTTTCCTCACATTTTTTGCCAAGTTGCCTCAAATGAAATAGCAATAATATAGGAACCTAGCCTATGCAATGTTTAGGTTTGTCAAAAATTCTGTCTCTTTAAATTGTGATCTTCATTGAAGAAGAAAATGTGAGTATATGTTACAATGAGAGGCTCTGTTTCTTTATGTAGTAAACAGAGCAATCAGAAATTAGAAACTTTTTTTTTTTTTTTGATGAAAAAAATGAGAAACTAATATCAAAAGTTTAACTAATCTAGTCGTAAAGAGAATTTACTGCTTCCTAATTACTTACAATGAATTCTCCATGCAACCTCTCTTCAATGAAGGGATAATTCTATTTTTATAATCCCCTGTTTTACTTAGTATATATCTTATTTTCTATTATGTGAGTTACTATGATTAGTTATTTTATTAACACACATGGGATGGACTTGCAGGTTGCATTCCCTAGTTTGGAAACATTGCGTTTGAATATGTGTGTGTTGGAAGACATAGCTATGATTGGAGAGCTGAGAAATTTAGAAATTCTTAGCCTTCTTCACTCCAATGTTAGACAGTTGCCGGGAGAAACAGGGCTTTTGACTCGTTTACGGATTTTAAATTTAAGCAATTGTACCAAACTTAAAGTGATTCCACCAAATGTCCTATCATGTTTGATACAATTAGAAGAGCTATATGTCGGCAATAGCTTCACTCTGTGGGACGTTGAAGGACTCAACAATGAAAGAGCTAGCCTTGCAGAGCTAAAGCATTTGTCACAGTTGACTACTTTAGAAGTGCACATTCCAGATGCCAACATGTTGCCAAAAGATCTGTTATTCGAGAAGTTGCAAAGATACAAAATATTCCTAGGAGATGTGTGGGATTGGTCTGATAAACATGAAAACTCAAGAGCACTAAAACTCAAGTTGAATACAAGCTTTCATTTGGAGAGGGGGATTAAAATGTTGTTGAATGGTATTGAAAATCTGTGTTTGGATGAGTTAAAGGGTGTTAAGAGCGTCATCTATGAATTAGATATGACAGGCTTCCAACAACTGAAGCATCTCCATGTCCAAAACAATGTCGAGATCAAGTACATCATCGACTCGAGAGGGATTCTTATCTCTAATGTTGTTTTTCCTGTCTTGGAGATACTCTCTCTCAAAAACATGATCAACTTGGAAGAAATATGTCATGGACAAATTCCCTTGAAATCCTTTGGTAACTTAAGCATTGTGAAAGTGGAACATTGTGAGAAACTAAAGTTTATCTTCTCATCATCCATAGCAAAAAGCCTTTCACAACTTCAAACATTAGAGATAAGAGAATGCAGCATCATGGGTGCAATAGCCGAAAAAGAAGAGGGCAGAACAGAAGACAGAGATATGACCTTGTTCCCTCAATTGCGTTACTTAGTACTACATTGTCTTCCAAAGCTCATGAGCTTCTTAAGTACACAAAATTCAGACATAATTGATGCTGGAGAAGTCATTCCTGAAAGCGAACAGGTACATTAAAGTTTATGAATTAAAAGGTTGCTAGTCCAATTTGTCTGTAGTAAATAACCGAATTAAAATCAATTTGGGATATGTATACCAAAGTAATTAATATTTATTATTTTAGAGTAATGCTCCCTTTTCACACAGCAGTGGGTAAATTCAAAATAATTGAGGTTCACTATTTATGTGAGGGAAAAATTAATCCTAGACCATTAAATAATTTTTTCTTATACTAGCATAAGCAGATTTTTTTTTCCATAACCTAACGGAACTATTCTTTGCACAATTGCACCTTCCAAACGTAACGCTCTAAAAAAAATCCTGGACCATTAGAAACATGGCAATGCTGATAGTCTCTATTATCAATTGTTTTTTGAGAATGTATTATCAATTGTTTTTTTTTTTTTTTTTTTGATAATTGTATTATCAATTGTTAATTGAAGTAAATGGGAAGCAACATATCAGTGGGCACTTGTGACACACATATCCTTTCTCATGCGTAAATAATTCATGGACACATGAGAGAGACATGTGCCTCAAGTGAGGTTATAGGCTTATAGCTAAAGAATATTAGTTGGGTAAGAAAGGCTACGTCTGTCACACAATTAATAACTTGTGTCCTACTTTATGAAGCTGATTTTTTTATTTTTAAATAATTTTTGTGAAGCTAAATTTAAATGTTGTATCTTTATTAGGACTTGAAAGTTATTAATTGATGAAAACATGGTCACACTTAGTTGATCACCCTAATTATGCAATTAAAAATTATATTGAGACTATAAATGACTATTGAGTTTCAATGTTAATTGTCTGCAAATTTGGGAATACAAATCTTCAAGAGCCCTATAGCTTAATTTCATAGTCTCTTGTGTTTCAATAAAGACGTATTAGTTTTGTGTATAGATCTCAGTTTTAATAAAATCTTCTTGGAATAAAAGCTTATAACACAAATTGTATTGTTAAAAAATTAAAATAATAATAATAAATAAAAGTATCCTGTATTTATAACCTAGATAGTTAAAAAAATCACTATTCTTTCATGTTTTAAGAAACTCTATTTTTAGAATCCCCTCTCTTTCACTCCAAAAAGAAAAAAAAAAAGTGTAGATATGTGACAGGATCATAATGTTCCATTATAATGAATTCATCTTTTGATGACTCTTCCCTCGCATTGCTTGCCAAATTGCCATGCCACTATGTTCAAATAAAAAATTTGGTGATTTCCTCAAATGAAATAACAATAATATACGTACTCACTTATGCACTATTTAGGTTTGTCAAAAATACTCTCTCACTATAAATAGGATTTCTCTGAGAGTATATGTAATTATAATGAGAGGCTTTTTTTTTTTTTTTTGTTAAGACAATGAGAGGCTCTGTTCCTTTATATAGAAAACAGAGTGACCAAAAATTCTTGAGTGAATTAACTGTTGTTGCAGAGGCTCTGTTCCTTCATAAGTCTAACTAATCTAGCAATTTGAGAGAATTAACTGCTTCCTAATTACTTTAACCAATTGAATTAGAACACGTGTCTAATCAAATACTAACAACTTGAGCTAAATTGAAAAAAAAAAAAAATGATCACGCGTGCGTCATTTAAGTTAAAACTCTCTCAAAAAAAAAAAAAAAAAAAAAGAGTACTCCCAAGTTTTTACAACATCGTTTTGAGTCTGGACTTCATCACCGTTCGAGGTCTGGGCCTTGTTGTATTAGGAAAATACGACACCGTTTTCTTCATTTCTTTTAACAAGTTTGCTGAAGTAGATAATTAATTGTTGTTGCAGGTTGTGTTCCCCAACTTGGAAACGTTGGAACTGTCCTCTATACACTCTGAAGAGATACTACTTCACAACGAACATCGGCCAAGCTCCTCTTTCAAATTAACAGACCCAAGATTTCAAAATTTGCGTGACTTGAAGGTGAAAGGCTCTGGTAATTTAAAATACCTATTGTCTTCTTCTACAGCGACATTTATGGTTCAGCTCAAATATCTTCACATTGAGGACTGTAAGGTAATGGAAGAGGTGGTACTCACAGAAGACTTAGGAGAAGAAGATATCATTCCGAAGGTGCTGTTCCCTCAACTGGAAAACCTATTTCTAAAAGATCTTCCCGTCCTCAAAAGATTTTGCATAGGAAGCAATATCAGATTTCCATCCTTGACGGGTATGAAGATAAAACAATGCCCTAAATTGGAGTCATTCATATTCAAACCTGTTAGTTCAGGCATGACATTGAGCAAAGAACTTGAGGAAGTGAATTCAGAAGAGATCTCTCATACTGCCATGCAACCTCTCTTCAATGAAAAGGTAATTCTATTTTTATTATCCCCTATTTTATTTCGTATATATCTTATTTTTTAATATGTGAGTTATTATGATTAGATATGTCAACAACATAGTATGGACTTTCAGGTTGCATTCCCTAGTTTAGAAACACTGAGAATCTTGCACTTGGAAAACTTGAAAATCATATGGCATAATCAATTAGCTGAAAATCATATACTGTTAATTTTTTCCACATAGCAGTGGTTAAATTCTTTACACCTTCCATAGCAATATATATCATGAACCATTAATACCAGTAAAATATTGATAGTCATTTATCTACTGTTAATTGAAGTGTATTGGAAGTAACAAACTAGTGGGTGCTTGTGATAAACACATGACCTTTCTCCTGGTCAAACAATCCTTGGACACGTGAGAGAGACAAGTGCCTCAAGTGAGGTTATTGCCTTATATATAGTTGAAAATTATTTGTATCCAAATTTATGGAGCTAAATTTTGAGTCAGTTTGACTTTTTCTTTTTGCCTAATTTTTTTCAACTTTTTTTTTTAATAAATAATCTAACTTTTAATTTTTCAAAAAATAAGCTTACTTTTTGGTTTTTTGTCACACATTTAACTTACTAAAAACTATATATATATATATATATATATATTATAAACACTACGATAATAAGCTACCAAAAAATAAGAGGTTATGAATCTTTTTCCTGCGTGATATTCTGAATATTATTTCTGTCGTGTTGGAAGAAGTGAATGGGGGGTCTTCGAAGCATTGTTATTGAATCCAAGTGTTTTCAGTTAGTGGCTGAGGAAGGGGGGAGATATTTTTTGTTAAGGATTTATGAGAGGAGTAAATTCTGTATGAGATCAGTCTTCATGGGTAAGACTATTGCTCAGTGGTTGATGAAGAATTTAGAATACTTTGTGGTTGAGGCTAGTCCCAAACTGTTTTTTTCTCTCAAGGATAGTGACTCTGCTTATACGCTTCAATGTAGCACCAATTCTTTTGGTCAGTTTCTTCTGTTGACTGAACTCAAGGTTGGAGGATACAGGAGGTCGGTTATCATCCCTGTTGGCAAAGATAAGAATGGTTGGAGGGTTTTTGGACTGGAACTTAGAAAGATATTGAATCCTTCCCATTATGCGGAGGGTGGAATGGGTCGTCCAACTTTTTCTCCTCAGGTGCTTAAGCCTTCTGTGGAGGCTCAAAATCATAGAACTTATGTTGAAGTTGTGCAAGTTTCTTATGGAAGAGCTGTGGCTAGGAAGCTGCCTAAGCAGCTTGTTTCCACTGTCAAGGAGAAAATGGTGGTGAAACCAGGACTTACTGGTGCCAAGGTGGGAGGTTTACCGGTGGGCAAGCCAGCTAAGTTGGTGGTGGGAGGAGGGGATAGGAGGCAGTTGTGCATTAAAGAGAAATCTGAGGTAGGTGAGCAAAATCAGGTAGGGATACGTTTCCCTTGTTTGAATTCAAAAGCTCATTGGAAGGAGAGAGGTGTATGAAGACCATGCTGGACAGGGAGTGGTCTTTTCGTGGAGGTTGATGGGATAGGGAGGAGACGTGTTTTCTGGGGAAGAAAGAAAGGGGGAAATCAGAAATTGAGGTGGGTTTCTCGGGCTGAAAAGGATCAGTGCAAGGGTGTCCTGGGCTTGGGCCCTAACAAAATGGCAACCCAATTGCCAATTAATGAATCTGTGATTTGGTCAGGCCCAGTAGGGACAAGCCCATCAACTTTTGAGCATGGGGAGTGTTCCGTTAGTGTAGAAAAGTCTCATTTCTCCGTCGGGTTTCTTGATGAGGTTGGGGAGAGTCCTGAGGCGAGCTCGCCAAGCCCAGTGACGAGCTCGCGAAGCCCTGAGCTGCAGGCGCAACGGTGGCGCGACGGCTCGGGTTGCAGCTGTGGCTCAGCAGTGGCTCCGGCGACTCCGGCGGCCCCTGATTTGCCGGCACCGGTGACGCAACGGCCAGGGTTGCAGGTGGGCTCGCGTCATCGGAGCTGTGGGTTGCTGTTTGGGGGGTCGGGGTGCATCGGATCTCCACCGGTGGTGTTTTTCAGGCTCAGTTCTGAATGGAACTATGTCCTAGGCTCCATTTCTTTGGTGGGTGGGATGTGTTTTGAAGGTAAGAGGACGTTGGCTCTCGGGTTTGTGCCGCGGTGGGCTGGTTTTTTTCCACCCGATCTTTCTTTGGAGATGGTGCAAGATGAAGCTCTGGGCCTTGGGGTGTTGGGTCAGGAGGTTATTCCTTCTCTTTGTTATGATTTTTCCAGCTATTCTAGGGAGGTCATGATAGTGGAGGAAGCAATTGATTCTGGTGAATCAGATTTGGCAGTTGGTTTTCCTCTACAAACCATTGTTCCGGGGGGCTCGAATTATTTGGCAGAGTTGGAGGAGGTCAATGAGGTTATGAGTATGGAGTCCAAGTCTGATATTTCCGGGTGGGTGAAACACAGAATTCCTGGTTTCAGTAAATTGGTTGGGTTGTCAATGTCTAGGCATGAGAAGTTGTGCATTGCCCTTTTACAGAGGCTTGAATCTGAGATGGAGGCAGCCAATGTCCTAAACAGGAGAGTACCGGGTAGAAGCAAAGGGGTTAAGTCAAAAAACAAGGGATGTAAAGAGCTGCAAAACCTGATCTCTTCGGTGAATTACGAGAGAAGATAGTGGTTGGTAGTGTGTTGGTGTCTGTAGTGGGGGATTCCTTAGTGTTTATGAAGCTAAAGATGATTCGTGGAATGTTAGAGGTTTAAATAATCCTCGGAAACGGCTTGTAGTGAAGAATTTGTTGAGAGAGTGGAAGTGTGATGTTGTTTGTTTACAAGAAACGAAGATCGATTGCATGAATTGGCGGTTGGTTCGTAGTCTGTGGGGCTGCCCTTATGTGGATTGGGCGGTGTTGGAGGCTGATAGGACTGCTGGCGGTATTCTGCTTATGTGGGACAAAAGGGTTCTGACGAAGATGGAGGTTATGGTTGGTACTTTCTCAGTGTCGGTTAAGTGGCAAGGGGTGGGGGATGGCTTCATATGGGCGTGCTCCAGTGTTTATGGCCCAAATGATAATGATGTAAGGGGTCACATGTGGGATGAGTTGGCGGGTACTCATCAGGTGTGGAGGACCCCGTGGTGTTGCTTTGGGGATTTTAATATTGTCCGCTTTCCTAGTGAGCGTAGGGGCGAGACTCGCTTGTCCCTGGCTATGGAAAAATTTTCTGAATTTGTTGTGGATATGAACCTGGTTGATTTGCCTTTGGAAGGAGGTAGCTTCACTTGGTTGAGTGGTTCTGATCAACCTGCGATGTCTAGGATTGACAGAGCGTTGGTCTCTCCAGATTGGGAGGACCACTTTCCCGATGTGATTCAAAGGATTTTACCTCGTCCCATCTCTGATCATAGCCCCATTCTCTTGGAGGCGGGGAGGATGGTTAGGGGGAAGAGTCCGTTCAGATTTGAAAATATGTGGTTGAGGACGGAGGGTTTTGTGGATAAAGTTCATTCTTGGTGGAATCAGCACTCCTTTGTAGGCACGCCTAGTTTCGTATTTGCTAAGAAACTTAAGGCCTTGAAAGAAGACATTGTGCAATGGAATCGCCAAGAGTTTGGCAATGTAGAGCGTAGAAGGAGGCAGCTTCTGGAGGAGTTGAAAATTCTAGATGCTAAGGAAGGGGATTTTGGCCTCTCCAGCGGGGAGTATTGTCATAGGGCTGATCTGAGGTCTCAGGTGGAACATCTCCTTTCCTTGGAAGAGATTTCCTGGAGACAAAAGTCAAGGATGTTGTGTATAAAGGAAGGGGACAATAACACCAAGTTTTTTCACAAAATGGCCAATTCCCACAGAAGGTTTAATCACTTGAGGACCCTGGAGGTGGATGGGGTGGTTTTTGAGGATGAGTCGGAGGTGTCTAACCAAATTGTTCAATTTTATAAAAATTTGTACAAAGAGACTGAGGGGTGGAGGCCTTTTGTGGAAGGGTTGGATTTTGACCGCATAAGGGATGAGGAGAAGGTTTGGCTCGAGAGGAATTTTGAGAGAGAGGAGATTCTTCAAGTCGTTTCTGACATGGATGGGGACAAAGCTCCTGGTCCGGATGGGTTTACCATGGCGTTCTATCAACAATGTTGGAGGGTTGTTGAGAAAGATGTCTTAGCGGTCTTTGATGAGTTTTTCCATCATTGTAAGTTCGAAAAATCCCTTAATGCTACCTTCATCACTTTAATTCCTAAGAAGAATGATGCCTCTAATATTAGTGATTTCCGGCCTATTAGTTTGGTGGGGAGTGTATATAAAATCTTGGCTAAGGTCTTGGCAAATCGGTTGAGGGTGGTTTTAGACCAGTTGATCTCTGAGAACCAGAATAGCTTCGTGGGTGGGAGACAAATCCTTGATTCGGTTCTTATTGCGAATGAGTGTGTGGATAGTCGTGGGAAAAGTAGGGCTCCCGGAGTCATCTGCAAGCTTGATATGGAAAAAGCCTACGATCATGTGAATTGGGAGGCTTTGATGCACTTGTTGGATAGGATGGGCTTTGGAGTAAATTGGTGTAAGTGGATTCGTTCTTGCATCTCCACGATTCAGTTCTCTGTCCTGGTGAATGGGTCTCCTGCTGATTTCTTTGGTAGTTCAAGGGGTTTAAGACAAGGTGATCCGCTATCTCCCTTGTTGTTTTTGATTATGATGGAGGTGTTTAGTAGGATGTTGAAAAGAATGGAGGGTGCTGGCTTGATCCGTGGTTTTAGTCTTGAGGGTAGGAGGGATGGTGTGGAAAGTGTTTCTCATCTGTTGTTCGCAGACGACACTATCATGTTCTGTGATGCTGATGTGGAGCAGATTCTCCATATTCGTCTGCTGTTACTCAGTTTTCAGGCGGTTACAGGTCTGAAGGTCAATGTGCTTAAGAGTGAAATGGTTCCAATAGGGGAGGTTGATGATGTTCATGCATTGGCTAGAATCTTGGGTTGTAGGGTTGGTACTTTGCCTATGTCGTACCTTGGAATGCCTCTGGGGGCTTCTCATAATTCCCCTTCAATCTGGAATCCGATCTTGGAAAAAATGGAGCGGAGTTTAGCTGGGTGGAAGAAGTTGTATCTTTCTAAGGGGGGTCGTCTGACGCTCCTTAAGAGTACGCTCTCTAGTCTTCCAACTTACTTTCTGTCGCTTTTCACGATTCCTACTCACGTGGCTAATAAAATTGAAAAGTTGCAGAGGGACTTTCTTTGGGGTGTCGGTAAGTTCCATCTGGTTGGGTGGGATAAAGTTTGTACGCCTATAGCCAATGGCGGCTTGGGTATTAGGAAACTTACTATTTTCAATAAGGCTTTATTGGGAAAGTGGCTGTGGCGGTTTGGGAAGGAAGAGGATCGTTTATGGAGGAGGGTGGTGGTTTCAAAATATGGGGAAGATTGGGGGGGTTGGACTTCTAAGTTGGGTAGGGGAACTCATGGTTGTGGGTTGTGGAGAAGCATTCGTAAGGGGTGGGAGGAATTCCGCAAGCACTATCAGCTGGTTGCTGGGGTGGGGAATAGAGTGAGGTTGTGGCAGGATGTGTGGTATGGGGATCTTTCGTTTCAAGTGGCCTTTCCTAGGTTGTACGGTATCGCTGCTGATAGGGAGGTGACTGTTGAATCGTCTTTACCAAGGCAGGGGGTGGAGGAGACAAGATGCTGGGATGTCCGTTTTATTAGAGATCTTAATGATTGGGAGATGGAAGAAGGGCTGCAGTTCTTTCGTCTTTTGGGAACCAAGACCCCTCCTTTGGGTGTTGGAGATCGTATGAGATGGAAGTTGAAGCCCAATGGGTTTTTTGACACCCGGTCGTTTTATAATAAATTAAGGGCTGCCCCCCCTTTTATTTTCCCTTGGAAAGCCATTTGGAGAGTTACGACTCCCAGGCGAGTTTCTTTTTTTGTTTGGTGTGTTGCTTGGAATAAGATCCTTACGGGTGATAACTTGAGATTGGGGAATCTCGACTTTGTGGATTGGTGTATTTTGTGCCGCCGTTGTGGAGAGACGGTAAACCACTTATTTCTTCATTGTGAGTGGGCTTACCGGTTATGGAGCTTTGTCTTCATAACGTTTGGCATGTGTTGGGTGATTCCTAAGTCGATTACGAATGTGCTTTTTGGCTGGTGGAATTGGTTGGGGAAGCATTCTTCTCAAGTTTGGAACTTGGTTCCATCGTGCATCCTTTGGTGTATTTGGATGGAACGAAACCGGAGGACTTTTGAGGACTTGGACAGCTCTGGGGATCAGTTGCTTGCCACTTTTTGTGGAACTCTTTTCGATTGGTCTCGGGCGTGGGGACTCACGTCTAGTGATTCCCTTCCTTCTTTTCTTTGCTCCCTCTCTCTTTTGTAATTTCTTTGTTGTCTTGTTTTCTTGTGTTTTTCTTCTGTTTTCTTGTACATTTTGGGTTTGCTCTTGGCTTTGCTTAGAGCAGCCTTTCATTTATATACATTTCATCTTACTTATCAAAAAAAAAAATAAGAGGTTACCAAACGAACACTTAAATATTGAAAATTTTAAAACTTATTTTAATCACCCCTATTATTTAATTAAATTTTTTAATGAGACTTTAAATGACTATTAGGTATGGTCTCACCTATTAGCTTTTATGTACATAGCCAAATCCGTTTTAATGGAAAAAATTACTCTAACCTAATCTGAAGTTTACTAAATTTCATTGACTTCTTTCATTATTTTGAATTGTATATAAGCCTTCCTTGAGCACTCGCATCAATGCTAGTATAATAGAAAGAAAATCACATTTTAACCAAGTTCAACCTTCACCCATATTAGACCATGTAAAGTTGTGTAAAAATATATAATCGCTACAGTAACAGTATAAATTTACACTATCATTATTCATTTTGTATTTATTTTTTATTCTTTCTTTGTGTAACCTGAGGATAAAAGAAGAGAAAGGATAATGGCTGTTGTGTGTGAAAAAATATAAACAATTAAAAAAAATCAAGAAAATTGATAATTTAATGAGATGTAGTGTGAAATAGATAATTTGATGTGGGTTATTTTGAAAAGTTAAAATGTAAAATAGAAAAATAGTTTCTTATCTTAAAATAAAAAGAAATTTTTGCACGAACTAATACAAATGCTCTTCAAAATATATTATTGTCTCTTAGAATTGAGATTAGGTGCAATAACTCTCAATGGCTAAGAAGAAACTTCCAAATCTTAACCATTGAATAAAAAAGTTATAAAGTTTAAAAAGTAAAAAAAAAGCAAGAAAAAAAAAAGTAAAGATGGTAAAAATATTTTATGAGTGATGAGGGGGAAATTGCACCTAATTCAAATCCCGTTAGCTTAACTTTGTTAAAACTTAAAAGTCACTATCCATAAATTAATTAATTTATATTTTTTACCATCACTTTCTAATTGAAATTATCATTTACCCTCCAAAGCACATCTTCTGGTTGCTTCTGTCTTCCCCTCTGAGGCTGTGACTAAAATCTAGTCCCGCTCTCTCTCTCTCTCTCTCTCTCTAATCCTTACATTGAAACCCCCCCCACCTTTTTTTATCTTTCCCTTTTTTTTTTTTTTTTTGATTTTCCCACCCTCGAGGATTGAGGTGTGAGCTTTGGTTGTTTGATGTGGGTTTGGTTGATGGTGGTGGATTTCTAGAGGTGTTTGAGTGAGTTTGATGTGTAGATAGATATGATTTCAAAGTTGGTGGATGATTAAACAAGGAGGGGGAAATCAGGTTGGTTCAACCACTAGCATACCGGGTTTACAAGCTTCGACGATTCGGTGAATTAGATACTTGGGTTTTTCTTGAGTTTTAGGTGATTGTTACTTGATGATTATAGGAATTCAAAAATTGGAATCACACTTACCCACGCATGTGGTATTGAAATTTATTCGGGTCTCTTATTAACATATATGCTTATGCTATGGCTGAACAAGTAGGTGGGTAGTTAGAGGCTGTTTTGGACAGATTTAAATAAACAGTGTAGAAAATATTTGATATATTTCTCATAGAGCTATATGGAGAGGAAGGTGTACTGTGCCAAGGAGAAGAACAACTGGGTGGTAAACAAAAGAAGCTAGATTTGTTACAAATCCTAAATAAATCATCTTTCGTTACTGACTTTTAACAATGTTTAAGGGAGAAAGTGTAGTTTATTTTGGAAGAAGGAAAGTATAGTTTGTACAGTCCAAAACAATAAGGAAAGTTAGTGTAATTTTAGTTTTTTTTTTTTTTTTTTTTTTAGGAAAAGTAATGTTAGTAACCTCCCAGTGCAATTTTCCCAATTTTAATAAGATGTTCTTGTAATAAAAGCTTATAGCACAAATAGTGTTATTATACTATAATATTATTACAACAACAAAAATCAAACATTAAAAAAAAATTTAATTTCAAAATTTTTGAACCATCATGAAAATATACACGTGATTTCTCAAAAAATAAAAAATGAAAATATCCATGTGGTGGGCACGTTGGTGTAAGCTGTGACGTATACACAGAGGGTTCCAAATTCAATCCACCATACAATCAGTTATTTTGATTTTTGGGACATATTATGGGTAGGAGAGTGGAATAGTTCGACTAAAGGTTAGGACACCACTTCCTTATATTATAAATAAATAAATAAAATCTCAAAACTATAGGGTTCACTATGGATCTCAAAAAATTTAATATATAAAAATTAAGAGGTAATTAACCTAGTTAAATAATAATAAAAAATCAATATTTTATACTTCATGATTTAAGAAATATTAAGGCTAAATTGCAAACTATACCCTTAAAGTTTGGGAATATTTAGATTTTATACTCTGAAATTTCAAAATTAAGATTTTATTCCCTAAAGTTCTATTCCATTTGCGTTAGTAACCCTTCTGTCCATATTTTCCGTTAAGCGCCACAAAAATTTGTCATGCATGTTTCGTTTGTCCAATATAATAATGTGACATTATTTGTGGTCTAAACAAATTAAAAATGAGATGCCATAATAAAAATAATGTGACATCATTTTATTAGAAAAACTAAATATGAGTGACAAACTTATTGTAGACATTTTTAGTATAAATTTGTTAATGCTTGTCGTTTTAATACCTTTATTAGCTTGTAATCTCACGTATATGCATGGATATACTTAAAAGATACATATTAAGATGCATAGTATAATTCTTACATATATAATTTAAATATTATTGATAATCATTCTTATATTTTTTTTTTAACTCTTTAAAAAGTCTTATAAGAATGTTATTAGGTAGAAAATGTAAATTCTCCATTTTTTAAATATTTTTATGTTCATTAATTCTAGATTCTTTGATTTTTGTACACAATAACTCACTTGAATGGATACTAAAAAATTAACTAAATTAACTCATTTAGCACAAAAATTAAAAATTTTCAATTAGATGGGACATATATGTATATATATATATATATATATATATATATTTATATGTAGATGACTTATAAACTTGAATTGTAGTTCTATAAAAAAGAAAGGCTCATAAATATAAAATCATTCAAAAATTATGTTTTTTATAGTTTACTTTTATTGGACTCCTTATTTTTTTACACGAAATTTACTCATTTGGCACAAAAATTAAAAACCTTATATTAAATGGGATACATGTCGCAAAATTAAACTTTAATTGAAATCTAATTTTACATCGAATGAACTCACCTAGCACAAAAATTTAAAAACTTATATTAGATAAGACACGTGGTGCAAAATTAGACTCTAATTAAATTCTAATTTGAAATCTAATTGGATTGTCTCTCAGTTTTATCTATTATTATATATATATATTTGTATTTTATTATTATTAAATTAATTATAGCATCATCACAATTTGACCTCAGTTGAACTTCGATGCAAATTTTATGACATCAGTACAAATTCTAATTTTATGACATCAGTACAAATTCTAAATGTTAGGTTGTTATTGTTTGTTATGATTGGGCAAAAAAAAAAAAAAAAGTTATAGATTCATGTTAGAACTAATTGCAACTTATCATTTATGATTTATTGTGGACATAGCATCTCTTATATTTTTGTGATAAAAATGTGTATATACATAGCTTGTATTAATAAAATCTTATTGTAATAAAAGCTTATAGCAATGAAATTCTAACAGAGAGAATCTAACAGTGTTTAGCTAGATTGAAGAACAACAAACAATTGTAGAGAGAGAAGAAAAGGGAGAAAGAGAGAGAGATATCAAAGAGAAATTGTATTTGATCTTGCTTAATTACATTCTGGTGCTAGATACAGTATTTATACAAGTAAATCTCCCTAACTGAATAAAACAGAACCCCTGGAATTACGGATTAGATCCATGAAAGGTGGAGTTTGTTGAGTTGGTTGATCACAGCTTCCTAACTGAAAAGCCCACCAATACCAACTGATTCTTGAATCTTCAATAGGACACCGTTTGAGCAATACCAATACATTAGCTATTTACTTGAATGAAACGATGCTTCTGACTGCCTTTTTGTCTGCAGACTCAATGAAAAGGTGTGTTTAGCTTTATCAACTTCAACACATAGCACAAATAGTATTATTAAAACATTAAAAATTAATTAATAAAAGTTAGATGCAACCCGTATTTATAACCTAGCTATTTATCTTTAGATGGCTCCTTCCTCACATTGCTTGCCAAGTTTCCTCAAATGAAAGTTTAGGTTTGTCAAAAATGCTGTCTCTTTAAATAGAATTGTTGTGATCTTTATTGAAGAAGAAAATGTGAGTATATGTTACAATGAGAGGCTCTGTTTTTTTATGTAGTAAACAGAGCAATCAAAAATGAGAAACATTTTTTTTTTTTGATTAAAAAAATTAGAAACTGATATCAAAAGTTTAACTAATCTAGTCTTTTGAGAAACTAACTGCTTCCTAATTACTTACAATGAATTCTCTGTGCAACCTCTCCTCAATGAAGAGGTAATTCTATTTTTATAATCCCCTGTTTTACTTGGTATATATCTTATTTTCTATTTTGTGAGTTACTATGATTAGTTATGTTATTAACACCCATGGGATGGACTTGCAGGTTGCATTCCCTAGTTTGGAAACATTGAAAATCAAGCACATGGAGAACTTGAAAATCATATGGCACGATCAATTAGCTGAAGATTCCTTTTTCAAGCTTCAATCTCTATTTGTTGGATACTGTGAAAATCTTGTGAACATCTTTGAATCTAATATGCTGACAAGATTCCAAAGTCTAGAGAGACTTGAAGTATCTTATTGTGGTTCACTGCAAGAAGTGTTTGAACTTCAAAGGCACGATGTTAGAGAATCACATGCTGTGACAGCCACTCCGTTGAAAATATTGATATTGTATCGTCTACAGAAAATGAAGCAGGTATGGAATAAGGACCCCCAGGGAATTTTCAGCTTTCAAAATCTACAAGAAATAAGTGTTTGGGAATGTGAGAGTTTGAAAAGTTTGTTCCCAGCATCTGTGGCTAGATGTCTCATGCAATTGGAGGATCTTCGGATAGACGATTGTGGAGTGGAGGAAATTGTTTCACGGGAAGAAATTGCAGAAGCAGCAGCAAGATTTGTTTTCCCTAAAGTAACTCACCTTGAACTTCGTACATTGCCAAAGCTCAAGTGGTTTTGCCGAGGGGTGCATACTTCAGAATGGCCATTGCTGAAACAATTGGGGGTGTCTAAATGTGATCAAATTGAGATATTTGCTTCAAAAATTTTGAACTTTCAAGAAACAGTTGAACAGAGCCAACTAGAGACCTCCATTCAACAACCCCTTTTCTTGGTTGAAGAGGTAAGAGACTAATATTTTGGTTTACGAGAAATAATAACTTGTTTGGAGTAGAATTCGTCTCTCACGCAAAAAACAAGTTTCAAACGCGAAGTTCTTAGTAAAGGTCATATATCTATATACCTTCTTTTTTTTTAACGAAATCCTTAATCTATATACTTGCATCAAAATATATGTACCTCCGGTGTGTTTTTTTGGGTCAACGTGTCCAGAAATATGAAAGTACTACAAGTGTCAAATTGTGACAAATTGAAACAATTGGTTGACAAAAACTACTAAATGATGAACATGGTTTTGGAAAAAGGCTTTTCTTGTAAATGACTCTTTCACCACTTTGCATTTGATTTACTAGTACTGTTCGATAGGATTTACGATACAACATTGTTTTTTATTATGTACTTTCTTTGAATTTTAAGTTTCATCTAGATATAATAAGGTTGGACTATATTCTTACCATTAATTTTGGAGACTTCACGGATATATTCCATTTCATTAATAATGCTTTGATTTTATTATAGGGTACATTATTCCCTAACTTGGAGGTTTTGGAATTGGGTGGAAAGTTCAACATGAAGGAGATACTAAGTGACCAACTTTTTGAAGAGTGTCTTTACAAATTAAAAGTCCTTCGTGTGATCGACTATGTTGCTGTTTCTGATTGGATTACTTTTCTTAAAAGATTACACAATTTGGAGGAACTTTTTGTGGAGTCTAGTTCTTGGGAAGAAATATTCCCATATAAAGAACTTTTTGACATGGAAAACCATGCTACAATACTCGCACGACTACGAGAACTAAAGTTGTTTGAACTACCTATGTTGACACATTTGTGGAAAGAAGACACTCAACCAAGCCCAATGTTTCATAATCTAGAAAACCTAGAAGTGTCGATCTGTGACAAATTGAAAAATTTAGTGCCATCCTCGGTATCTTTCCAAAATTTGACAATTCTAGAAATATATAAATGTCATGGATTAATTAATTTAGTTACATCCTCAACAGCCAAAAGTTTGGTACGACTCAAAAAAATGAGTGTAAGTGAATGCGAAAGTATAACAGAAGTCATAACAAGGGAGGGAGGTGAAGCGAGTGAGGTGATTACTCTCACCCAGCTGACATACTTAAAACTTGATTGCTTGCCAAACCTCTCAAGCTTTTGCTCAGAAAGTTATTCCTTCGAGTTCCCATCTTTGGAAGAAGTAATTGTAAGGCAATGCCCTGAGATGAAGACTTTCTCTCATGGAGCTTTAGGGACACCAAAGCTAGAAAGAGTACAAGCAACACAAGAAAATGAATGGCATTGGAAGGCTAACCTGAATACCACCATACATTGGCTCTGGGAGAGCAAATATAGTACCACCACACAATAGTTCTTTTGAGGAAGAGAAAGGGTAAGTATATTATTCAACAAATCTCCTAATATCCCACACCATGTACTTTAATCTTTTTAATGCAATAATGCATGAACATGAGCAACATTTTCACTCTCCCACTAGATAATTATCATAATAGAATTACGTGAACATTGCCAATTTCTAGGAGCAATAAAATCCTTGTAAATTGCATCAAAATTTATCCATCATACATATTATTGTGTCCCTTTGCACTTCATAAGCATACACAAAAATAATGTTATTCAAAAGGATAATTATTTTTCCCTGATGATACTTTGAGTTCAATGGTTACAATGCTTGATGCTTTTCTTCAATATGTTGTTTTCTATCATGCAAGGTTCAGAATTCTGAAGATGGAGATCATCCTAAATATGAAGCAGTGGGAACGTGACTTGTAATTGTAGTTTGTGGTACTTGGAACCATGTTTCTTTCTCTTGAAATCATGTGCTCAGAGGGTTGTCATCCCCATGGTTATGGAAATGTATAGAGTTCATTCATCTTTTGTTTATACTAATATTGTATCATTATTTTCTTGTTTTTCCATGTTTGAAAGAAAAGAAAAAAAAAAAAAAAAAAAAAAGAAGAAAGAAAGTAGCTGCAGTAGCAATAATAATAGAAGTACTACTACTTGTGTGATGCATTTATTTGGAGAGTTATAAACTACCTCTTCTTGGTGCAGAAGGACCATATCGCTATTTGAATGAAGTTATGCTTATTATTTTGATGAGTGTTATAAACTACATGCTATCATTAAGTGTCAAGTTTTTAAGTGTTTGATAGTTTATAATGAAATTCTAGTTGCTTATCCTTTTAAACGTTTCTCTAACTCAGTCATGCATGCTTGTATGCTCACCCGTGCACATAATAGACTCTGAGAGGGAGATAATTTGGGTCCAACACTATAAGGTTGTTATAGACGCAGTTGTATAGATTGACATGTCCAATTTGATCTCCCTTTACTTTTAGCATCGTGGTTACTAAGAACAAATGATCATGCATAAGGTTGTGAAATTTTAGTTAAAGATGGTTAGAAGAAAATATTTAATCTTTATGATTTTAACCATGCATGAGTAAATTATCTTCTCTTCGTAAATTCGTAAACAATTGTATGTAATTGAAATCCAAATCAATATTTTATGGAGCAAGAAAAGAACAAATAGCAACATTGATGACCAAAATAGGAAGAATGCAGTTGTTAAAAAAAAAAAAAAAAAAAAAAACTAAAATAACCATAAATCTCATGAATCAAAGATCCACCAGCCCTATCTAATGAAAGGGTGTAAACTTGCACCCCTAGAGAATTAGAGGCATTTGCACTGATATTTATTGCACTCTTTGTTAAATCCCTCACTGCTCTGTTAATTAGATTTCTAAAGAAGCAAATATAGCAATTCACACATTGGCAAAGTGGCCTTTATTGAACAATGTCTGTGGTTCTTTTGATTTTGGGCAACTTGTATCTGTTATTAGATTGGAGGCTAGTTTGCTCTCCCTATAATTAGTTTTGTTTTTGAATAAAATTTTCTAGTTCATCAGAAATGAAAGGGGTGTAAATTTTATTGAAAGATGGTAATGGAGATCATATTTATATTTCAACATACATGATCAAAATTATCTTCGTTTTATCTTTCCCTACTTACAATAAGTGGGGAGCGGTGATTCAAATCCAGGTTTTACCCAGAGAGAGAGAGAGAGAGAGATTTTAATGCTAGGTACTAATCACAACTTCCTATTCTTATTCGAGTGTTTTCGTATACATTTAGATTTTACATGCTAATGCTCTTTTCTAATTTCTCAAAACTTCCCATAATTTGCAAACTGCTAAAAATAAGGATTCCCTATAAAAATTACAATGAAAAAGTATTTAAAAAATTATCAAAAGCTTCTACTCTTTCAAGTTTTGGCACTCAATGTCTCTTTGATTTAAAGACACGAATGATACAAACACTTTTTTTCACCTGTGTTTTTCTATACAAATTCCATTAAAAAACTTTCAAGGTTTTCCTCAACAAATTCCACCATGCCACTAACAAACTTTCAAGGTCCTACGATTAAGCTTTTTCTGCCCATATATACAATTGGTTCTACAGAGTAACTAATTAAAAATTTAATAAAGCATTAAACATTTTTTCCCTGCAGGGAATACGTTAATAAGATTTATCATTCATGCCATGATTCAATTAGCATGCTGAGTAAATAACCCATAGGATCTGCTGAAGGTCAGGTACTCCACAAACTTTGGTGAAAAAAAATTTTAATTCCTTTGTTCATCTTGGCATGTCCTTCTGTAGAGAAGAATAATACCAACATGACATGCCATCACACTAACCAAGTGCACCCCAAAAAAAACACCTGTCATATAGCACATCAAACCTGGCGTTGAAGCAGGATATATCTCAAGAAACTAGCAAAGTAGCCAAGACCCAAGAGAAAATTCTACAACCGCATGATTAAAAACCACCAAAAGAGCAAAAGCTAAGGCTTATGATTTACAGATTATCAAAGCCAATCAATCAAGAAAAATTTACAGCTGAAAATAGATGCAGCACAATGTAGGAATCTATTAATGCATCCAACAGTGACATAGTAAAATGTCATTGTTTTGGAGACAATTCTTTGCCCTGGATTAAATATTGCTCATCAATCTTTTTTTTTTTTTTTTTTGAACAATTTTTTAAAAGGATACACAATCCCCCACCTGCCAAAATCGTGTATCAGGTAATCCAAGGAAACTCCCCTAGTGGCGGATGAACCTAGGATGTCTGGATCTACAACTCATCCCAAGCTTCCAACCATTAGGCTGCACCCTGACGGGTACTCATCAATCAGTTTTACCCTCCTGTAATCCAATCTCTTGCAAGTAATGTTCAGCTTCCAAGGCTGCCATGCAACCTGCATCATTAAAGAAACCAAGTAAACTAGATAGAGAAGACCTTAATACACATACTGTGAAGAAAGCATAACTTAAAGAGGAACAGGTCTTTTTATTTAAATTTAAAAAGATAACTTAAATTGTTCAATGAAACCCAAATATTGGTGACAGAAAAAGGTTATCGTAACAGTGGTAGATGCCATGACCAATGGAATAATGAAAACCAATTGTAACATGATTTCTAATTTTCCATTCGACTGTTCCAAAAATTGAGAATGAAACAGAAACCACCACCAGCCTCTCTCTTCCCACCTCTCCCCCAAATCTTGGGACCAAAATGAACATTTCAGAAAGACATGTTTTCCCAATAGCAGAATCACTTAGATTGGAGTCAGTAAGCAACAACCTACAGTTATTTATATACCACTACCAATTATTAGTATTATCTCAATTCTTATAGTCAATTACAGAAACTGTCAAATTTTATGCATCCCAATGTAGCTAAATGATGAACACAAAACACTTTCCCACATCAACGTAGTTTTTTTATTTTTTATTCTGTAAATCACATTTAAAAAGACAAAACAACTCAAGCCTAGTCAAGTATCTTGTGATAAGTTCAGTTTGAGAGATTAAAGTCATGCACAGGCTTAATTTACATTTGCGCAAAAATCATACGTATATGTCACTCAATCTCAGGTCACCAAGCACTAAAAAAAGCCAGAGTCCAGCTCACCCTTGAAGTGAACAACACATTTGATCTTATTTTAAGGGGTCAAAAATGGGTGGGCATAATCTAGTTTTAAAATTCACATTTCTGAATACTCCATGTTCTTAAAAGCTAAGTTAGATCAGCATGGGTTTACTCTCAAAAGAATGTGCTTGAATCAAGACTCCAACGGTCATCCAATTGCTTAGAGAGATGGTGATCAAGATTACTTTCTTTGCAACCCTAGAGCACAAGTTTCATCATTTTGATAAAGAAGAACAAAAAAAGTACATGGTTACACAAGGTTAGACTAATTTTGTTTTTAAATCCACAAGCATTGAATGGGCAGGAAACAGAACTTTTTAGAACCTTCTTAACTATATACCTGTTAGGAGGGAGTCAAAAAATAAATCTTAAAATTTCCTTTTGATTATTATCAGTTTCATCGGTAAAGGGCAACTACATTCATTAATGTGTCGCACATGGAAAATACCATAATGCAACAAGCAAGTTAGAGACACTGGCAAATTTAGAAAGCATTAATATTCTCTGTTCTTGCAGTCAGACACTTTATTATCTGGAGGGCAATTTGATCAAGAACAAAGAAACATGTGAACCAGCAACTCACAGTTGAAATATGCTTCTGAGTATGCAGCACAGAAGAGAAGTGAAGCAGGGAATTAAGTTTAGTATTATATCAATGAGATACACATAATTATGACCCAGCAAAAAACAGAAACAGAAACCAACACACCTTATTACCCACACAAAATATATAATCCCTAATAAAATGAAGAAAAGCAGTGCTGCAAACATAAAAATTCTAAAATCGAAATTTAAATGATGAAGGGGGGAGATAGAGGATATTGACAAACCAGTTCCGGCAGCAGTAACGGCCTGCCTATACTTCTTATCCTGGACATCTCCGGCAGCAAAAACTCCATGCACACTAGTCAGGGTGGTCCCTGGCCTTGTGACAACATAGCCACCAGAATCAAGTTCCAGCTGACCATCCAAGAACTTGGTGGCTGGCTCATGCCCTATCGCAAAGAACAATCCCGATACCTTGAGATCTGAAACCTCCCCGCTCAGCACATTCTTCACCTTCAACCCCCCCAAGACCCTATTATTAGTGTTTTCGTCCCCATATGCCCCCACGATCGCCGAGTTCCATAGAACTTGAATCTTAGGATTAGTCAAGGCCCTCTGCTGCATAATTTTTGAAGCCCTAAATGTATCTCTCCTATGGATGATGTACACAATGGACCCATACTTGGTGAGGAATGTGGCCTCCTCCATGGCTGAATCGCCTCCTCCAATTACTGCCAAGGGCTTGTTCCTGAAAATGGGTGCAGCACCATCACACACAGCACAAGCTGATATCCCTCGGTTCCAAAACCCTCCTGGGCCCTCACCAGAGCCTGGGAAGTCTAATCGCTTGGCGACGGCACCCGTTGCCACAATGATAGAATCAGCAATGACAGCCTTAGAATCAGTGAAGACCTTGAAAGGGGTGGTGGAGAAATCCACCTTGTTGACAGTCTCGGTTAGAATCTGAGTGCCAAAGCGGAGTGACTGCTTGCGGCAGCGGTCCATGAGCTCAATGCCATTAATTCCATCTGGAAATCCTGGGAAGTTCTCCACGTCAGTGGTCGTGGTGAGCTGACCACCAGGGGCAATGCCATTGGCCATCCACCCCTCAAGGAGGATGGGTTTCAACTCTGCACGTGATGCATATATGGCAGCGGTGTGGGCAGCTGGGCCACTTCCAATGATGCACAATCTTGTTTTGAGGATATGGAGATCATCCATGGCCAAAGTCGAAGAAATGCCAGTGGCAGAGGAGGTTGCTTGTCCAGGTGTGGAAGTGGGAGCTGCGGTGAGAGCAGCTGAGTTGGAGGCCTTCCGAAAAAACTTGGAACCTCTTCTGAGTAGATTTAAGAGGTTGTTTTTTGGGCAATAACTCATAACTTCTCCTTTCTGCAGTCTCTATTGCTATAAAAGTTGAAAGGCATGGTTTTGAAAACCAAATTGTAAAGAGAACAAAAAAAATAAAAAAAGGAGAGGTTCAAGTTTTTAAGATTGGACCATTAGTATAAAATAATAAAGCATAAACAAGCTAATTAAATTTAGACAACAACAATTCTTTGAAGTACAACGTCTAAACAAACAAATAAATTTCACATAGTAATATTACACATTTAAAAAAGAAGAAAAAAAAAAAAAAAAAACCATTCTACTACAACAACAGCAGTGACAATCACCACCAAGAAGTCAATAAAAACAACCAACAGCCTTGCATGATATAGCACATCAAGAGGAATAACAAACAAACCTAAGAATTAAACAAACTTTGGACATATATAAACAAAAACAGAACGCCCACTAAGTACTTGATTTTCAAAAACAATGTAGTTCAAGTCGCAGCAAACCCTGAAATGAAAAATGAAGAAAAACAAACCAGACACAGTGACACACTTCACAGCAAAGATTGAATAATTTAAACAAATGAAAACAAATTAAATCTAAATTTAGCTAATTCCAGGTTACTTACATATAGTTAAAGATAAAATTAACAGGACCAAATAAAAAACACCAAATTAAGCTTTTTTTTATTATGGATAAACCTAAATTAAGCTTAGAATTGATTAAAGGGCGATTACATATTAACTTTGAATTATAGCACATACCCAGTAAAGAAAATTCCCAAAAGAAAAAAGAATAACCCTCAAATGATCCTAAGTTCTATGCCTTTAACAATGTGGGGTTGCCCTTCTGACGTATTATGGAAATGAATTTGATACACCCCACGTTTTCCTAAAGGTCAAACCTCAAATTAACGAGACACAACAGCTGATAAACAACAAGCTTCAACAAATGAAAACACAAGTGGGTTTTTTTTCCTCTCAAGAGCCCACCTAAGATAATGTAATACACAAACCCAAAAAGATAAAGGAATCCAAAACTAAAGAACCAAGTGAAGAAGATGAAAATGTTTACCTGAATGTCTAGACTTTCCAAGTTTCCAGTGAGCTATTCAGATTGGGGTTATGGAGGAGGAGGGTTGGTGGTTCCTTGACAGAGGCGGAAGAAGAAAGGATAAGCTCATAGGGTTGGTTATCCATATGACTTCTTGTGTTTGCTTTGCTTGAGCGGTAGGTTTGGGCCTTGAGACAGAGGAAAAGAATGAATGCTAATGCTTCTAGGAATACCGAAAGAACTACATAGAACAAAACGGGAATCGCTGGGTGGTGGATGGTGGTGGTTTTTTATTTTTAATAAAGTAATATTAATATATTGAAGGTGGATTTACTGACGGCTTCAGATATTTTATGGTTAATTGAAATTTATTTTTAGTTTAGCTATATTATTATTTTCAGGATTTTTTTTTTCTAAATAACTAAATCCTTCAAACAATCTATATATCTATATATATATATTAAAAACCGAAACCTCTGAAGCTCTCACAATTTTCCACATCATCATTTTAATTTATAATTTTTTTTAATTTTTAAAACTAAATAGTGAGAGAGTCCTAATAGGAGTCATGCTCCTTCCTTTTTCCTCATCATTTTAATTTATAAAAAATTTTAATTTGTTAAACTAAATAGTGAGAGAGTCCTAATAGGAGTTTCTCTCTTTTTTCCTTAATCCTAATAGGAGTCTCTCTTTTGTCATGTGAGTCTTTTTAAAATATAATAGATATAATTGCAGTTGAATATTATGTAAAGTTATCACCATAGAATAGCTCACGTCGAAATGTGTTATGTGAAACCAATGATATGAAAGAAAAAGAATTTTTCTAAATCATTATATTGAAGAAATTAGTTATTTTCATTCATTTTCAAATTATACATTTTTAAAATTTAAGTCATATACCTTTAAGTAAAATAAGTACTTTTAATTTTTAACTATCCCGTGCAACGCACGGGTTAGCGACTAGTTTCATTAATAAGTAAGATTTTGAAATTATTTAGCAATCTAACAAATTGAGTCTGTTAGACTCGATTTTGCTCTTTGAAATCGAGCGAGTTGAAGTCGAGTATCAGTTGGAAATTAAGTGTCTCACACTCGAGTTTCATACTCAAGAGTGAAACACTCGAGTTCCATAGTAGAAACACCAACCTAGAGCAAGGCAGAAACAAACTTCCCAAATCTCCCTGCAAGGCTTCAAAATCCAAAGACCTAGACAAGACAAGAAAAACAACAAAGATCAAACATAGAGATGGAGGGCGTGGGTTTGTTGTTTTTGCTGAAGATCAAACGAATTAGAGGAAAAACATAGAGATGGAAGGCGTGGGTTTGTTGTTTTGCTGAAGATCTGAGGGCGTGGATTTGTTGCTGAAGGGAGATTTGGGTTTAGAGCAATGCGTGGGATCTGAGTTCTTGTTGTGTGAGTTTCTACCATATTCATTTCAATATGGAACTCGAGTGTTTCACACTCGATTTCAAACTGAAACTCGACTCCTCCTAGATTGATTTCAAAGAGCAAAGTCGAGTCTAAGGGACTCAATTTGTTAGATTGCTAAATACTTTCCAAACCTTGCTAACTAATGATAGTGTTTGAGGGATTTGGTTATTTAGAAGAAAAAAAAAATCCATATTTTCTTGTGTATCCAAACATTCATTGAGTTTCCATCCGAAAGCTCATTGTTAAAGTGGATGCACTTGCAATGGCAATCTTCTTTTCCTTTGAAAATGTTTATTTTGACTTTACCCACCCTCACAATGCTCAAGGCCGGCCCTAGGCCTAGGCCATTTAGGCCATGGCCTAAGGCCCCCTATCATGGAAAGGCCCCCCATATATGGTGGCAATAATTTTTTTTTTTTAATTAAAGAAAAATGTGAGTTAAGTGTACATTTTTTTCCCAATGTGTAAAATATTAGAGTTATGTTAGTATATTATAAGTTTTATTATATAAGTCCTATAAATTGACATGTCATCAATCATATAAAATAATTCAATACTCATTTATTCTTTTGTTGAAGTGTCACATCATTGTCACAATGGTTTGTAAGCTTTTTATAATAAAATTTAGCATTTTCTCCACAAAAATTAAAACAATATGAATTAATAGAAATGCAACCTAATCTCCATTAAGTGAATGAAAAATTAATGCTAAAGCTAATACAAATTTTACGACAAAAATCTTACAAATTGATGTGACAGTATTATGATCAATGTCACTTAAATAGTATAATAAATGAATATTTGAATAACTTTTTTTTTTTATTGATAATATGCTAGTTTGTAAAACATATATAGTAAGTATCATTAGCTCACTTTGGGTGAATTATCCATATTACTAAGTATGAATTAGTAATAAATTTGAAATAAAAAAATAAAAAAACTAAATATTATTTAAGTGATATTCAGATATAAAAGACCCTTTAAAATTTTTGCCTTAGGCCTCAAATTATCTTAGGCCGGCCTTGACAGTGCTATTATTATTATTATTATTATTAATACCATTCAAAGTGAGTTAGAAACAAAAGTTACAAAAAGGCTGGGTTGTACCAGCAAAGGTTCATAGGCACTTGGGTTGCCCTTTTAGCTACAGACCATACAGGTTTAACAATAAAATGGCCAAATGGGGCACTAAAAACATATTGCAAATAAGACCTGTTTGAGTTAGAAAATTTAGATCAGCCAATCTAGTATTATCTAGCCAATCTAGTGCCTTTTTCTTCCTAAAGGCTTAAACTACTCTTTTGCTATCACCTAAATTACAGTGTTATTATATTTGATTGCAAGTCCCTCCTCCAGTTTTTTGAGGAAGGTCATGTCAAATATATCTACCGCAAGGGTAATTATTGTGCGAACCTTTTGGCGAAGAAAGGATTCTACTCCTCTTCTGTTTTTGTTGTTCACCACCATCCCCTTCCTCCATTTTGTACCAAATATTTTCCCAAATTTGATTACAACTAAAACAAACACATCCTAAATCCAAAAATCCCAAGTTAAATTCATTGTACTATCAATTTATGAAGTTTCCATGATGTTCCATTGGCAGAAAAATATTAGGTATTCCTAGACAAGGTGTCTCATTATATGAAGAAGTCTTTTCTAACCATTCCTTCCTTAATTTTGTCCATTTTTTATAGTCATAGCATAATAGATACTGTAACAATGGAATGCGAGAATCTAAGAATTTGTGTCTATGATTGGAGATTGTGAGTTAATGAGATGAGAATTAGGTACTAGAACTCTAGGGAAGGTGTTTTTCCATATAAGGACATTCATTTGTCCATCATTTAGTTGGACTGTTATATTTGGATGATCAAGCTAAAAGAGGGCCTTTTATCAGAAAACTTCCATGTTGGATAAGCAATACCCATCAACAATAATTATCCGTCCACATTTTTTCCCAAAAAAAATGGTAATCCATCTAACTAGTAATTACTACCAAGTCATACCAAACATGAGAGTTGGAATATATGAAAGAGGAGAGTAAAGAAAAGGAAAATAAATTTTAATGAAAATTATTGGAATTTGTAAGGATAAAATTTGGATGAGTTTTTTTTTTTCACATTTGGATAAAAAATTTGTCCAATTTGTAAGAAATAAAGTTTGTCAAAATATTTTTAGGAGTGTTACAAAGCCTATTATTACTATTAGAAGTGTTTTGGATGGTATTATAATTAGTAATACATGAGATGGAATATATATGATACAAGAATATATATATATATATATATGCATATCATTAACTTGAAAATTTCAAGCAATGTTTTGATTTTTAAGCCAAAATTTAAAATTTTCAAGAAATATTTTAAATTTTGAAGTAAAATGTAATTTTTGAAAAGTTGCAATTATTTGTAGACAGTAGAAAGAATGGACATTTTTTTTTAAATCAATAGCTGAGGGTGGGTGAATATGAACCCTACATGTTTAGATGTTTTTGTTGAAAACACTAGGAGGTAGTAGGTACCAATTGAACTACAAAAATGATGACGAACAAACATTAGTTATTCATAGAATTAAATAAGACGGAATAGTAGTATTTTGTAGAGCCTATTTGCTAAAGGGAAAACAATTTTGTGTTTTTGGTTTTTGTTTTATAGGTATTTTGGTAAAACTGTCCCCCAAAACGTGTTTTATCACCTCAAAACACAAATTCATTTATTTGGCATTATTTTGTCACCCTAAATTTTCACCCATTTTTCTCTTCTTCCCATTCAATTCTCATTTTCTCTTCCAATAAAAAATTACCACCGCCCACAATAGTCCAACACTATTACCAATGATGTTGATGTTGCATCCCCCAAACCCATTCATTAGACGAAAACCTAAAAACTAAACACAACCACTCAAACAAATCCAAAAAATTCGTTGCCGTTGAAAAACCGAAAGAACCCAACAACTTATTATTGCATGTCATTGCAAAAATAATTCACTCCTAACTCGTTGTCATTAATTAGAGAGAGAGGACAAAAACAGTGGTGGCATGACTCCAAACGTGCAACAACAAACAGAGAACTTGTTTTGGGGTTTCAAATCGCACCTAGCCACCACGAGGTCCACAATCTAATGAGTCAACAACTGTAGTAAAAAGGGAGAGCCTGATGAGAGAGGGATTAGTTAGAGAGAAAAAAAAAATTAATGATTTAATGATTTATGGTAATAATAATAACATCAAAATATTACTAAAATGCTATCAACTTATTTCCAAAAATGCCACCTAAAAAAAACAAGCTGTGAAAACAACTCTCAAATTGTTCTTTCCTTATAAAAAAAAAAAAAAAAAAAAACTGCTGTTATGAACCGGAGGGATAGAAAATAATAGAGAGAAAATGAGTCTATGTATTGTTTGGTAAGGAAGAGGGAAATAAAATTTTTAGGTGGGGCCTAAGCCCACACAAAATTTGTCTCTCCCATTTGAAGAGAAAACTAGCGTGGAAACACTTGATGAGGGAGAAAGACAAAAGTAACCTTCCTTTTTGGCTCTCAGTCTCACCCACCCCACCTAATAGTTCCCACTTTCCCACCAATCATCGTCAATCTTCTCAAACTCCTCTTCACAAGCCCCTTCACTGCCCAACTTTTTTTTTTTTTTTTGAGGTGTACAGTTAAAATCTTTTTTTGAACTTATATTAATTTTGCCCAGTTAAAATCTTTTGCTTAGCAATATTAATTTTGCCAACGTTTTTGATGATGTTGCCCATGATTTTAACTAGATCTTTTCTACCCAGTATATATATTGTTGAACTTATATATTCAAAACTTTGTTGCCCACGTTCCATGTTTTTCTTCCTATCAAAGGTTTTTTTTTTTTAGAATGTCTTCCCATAAAAGTTAACACATAAGAGCATTCTTATCAAAGATTTTAAAAAATTTAGGATTTAGCATCTCAAAAACTAACTTTATAGCATTTAACACATCACTTTACAATACACCTAACATCAAAATTTCTATTTTTTTTTTACCATTTCATTAAAATATTGTTTATTTATCATTTTTTTATTCTTTTTTATTTTCACCACCTAAGCCACTACAAACCCACACAATCAACAGCCTCCACCACCGGCACAATCCATAGCACCAACCACAGCACCACCCAACGGCACAACCAACCACAAGCCTTTACCCATTGCCCCACCCACAACATAGCCTTACTTTTCCCTCTCATTCTCTCTTTGCCTCAACCCACGTCACACCAACCACCAGACCCACCACCGTTACCTAGCAACCCAACCACCACAAACCCGCAACCAACGGCCTACTGGCACAACCAACCTCAACCCACGACACAAACCATGGCCTTAACCACCCTCAACCCACGGCCTCAACCCACAGTCTCAACTAACCCCAACCACCACAAACCCACCACCAACCTCAACCCACGCACAACCAACCACGACACCATCGAGTCCCATCAAGCAACCCAGCAACCCACCGCCGACAGACCCACCAAGACCCATCAAGACCACCAGGACCTACTAAGACCCATCAAGCAAACCTCCACTTGCAGTCAAACCCACAACCGTCAGACCCTCGACTGTTGGACCCATGAACCACTTGTAGTCATCAACGACCCCATCAGACCCACGAGAGGGAGTCTGAGAAAGAGAGATGAGAGAGAACGAGAATGAGAGAGTGATAGTGATAGTCTAAGAGAGTACTGTAGCAAGATGTCAAATTTTTTAGGATATAGCATTTTTGATGGAGTAGAGTTTTGTGGTTTCAGATGCTAAAAATAGCATTTTAGCACTTATAGCATCTTTGGTAAAAATGCTCTAATACAATTTTTGTTGCCTGTACAATTTATATTATATATAATAATAAAGAAAAATAATATAAATTTATATGCATATGTTCTAATTTTTATCTATCTATACTACTATTTAAAAGGCTGCCCCTGTTTGAACTGAATTTTTTTTTTTGGTTCCAAAATACCTTTACACCCCTAGGTTTAAGTAGAAATAATACTAAAGGACAATTCGGTAAAAATATAACCCTAACTCCCACTAAAATATTGCCTAAAAAATAGGCTTACTCTCCCACTAAAACATTTCCTAAAAAATAGGCTCACTCTTCTATCGATTTTCAAATTTCTTTATCCACTTATAAATTAGATTCTCAATATAAAAATTATATACATAGAATAAAAAAACACAATTTTTTTTTTGCTACAACCAATAAAAAAAAAAAAAGCCTCATCGCACGCGCAAAGCGCGTGTGATGAGACTAGTATATATTAAGAGGATTCAAAAAGTTAGTTATTATTTTTTTTTCTGTCAAAAATACCCTTAAATTAATTGACCAACAACTTAAAAATGGGATTAAAATAGTAAATTGGTAAAAGAAAGTAAGTTATTGCTATTTTTGTTGTAAAAAATACCCCTACCTAAAACTTAAAAATGAAGTTAAAATAGTAAATTGACAAAAATAATAAATTCCTAATTTTATATTGAAATGTCTTCTTACTTTTAATAAACTCTTACTTTTATATTGATTTAAATTCTTACTTCTACTTATTAATTTCCTACAAAATAAGATCACTATTTTGTTAGTCTTAAAACTCTTCCAATTTACATAACTCACTCCACGTATTTTTTTTTTTTTTACTTCATCACTATGTAAAGTAATCTTTACCTAAAAAAAATTTATTTCTTACATATTATGTAACAAGGGCATAATAATTAATTTATATAAACTACATTTTTTATTTTCCTACTTTTCTCTTCAGCCAAATAAAAAAAATTTTTCACCCTCGAACAAAAAAGTTTGTCACCCTTTCACTTTTCTACCATTTCAACCAAATATATGAAGAAAAATCAAATATTTTTTATAAAAAAAAAACAAAAAACAAAGACAGAGAACTGTGGTTCTCTCCTTGGACTGTCTGATTTTGGGCTTATTATGACTATGATGGGCCAGAAAGAGTAACCGAAACACCATTTTCATACTTTACAAAACGAAGAGCAAATCTAGAGAGAGAGAGAGAGAGAGAGAGAGAATGGGGAGAGAGGTGTCAGAGAGCTGCGTGGATAGTCTACTAACCGAAATGGTCTCCTCTTACTGCGATCGCTTCTACGCCAATAAGCCTGACCTCGCTGCTCGTCGGATCGAAGCCATCGGCTTTCAGGTCGGCCTCCAGCTCTCCGAACGGTACACCTCCCCACACCTAATCCCAAACCTTTTTTTTTTTTTCTGCACTAACTTCTAATTTCTGTCGTTGCTTAAATTTTAGTAATTGGGGCTTTAGATCTGAAAGAGTTTATTTGTAAAATTGTTTTCTTTTTTAAAGAAATGTTTTATTTAGCTGTTTGGTTACTAAGAAAGTTCAGGGAAAGTAAAGGTTATTAGTATGATTTAGATTCTTGGATTTTTTTTGTTTGGGTTTGAGAAAGTGTTTAGGATCTACTCTACTTAGTCTTACGGAATTATTATTTTAGTTCTAGTTTAATTTTTTCTAGTTTTCCTTAGTTAATGTACAAATATTATTTAGGATTTAGGACTATGTGAATGAAACAGGTAAAAAAAAAAAAGGAAAACCCAAATGGGAAATTCGATTAAATTGCTTATAAATAATATGGATTTGCAATATAGGATTACTTTTTCTTTTGAGCATTAGTACTATAAGGGCATTCACATCAGCACATCAGTCCGTCCGTGTATAATAGTAAAAGGTGAAGAATTTACATAGTTTTGCCTAAAAATGACTCACATCAGTCCGTATATAATTGTATAAATTTACAAGTTTGCTATGTAAATTTACAATGACATTATTCATTTTGCATTTAGTTGTTTATTTTTTCTTTATGTATCTTGAGGATAGAGGAAAAGAGTGAATGGTGGTTGTTGTATGCGAAGAAAAGAGAGAAAAAATTAAAAAAAGAATAATTAATATTTTAATGAAATGTAGCGTAAAATAAATAATTTGATGTGGGATGGTGGGGTGTTTTGAAAAGTGAGTATGTAAAATAGAAAAAATAGGTTTTTATACTAAAATAGACAGAAATTTTTACACAAGCTGATGCAAATGCAGGATTATATAATTGCTTATTGAAATCAAAACTAAAGTGACTTGTTTTGAAGTTCTTTGAAATGGGTTTTATGTGTCATACAAAATGTGCTCTTAAAAAAGCTTGCTTTTTAAAGTCAAAAGCTTGATTCTTAGCTAACCAATTGTGTGGTTACTGATATGGGGATATACTAACAATTGACCCCCATATGTGTGTATGATTATTTGAATGTGGTTGCAATTAAGGCATTAATGAGAAGCTGTTGTTTAGTTTTGCTCCTAAAATCTTGTCATGGATTTCTAGCTCTTTATTTAGGTGGGTAGCGTTGAATCTAACATGAAAATATAAGGCAGTGGTAGAACAGCAGAAAAAACTTTGTATGAAGCTGTCAGCAGCATATGGTTCTTGTAATTAATTAGATCTTGTTACTTATTAGTTATTACTGATATAGTAAGTTTTGTATGCATATTTGTATATATTAGTGATTATTTGATACTCGCTATAGTTCTCAACATGCTTTACCATAACATGCTGCTTGCAATAGTAAAAATACTATTTCATTTTAGGTATACCATGGAGCGGCCTCGTTTCAGTGATCATCTAGAGGCAATCAAGTTCATATGCAAGGACTTCTGGTCCGAGCTCTTCAAGAAGCAAATAGACAACTTGAAGACCAATCATAGAGTAAGTTCAAATATTTTAACTGATTATACATTATATGTTTTTGTGTGAATTTAAGAAAATATATATATTTTTTTCTTGTAGGGTACGTTTGTCTTGCAAGGTAATCGATTTCGTTGGCTTGCACGTATGTCAGTCAATTCATCTCTAGAAAATGGAGATTTTGCTGTGGGTGTAATTCAAAAATAATTTCATACAGTATATGCATATTATGAAGATTGAGGAATAGGGATGGCAATTTCTACCCGATCTGTGGGTACTCAGCCCGGCCCGGCCCGGCCCAACCTTAATGGGTCGGATTTTACCCGGCTCGATAAAGAATAGGGTCAGGTTTGGGTTAAAAAAAAAAACCCCCCCGAAACGGGTCTGGGTTGGGTCTGGGTTTTGGTAAAAACCCGGTCCGAACCCGACCCGACTCGACCTGTTCACAACTAAAGAAAAATTATTAAAATACCTACATATATATATATATATATATATATATATATCTCACTTATGTCAAACCCTAACTCATTTCTCTTAGCTCTAGCTGCCTCTCTCAGTGCTCTCACCTCACTCTCAATAACTCTCTGTCTCATTTTCTCTCAAGCCATGTCATGATAGGGGCAGCTTCTTGACTGGTAGCGCTTCTCCTCACAACCTACAGTAAGAAAAATGGAGAGACATTACTTGCTTCAGAAACCAAATGTTAAAGGAACAACCAAAGAACATCATCGGTGAAGCACAGAGGTTAGATTGGGGAGAGATGTGAGGTTTAGGCCGTGACAGGTAGAAAGGCCCACTGCCGATCATCTGAGATAAAGCCTTGGTGGACCGAGTTCTCCAATATTTTTATTGGGTTCATGTCCTCACTCAAATTTGAGTTTGTGTTTGTGATTATGTGAATCTATGTTTGTGAATCTGTGTTTGAAAGGGAATTTTTTTTTATAATTTTTTTTTAAAGATTGTATGGCACAAAAATGGCGGACACAATGACGCCGTTGAGTTCTTCTTTAGGTCTTGTGGCATTTAGCCTCTCTGCAGACAATATATGGTGGATTTTATGCGTATATGTCAAATACAAAGTACAAAAAAAAGACAATGCCAGCAACTTTTTCAATATTTCATTATGCTTTTATATGTATATCTGAAAATCTCATTACATAAACACAAACACAACCATGTTTTGTATGTGTACGTCGTTGAGTTCTTTTTTTTTTTTTTTTTTTAGGTTGGGCCACAATTTGGGCCGCCGCTTGGGCCCAAATCTGGTTGGGCTAAACGGGGCCAGCGGGGCGGATTTGGGCTCCAGGAAAAAAAACCCGTTTAATAATCAGGCCGGGTTCGGGTCGTGGATCTAGACTCGCGGGTCAGGTTCAGGTTCGGGTATGAAAAAATTTGGCCCGAACCCGATTCGATGCCATTCCTATTGAAGAATAATTGTTTGGGAATGTGAGAGTTTGAAAAGTTTGTTTCCAGCTTAATAAACTTTGAAGATGGTGCACAGAAGCAGTAATTGGAGGATCTTCGGATAGTCAAATGTGGACTGGAGGAAGTTGTTGCACTTGAAGATGGTGCACAGAAGCAGTAGCAAGACATGTGTTCCCTTAAGTAACTCTCCTGATGCTCAAGAATTGCCCAAACTCAAGTGGTTTTCTCGAGGGGTGCATACTTTAAATGTGATCAAATTGAGATATTTGTTTCAAAATATTTGAAAGTTGAAGGAACAATTGAACAAAGCCAACTTGAGACCTCCATCCAACAACCACTTTTCTAAGTGGCTAATTTAATTAATCTTGTAAAATATTTAGGGTTACAAGAAGTTATATAAACCCTGTTTGGAGTAGCTAGTAGTAGTAGTACTCATCTTTCACACACGAATAAAAAAAAAAAAAAAGTGTTCTCAGTAAAGCTCATAAATCTATATACTTGAAATAAAATGTGTTCTTAGTTTTTTCGTCCACATGTGGTTCAGGGAATGTGATAGGTTATAGTAGTTTGTTTGGAATTGGAATAGGGAGTGGAGAGTTGCTTAGAACAACTAATAGGTGGATAGACACCACTGGAAGAACACAGTTCCAAGAAAGCACACAAAGGCTTATTTTCATTCAAATCACGAAACTGATTAAGATGAATTACATTCAAGTACTTATATTAACTGTTTGGAACTTGCAGCCTCAGCCTTTTAAGAGTCCTAATACTATTAAGTACAGCCTCTACAATTATCCAAAAGTCTACTGAGTTGCTTACAAGAGATTAGGATACGCTGCTGGATCCAAATCTGCGTGCAACGTCCTGTTTGGACACGAACATGGCATAACTAACTAACTACCTACAGCAGACAACTCCCAACTTCAGAACTCTCTCCAGTTGCCTCCAATTGCCATGCAACCACTTTAGGAACCTAATTAAGATCCTTAATCATCACATAGTTGGCTACACCCAGGATTGGAACTCATCATAAAAATGAAAAAAAAAAAAAAAAAAAAAAACACCTCAAGATGCTCCTGCATCAACAAGTCTAGAAATATGGGAATACCACAGGTGATAAATTTTGACAACTTGAAAATATTGATCCCCAATAACTGCTCAATGATTAAAATGGTTTTTGAAAATTCTTTTCTAATAAAATGACTCTTATTCCACCTTGCATTTGATTCACAAAATATATTTCTGCATCATTTTTGGTAGACATCTTATATTAATTGTTCAATAGTATTTAGGAAATTTTCTTTTAATTTTATTTATTTATTTATATTTCATTTAGATATATTCCAGTAATAACTTGGGACCATATTTCTAATGGTATGAACTTAACGGATATAATCCATTTTGTAGCCCCTACTATGAATTTTATTGATCGGCCTAAATTGTTAAGAAATTAGATACTAACTCATATTTTCTTTTGTTTAATATTTAGATTTTTTATAGGGTTCATTCCCCAGCTTGGAGGATTTGAGATTGGGTGGAAATTTCAATGTGAAGGAGATATAGCATGGCCAATTTTCGGAAGAAAGCTTTTACAAATTAAAAAACCTTCACGTGGAAGGCTATCTAGTTGTTTCTTTTTGGAGTACTTTTCTTGCAACATTACATAATTTGGAGGAAGTAGTTGTGAAGGACAGTTCCTGGGAAGAAATATTCCTATATGAAGAACTTTTTGGTCAGCAAAAACATGCTAGGATACTCCCAGAACTAAAAGAACTACAGCTCTTTGACATATCGTTGTTGAAACATTTGTGGAAAGAAGACACAAAACCAAGCCCAATTTTTCATAATTTAGAAAACCTATGTGTCACTATTTCGAAAATTGAAAAATTTATTGCCCCCCTCAGTGTCTTTCCAAAATTTGACGAATCTAGAAATATTGAAATGTCATGGATTAATTAATTTAGTTATATCATCAACAGCCAAAGTCTGATGCAACTCAAGAAAATGAATATAAGTGAATGCGAAAGGATAGCAGAAATTGTAGTATGCAAGGGGGGTCAAGCAAGTGAGGTGATTACTTTCACCCAGTTGACATACTTAAAACTTGATTGCTTGCCAAAGCTCACAAGTTTTTGCTCGGGAAGTTATTCTTTTCAGTTCCCATCTTTGGAAGAAGTAATTGTGAGGCAATGCCCTAAGGTGAAGGCCTTTTGTCATGGACCCTTATGGACACCAGAGCTAGAAAGAGTACAATCACCAAAAGAAGATGAATGGCATTGGAAGGCTGCCCTGAATGCCAATACATTGGCTTTGGAAGGGCAAATAATAATACCAACACGCAATAGTTTTGTTGAGAAAGGGTAAGTATATTGATCTTTTTGATGCATTGATGCATGAACATGAGAATCTTTTCACTCTCCCACTAGATACTTATCATAATAGAAATATATTAGAATTATATGAACATTGCCAATTTTAAGGAACAGTTAAATCCTCATAAATTGCATAAAAATTTCTAAAATAATACATATCATTGTGTCCATGTGCAATTCATATAGCACACATATAATGATGATACCTTGATGTCAACGATTATAACAATTGATGCTTTTATCTTCAGTATGTTGATTCTTATTACACATGGTTCGGAACTTTAAAGGTGGAGATCATCCTTAAAATGCAGCAGTGGGAAGGTGGCTTGTAATTATAGTTGATAGTACTGAGGATTTTGTTTATGGTTATTGAAATGAATAGAGTTCATCCATTTGTCGTTTGTTCTGTTTGTGTTTCTTTATTTCTTGTTTTGCTATGTTTGGGGAGAAAAAGCAAGTACTTGTAGTACATTGTACTTGTATGATGCATTTCTCTTTGGATGATGCATTCCTCTTTGGTGCAAAAAGACCATATTTGCATGAAGTTCTGCGTCTTGTTATCATTATTTTGATGAGTGTTATTGACTACATGCTATCATTAAATGTCAAAGTTTTTTCTTTAAGTTTTTGATAGAATATAATGGATGTCTAGTTGAGTTGCTTATGCTTCTAAATGTTTCTTTCAGTCATGAGAATATGCTCATCCATGCACATAATAGAATCAGAGAGGTTTGGGTCCAACACTAGAAGTCTGTCACAGAAGCAGTTTTATAGATCAACGTAGCCAATTTGATCTCCCTTGACTTTTAGCATCATGGTTGCGGAAAATATATGATTATGTATATTGGTTCTGAAGTTTTAGTTAAATATGGTTAGGAAGAAAATATGCACGAGTAAATTATCTCCTCTTCATAAACAATTGTATGTAATTGAAATTCAAATCAATGTTTTAGGGAGCAAGAAAAGAACACAGAAACACTTAGTCACAAAAATAAGAAGAATGCGGGACACGATTTAAAAAGCAAAAAACTGGAATAAATAAATCTGATAAATCAAAGATCCACAACCTCTATCAAATTTACAAAATAATGAAAGGGGTGTAAATTTTAATGAAAGATGGTAATGAAGATAATATTTATATTTCAATATTTAGCAAAATTAGCAAAGTTATCTTCGTTTATTTATTTATTTTCTCCTTTGCTTACAAGAAGCGGGGAGGGGGATTCGACTTTGGTTATAATAAGATAATTTTTAGATTTTAAAGCTAGATACTAATTGCAACTTTATTTAGATTTTAAAGCTAAATACCAATCACAACTTCCTATTTTTATCGGGGTGATTTTTGTTTACTTTTTAGATTTTAAATGCTAATGCTCTCTTCTAATTTGTCAACTCTAATTGCTTATCAGTTATCAAGTATTTGTTCACAATAAATCTCTAAAAACAAAAATTCCCTATATAAATTACAATGAATTTTTTTTTTTCAGATACAAACAAAAATTTCTACTCTTTACTCTTTCAAGTTTTGGCATTCACTATCTCTATCAATTTGATGACTCGAATGATATAATTACATTTTTCCACTTGTGTTTCCGCAAAAAAAAAAAAAAAAACAAAAAGAAACTCCACAATGCCATTAAAAAGCTTGCAATATCTTCAGTTTGGATACTTATCTCTTTTTCTATAAACACGCATGTAAATATTCAACAGCACAATTGGTTCTACAGAATATCAATGGTTGGTGCCATGGCCAATATTACAATGCAAACATTTTGAAATAACAAAGTACTGCTAGTTCATCGTTATTCTAACATAAGTTCTCCATTTTGCAAGTCTTGGCCGGGGAGAAGGGGGATAAATGGTTAAGCTTTGACTGATCATATATTCAATTGGCTCTACTCTAATTAAGGAAGCCTTCAACATTTGTATTTTTTGCAGGGAATACGCTAATGAAGATTCACCATGCCATAATTCAAATTAGCATGCCTCCTCACAAAAAAATAGTCAATTTTTTTTATTTTAATTCCTTTGTTCATATTGGTATGCCCCGCTTGTATAGAGAAGAATAATTACCAATAGAACATGCTAACACGCACAAAACTGCCTCATGGCTCAAACCTCGTTCTGAAGCAGAATATATCTCAAGAAACCAGAAGAGTAGCCAAGAGAAAAAGCTACAACAAGCATGATTCAAAGCCATTAAAAGGGCAATAGCTAAGGCTTATGATTTCCAAATTATCAAAGCCAATCAATCAAGAAAAATAATAGCGGAAGATATGCAGCATAATGTAGAAAACTATTAATGGATCCAATAGTGACATACTAAAGTGTCATTGTTTTATTTTCAAAAAAAAAGAAAGTCATTGTTTTGAAGACAAATCTTTGTCCTTAATTAAATATTGTTTCTAATTAATGTTGAATAGACAACACATGTTTTCTTGGAGCAACAAATGAGTCGGAAATCATGCACAAGATCAAGGGAGGGTGTCAGTAGAAGTTATCGGGGTGATGATGTCTGAATTAAATGAAATTTGGAGTGTTGAAGGGAAACGACATTTTGATCAATACTCGAGACCTTGCCTCTAGAGTTGCCCTAATTTAGGCGAATTCCTTTATTAAAGTCTCAAAAACAATATTTTTGCTATTTTTAATAATATTTGTTTTCCTTAATAACTTTTAGTTTAAAAGTCAAAACAAAGTCTCATATGTTTTAGGGTGTCTCTTAGAGACAGTAGTTTCATTTTCCGCAATTGTCTCAATTTTTCTATTCTTGGCAAAATTTACTATTTTGCTACCTAATTATGTGATTAGTGCGGTTAGGGTTTTCTGGGAGTGATTAGCCCTAGGTTTTCCTTTTTACTATTTAAACATATTGTTGACTCCAATGCAGTTCAGTTTTCAGATTAATAAAAATACAGAATTTGTCTAATGTTTTTCTTTGGTGGATTCTAGAATCCTATCACCTCGTGGATTTAAGGGACCTCTCGTAGATTCAAGGTTTTCATTCAGATGTTAACGTGTTTAGTTTCTTTTTCCATTCAAAAAGTAACATGTTTATTTTCTTGTAGCTTTCGTAACATCACTAATTAATCGGCCTTTAAATTCGAGGCACATCCTTGGTAGTCAATCACTTTTACCCTCCTGCGATCCAATCTCTTGCAAGTAATGTTCTGCCTCCATGGCTGCCATACAACCTGCCTCATTAAAGAAATCAAGTCAACTAGATTGAGAAGCCCTTAATACATAATTTGTGAATAAAACATAACTTAAATGGAACATGTCTTATTATTTAAATTTTAAAAGGTAACTTTGGTTGTTCGAAGAAACCCAAATATTGGTAACAAAAACAGTTTAAAGCAACAATGGTAGATGTCATGGCCAATAGTACAATTAAAATCATTGCTAAAATGATTTTTACATGATGGTTAATGAACGAGAATGAAACAAAAAACCAGCATTTCCCCCCAACCCCCCAAAAAAATCCCTTAGATTGGAGTCTGTGAGCAATGGCCTACTGTACTATATATACAACTATCAATTATTTGTATTATCTCAATACTTATACTCAATCATAGAATGTATCAAATTTCATGCATTCCAATGTAGCTAAAAGCCTAACATAGATCACTTCCCCGAATCTATTGAGAGTTTTTTTTTTTTTAATCAAATTTAAAAAGACAAACAATCCAAGCCTAGTCAAGTATCTTGCAATACATTCGGTTTGTGAGATTAAGGTTATGCACAAGCTTAATTTAAATTTTCCCAAAAATCATACATTCATGTCCACTCAATCTTAAGGTAGCAAGCACTGAAAAAAGCCAGAGCCCAGCTCAAGCTTGGAGTGACAACCCATTTGATCTTTAATTAAGGAGTACAAAAATGGGAGGGACAATATCAAGTTCCAAATATTCACCTTCTATGAATACTCCAAGTTTCCAAAACCATGTCCTACGGATGATAAATAGATTAATTTCTTTGCAACCCTAGAGCACAAGTTTCATCATTTTGATTAAGAAAAAAAAAAAAAAAAATAGCACGTGGTCTCTAGAGGTGGGACTAAATTTATTTGTAAATCCACAACCATAGAATGGGCAAGAAACATAAATTTTGTAGAAAATTCTTAACTATATTATCTCTATTAGGATTGAGGTAAAAATAAATAAAAGCTTAGAATTTTTTTTTTTATCAGTTTAATCAGTAAAGGGAAACTATATTTACTAATGTGCTGCACATAGAAAATACCATAATGAAATAAGTAAATTAGATAAATTGACAAAATAAGAAAGCATAAATCTTCGCAGTATCATCTCTATTCTTGATCAAATTAAGGGCAATTTGGTGAAGAACAAAGAAACATGCAACATTCAACTCACAGTTAAAATATGTTTTTGAGTAAGCAGTACAGAAAAGAAGAGTGAACCAAGGAATTAATTTCAACATTATATCAATAAAATACACATAATTTTGACTCAACAAAAAACAGAGAAAGAAACCAATACACATTATTCCCCGCACAAAACATATATTCCCAATTTTTTTATTAGTATATAAAAAATTGCCTTTGTTTTTAATCTGATTTTGTCATATGCATTGGGTCATATTCAACACCCTACCCCCAAATTTGAGCTTAGTAGGGAAGAATTGTCCTGGTATATCATATATGTTAATATGTTATCACTAATTTGGGGTTGGGCTTGTGTGGTTTGATTAGATGAGTTAATTCCAGAGAGACATGGGTTGATGTAATTTTAGTATTATTTCAGGTTGGACTTAAGATTGCTTTGGGCTTTGGTTGCTTATTTTTGACTTGTTGGATATGAGTTGGCTTATCAGCAGACTTGGTCCTAAATTGATGGGTTTGTGCCTTCGAATTGGGCTTAGCTTTGAGTTTGTTTGAAGCTGTATGGGCTTGTGAGAGTTGATTTTAATTGGTGAAGTAGTTCTCTCAACAGTTTGCTTCCGGTTTGCATTATGAAATTTGACTATTCCACTCCAACCTGAGTGACCATATCATTATCAATTAGTTTTGTTTTATAACAACGAATCTCTATTTTATTTTGTCTTCTATATTTCTAAATTCAAATAAGATCAACTAAAAATTAGAAATTAATTAAAAATGAAAGAAAAAAAAAATTGGTTGATGCATATCCATTCCCGTTGTGGGGCTAGCCCAAGACCTCTGAAAAGAAATGCACTGGTCCCATATTCATTCATTATCTTTCCCAATGAATAATTAGGATCTGTTTTTTAATGTAATCTTATGCATTCACTATGTATCTACAGGGACCATTGTTGCTATCCCTTCTCAATTAGAGGTTAGGTTGTTGCTGTCCCTTCTCAGTTCTTATTGGTTCGGCCCCCTAATTGTTAGTACTACCACTAGGATCATCTATTATTTGGCACCTGCAAACTTTTGTGGTGATGGGGATAACTCATAACTGTGTGTTATTTGCTCCCTGATTATATCAGATCCTTTACTTTCTTTTATTTTGAAGCTGTAAGAGTAAGTGGAAAGAGCGAGCTTAGTTTTTTTTTTCTTGGTTGAAAATAATTGATTAGTTAGACTATTCCTGAGTTCTCACACATAGAACACCATTTATATACATATATATATATATATATATATATATCCTTGGTTTTACATGGAATTTTGATATCAGTTCAATCGTGAGACTTGTGTATTCAACTTGTAATCCTTGTGTATTGCAATTTCTATTTTATTGTATTAGATTGGACGGATTTGTCTTGTGATTTTTGCCACAACACTAAGGTTTTCCATGTAAATTTTGTGTGTTTTTATTTAGTTTTTTTGCTTAGTGCTTGCGCGATTTATTTTATTTTCTCTATTGCCTGGCTTTATTTTATTTAATTGGCATATACTTGGTCGTGAATAGTGATGATTCCAACAAGTTTCCAATTTTTCATATTTTAGTTAGGATTAATTTGGTTAGAGGAGTAGAAAAGTAAGAGGATAAAAATTGGTGAGAGGATGGAAAAGAGGAATGATAGAAAATTTTTCCTTGTGTGTGTTTGGTTGGAGGGGAGGAAAAGTGGGAGGGATGGAAAATTGTTTTGTTTGGTTGAGGAGAAAAATTGGAAGATAGAAAATATAGTTTATATAAATTTATTCTTATGCCCTTATTACATAATATGTAAGAAATCATTTTTTTTAGTACTCATTAAGTAATATAAAAATTAACGCATCATACGGTATAAACTTATATTATTTTTCTTTGTCATTATAGATATTATAATCTAATATATATATATATATATATATATACTAGATTATGGAAAATTTGTGCTTCGTCATCCATCATATGTATACAAGTGTTATTTTATCAACAAATTAAAGATCTATTTGGATACCACTTATTACTGAAAACTGAAAACATTGTAGCAAAATAATTTTTAAATGTGTGAATAATGCCGTCGGGCCCGGTTTAAAATTTTTTTTTTTTTTGCTATAAAATGTACTTGCAGGTCCAGTAAACAATGCATGGAACCCACTGCTTTTCAGCAAAATGCAAGAACGTACGTTTTCCATGCGTTCCAAGCGCACACTAAGAGTCACTGCTTATCTATCAATCATAGTAACTAATTTATTTACATACTTTTGTCACAATGGTAGTTCATAACCTGTGTGATTATGAATAGTGAAGAAAATTTGGTGGATCAATGTAAATGTGAGGGCTCACCAATTACTGTCACTTTGGTCATGAAGTTGTAGTAAAGTGTGTGATCATATATTAACTATTTTTCACATGTGTGCTGGACTTTAAAAGGTGTCGTACACCTTATTTGCAACTGATACCATGTTTCAGCGAAGGAAAAGAAGAGAAAGTGGATACCATGCCAATTAGGGGTGTGCTTCGTATAATTTTCATATTAATACCATTGTGATTGAAAAAAAAAAAAAAAAAGTTTTGACAGCACCGCCAAGTCCACCATTAATCAAGCACCTCACCACATGGTTTTTTTTTTTCTTTCTTTTTTGAGAAACTCAACACATGGTGATTTGAAAAGGAATAAGAAGAGAAATAGGTTTTAAACTAACGTCTGGGCAATGTCAATTGAATATCAAATAAAGATGGTTTTCATGTGTTGTCAAGTAAGTCAAAAGTCTAATGTAATCAAGTTGTAAATGAGTTGAGTACTAAAAATTTAGAATCGTCCATTTAGTTTTATTTCGAATAAAAGAGTTCATCAAAAAAACCTAGATTACAAGTTCTTGTTTGGTTCATTTTACTATAGAATAAGCTCCAACTTGCTCACAAGCTACTTTACCCATCTTGGACAATTATTTACAAACTTACACAATTACATATTTAATTTATTTAATACATTTTTATATATGCATATATATAATATTTAAATCTTCATTTTTGTTAATAAATCTATAATTTATTTAATATTGAAGATGTTTGACTTTTGATTGACTTTATAACATCAGTAAAGCTTTTGAAATCTCACAATTTCACATTTATAATATATATATATATATATATATAAATTTTAAAATTTATTTTGTATTTAAACTTTCATCAGAACTTTGGTACATTATATATATATATATATATTATTTAAATAATAAAATATTTAATTTCATATACAAACACATTCATAATAAATATCTAAATGTAATTTATAATTACTATAATTATCAAATTTCATATCTAAACTTTAATTTATTGTGCACTATAAGGATAAGCAACTATGAACTTTTTTATTTTATTTTTGGAGAAGAACCAACTATGAACTTGATTCATCTCTCAGTTGAGTTTAAATTTACTGGTAAACATGTTTACCACTTAAATTACAGCCTAGCCTCAGCTCCTAAGAAGTTGCCAAGAATTTCAGTTTTCACGGATTAACGAAACTGCTGTGAATGTGATGGCTCTTATTTTCTTGAGTGGTGAGTCTTAGGTTTTTAGCTTTTAGGTCAAAAGTCATATTATTTCCTTCTTCTTTTTTGTCCTGTATTTTCATTGGGGTGAGATCTGCTTGGTCACACCATTTCTCTCTTTTTTTTTTTTTTTTTTTTTGTGCTTTTTTATCATGATTGGTTGCTAACATTATATTGTTAAAAATTTAGGGCCCATTTGGTAAAAGGTTTCTAATAATGTTGTTTGTATTTTTTGAAAATACATGTGGATAAAAAAAGTGTGTGAAAAAACGTGTAAATATTATATATATTTAAAATTTTTATTTATTTATAAATATATTATAATATTTGAGCTGGTGTGCCTTTGCCAATTGCTTATTTGCTTAAAAGTTTTACTTTTTATCTCAATTTTCTTTTTATTTCATATTACTATAAGTAATCTAATTTTTAGCTAGTTTTCATAAAATAAATTAACTTTTGATAAATACTATATAAATAAAAATAAATAAGATACCAAAAATAAGCAATTATCAAACAATCACTTGATATTTGTAGTTGAGTATAAACTTACGAGTAAACATTGCCGGATAGTTTACAGAGGAGCCTGAACTCATCAAGAAGTTGCCAGGAATTTTCTGTTTTCGCTTGTCAATGCAACCGGTATGAATGTGATCAATGATGGCTCATATTGGGGGATCCGGATCCTCTCCATTTCTATTTGAAATGGAGGGTGTCCAGTTAATGGTCAAGATTTGCTTAAAAAGAATCTAAGGTCTACAACGTGCCACATCAATTAAAAATTTTTTACTTAACCAAATAATAAATAACTATGGTAACCAAAGTTAACTATGGTTCAAAAACAAAAACACACACCAGATCCTCATCCTTGTATCTAGATTTTGGATTGTCTTCAACTTTCTCAATCCCTGCACAAATAACCAAAATTCCTCAGCCCTCCAAATGCAGCATTGTTAATATCACTGTTACAGAACTTACACACAAGCAAAAAACCAAATTCTTAGCCATGCGCCTAAAACCTGTGGAGTCGAGCTAAACGTCGAAACCCAAATCTCATTTCCTCCTCTCCTCTTAGCACCGGATCTCCATATGCCGCCACACTCGTCATTTCTGGAGCTGGGGCCGCCGCACCGAACCTCAAGGTGTGTTCTTTTATGATTTGTTATTTCCCCAAATTTTGGATTTCGAAATTTTAATTGGTTTGGGTTATTTTTTAGATATCAATCACTTAATTTGGTATGGGTTTTGTTGATTTGGTATGGATTTTGCTGGATTTTGGTATTTTCACAGGTTTTGATTGAATTTTTAAGTGGTAGGTTCAAACCCTAAAAAAATCTGATTTTTTTTTTTTCAGCTAGCCTGGGTTCTTATGATTTTTATTTCAGCTCAAAATCATGATTCTTGTGTGCTTCTTTTTTGAGTTATGAATTGTTTTTTAGGCTTTCTATGTATTTGGATCCCCTGTATTGCTCTGCCCGTTGTTCTTTTGAAAGGATTAATTTAGTTAGTTGAATTTTTCTTTATGTGGAGTTGAAAAATATGACAAGTTGACAACATCAGATAGAGAATATATGTTCTAGTACTTCATTTTCTAAATCTTTTAGTAAATGGTGCCAACTTTAGTTTGTGGTTCAATCTTTTTTTTTCTGTCACTATTATTAATTTTGTTGTTGACGGCTTATCTATCCATCTAAACTTTTCAAATGAAACCTTTTACACCCATATGAATGATGCTTGAACTCATGCTTCCTTGTAAATTCATAATAGGCTTTGGATGCTGAATCAAAAACAGGAAAAATATGGGTGAGAAATTGCTGAACTAATCAGTGTACAAATGGTTTTTCTTTTCACATGTTGAATAGCTACATTGTTGTCTTCCACTATAATCACCTCTTGAATTCATAAGATGCCAGTTTATCACTGTAATTATTCCTAGTTACTTTTTTTTTTTTTTTTTTGATAATTCAATAGTTGGGGGAGGGAGACTTGAACTTTGGACGTCACCTTTAGGAATTCTAGGAGTCACTAATTGAGTTACAAGGCTCTTGGCTAAATTTATTAGAACTGTTTTTCGGTAGATACCTATAATTTATTCATTGTTTCAGATATGACATATCTCTGGCATGTCTAATTCATTGTATAACTTTATCATTTTCGTTAGCATCTCATAATATGCTCATTGTGTTGTGATCAGATAGCACCTTCTCCCACCCCATATATAAGGTTTAGAAGGTGAAGTCATGAGTTCAAATCTCCTAGGTTTGTGTGAGTTATGTTTGTAATTCCTTGATTTCCTCAAACTTGTAAATGGTTCATTGTCCTATTTTTTGCCCAATACTAATAGCAATAGCATTGATTTTCTGTGTGTTAATTTAAGGGTGTTGTGAAATTCTTTTGCTCACATCTTCTCTTCTACATTAATAGGTCATAGGAATTGCTGGTATCAAGGGAGCAAACAGGATTGATTTACTTGACCTGGAAACTTACGATCTTACTATCCAGGTTGCTCTTGGGGAAATGCAAATGACTACACTGATCAGAAGACCTTTACAAGATGCTGTATTAGTGTATTGTTTTTAAAAGAAATTGGAAAAGGGATGCTGTGAATAGAAGCAACCATATGCTGTTCATGAACTTGTCTTATCTTTGTTCTGATTGTGTACAGGCCATTTTGATTTTATTATTTTGTTCTCTAGAAGTAATGGATTCGATTTGGGGTGTGCAACACTTGGTTTTTGTTAAACATTTGCATATAATGATTTCAATCTATATCATTCATTGTCTACAAGTGAATTTTTTCTGTAGTTCAGAGAACAGTTGTGCTGTCATGATCATGGGGCTTGCATTTTTGTAGCTTCAAATGAATGTCATATTGATCTAAACATTAAAACTTCAGTGAGAGGAGTAGCTGTTTTTTGATTTTAACAATACTGGAGGGGTCCTCTCTCAATCCCTTGAGCTGAAAAAATCTTAGAGCCTAGCCAATGTCTTTTTTTAATGTCAAGTCTATCTCTCTGTACATACATGTAGGGGATTAAATATGATGCCTAACAAATCAAGAATTTGTTTAAAAAAAAAAAGGGATTGATTGAGATTTTCTTGATTGAAAGTTCATAACTTTCTGGTTAAAAAATATATAACTTTGTATCAGGTTTAGATAGAAGTTAAGGTTTGGTTGCATCCTGTATAGCTCAGTGATCTGTTTGGATCGTGTGAATCTTTGAAAGAATGCAAGGTTTCAAATTGCCTTCTCATCTATTTACAAAAGTAAAAGTAAATGGAGGGTTTGATCTTTATATTCTAAAATATTTTGCTATATTTTTTCCCTCACCTCTCTGAATGTGTGTGATAGAATTTAAACTTTGTAAAGGCTCTATTGTATGATATTTGGATTATGTGCATGTTCATAACTGTCCCCAATCAAATAAGTTTGCTAATGGATTTGCAAGCTAACCATCTCCTAAGTACAACTAATCAAGATTCTACAAATAACAAAATTGGAGTATTTTGTGAATTTCATTCTATGGAGAGCAAAATTTGACCCCCCTTTTAAATATGGTTGTTTATTTATAAGCAATGAAGTGTTGTAATAATAATAATAATAATAATAATAATAATAATAATAATAATAATAATAATAATAATAAAAACCACATTTGAAAGGTGACTTATACCTTCATTGCCAAGGAAAATACACATTTTAAAGGTCACTTATGTTGAAACAAACACTCTAATTTAATGTTGCCAAGGCTTTCTTGTTTTCTACAAAATTTTCTAGTAAACGTTTTATTTTTATTTTTATTTTTTTTGCAATTGTTTCTTGAGCGAATGACCATTCTTACTCAAGTAAATTCTTCAATAATAGAAAAAAAAAAATTTCAGACTAAAAGTCTCACTTATTCCTCACTCAAGCAAGGTCTTTACAGAAAGTTTGCTTGTCCTTTGCTGGAGCGGAACTTAAATCTCTTGAGCAAAACTAAATTTTGCTAGAGAAAATTTAAATCTTGATCAAGTGATATTTTGAAATTAATTTTACATTACAATACTCTCTATTCTTCTAATTACAACCATGTATAACTTCTACTCTCTATTCTTCTAATTACAACCATGTATAACTTCAATGTGGTAAAGGGTAGGATATATTTGTCTAGGATAGATTATAGTATTATTCATGTTCATAGTCAATGACAATGCTTTTTGTGCGTCCTATCAACAGTCCTTTCCAGCAACACCAATAACTGCTCCAACTTTAGTCTTCCCTATTGCAAACCAGCATAAAGAAATAACTAAAGTTAATAAACAAAAGTGGGTTTAGAAATGGACTTACATCTAATTACAAACTTGAAGTTTAGATTGAATTAAAACTCAAATTCAAATTAACTCAGCTAGAACCACTTTTTCTTAATTAAATTGACATACATATGAAATCAAAAAAATGGTTAATCCAAGATAATATAGGATACTTAGGATATAGTATGCAGACTTTGGAAAATTTGATCCAAAAGAAAGTTAAATAGAGAAAATACATCAATTTGGATATGATATATTTTTGGTAATTGTTAAAAGTATTTGTCCATCAAAATTTTGAAAAAAAAAATTATACATACTTAACACACACACACACACACACACAGATGCCATTGCAGCAAATTCTGGAAGCAGGACTGAGTTTACTGAAAGACTCCCAGCAAGCCAACATGCGAGGCCAGCTGTGATAAACCCAACTGGTTGTCCTGATATGATGGGGCTAATGAACTAAGAATATAGGTAGAATCTTTCCAATATTTTAATTATTCTGCTTAAATAAAATACTTACAGCCCTCTCAATTACAATAATGTGTAGTCTTCAGTACAGTCCTGTTGATGGTTTGGCTTTTGCTGATTGTTGGGGTTGTGATTCGGTGGACTAAAAGTGACATAAAACTATAGGTTCTACTAGTCCACAAATATTGTGGAGAAACCCATGTTTTGCAGGTTTTGAGTTTTGGCCTCAATACCTTTTACTATTATCTTTAAATAGTCACACACCCTGATTGACTTAATCAACCTATATGGCTAACTAATGTACATCATAAAGAACAATTCTACCAACTAAATGAATCCTTTCAAAAGAACAACGGGCAGAGCAATACAGGGGATCCACAATACATAGAAAACCTCAAAAAAATTTCATAACTTCAAAAGGAAGCACAGCAGAAATAAAAATCATAAGAACCCAGGCTAGCTGAAAAAAAAAATCAGATTTTTTTTAGGGTTTGAACCTACCACTTAAGAATTCAATCAAAACCTGTGAAAATACCAAAATCCAGCAAAATCCATACCAAATCAACAAAACCCATACCAAATCAAGTGATTGATATCTAAAAAATAACCCAAACCCATTAAAATTTCGAAATCCAAAATTTGGGGAAATAACAAATCATAAAAGAACACACCTTGAGGTTCGGTGCGGCGGCCCCAGCTCCAGAAATGACGAGTGTGGCGGCATATGGAGATCCGGTGCTAAGAGGAGAGGAGGAAATGAGATTTGGGTTTCGACGTTTAGCTCGACTCCACAGGTTTTAGGCGCATGGCTAAGAATTTGGTTTTTTGCTTGTGCGTAAGTTCTGTAACAGTGATATTAACAATGCTGCATTTGGAGGGCTGAGGAATTTTGGTTATTTGTGCAGGGATTGAGAAAGTTGAAGACAATCCAAAATACAGATACAAGGATGAGGATCTGGTGTGTTTTTTTGTTTTTGATCCATAGTTAACTTTGGTTACCATAGTTATTTGTTATTTGGTTAAGTAAAAAATTTTTAATTGATGTGGCACGTTGTAGACCTTAGATTCTTTTTAAGCAAATCTTGACCATTAACTGGACCCTCTCCATTTCAAATAGAAATGGAGAGGATCCGGATCCCATATTGGGTGGTTGGGTCGTATCTTTGGTTTTTGGGTCAAAACCCAAAACTCATATTATTATTATTTTTTATTTGGATTTTCAATTTCACTGTGGTGAGATCCGTTTTGGTCACAAAATTTCTCTTTTGTCGGTGCCTTTTTTATTTTGATTGGTTACTTGAGCTTTTTATTGATGGGTTGTTTCCACTTTCCACTTAAAGCTCCATGAATATCCAGTTCTGACTTGTTCTTCGTCTTCCACGGGTCATTATTTTTGTGCCTTCTTATCTTGATTAGTAGCTTGTGCTCTCTCTCTCTCTCTCTATTGAGTAATTTATTAATGGGATGTTTCCACCTTGTCCACCATGAATTTCCAGTGAAAACTTGTCTTTCATCTTCCTCTTCCATGATTCATTCTTCACGTTTTACATTCTGCGTACTTCCCTACACTTCACGTTTCATTGCCAAACTTTGATCTGGCTCTTCGTATTCAACTCTGGTAACTGTTAATTCACTTTGCACTCTTAAATCAGAGGAGTAGAGAGAGGTAAGTGCTTCTGTTGTCCATCCTATCTTTGCTTTGCTTTATTACAAATTTATTGTTGTGACCAGATTTATTAGTAATTATTACTATCCAAATTCCTTAATTCCCATGCATTTTCCTGTCATTATAATTTTATTCCTGCGGCATATTTGTTATCGTGTTAATTCTCTTCTTGTTTTTTAATTATGTTCCTATTTTAGTTTTTATTTTTATTATAAAAAAAAAAATCTGTGCCTATTCTACCTGGCTGCATATTTGGTGATCTTTTAACACAACGCTCAATTTTTAAAAATCACTTAAGGGCTTGTTTTGGAAAAATAATATTATTTTATTATTAAGTATTAAAAATAGTGTGTAGTAAAATTAATGGAGAGAAGAGCTTCTCTTTGAAAATTATGTTTTATAACATGATTTCAAGTATTGAATTTTCAAATTTTGGACTAAAATTGTGTTTTTTTTTTTTTTTTTTGATGAACAAAATTGTGTTTTGAAAGCACAACTTCATTATCAACATATTGCATATTGAAAACTCGATTTCAGTGTAAAATTTGAAATTCCCATGCTTCAAAGAGGTTATTCTTTTTCTTTTTTCCTTTAATTTCTTCTTTTTGATACTATGGAACCAGTGATTTGGAAAGGATAAGGAAGATAAATATTTTAAAAGTACCAAGGTCTAGGCAAAGTCACTTGAATATCAAATAAATAGGGTTTTCATATGTCATCAATCCAGTCAAAAATCTATTGTAATTAGAGTTGTAAATGATCTAAGTATTAAAATTTTAGGATTTTTCCTTTTAGTTTTAATTCAAACTCAAGTTTATCAAGAAACTAAATTATATGTTCAAGTTTGATTCGTTTTATTGTCAAATAAGCTCCAACTTGTTCACCAGTTACTTGACTTGTTTGTTTTTCTTATATATAGTAGCTAGTATGTAACCCCGTGCATATGTACGGATACATTTAAAACAATCACAATTACATATAATATATATATTTGAATTTTTTTAGTTATATGATTATGTTTTTTATGATTTATTATATTGGACTCCTCATTTTCTACATTAAATTAACTAATTTGGCACAAAAATTTAAAAATTTATATTAGATGGAACATATGACGCAAAATTAAACTTTAATTGAAATTCAATTTTTACTCAAATTAATTCACTTGGCACAAAATTCTATAATTTAGATTAGATGAGACACATGTCGTAAAATTAGACACTAATTGAATTCTAATTTGAAATTTAATTGGATTTTCTCTCTGCTTTACCTATTATTATATATATAGATTGCTATGACTAAAACTTTTTATCTTGTCACAAATCTATACCAATTAGTGAATAAATTACTATTAGAATTATATTATTTGAATTACTTAGATAAAATGATTTACGTTTCTAAACTTATTAAAACTAAATTTATTAGCATTGTATTGCTAAAAATGACTATTGATATTATCAATAAATTATAAAAACTACTTTGATATCTTAGGAATTTATTTACAAACTTGCACAAATATATAAAAAATTTATACTAATATATATATATATATAAAATTTAAATCTATGTTTTTTTTTTTTTACAAATCTATAATCTACATAAAATTGAAGATGTTTGACTTTTAATTGACCCATAATATTATGCAATATAAACATTTGAAATTTTACAATTTACACGTGATATATATATATATATATATATTCAATTTAAATTTTATTTTATTTTTAAACATTTCATTAGAATTTTAGTACATTATATTTTCTTTAAATAGTAAAATATATAATTTTTATATATACAAAATTATTATAAATTTCTAATGCTAGGATATATAATTCCATAAAGAAACATATTCATAATAAATGTTATATTAAACTTTCTTTTGCAATACACTAAACTATGAACTTGCTCATCTCACAGTTGAGTATTTACCACATAAATTACAGCCTAGCATGAATTTAGAAGAATTTGCCAAGAGTTTTCTGTTTTCACTGATTAACAAAACCAGCCGGTTTGTATGTGATGGCTCATATTTTCTTGAGTGCAGAGGTCACATCTTTAGTTTTTAGGTCAGAAGTCATAAATTACAGCCTAGCATCAACTTAGAAGAATTTGCCAAGATTTTTAGTTTTTAGTTTTTCTGGATTTTAATTTCATTATGGTGGGATCCGGTTGGTCACATCATTTTTCTTTTGCCTGTGCCTTTTTATTTTGATTGATTGCTTGTGCTTTTTATATACTGTTTCTTTTGAGTAATTTATTGAAGGATTGTTTCGACGCACTTTCCACCTTCTCCACCATGAATTTTCAGTGTTGACCTGTCTTCCATCTTGCATGATTCATGATTCATGCTTCATGCTCTACGTTCTGCCTACTTCCTTACCCTTCATATGTTTCATTGCCAAACTTGTTTCTAGGTCTTCGTATTCGAGTCTACTAGTAACTGTTCATTCGCTTTGCATTCTTCAATCAGAGCAGTAAAGAGAGGTACTTGCTTCTCCTTACTGTCCAACTTTGCTCTGCTTTACAAACTTATTGTTGTGACCGGATCAAGTAGTTCATTATTACTATCCTTTTTTTTTTTTTTGAGAAGATACTATCCAATTAATATATATCCAAAAGTTGAAATTTGAATCGTAGTATTTATTATAAGGATGACAAATTATTATTAATTCATTTATTGTCAATCAGGATATTAGTGAAAATATATTTTTCATCAATAAATTTCTCTCTCTCTCTCTCTCTCTCTCTCTCTCTCTCTCTCTCTCTCTCAATTTGTTTTTCAATATTTCTTTTTCTTGCATCCATATTTTAGGTTGATGATTTTTTTTTTAAATGTTTTCTTGCTCACACGTTTGTATGTGTATCTGGTTTCTCTGTCGCTAGCGAAAGTTAGGCTTTTCTCTGACTTCTTCTAGACTGTAGAATATTTTGTCCCTTCTTCTTGAAGGCTTGACTGTCCCCTTGATAAACATTGCTTATCATAGGGCTTGTGGGTTTTGTTCTTTTAGAGGTTTGGGAAACACTTGTTTTTTTTTTCTTTCCATGGAGGACATCACAACATGATAGAGTCGTCTCTCTTTCAGGCTTTGAGGGGGATGGTTTTTGGATTGGTAATGATATGGGTTCAAATGAGTTCATTCTAGCCTCAAAGTTTTTCACAAAACAAGTTTTAAACACTGAGGCTATTGCTAGAAATTTTATGCAGTTATGGCGCTCGAGGAATGGTTTCAAGATTAAGGATTTGGGTGACCATATTATCTTGTTCATTTTTGATAACAAACTGGAACCGGATCATGTTTTGGCTAGTCAACCTTGGAGTTTTGATAAGCACTTAGTTGCTATTCAACAGTATGAACTTCGGATGCCTGCTCGAGATTTTTGTTTCGATATTATACCGTTGTGGGTCTAGGTTTACAATATCCCAGTTAGATTCATGAATCGAGTAGTGGCTAAGGGCATTTGTTTTGGTATTGGTGAGGTATGTCATGCATTCTGAATAATCGAAGATGGAAGGAGGAGATTATATGAGAGTTCAAGTTCTCCTTGATATTTCTAAACCTTTTAGTCATGGTCGTAAAATCTCCAAGGATGATGGGAGTAATGGTAGGGTGTCTTTCAAATATGAAAGATTTCCGAATATATGCTACTGGTGTGGACGTCTCACCTACAATGATAAGGACTGTGATTTGTGGCCTGATAGCGAGGGGACCCTAACAATCGAGTCACGTTAGTTTGGTGCATGGATGTGTACTCCTCTTTTCAGCCCAACTAAAAAATCTACGATTGTTGTCCTCAGTTTTTACGTTAATAGGAAGATGGGGGGAGGAAGACAACCCTGTGGTGGTGGTGCTGGCCTGCCTACAGTGAAATTGTTTCTAGTGAATTCAAATTCAATGATGCCCCCTTAGGTAAGTCCTGTTTCCACGCCCTTATCTAATGTTATTCCTATTGTGGCTAAAGATACTCGGGCTGCTGAGGATATTCCTCTGGGTTTTGAGGGTCAGCGGAAGAAGGGTGTGAATTTTGCTAAGGAATTAAATTTGATTGATTGTGAATTGAAAACGTATGATTTTATGGAGGGAGTTGATATTGATGTCACAGAAACTTGAAGAAAGCACACACGATACTCTCTTGATGGAACAGAAATTAAACTGTTAGTTTCTGGTAATAAACCTTGAATCCACGAGAAGTTTCCTTGAATTCACAAGGAGATAAAAATTGGAATCCACCAAAAGAAAATTTGACAAAACATTTGTGTTTATTGATAATAGACTGATTGCCTCTAACAGCTACACAAAATTATAAGTACTGAGAAAAACGTTTAAAACCCTAATTCGCACTAATTATGCGATTAGGTGACAAAATACCGAAATTTAGCAAAAATAGCAAAATTGAGTTAAATGCAAAATCATAAACTACTGACCTTAAGAGTTGTCCCAAAACAAACAAGACCTTATTCTGACTTTTAAACTAAAAGTTATTAAGAAAAAACAAATATTACTATAAATAGCAAAAACATTGTTTTCGGGGGGCCTTAACAAAGGAATTTGTCTAAATTTAGGCGACGCTCATAATTTATGAGTTTAGATCAGAATGTCGTTTCCCTTTAACCTGCCAAATTTCATGCATTTCTAACATTGTCACCTCGATGCCCTCTACTGGCACCCCCTTAAGTCTTGCGTTGTGACTTCCAGCGCCCCTGCTACTCCAGGAAGGCATGTGCTATCTGTTCTACATCAGTCTCCCCCACTTGAAAAGAACTTGACCCCGAGTTAACACTATCTGGCACATCAGGAGAATAGTACTCATACAAATTAGCAACATTGAAGGTGGAAGAAATATTCATGTCTAGTGGAAAAGCAGCTACATAAGCATTGTTGTTGATCTTCTTTGTAATCTAGAATGGCCCATTTTTCTTGTCCTTAAACTTGTTGTAGGTACCAATGGGAAACCTCTCATTTCTAAAGTAGACTAGCACTAAATCCCCAACACTGAAAATCTTCTCGCATCTCTTTTTATCAACTACTTCCTTGTACTTGGCATTAGTAGCTTCTAGATTCTGTCTCACTTCCTCTTGCATTGCCTGAATATGGTCAGCCATATTCTCTGCAGCTTGACTCACTCCTAGAAGCTCTGGTAAGGGTACCATGTTAAAAGCGTGTTTAGGGGGCACGCAAGAGACAATGGCAAATAGAGACTTACCAGTGTTTCTGCTGACCGAGTTATTGTTAGTAAACTTTGTTTACAATGCAAGATCCCACTGCTTGGGCTTTTCTCTTGAGATACATCAAATCAGATTCCCCAAAATGCGATTAACCACTTTTGTTTGGCCATCAGTCTAAGGATGACTGGTGCTGATATAATTTAAGAAAGTGTCAAAACGCTTCCACAAGGTCCGCCAAAAGTGACTGATGAACTTAGTATCCCAGATAGAGGTGATGGACTTTGGCACTCCATGCAAACGCGCAACTTCTTTAAAGAACAGATTGGCCACTCAAGTAGCATCTGAAGTCTTCTTGCATGCTATGAAATGGGACATTTTCAAGTACTTGTCAACCACAACAAAAATAGAATCCATACCTCGTTAGGTTCAAGGAAGACGCAATATAAAGTCTATAGACAGATCTTTCCATGTTGCTTGTAGAACTGGCAAATGCATTTATAAACCAGTATTCTGTGATTTACCCTTGGAAGTTTGGCAGATTGGGTACTTCCTCACATGATTGCCAACTTCCCTCTTAAGTTGTGGCCAATGATACCTCTCCTCCACTAATGCTATAGTCTTATCTCTACCCATATATCCACCCAAACCTCCACCATGCTGTTCCTTAATAATCTGCTCCCTCAATGAACTTTTAGGGATGCATAATTGATTACCCTGAAAGAGGAAACCATCCTGGATGTACATACTATTGATAGCAGTATGAGTTTGTTGACACTTATCCCAAATATGATCAAAATCCTCCTTATTCTTGTACAACTCCTTGAGGCAATCAAACCCTACAACTTCAGTACGTAGGGTGGTCAACAAAGATGCCCGCCTACTGAACGCATCTACCACCTTATTAGTGACACCAGACTTGTGCTTCAATGTGAAATGGAAGCGCTGTATATAAGCTACCTATCGAGCATGCATCATGTTAACACTAACTTGACTGTTGATGTGCTTCAATGCCTGATGATTTGTATATAATACAAACTCCCTCTGAATCAGGTAGTGCTCCCAATGCTTAAGAGTCCGTACTACGGCAAAGAACTCCAGCTCATAAGCCGACCATTTACTTCAAGCTTTACAAAATTTCTCACTAAAAAATGCTACTAATCTGTTATCTTATGAAAGAATAGTGCCTATCCTAACCACAGATGCTACTAATATTTCCAGGTCTCTAATTGAAAAGAAAAAATCTCTGAGTATTGCAGAAGAAGTGGTGATGCAGGGGGTAGTATGGATTTCTTTTTACAGCTCAAATCTGAAGTGAATAAGTTACTTTGAATGGAAGAGCAGATGTGGCAGCAACAAAATCATTCTCATTGGATGGTTTCAGGTGACAGTAACACTAAGTACTTCCACAATAGGGCATCTCAGTGATGTCGTCGAAATACCATATCTAAGCTCCAAGATTTAAAAGGTATGCTAGTGTTAGGAGAGGAAAAAGTATCATCTATGGTCGTGGACTATTATAAATAGCTTTTCTCTTTCTCTAACCTGACTGACATGGAGATGGTGGTTCAACAAACAAAAAGCGTGGTGAATGTAGATATGAATGCTCTCTTGGTTGGGGAGTTTTCAAAAGTGGAAGTAAAAGTAGCTTTAATAAAGATGGCGCCCTTAAAAGCTCCTAGCCCTGATAGTATGCCTCCAAGCTTCTTTCAATATTATTGGGATAGTATTGGTGATGATATTGTCAAGGCTGTCTTACTTTGACTAAACGCCAAAGAAATTCTGCTAGGTTTGAATCACACTTTCATTACTCTCATCCCAAAAGTAAAAAGCCCATAATATGTCTCTGGATTTCATCCTATTGCTCTTTGTAATATTCTATATAAACTTGTTTCTAAAATTTTTGCTAATAGATTAAAAAGAGTTTTGGCTCAGATTATTTCAGAATCCCAAAGTGCTTTCCAGCCGGATAGTCATTTTGGATAATATCTTGGTGGCTTTTGAGACCCTCCACCATATGAAGATGAAGAACTAAAATTGGATATGAGCAAAGTGTATGACAGATTGAAGTGGGCTTTCCTGAAACGGATTATGGAGAAAATGGGCTTTCATCCCATTTGGATAGGGTGAATTTTGGAGTGTATTTAGCCTGTTACTTATTCTATTTTGGTTAATAAAGAACCTAAGGGCCATATTATTCCATCTAGAGGTATTCGTCAATGGGACCCTTTGTCTCTATATCTCTTCTTACTATGTTCAGAGGGACTAAATGGGCTTATTTAGCATGTAGTAGATGGTGGGCTAATTGAATGCTTTTCTATTTGTAGAAACGGTTCAAAAATTTCTCACTTATTTTTTTGCAGATGATAGTCTCTTTTTTTGCCAGGCATGGGTGGATGTGGAGACTATTCAAGATATTTTGAGTACCTATGAAAAGGCTTCGGGAAAAAAATTAAATTTTGCCAAAACTACTCTTTTTTTTAGTAAGAATGTCTCAAATTCTACAAAGAAGGTAACAAAAAATTTGTTGGGGTGCTTGAGATTAAAGAATATGAGAAGTATTTGGGCTTGCCTGCTGTGGTAGGGAGAAATAAGAAAGCTAGCCTAAATTATATTAATGATAGGGTGTGGGGGAAACTACAAGGTTGGAAAGAGAAGTTGTTTTCTCAAGTGGGTAAAGAAGCTTTGTTGAAGGCCGTGGTTCAAGCCTTCCCTACCATTGCTATAAGCTGTTTCCGGTTACCAATGGGTCTATGCTAAGATATGGAGATGCTTATTTGAAAATTTTGGTGGGGATAGAGGGGAGATAGGAGAAAAATTCATTGGGCGAAGTGGGAAGTTTTGTGCAAACCAAAATTGAAGGAAGGTTTGGGTTTCAAAGATCTTTGTAAATTCAACGAAGCAATGTTAGAAAAGCAAGTGTGGAGACTGATTCATGACACGGATTCCCTATTTTACGAAGTTTTTAAGGTGAAATGTTTCCCAGATGGCAGTGTTTGAAGCAAAGTCATCCTTGGGTTCATTTGCTTGGAAAAGCATTCTCTGTTTAAGAAATCTGATTGCATGAGGAGCTCGATGGAGAGCAGGGGATGGAAAAACTACCCGGATCTTTGCCCACTAAAGTTAATTTGTTGAAGTGAACCATTTTACAAGAAGATTTTTGTCACCTTTGTTCCAAAAATTCAAAAGATGTTCTCCATGCTATATGGGGATGTGAGAAGGTCCATCAGGTTTGGTAAATGAAGTTTGGTTGGCTGGACAGTAATCAATTTGCTTCGGGTTCTTTTTCTGAATTGGTACAGCAAGTTCATACAAAGCCAAATTTGTTTCCATTTTTTGCATCAATTGGTGCCATCGAAATAAGTCACGTATGCAAGAGCATTTGGTGCCATTGGAAAGGATAGCTAGTTTTGCCGAGGAATATCTCCAGGGTTGTTTGTCTCGGGTTCGGCCAAAGCAAAAATCTCAGAGAGTAGCTTCAGAGAAATGGAGGCCGCCTAGTGTGGACTCTATGAAGGTAAATTTTGTTGGCGCGCTGTTTGGAGAGCCTGATGAAGTGAGGCTCAAAGTGGTGATTCACAATTTAGAGGGGGAAGTAATGGCTGCTCTCTCGAAGAAAATCAGAAAACCACCATCTATGGAGACCGTGGAGTAGTTAGCAACTTGTCGTGCAGTGGTGCTCTCTCTTGAAGTTGGGTTTCGAAACTTAATTTTTGAGGGTGACTCCGCATCTGTTATTAATTCCTTGAAGGACAGGGGCATGACAATCTCTCATGGAGGTCATATCATAAAAGACATTTTGTCTTTCTCTAACTCTTTTCAGAGTTTTTTTTTTTTTTTTTTTTTTTTTTTTTTTCTCTCATGTTGTTAGACAAGGCAATGTAATTGCACACGCCTTAGCCTAGAGAGCAAGATTATCTTTTCCTTTAGAGGTCTGGATAGAGTCTATTCCACCTGATATATTTTTTTTTTGTTCTATCTAATTTTCCAAATCCAGTTTAATAAAATGGCTTAGTCTTTCTTCTAAAAAAAAAAGTTGATAAAATTTTTTTGTTAATTATAATTCTACTTTGAGTTGATGCGATTTAGTTTTGTGTTTTAAGTTGTTACATTTTTTATTCTCTTTGATTGTTAAATATTATCCTACGGCATTATACATATAGTTTATAATAATATAATGTTATTATATTACATAGCATGACTTGGATAATTTGATGTTTATTGCTATATATTTTATTTTTACTCTTTTTTCTTCTTATCTTATTTTATTCAACATTTAAATTTAGCCACCTCCTCTACATCATTAAATTATGAAGCACAAATCAAGAAAATGACTAGACACACACCTGCCTTTCTTTACCATATATTAGGGGAAACAAAGTATTTGTGTGATAAATGGCCATATAATTTACAATTTAGATAGAATTCTTGATTGTGTCTAGGCCTATAGATTGAGCAATTTTATACTTAAATTAAAGGTATTGTGAATAAACTTTTTGAATCAAAACTAAACGAATATGGACTACTATATATCATATAGATAAAAACCTTTATCATAGATATATTAAATATTTTTGCCACAAATTTAAATCACACAAACTTAATAATTTTATATTATGTGTTAGCATCTTCTCTGCTTCTTCTTCTTTTTCTAAAAAATATTATGTATTATCTTTAAAGAATGCCAACAATATTGATTTTGTGAGAAAAGTTACATAAAATATTGAGAAAAAAAAATGTTTTATATTACAGTCTACAAAAAATTCTTTTAAAATATTTAAACCTTTTTATTTTTTATACCACTGACATGTTTTACAGCTACTACATGTGGTAACTTAAGTCTTAATATTCTTAAGTTGTTTTGGCAAAAAGAATAATAATTTTAAAAAAAATTAAAACGTTGTCACCAAAAAAGAATAGTTCATGTAAAGTTTTTTGCAAAATGAAATACCAATTTTGTAAATCCACCAAACTTGATAATTTACGAAATGTGGAACCACTCGCAAAAATATTTGCATAGTTATATAATTCCAGCTAAAGCAATCTAGCATACTTTTAGTCTTCAAAAAACACATATCTACGAGTGGTTAAACGTTCATCTTGGGTAATTTTAACTTTTCATATAATTTTACATTTACATATTCATCTACTTTATTTTAGATTTTTCTAAAAAAAAAAAACTTTAATTTAGATATTTATAAGTAAACAATGAAATACTAATTCAAGAAGAATATAAAAAAAAAAATCTATGCATATTCATTTTGTGCAGTTGTAACTTTACATATAATTTTGCATTTATATATTCATCTACTTTGATTAGATGTTTATAACTAAATAATGAAATCTATGAACAAGGTAATTAAAACAATCATATTTTTATTCCTCAAAAAGTCACCAATTTTTTTATTTAAAAAATGCTTTTACATTTCCTTGGAAATTCTTTTTTTTTTTTTTTAAAAAACTTTGACATACCACTAACCTAACCACTTCATACATTAAAAAAATTTAAACCTCATTATTACCTTTGTTAAGATATTACGGATGCCTTAATTGATTGAGACCAGACTAGAGAAATGCTTTTTATATTTCCTAGTAAATTCAGTAGAAAAAAAAAAAAAATCTTTGACATACCACTATCGTAACTACATCTATTACTATTTAAGACATCCATGATATATATTTGTTATCGATAACCATAAAAATTACAACTAGCAAAGGAACATACAAAATAATAAAGAATAAATGAAAGAAGAAAAAAGGAAATGAAATTAAACGTCAATTATTAACCGTTAAATGGAAAATAAAGAAGTGGGTAAGAGGAGTAAAAAAAAAATAGAGACAACCATATAAAGAACATCAAAAACTCTATAGTGCAATAAAATCAACCATTACATTTGTTTAATTAAATCAATAATCAACAATGAAATATACTAATACAAAATTTAAATTTGAAACTAATCAAACTCTAACTAGGGAAATTTCCTATCATAACTAAAAATGAGATGTTCGCCAATAATAATAGAAATTATATAAGAAAAAATTGGAAAATTCTATAACAAGTTATTGGGTGATGTAACATTACTTAGAATTACACCAGATGCAACTTGATATCAACCAATAAATATATGATAATGGTAAGAAACGTTACAAATGAGATCATGACAAATATGATAAAACTAATTAAAAAAAAAATTACTCCTTACAAAATTTAGGGACCAAATTAATGTTTTACCTAAAAAATTGTCACTCACAATGCGCAAGTCTGCTATTGGTTTCCTTAATTCGCAAGCATTTCCCCTATGATTTTATTACTGCTGCACAATTGTTCTTAATATTATTTATCTTCTTTAGTTTTAACTTTGTGCCTATTTTAGTTTTTTTTTTTTCCTCTTTTTTTTCCTTATTGTTCCTATTCTCCCTGCCTCCAAAAAGGAACAAAAGAAAACGACCCCTCTCCAACAAAAAAAAAAAAAAGAAAAAAAAAAGAAAAGAAAGAAAAAAGAAAGGAGTGATTTAGAAAAATAAAAATGAAAGAGGAAAAAAAACAATGAAATTGAATTTAACTTGGTAGGATATATGATACTATAAAACTTTATAAGTTCTTCTTGAGTGATGCTTTGATTGGATATCAGATATGGTTTAATTGGTTGCGAAAACAACAAAAGGAACTTAGACCTTTTATGGCACAAGTTCCACTGATAAAACAAATCTATCTGGATTTTCTTATTTTAAATATATATAACAATTTAAATATTGGCCTAAAAGATTTTTTTTTTTCCCTTTTACTTTGTGTTTTAATGATTTTGTTGAAATTAGTTGTTTTTATTGTTTTGCAAACATGAATGGAGAGGCAGCTGAAGACGTAAGTTGACAGAAGTACTTTTACTAATACACAAACAAAGTTTTGGGCCAAGTCCACACTATCCCTAATGTCCCCTCCCTTGATTCTTTCTAATTTTTATTTAGACGTAAAACATGTATTATTCAAAATCCAAACAAATAACACCTGTCATACATCCGGAGAATTAGAGAATTCTTTCATAATAAAAGGATGGCTCAAAATCATGGGCTCAATCTGTATACTATTACGCATATAATTACAAATATATTTTTATTTGTGATGTTATAATCAAAAAATAAAAATTATATAAACTATGTTAATATGTGAATAAATAAAATCAGGAGGCAAAACTTACAAACCAATATTGTCTAACTGGCCTAGACACATATCGAAGTCCAATTCAGCTACCACGTGTGTGGGCAAGCCCACTTGAGTTGCTCATCCACTCCTCCCTTCCACAAAAGTAGGGTGCCCCATGGGAACCACAGTATCCAACATCATGGTATATATATAAACCCATAAAAAGTTTATAATCTTCCCTACGTGGGACTATGCGTTTTTACCTCTTTTACTCATATTTAAGCAAGTACTTTATTATTCACTCTTTGACAATTTTGAGCAATTGACCACGTGATGTTATTCTTCTCAAGGAGGAGAACATGACTTGATTTAGATCCAACTCAAAGGACGAGAGTGGATCTCAAGTAACTTGTGTATTCACTAGAAAAAATAGTATATGTAATACATGCTTAATTGATAAGTATAAATAAATATAAATTCAAATTAGAAAATTTGTAGAAAATAACTTGCTTAATTTAATTAGAATTTGTTTAGAGAATATCAAATATAATTTAATTAAAAATTTTTTAGTATCGGCTTGTTTTAACCAAAAAAAAAAAAGGTGAGTTTTAGTTAGTTTAAACTAAACATAATATTAGAAGTCAACAAAAAGTCAGTGTAAGTTAGATCTGGATCATGTTCAAAATCATCTGTTTTTTTTTTCTTTTTTATTTTATTAAAATTGATAAATTGAATATATATTTTTTATTTAGATGCTGATTTGACATTTATTATTATTATTATTATTATTATTATTATTATTATTATTATTATTATTGTAGTAGCCACAACAGTTTCTACTAAAATAATATGGATAAAATTGAGTACAAATTGAAAATAATATGGATAAAATTAATTACTAATTAAATGGAAGGATCAAATTAACTTTGAACCCAAAATATTGGGACCAAAATTAGTACTTTTTGCCTCTTTTTATGAGCCACTATATTGTGATTTATTTGGCTTTATTGATAGCTGCGCTTTAAGTAAAGGAGCTAAGTATGAACACCCAAACTTCATAATAGAAAATGCTGCGCTTTAAGTAAAGGAGCTAAGTATGAACACCCAAACTTCATAATAGAAAATGCGAAAGGGCCTTTTGGCCTTTCTTTCCCTTGACTTTTCTTCTTTCTTTGGTGCCCCTTCTTTGTCTTTAGGAAGTCTAGTTTTGTTGCTGTCAAAGAATGCTTCTCAGCACAAAGAAAAAGGAAACTTGTGTGTATTTTGTTAAGAGTATTGAACAAACCTAATCAAATCCATTTTCAAATATGTTTGCACGATTGTTGCAAAAATCAAAACAAGAATGGAGATTCAGCGATTTCAGTTGCTACTAAAATCGCCGAGTGCATAGGTAAACCAATTGGCCAGTGGCTATGCTACTCATTTCACTATGGCACCAACATTGAGAAACTGAAGAATCGGGTCATGGAGTTGAAGGCAACTAGAGATAGGGTGCAACATCGTGTTACTGAAGCTGTAAACAACATTGAAGAAATTGAAGCTGACGTTATCATGTGGTTGACAAAGGTTGATGATATTTTGGGAAAGGCCGAGGAAGTTCTTGAGGGGAAAATTGGAAACTAATTTCGTTTTCCAAACAATATAATTAATAGGTCAGGTTTTCAACAATATAAAATATTAACACCTCGAGCCTAAGAGGCTCGATTTTGGGGTAGTAAACCGAGCCTCTGAGGCTTGGTTTTCATGTTCTGAGGGGACCTGATGTGGAGCATTTTCCACGTGGAAATCGAGCCTTTAAGACTCGGTTTTAATATCGAGTCTTAAACGCTCAATTTCTGTGGTGTAACACGCCACGTGGACGCCACTTGGAAGTCGAGCCTCAGAGACTCGGTTTGCCAAAAGGAAAATTGAGTCTCAAAAACTCGATTTCCGAGCTGAAAAAAGCCAGCAGTTCATGTGATGTTTTTGTATATAGATCTGGTTTTTTTTTCCTGGGTTTGTTTTTTTTTTTTTTTTTTTTTTTTTTTTTTTTTTTTTTTTTTCTGGGTCTCTCGGGTACTAGCAGGTCTTCCTCTCCTCTCTCACTCCCTCTCTCTCTCTCATACACACACCAACACTCATTGTAGTAGTCTTCTCTCTCACTCCCCCTCTCACTCATACAAGCTGACATTTTGCACATCCTCATGTCAGGTAAGGCTGTTGTTGTTAGTGGCTGTTGATTTTGCTAGTGTAGTATATAGTTAAGACATATTTGTATCATGGGTATCATGACTTTTGTTGTTTGGTTTTAATATTTGTCTTTAGTTTTTTTTTTTTTTTTTTTTTGCTTGAGTGTGAAATTATAATCATTGATTGTATAGGTTTTTTTCATGGGTATGTATCATGAATTTCTTTTGTTGTCTGGTTTTAATATTTGTCTTTAGTTTTTTTTTTGCTTGAGTATGAAATTATAATCATTGATTGTATAGGTTTTTTTCATGGGTATGTATCATGAATTTCTTTTGTTGTTTGGTCTCCAATTTGTCTCTAATTTTTTTTGCTTGAGTATGAAATAATGATTGATATATTTAAAATGTATTTGTAAGTTCGTTTAGACCCCTTACACCCAACAGATTAACCTAGATAATTAACCAAGTGATTAATTTAGGTAAATTAAACAGTACTAGGTTATCACAAATATATCAAATCATGTAAAAGTGCAGAATAATAAAGAACACATGATATGATGACCCAGGAAACCACACCGGTAAAAATCTAGGGAGGATTTAACCTAGCCATCCTCAAGGTAAAACGAATTCACTATGAAAGAATCGAAGTTTACACAATAGAGACTTAGACCACTAACATCCTATTGCTACCTGCCTGTAGGAAACTTACTACCATGACCACGTGACAGCTCCGAGACCACAGACTCCTTCTTTCCTTGAATTCTTCAGCAAAGCACAAGCACATCAGCTTGTATATCTTGAAGCTCTTTGGATTCTGCAACTGTCTGATTACCAATCTCTCGATATGAATCTAGAGTTTGGAAACCCTGAGTGTATGTGAAGGTAAACACCTCTAGATCTAACAATTAGATTCACAAACACAGCATTCAGAATACTAAAAACGTGGCTAGGGTTTTCCCTTATATACTTAGGGCAAAACATAAAACCCTATACATTAAACAGGCTTGGGCTGAGTTGGGAATTTTTGTAGAAAAACGTTCTGCACGATTTTCGATCGGTCGAGTCTAATTCTCGATCGATCGAGTCAGGCAAAAGTGCACAGTAAATTCTGCAGTTAACTCGATTCCAACTTTATATAAAAAGCCATACTTTGAGCAAGTCTAACACACAACTTAAAGAATGTTTTGATCATGGTTTGCCAATATTACAAATTGAAGTTCTAATACATTAGTTTCTAAATCTTAGAACCTAACAAATTCCCCCTTTGGCAATCCATGACAAAACACAGACTTAACAAAAAGCTCAAAGTTTACAAATTAAAACAGCCCATTACAAAATAAAAAGCCACTAAACAAATTCAACCTAACTACTATCTAACAGTTGCAAAGTAGACATCAACCCAACTGAATCAACCTGTATATTCTTGTAACACTTAACAAATACATAAACGCATGTGTGGAAAAATACAAGTAACAAAAAAAACTTATTGATTTCACATAACACAAAATAAAGACATATATCATGAATAACATCATAAATATAAATCGATAAGCAATGTAGCATAGTGAAACAAGAAACATATCCATAAACAATGTATCTCAAAATATATCTCCTAACAAGAGCCAAAAATGTAGATACAAAGTGAAGCACCTAGATACAATCTAAACTCCACAAGCTCCTCAGTATCACAAAAAGATACAAAACTCCCCCTAAGACAAAAATCTCCTCTACAAGATATGAACTCCTCAACAGAATGCACTCCCCCTTTTTGTGACGAATTGCCAAAGGGCACTCACTCATTATCAAAAAGAGGTGGCGGAGGAGAACGACGAAAACTCGCCAAATTCGCTCTCAAAGCTCGAAGCTCGAAGTTCATCAAGTACATCCACCAGAAGTTGACCATGAGCCGCCTGAACGGTCATGACAGTGTCCAAAGTCCAACGAAGGTCAGAAAGATCCGAAGGAGAGGGTGGAGGAACACCATCAGCAGCAGCAGCAGGATCAGCAGATGTCTGAGCTGCAGGAGCATCTGTAGAAGAAGAAGGGGGTGGAGTGACACCGGAAGGCTCTACCCTAGGACGCTTAGAGCTAGCTCGAAGTTGAGCAGCCCTTTGCCTCAGAAAGGTAGCACCTATAGGAGTAATAATGTGTACGGGCTCAAAAGGAGGAAAATCACCTAGACCTAGGTGAAGAAGAATCCTATGGATAAAAACAGGAAAGAATAAAGCATGAGCCGTAGAACTACTCCTATGTACTTCGTTCAAAGAACGAAGAAACAAATGAGGAAAACTGATAGGAGTATCAGTGACAAGCGCATACAAAAACACACATCGCTCAAGACGGATGGTGTGGAGATGAGAAATGGGCCACAAGGAATGACACGCTATCCTAAAGAAGAGATAATGAAACTCGAAAAACTCAGCAGACGTGATTTGAGGATCAGAACCCCACTGGATAGAAGACCCAGTGATGTAAGACATAACATCATCAAGAGGCGGAGACTCATCATAGGGAAAGACGGGATGATCAACAATAGGCGCCCCAAGAGCAGTAGACACTACCAAAGGAGTAATGCGATACTCCACACCTCGTATCCAAACCTTAACTAAGGTGTTAGTATCATAGACATGGATAGAGAGGTTCGAATAGAACTCTCTAATCAAGGTAGCCGGAGGTGGATGCTCAATATCTAACAAAGGTAACCAACCTCGACGCTCAAAATTACGTCTCACCTCAAGATCAACCTCATCTAGAATGACCTTACGCTCACCCTAAATATGACGCCTAAGATTAAGGGTCTCATATGTCTCTTGGTTCTTCTCACTAGGAAATCGATCATTATCAAAGGAAGGTGAAGGGTCAGAAGTCCTATGGGCTCTAGTTTCCTAGGCATGGTGCTTTGGACAGAAAAGAAAGACACAGAAAGAGGAGATCAAAAACAAAAACCAAAGGCAGACTGCAAGTTAGTACAGCAAAAAATATAGAAATAACAATCTATATGACGCATGAGCATGATGATCAAATGATGTATGTACTAATGCAATGACACAGTTCAAATATAATCTAAATTCACAAAATTGGCTTGAGCATGAAAAAATTCCAATTTAGAAAAACCCAATTTTTCAAAACACAACAAATTGATAAATTGATCAACACAACAATTATATAACTCAATATAATGATCAAATTGAACAAAATCCCCAAATTCATCAATTTCAAGCCCTAGATTTTCAAATTTACCACAAAACACCAAATTAATCAAATTAAACTACTTGTAGTGCTTGTATACGGTGTCCCCACAAAAAACCATGATTAATTTGAAAGAAAAACACCCAAAATCAATACCAAAAATACCAAAACTATAAATGCCGAAAATAACCCAAAAATGCATGAAATAATGCATGAAACATGAAAAAAAAATTAAAAGAAGGGTTAAAAGTGTCTTACCGGCCTTGGAAGAAGGATTCTTTGCAAAAAGAATGGATGAAAACGACAAAAATAACAACAGATGGCTTAACCGGTTGGTGAGAGTGAAAAAGGTATTTGAAAAGTTTTTGAAAAGTGAAGAATCACGTGAAAGAAATCCTTTTTAAAAAACACTTAGCCCGATTTTCGATCAATCGAAAATTACATTCGATCGGTCGAAAATCCTTCGATTGATCCAATACCAATCGAGGACCGATCGAAACACACGGAACCTTTTCTGGATTTTTGAGCCAATTTCGATCGGTTGAAAATTAGACTCGATCGATCGAAATTCTGGAAAAATTAAATTTTTGAAAAACGAAGCAGTTTTAGTGCACATACTCCTCACAACATTAGATTTGATGAATAAAATACATGAGTATGAGATGAAATGTTCTTCAAAAACACATGTAGTTAACCCAGATCCCTTAACAACAAGATTTTCTTTTAATATCCCTCAAGAACTCAAACAACAAACATGTTCTGCATCAATTTCCAAAGATTTTCAAACTTGGTTGGTCAGACCAAAAACACACAATAACATGTACACAGTTTAGCAGAGAATAACTTGTGTAGTGTGTGCAATTAGCATAAGTTTGAGAAACATGTGAGGTGATATGCACATAGAGATCAATTACATTTTCTACAAAATTCATCACATGAATTTGAAAGAGATTATTACTTAAAGAGTTACATCATATAACTCTCACATCTCCTAGAATAAAAGATTGCAATCATGTAAGTTTCTTGATTTGCCTCATAATCGATATCCATGTTAATGATTAGGAATTTAAGAACATAGCCGGGATAATGTACACACCAATTTTATTTGAATTGTGAAATTATTATAACCCAATAATGTACATACCAATTTTATTTTAATAGAGGCTACACCTTATGTTCTTTGTGTGCATGTGCTACACTTTTTCAAGCACAAAATCTTACGATATGCACTAAGGTGTTCATGATTGGCTAGTAAACAGTGGTGAGATGATTATTTATACCTTTCTCAATAAGTTCAAGTCCGACAATCAAAGACATAAGACTTCAAGATTAAGATCATGTGATCAACAAATATAATATCTTCCCACACAACATGCACTACAAAACTTTAGCTAGTAAAGTGCAATAGAAATAGTGCATCAAAGCTAAACAAGGTACATAAACAGGTTATGCAAAATTAGATTGACCAACCTTATTTTCAAATTCAAGGAAAATATAGCAAAAACACATTGTGCCAGTTTTTTTTTTAAAGGAAACAAACAACCTAGAATGAAATGCATGAATGTTATGCAATGCAAAAAAAAAAAAAAAAAAAAACAAAGGTCACAAAAGATTGAGCAATAAAGCACAAGGACCATGTCAGACAGACTCAATTAGGTCGAGCCTTTTGCATCCAAAACTTTTTAGATGCAACTCTTGCATTGGAGTTATGATTCACATTAAAATTTTGAGCAACTCTAGGATTGGAATAAAAGTTTAATGCCTTTACCAATTCACCAATAAGTACCATAGGATCTTGTTCTTGAAGCACAGGTACTTTAGGTTTATTTGCTCGCTTTGCAGCTTGCAACTTGAAACAATTTGGACGAATGTGTCCAGACTTTCCACAAAAATGACTAACCCATGCTGGCTTATCATGCAATTTGCCCTTAGAAGAATTGGAAGCTCTAGAATGAGACGCTTGAAAATCAACCCTAATCTTCCTAGGTGGAGTAACATCTACAAATTTGACGGGTTCACTCACCAAAGGTTTGACAATCTCACTCTTAGAGGGTTTAGTAGAGGGAACAAAGTTTGTGGAATGAGATTCAAGCACAGAGATGCTTTCCACAAAACCTAAGCCAGTCTTGTCAGAGGGAGACTTTTGAACACTCAACATGTGATCAAGTTTGGAGCTTGCAGACCTATTAGTTTGTTCTCTAGTAATAGATAATTCAAGTTTCAAACATTTAACTTTGTCAGTTCGTTTAGACCCCTTAACCCAACAGATTAACCTAGAGAATAAGCAAAGTTATTAACTTAGATAATTTAATTAAACTAGGTTAACACAAATAAATATAAAAACAATAAAGCAGCGGAAAATAATCAACACAAAGATATGATGACCCAGGAAACCACACCGGTAAAAACCTGGGGAGGATTTGACCTAGCTATCCTCAAGGTAAACTGAATCCACTATGAAAGAATTGAAGTTTACACAATAGACTTAGACCACTAACGTCATATTGCTACCTGCCTGTAGGAAACTTACTACCATGACCCCATGATAGCTCCGAGATCCACGGACTCCTTCTTTCCGGAATTCTTCAGCAAATCCACAAGCGCACCTGCTTGTATATCTTTGTGCTCTTTGATTCTGCAACTGTAACGATCTACACAACTCTTGACATAAATCTCAAGTTTGTAAACCCTAAGTGTATGTGAAGGTAAACACCTCTAGATCTCACAGAGAGATTCACAAAACACAGCAAAACAGAACTCTACAGAACTCTAAAAACGTGGCTAGGGTTTTCCCTTTTATACTTAGGGCAAACATAAAACCCTATACATTAAAACGGGCTTGGGCTGAGTTGGAAAATTCTGCAGAAAAACGTTCTGTGCGATTTTCGATCGATCGAGTCTAATTTTCGATCGATCGAGTCTCACAGAAAGTTACAAGTAATTCTGCATAAAAACTCGATTCCAACTTTACAATAAACCCCATACTTTGAGCAAGTCTAACACACGACTCAACATTGTTTTGATCATGGTTTGCCAACATACAAAATGAAGTTCTAAATACATTAGATCCTAGTCTTTAGAACCTAACAAACTTTATCAAGTAAAAGCATGTTCTCAGTTTTCACATTATTCAAAAGCTCATTTGCATCAAACAATTTTACAAGCAAATTCTTTTTATCAAGTTCAAGAGATGCAATTTTCTTTAAGCCTAAATCAACATTCATAGCATCCTTTGCAGCAACTTTGCAAAGTTTATTAAAGGCTTCTTGTAAATCTGCATCTTCAGAGAGTTCCCCATCAGAAGGGTTCTCTTCAACAGGCACGCTTTCATTAACTACAGTAGTAGCAGTGAAAGTAATGAAGTTTCCATCCTCATCACTGACAGATTCATTGTCAGAAACTTCATCATCACTAAGGGTTACAGCCGTAGCCTTACCCTTAGACTTCAAGTATATAGGACATTCAGATTTCATATGCCCATACCCTTGACATCCATAACATTGTTGTCCCATAGAATTATTAGAGGGTTGACCAACTCTTTCTTTAGGTTTTTCAGTGTTATTAACCTTAGTGGGATCATTCCTCCTAAAATTTCTAGGTTCAGCAGTGTTCTTGCCTCTTGCCCTTCTGTTATTGTTCCTAAGAAAGTTTCTAAAGTTCTTGGTAAGATAGGCAATCTCTGTAGTAAAGAGTTCATCATCAAATCCACCATCCTCAACATCATCAACAGACTTAAGAGCCATTGATTTGGATTTGTTTGTCTTGGGTAGGTCCAACTCATAGGACTGAAGAGATCCTACAAGTTCATCAACAGGGATGGAGTCTATATCCTTGCTTTCAGTGATGGCAGTCACTTTGGGTCTAAAATTTTCAGTCAAAGATCTAAGAATCTTCCTAACAATTTTAGGTTGATTATAGATTTTACCCAAATTATATTCAGAATTAACAATATCATTCAGTTTAGCATAGAACTCATCGAAAGATTCATTATCATTCATTCTAATTATTTCAAATCTAGTAGTTAATTGCTGCAATTTATTTATTTTAACTGCCTTTGTGCCTTCATGCACAGTCTGGAGGATATTCCAAGCAGTATGAGCAACCTCAACATTAGAGATTCTCTTAAATTCTTCCATAGAGACAGCATTGAAAATAACATTCATAGCTTTGCTATTGAAAGCAGCTGCCTCCTTTTGAGAAGTTTGCCACTCACTCACAGGAGTAGTGGGCTTCTCCCATCCGTACTCAACGGAGTTTCAGACTCTCTTATCAATAGATTTCAGGAATGCTTTCATCCTTACTTTCCAATAAGCATAATTATTCCCATCAAAATGAGGTGGAACAACTAGAGAGTATCCGTGTTCCATGACAACAGGGGTCAAGGATTAGCTCAAAGATCAAAAGATAAAAAAAAACAAAAAGCTACTCGCTCTGATACCACTTGTAAGTTCGTTTAGACCCCTTACACTCAACAGATTAACCTAGATAATTAACCAAGTGATTAACTTAGGTAAATTAAACAGTATTAGGTTATCACAAATATATCAAATCATGTAAAAGTGCGGAATAATAAAGAACACATGATATGATGACCCAGGAAACTACACTAGTAAAAACCTGAGGAGGATTTAACCTAGCTATCCTCAAGGTAAAACGAATTCACTATGAAAGAATCAAAGTTTACACAATAGAGACTTAGACCACTAACATCCTATTGCTACCTGCCTGTAGGAAACTTACTACCACGACCACATGACAGCTCCGAGACTACGGACTCCTTCTTTCCTTGAATTCTTCAGCAAAGCACAAGCACACTAGCTTGTATATCTTGAAGCTCTTTGGATTCTGCAACTATCTGATTACCAATCTCTTGACATGAATCTAGAGTTTGGAAACCCTAAGTGTATGTGAAGGTAAACACCTCTAGATCTAACAATTAGATTCACAAACACAGCATTCAGAACACTAAAAACGTGGCTAGGGTTTTCCCTTATATACTTAGGGCAAAACATAAAACCCTATACATTAAACGGGCTTGGGCTGAGTTGGGAATTTTTGCAGAAAAACGTTCTACACGATTTTCGATCGGTCGAGTCTAATTCTCGATCGATCGAGTCAGGCAGAAGTGCACAGTAAATTCTGCAGTTAACTCGATTCCAACTTTACATAAAAAGTCATACTTTGAGCAAGTCTAACACACAACTTAAAGAATGTTTTGATCATAGTTTGCCAACATTACAAATTGAAGTTCTAATACATTAGTTCCTAAATCTTAGAACCTAACAGTATTGTTGGTATATTTGTATTGTTAGGTTTTTAATGATTGTATTGTTGTTTGGTTTGATATTTTGATTTATATTTTTTGTTAGAGCTGATTTGAAATTTTGTAATGGGGGTGAGTTTTGGAGTCTAAGGTGATTTTTTTTTTTGGTTTTTATAATTTTTTATAGACATGTATTATAAATATTGAAGATTGGTTTTTCCAGATGTCAAATACGAAGACAATTTGAGTAGAAGTCATTATGGAATTCAAAATAGTAAATAAAACCAATTGGGTAAAATAAATAAATTAAAGGAAATAAAATAAAATCATAAACCATAAGATAAATAAATAGGAATGAAAAATGAGAGGAAGAGTTTTATACATCTCAAAAACTCTACCTAGCTAGGCTCATTTCCTACGAGCTATAGTCAACCACTAAAATAGCTTTGCTTTACATTTTCGAGTCCCTTATTGGGATCTGTTTCTGAACATTTTTTTTAGGCCAAGTGTATCCTTGTGAACAATGAGCGAGGAACTCGTAAAGTCCTAAACACAAAAAAAATCCATCTCAGAAACACTATATTCATGCATGCTTGGAAAGAAATGTATCCATGTCACACTAAAAAAAAGTGTCTTTATGTGGTTTTCATTAACTTAATTGGTTATGTAGCAATGATTTGATTCGAATCAAAACTGTATCTTCATGGAGAATCACTTCAAGTTTCATATTTTCCTAATTATTTTTGATGTATTTAATCTTAGAATTCGACATTTACATCCCCCAATGGGGGTGAGTTTTGGAGTCTAAGGTGAATTTTTTTGTTTGAGTATGAAATGATAATGATTGGGTGTTTGTATGTGATGTGGGGTGAGTATATGCAAATGTGGGGTGAGAAGTTGTAATTTTTGAACTTTGAGTAGATAGAAAAGGTTTTGCAATTGATGTTAAATGAAAGAGATAAAATATGTGACTAACATATTACACTTGACTGTAATAGGCTCACAATCTCTGAAGAATATTAATATAAATGTACACTACGGTGAACCCCTTGTCAATCCTGAAGAGATTGACGGATTCCCATTTAGAGGGCCGGGTATCGAATGCTACTACATGATGATACGTCGTAAGTTGAAGACGTTGAATGATTTGAAGAGGAAAATAATGGAAGAATTGAATTTGAGCCCTGCTTGTTATGACATAAAGATTATTTATCGTTACCCACAAAAAGTCCTTCATGAACGGATAAATTACGGGTATATGGCGATCAAAGAAGACAAACATGTAAAGCTCATGTTTAATAGGATCCATAAAATGCCCTAAGTAAATGCTACTGAGTTATACGTAAGTTCGAAGCCGCTTGCAAAAATTGCTACTGAGGAGGTGCAACAAACAACTATATCTTTACAATTTACAGCCCTAGATGATGAATGCACTACAATGGGAGACTATATAATGGGAAGTTATATGCTCCTATCTTAATATCATGCTGCCAAAACTGGTGAAACACTCCAACTTCAAGAGACACATTTAGGGGAGAAAGACGAAGACGAAGATGAAGATGAAGATCATGCTGTGTATAATGGTGAAAATATTGATGATATGGATGAGTACGAAGAGAGGATTGAGCAAGGCAACTTTGACAGGGATGTGGATGACCATAAACTCGTTCCCAATTTTGAAGAGGAAAATATGGAGTACCATGATGAAGGTGATGTAGACGATGATATTGGCGTCCAACATGATACAAATACGACCACTGCCTACACACCTCCTACCGAGTCATTCTACGCAAATACTTAGGAAAATATGGTTGATCCTTCATGTCTTCAGATACCGTTTGTTTCTACTTGGGAAGATGGGCTGCATTTTAGTAAAGGGTTGACTTTTGCAAACAAAGAGGCAGTGAAGCATGCATTGATAATATACGCAGCACCGAAAAATAGAAATTTTATTATTCAGAGGTCAACCAAAGCTAAATTGTGCGCCGCATGCATTGACACCAATTGCAAGTGGTATGTTGGGGCATTCACGAAGGCTAAACTTAATGGTCTGTGGATGGTCACGTCTTATGTGGATCCACACAGTTGTATACCCTTTGGCCGGTGAAGAGACTGTAAAATGATGGATTCTAATTTTGTTGTATCAGATTTCGTGGGAAAATTGCGACAAAATCACACTACTCTTATTCATGAGCTATGGGAGATCATACACACTAAGTATAATCATGAGCTTTCTTGCTATAAGGTATGGGAAGCAAAACAGAAGGCAATTGCTAAGATATTTGGGGATTGGGAGGAGTCTTACCAAAGATTGCAAATGTTGTTGTTGGTATACTTGGATCAGGATTCGGGTACCTAGTACAACTATTACACCATACCTAGGGGCATAGATGGTACTGCGTTACTGCGCTATGTATTTTAGGCATTCGCTCCATGCATGGTGCATTCGGATATTGCAGGCCAGTGATCAGTATTGATAGGACTCATTTGTATGGTAAATATCGAGGGGTGTTGATGATTGCAATGGCAACCGATGCTAACCAAAAGGTTTTGCCTCTCACCTTTGCTATTGTGGACAAGGAGTCAGGGGCTAGTTGGGGGTGGTTTTTAGAGTGTTTCAGGATTTCGATACAGCATGTGATACCTAAGGAGGACATTTGCATTATTTCTAATCGACATAAAGGTATCAAACGCACCATTGCAGAGTGGCCCAGATTTGAAGATGGAAGAGAACAGGTATTTCACCGATATTGCCTTTGACATGTTGCTAGCAACTTCAACACACACTTTGATGACCCGACTCTAAAGGCATTGGCCTTTCAAGCTGGATATGCGACTCAAGCAGCTAAATTTGAGTCCATAATGCAAACCATTAAGGATGTCGAGATTAATGCACTGAGAAATGTAGAACCTGATGATCTCCATATTGCACGCTATATGCCATACACATATCTAATGAGTGAGGATGTGGAGAAGTGGACCCAGTCACATGATGGTGGAAGACGTTACGGGGCAATGACAACCAATATCTCTGAGTGCTTTAATGTGGTACTTAAAGGTGCCCGCGATTTGCCCATTGTTGCAATGGTTGAGTTCACTTGGTGCAAACTTGTTGCATATTTCCATGATCGACATAAATCGATTACTTCTGATTGCTCTCAAGGTAAGGTGTGGAGTGATTATGTAATGGGAATCTATACCAAAAATGCGCAGAAAATTTCAGGACACACTCTGAGGAATTTTAATCATGAAACTGGTGTATATCAAGTGGTCACCCCATACAACGACCATAGAGGTGGAGGGGGAAACCACAGTCATGAAGTGCACGCATTCGCTAGAACATGTGGTTGTGGAAAGTGGCAAAACATTAAGATCTCTTGTTCACATGCAATTAAAGTTCTTCAAGGTTTGCACCTCGATGCGACCAGCTATATTGACATATGTTACAGTTTGGACAACGCCATTCAGACATATGCACATCAATTTGTGGTGCCAAAGTCAGAGTCATTGTGAAGGGACGTTCGCGGACCACGGTGGGTGCCTGACCCACAGCTGTTGCGGGGGAAAAATTGTCCGATGAAGTCAAGAATAAGGAATGAAATGGATGGGGTACGGCGAGAACGGGGAAGCCAGAGGCTTGATTCGGACTTGAGGGAGATTCAACCAAAGCAGCGATGCGGAGTGTGTCATAAAGATGAGCATAACCGCAGAAGATGTCCCAATGCCCGTGGGGCTTCGACAAGCAGTAGTGCTACAAACTAGGCAAGTGCTCTATCGCTATTTTTATATAATATGCTCAAAGTTTCATTTGCTTGTTGTTCTTCACATTTGGGAACTAACGATCATATTTTAATGTTTGTCAGGCGAGTGGAGACAAAGCCTTTGGAATGGCATTGTACGTGGGAGTTGTGGTTATCTTCGGTATAGACAAGTGCTAGGCGACTATGTAGACTATGTTGTATCGACTCAATCGTTATTTTGTTTATGGTTGAATGTTGTTGTAATTGAACTATTCGCTATCCATTGTACTCGTTACATTAGTTGTGTTGTGCAGTATTTACCTATAATGCTAGCAATGATAGTACTTTGGCAAGTTCAATGATAGCTAGTAATGTTTTTTTTTTTTGGGCCTTATGTAGTGGTTAAATCTGTTTGGTTTGCAGCTAAGAGGCCAACTATAATGCCCATGAATAGTAGCTATTTTAATCCAGTTTTTCGCATCTAATATACTCCCTTTGATTGGTATCATAATATATTATGCTCGTATCTAGTTGTTTACAGTGCCCATGTGATGCCGGATTTGGTTTAGTGCTGCAGGTTTTGAAAAAAAAAAATTCTGGTTTACTGCTGCAGGTGGGGGAAAAAAAATTCCCAGTGGAAATCAAGTCTTTAAAACTCGATTTTGTGTGGCATATTCATAAATAACTGCCATTGTAAATCGAGTTTCTAAGACTCGATTTTCACTTGGATATTATTTTTTTAAATAATGGAACTAGAGCCTATAAGGCTCGAGTTCCACTAAAACTTTTTTTTTTTAAAACAAGAATAATCCATAGTATCCCTGCCTGCATCTGCTCATCTACAAATTCATGCCTTTTATGAGACCTTGTAAGACAGAAGAGGGGCATACTAGTATTATCCCAGAGAAAATTCCTAGGAAAGCAATAGTGTAACTACTAAACAAAAGCTTTTGCATCATCATCTTATTAAACCAATAAATCAAAATCTACAAAACCTAAAATGATTGGTGGGTTTTTTTTTTTTTTTGCCACTTGTACAATTTGGTCTCACTGATCACATAATATAAGCAACAAAAGAAACCTATACATTCACCCACACGGAATTGAAAAGGGAAATTACATTAAATAGCAAGTTTCCGAAAAACATAAACAATGTTACTAGAACAACATTACCAAACAGGCCAAAATCTATTTAATTGACTTGGACTTGCTTGTGTGGGATAAAAAAATTGAGAATCTTGAAAAGTAAATCAAATCTATGACCAATGAACTGAATAGTAAAGCTTGATAAGCACATATAATTTGTTGATACTGGGATGTTGCTCATTTGGTTGAAGAGGAGTAAAATGTGTGAGGAACTACTAAATGTTCCAGAATCACCACACACTTTCCTGACTTCTACAGCAGCTACAACTTCTATCTCACTATCTTCATCATCATCATCCATTTCATTAATATCATTATCATCATCATCATCATCAGATATCTCCAAAACAGTTGCCAACGGCTTCTTCTTCTGTGCAGCAGCGGCCCCTTTGCTAGGTTCTTTCTTCTTGGCTGGTACTTTGGGCGCTTCACTCTCCATGGCTATCAGGCATAAAAACAAAGAAATTTACCTCACTAGCTTACTTAAAATTTACATCCTTTAAAAAGTTACAAAAATGACACAAAATTGAGATCAAGGCTGCTGACCAAGAAGATATGGTCTGTAAACATCATGGGTTTGTGCAATCTCAATACGGTCTTGAGGATCATTCATGGTCTCATCTCTTAATGCCTGAAGAATTGCCTGACATGGAAATTCCCTGAAATTGCATATAAATGGGAAGCAGCACACATCAGTTTGCAGAATTGGTATATAATGAGGATTCAATTATATTATATCTGAAAAGCATCAGAATATGCTTTCAGGGTCTAGATTAATTAAACTCGTGGAAATAATTCATATGCACGTTCACATGCGTGATGATAACGATGAAAAAGAGTTGAATACCTTATTATCAATATTTTATATAATGTCTTCAAAATGGGGCAAAGCTCAACAGGAGCAACATGCTTGTTTTCTTCAGGATGTACAACACTTAAATTGCAAAACTTTCAAGTGGTTATTAATGACCAGAAACAGTACTAGTTTTGGGATTATTCAATGGTCATTGACAGCGAAGAAAATATGAGACTCATATAGGGGCTTGTAAATCATATGTTTATGTAAGCTTAACATTATATTTTAGCAATGATGGGAAACAAACAGGATTATGCCCAGATGAAATTCAGGATATACTAGAAATCAGTTGGATTGATAAAGAGAAATAGAAAACTTATCATAAACATGTAGGAAAATGTATTTAGTCTTTTTTACTTCATAGCTAAATCAGACCAACTTTCAACAAAATTCCAGATCATCTTTTGGAGTCTGTTTTTTATCCAGCCTGTCAAATTATTAAGATCCATACCTGAATCATCCCTTTGCCCTTGATGCTATCACCCATTTCACGGCTCAGTTCTCCTTTGGCCAAATTTTGTCCATACCATGCATTACGGCCTTTTAAAAGTGTTACGTAAGTGTCAGCCAACAAAGGCCCTGCAAGCCTCTCTGGTTCTTCGGACAAGAGATGAGTGATAAATATCATCTCTGATGTACAGTGTGCAAAGTATACTGATTTGCTGGTGGCACTCTCATTGGTTAAAGCTGCTACCATTCCTGTAGAATCCAGAGAGTAAAAGTTAAAAAAGAATAATTCATCTAACCATTATAATGTAAGAAAGTCACCATTTCCTTCAAATCAGTAAATTACTATACCGTCTTACCAGGAAAAAATGTTATCAAACTTGAGTGCATATATGCTTTGAGTGTAATATTTTCATGAGCATAGATGTGTCCCATGTCTAGATTAAGAAGTTGCACAGTTGAACCCCCAATAATTATATTGGAATTTTTTTTTTTTTTGGGTAAGTTATATTGGTCAAGTTTTTGTCCAAACTACCAAGACCAAAGCAAACAAATTATATGGATAGCACAAATCACACCCTCAACAATTAAGGACATTTTCCAAAGTTCTATAACCAAATACCATTTAGAATTTCATCTTTGTAGATAATGAACTAATCACAGCATAGATCTAGAATGCATTCTTCCATTTTATACTTCATTTTATTATGCGCTATCAGGTATTTAAGAGTTAATGAGGTTAGATTCCTAAAATTTTCCTTCAGAGAAGTTTCCCATGACTCAAATCATAATAAATTTTTAACAATATTGTCACTATTTTGAAGCTGCATCCAACTTATACTCATCAAGCCTGAAGCCGAACTAGGAATGGTTGAAACGTGAATATATTAACATACAAAAGAAAAAAAAAATCAACAGTCGTGGCTCCTAATAGATACATTTATTTTGTTTCTTATTGACCAAGCACCATTAAGAAACTTAATCTTACCAGCTCCAATGGCATAGACATTCTTTAAGCCTCCCATAACTTCATGAGTAACAAGGTCACCATTGTCCCACACTATAAAGTGTGGCTGCCTCAAAAACATTGCCAATGGTCTCCTCCACTTTGCAGCTCCACATATTCGGGCATTAGCATATTCCTTGTTGTAGATATCTGCCGCTATATTAGGTCCTCCCAGGTAAAGAATGTTCTCAATGGGAACACCAGCTGCAAAGCACCATATATTATCAGTGTGTCATAGGGAACAAAGCATTTATTATTAAGAGAGGGGAAAACCACGCAAGTACCAAAAGAAACAAAGAAACACCATCAAATTCACTGCTTAGTGAGACAGGAAGTAGCAACATTGACAGCAAACCTTATTTTCCTTAATATGGGAGAGTCAATTCTACTTTTCTGTTGATCTTTTAGCTGTCCATGAGTTACAATATTCCAAGAAAGCATGGGCATGGTTTTAGATAAAAAAGTGGAATAGGCAAGCAACTGGGAAACCCTGGTAGGAAGCTAATTTCCATCATACAAGGGAAAGACGGAGTGGTCAAATTAACTTGAATTGTATAAGAGACTTGCACAAAAACTACAGGTAAAGATCTGAAATGAAAAATATGCACACCTACATTTGTCGATGTTGCCTAGACCTGAAAACATTGAAAACTCTTTCTCTCTCCCTCTCTTTAATCAAAAAGCTAAAAACTTGCTCTGAATTAAAAACTCAAGTACTTTTTCACCAAAATTGTGGATTTTGAGGGATACCCAGTTGCCTTTATATATTACTAAAAGTTGAAGCATAACGTTTAATGTTGCTGCTCTTATATTGCGCCACATCAGCTGTTACGTCATTTTTTTAAAATATAATTTGTCCTACAATTTTAAAATAGTTTTTACAATTTTCAACCCAATAAATGCAGCCCACTAATTATTTATTTTCTTCCACTATCGCCCTATAATAAATCCAACTCACTACTTATTTATTTGCTTCTACTATCACCTTATAATAAATTTGTATAATTAATTCAGCCCACCTCTTATTTATTTAGTTCCACTATCAAGTCCAACCCAAAGTCTTTTCAATTTAGTTTTAGGGTTTTGTGTGAATCCTTTCAGCTTAAAGAAAAGAAAAGAAAAGAAAAGAAAAATAATAAATAAACGTTGAAGCCTTTCAAGCTTTAGGTTTTTTTTTTTTTTTTTTTTTTTTTTTTTTTTTTTTTTCAATTTTTCTATAATTGTTTTTAACATTTTTTTTAATATTTACACTTCTCCAACCTCTCTCTCCCTTACCATTTCATCTCTCCACTACTTTATTAATCTTTCTTCCTTCTTTACCTTTTCATCTCCCCACTATCCTCTACATTAATATCATTTCTTCTTCCCTTCATCTTCCTTTATTTTTGTCTCTTCTTATTCACACCATTTTACTATAAATTTGTCACTATCTCTTTCATTCTATGCATAGTTTTCCCTTTAAAAAAAAAAAAATGGTTCTCTCTCTCTCTCTCTCTCTCTCTCTCTCTCTCTCTCTATGAATTTTTTTTATTTTTCTTGCATCTCTACTTTAGGTTAATAATTTTTTATATTCTTTAAAACTCTATTTTGGGTTAATGCGATTTAGTTTTGTTTTTTAAATTGTTGTTTTTTATTTTATTTTTTATTCTCTTTGATTGTTAAATATTATCCTATTGCGTTCTAGAGAATTAAACATAGCATATAAAAATATAATATTATTCTATTATATAGCATGGTTAGAATAATTTGATACTTATTTTGTTGCATATCATGATTTTTATAGTACTCAATTTAGACGTTAAACTATGAGACTTTACTAATTTTTTTTTATTTTCCAATCCTTTGTGGTGGACAAAGTACTCTTAATAGTTGTATTAGAAGTACTCTATAATGCTATTTATTTAAAGAAAAGAAAAGGTTAGCCAAACGAAAATAATTGGATAGGTGACAAATTTTAACTTTTGCAATTTTATTTTAATTATTATTATTTTATAACAATACATGTATAGAAATTTAATTCTTAGATTTCACTAATAATTGTTTATTTGATAATATGTTTTGGGTGGTCAAAATTATAATTTCTACAAAAAAAAAATAACCTTAATAGATTATCCAAAAAAAAAAAATTATCCTAATATTGGTTCAATTAATCATTGTTAAGTTTTATTAATTTTTTTTAGTTTACGTTTTTTTGGTGTTTTGGATTGTTCCTATATTACATTTATGATTGTTTCTATAATAAATAAAAATATAATTACGAAATACATTTCTCATTATTAGATTAGTTTAAATTGTAAAAAAATTAAATAAAACCACCATAAAAATAATTATCACGCGCAACGTGCGAGTTCGCAGCTACTTTTCCATAAAAATGGAGACTTCACAACCACAAAAAAACCCACTCTAAATCTTTCCATTTTCACTACTCTGTCAAAGTCTTTCTCTTTACCAAGTCCCTGCAACAAATCTCCAAGGAATTTTGTCCAGGGAGGTGTGGTTAGGCTTGGCATAGTGGTTGCCATGACTGATTTGACCCACCAAACTAAGCCTGATGTAACACCAGCACCACCTATACCAATCCCCATAGTGTCCTCTACCAAAGCTGCTACTGCTAATTTCAAAGGCAGGCTCAGTGATTTGGCTTTTGAGGATGAGGTGGATGAATTGTCTGAGAGCTATACTTGTGTGATATCTCATTTAGGGACCAAGTTTGAGAAACGTGTCTATTTTGATGATAAGCTTGATGGGGTTGTTGTTTGTGGTGGTGGTGGTGGTGGTGATTGTTGTGTGGTGAGTGATAGAAGGGTAGGAGTGTTCTCTGCCTCTCCTGTCAATTTTGGTGATGCCTATATGGAGATTTAGACTACTGATTTTCTGAGCTCTTGCTACCTTTGCAAGAAGCAAGAGCTCTATCAACACATCCTCCCTTGAATTGATCACCTCAAACAAGTGTTCAGCCGTGGCTCTATCAACAGTTCTACCAGCTCTTCTCCATATCCTAATCTGAACCTTCTCTCTCAAATGACCATAGCTATCTTCCAACATAGCTGCAAAAACACTACCCCAAGCACCTGTGATTGACAATACCCCATAGCTATCTTGTGATTGACAATAAACAATAACTTTTTAAAGGCTTGCAGGATCTAGGACAGTTACATATATGTATATATAGATCCATATATATAATTAAGTGTGTTTGTGTTTGTGTGGAGAGAGAGGGAGGGAGGGAGAGATAAATTCAAACATTAAGTCAAATATGCAAACAAAATCTGACAAACAAAACAAGACAAATAATGAACAGGTATTCTAAAGGTCCATACTTCCTTGACGGGTAAAATTCATGACAGCAATAGTCAATATCTCAAGGTCATTGGCATCTCTCAATAGATATTTTCGGTAATTTGTTTACATGGAAAGAAGCTTTGTTATGAAACGACTCCCAGTTCATTGCCCTTATTATGTACATCTTGGAATTACAATAGAAAATATCATCAAATCTCAAGAGTCACTGCATATACAACACAAACTACAAAAAACTATTCATGGATAATACCTGATGCCCTTTTAGATATAGCTGTTAGTTTCTCTTCCAACTCCTGGTTTTCAGAAACGGGAGCTGAAATCCGGGCCTGCTCCTCCACTAATCGTTGTTGCTCTTGCTGCCTCAATACTAACACTTGCTATAAAATGTAAGCCACCATGAGACACTCATAAACAAACACTTCAAAAGAAAGATAATAAAATTAAAAAAAAAAAGAGTTCTAACCTGTAACTCAGATTTTAAACTAGCTAGTTCCTTTTCTAAGATTTGTACATGATCTGGCGGATTTCCAATTGAGCTGATTCCACCAAGTGGATTCATCGCTTGTCTCTGCATTGAATTGTGCTCCGCTCGCAAGGCTGCAGCATCTTCCTCAGCCTAATGCAAGAGATCTAGTGAAAACCCAAAAAAAAAAAAAAAAAAAAAAAAAAAGCCTATGCCTTCATATATATAGAAACTGATTGCATACTCGATACTGTTCTTCCTCTGCTTCCTTTAGACGTTTCTTGAGCGTACGAAGCTGGGCAGAAAGATCCTCCTACACTAATATATGAGACTTTGTGGGTAAAGAACAGAAGAAAACAAAATGAATTAGTAAACATGTAAGGAAAACATATAGCGTGCACAGTCTGTACCCGTGCAACAACTGCTGCATCTTTCTCCATCACGACATCCTTTACAGCTTTTCTCAGAGATGGTACAGTGTTTTGTTCCTGAAATTCATGGCAAAAACAACATAAGCTAATACAGGGAGGAAAAAACCATATTGAACTGAAACGTCAAGAAGAGTTTTGCCTGACAAAAAGTCTTAGGCAGGACAAACAAAGAATGAGCAAAAGAAGTAAAAATCTCAACCTCAAAGAAAATCTAGAATTAAAATATAAATTTAAAAATAAATAAAAAGACAAGGTTTTCACTATATGAATATCTAGCTGGGTGGTGTGTCATTTTTGAGTTTCTAATTAGATTTCTCATTTAGAAATTACTATTATGGATCGCTCCCACAACTTAACCAACCAAAAATATATAAGTGTGAGCACGCAATTTAATTATAACAGCTACAGAAGGATTTACAAGGATCATGAGCATATATATACAGCCCTATTAGTATTACTTGAGCTAAAAAGCTTGTGTGAAATTGCAATAATTGTAAGATCACCAAAATTTCCCCTGAACCCTAGCATGGCGAACACAATAGATATGCTCATACACACCTCCCACCATTTTAATCTTGTGCCAACAATGTGCAATGTGCTTGTACAGATATAACAAATAAACTGACAAATGCACAAAGGAATGATAACCAACACAACCTATCTTTGCAAAACATAGTGAAGAAGAATGAATGGATTTTCATTTACCAGATTAGTCAAATGCTTTTGTTGCACGTCATTCTCAGCTTCCCTGGTTTGAAGCTGAAACAGAAAAGATATCAAACTAATCAGTAATTGATCATATAATTCATTACTCAAAAAAAAAAAAAAAAACTTCCTTAGCTGTACATTATAAACAAAACAATAACACACGCATTAACAACCACTAACATATAATAAACATAAAATTGTTTGACAGTTACCAATTTCCATTGCAGCCACAGATGACGAGACAGCTTCTGCTGAAATTTCTGCACAAAATACAAAAATTGCAATTAATAATTGTTTCCCTAAGAAATTTCAATAAAAATTTCTTCACAAAATACAAAAATGCAATTAATAATTGTTTCCCTAAGAAATGGCTGAAATTATTGAGTATCAGTTCTACTCTTTTGCTATGAGAATAAGTGAACTCACCTTTCTTGTCTCATAATATTCATGTCTAAAATGAAAAAAATCTTCAAAAACTGCCGGATGAAAAATCACAAACAGTAAGTGTGTTATCATGGAAATTATATTGGTAAATCAATGTAAAGAACTCCAATTTCTCTCACATACTTTGCTCCGGGTTGTCATACTTCTTAATCACGCCTCTTGGGTCAAATAGGTGCATATTAGTTGTGCTAATTGTAGTAATTAGTTTAAATTTCTTCAGCAAACCCTCTTGAGTGACCCTAATCGAGTTCTCACGGTCAAGAAGATGTCAAACTCTACTGTTACGTCATCACAATTCATATCAAACTCCTGCAGCCAGCATTATTTTTCATGAGAAACTGGGTACAATCTAATTCACATTGTGGTGGATAACATAATTCTCAAGGACTTGAGCAAATTTACCTCAATGAAGGGATCTTTGCATTCTTTATAACTAGAAGAAATAGATTCCAGGGATTCCTTGTAATCTGGTGTCCATCTACGGATTGGTAGCTCTGTTATCCTTAGTGTCGTCTCATTGACTTCCTCTATAGTTCCACAAATAGTGTAGCTATTCCCTCCTTCCTATGCAGCAGTTTTCTCATATAGGAACTGCTGATCAAATGGGTTTAATATTTAAGAACTGCTGATCAAATGGGTTTAATATTTAATATTTAGTGTCCATCTAAGAACTGCTGATCAAATGGGTTTCATTTTTTATTTAAAAGATAACACAGTTCAATCCTCATATAACTATTATTATCTACTATGCGGGAAAAGGCAAACCTAACATGAGAAAAGTAATTGCAAAACCCAAACCTAGTAAATTAGTCAAAACCCAGAAACTGAAACTAAAACTCCATATTAAAATAAAGTTTTCGGTGCAAACCAATGTAGCCTATATTCTTCAGATATTACCAAAACAATTAGCTGCATATCTAGATGGTCATAACTATCACAACGAACCATGCATTCATCAAACATAAAGTAATCAAGACATGGTCAGATACCGATATTATAAAAATACGCAAAAGTCAAAACCTTCCAGGCAATGCCACACTACTTGTACTTCCTCCACTCAATTGAGTAATACTCACATGCTGCCTCATTGACCCCTGATCATACATTCCATTCAACAACAATGGATCCAACCCACCCCCCAATGCAGCTTTCTGATTCGAAAGATTGCTAGCTGTTTCCACCAATGCCAACTCCCAATCTGCTTTGCCACTCTCAGCAGTAGGTGTCTGCCAAGCTGAAGTCACCTCAGGCTGAAATAAAATCAAGATGAAATACAAAAATTACTCTGTTAATTCAGATACTAAAATAAAATCAGGATGAAATACAAAAATTACTCTGTTAATTCAGATACTAAAATAAAATCAGGATGAAATACAAAAATTACTCTGTTAATTCAGATACTAAACTATCTATCATTATTTGAAGATATAGTAGTATTTACCCCAAAAAAATTACTCTTTAATGACAAAGTCCCCAACTTTGACATGATCTTGGCTGAAGAAACCAAAAACAGATCCAGAACCATAAGGGATTTTGCAATGTTTTCATAAATAAGATTGAAAAACAGCTTTGAGAATGATCACTGTATAGTAACAAAAAAAATACAAGATATGTAATGAATATTCAGAATTTTTTTTTACCGATTTTGGTATAGGTATGGGATAGCCTGGCCCTATACTTAGAATGGATATAGCAAGCAATCTGCATACATAGAGTCATGCTTTACAAAGGACTGCAATTTTATAGAAAGGAGCATAAAACACAAGAACTCCTATTAGTAGTAAAAAAAAAAACTTACAGAAAAGACACATTTTGAAGAGGGAACCCAATATCTACCTCCGAGATAACAACAACAACAATATCCTTGTTGGAATATCCACCTCCAGCTAATGTCCCAACTGTGCCATTCACCTAGTTCCAATAATGTACGTTAAAACCATATTGAAAACAAAAATAATATCATCAAGTATTCAACACCAAATTGAAATATGAAAAAAGGAATAGCATTGGGAATAAAGTATGTTGTTTCACATCAAGCTTTGTACGTTGTTTCACTATAATTTTGTTATTATTCTTATAGGTAAGTTATTCATGCAACCAGTGGATGTTAAACCCACAACCTCACCCTCCACTTCACTCTTACAAGGGAATAAGGTATCATATGACTTACCTTTTTTGAACCTTACGCTTTCTCGTATAATGAGGAGGAGGTCTTGCATGTCCTTCGTCAGATGCCTCGGGCCCAGCTTTGTGTCCATGTTTGTGCCCCCCTGTCCCATAAGGAGGTGCCTTTGATATGCGTTTCGGCTGACCTTCGGGCACTGTAGGTAACCCAACAGCCTGCTCAGCCTGAACATGTGGTGGGTCGATGCTCGAAGAAGGGCCAGTGGACGTACTGTGGGAGGGTGGTTCCTGCTGTATGTCAGGAGGGGTTGGATCAATACCCAGGGAAAAGGATGGAATAGGTGACAGCTCAGGAAATGATCGTGGGGTGGGTGGACAAATGTCAGACCTAGGACATGGATGTAGGGTGGCTGGATGGATGGTGAGGCTAGGGGATGGATGTGGGGTGGGTGAAGGGATGGTGGGGCTAGGGGTTGGATGTGGGATGGGTGAAGGGATGGTGGGCCTAAGGAATGGATGTGGGGTGGGTGAAGGGATGGTGGGACTAGAGGATGGATGTGGGGTGGGTGAAAGGATGGTGGGGCTAGGGGGTGGATGTGGGATGGGTGAAGGGATGGTGGGCCTAGGGGATGGATGTGGGGTGGGTGGAGAGGGATCGGGGGTAGGGACAACCTGAGGGGTAGCAACAGGTGGACGTCCGGCAGGAGCTGTGCTCGTGCTTGGGTTTTCAGTAGTGCTTGGCCTGTGTGTAGCCGCTACTGCAGAGGTAGCTGCCTCCTCATTCGGGGCCTTAGGGTCCGGAGGTTGTACACAGCCAATCTCCTGCACTGCCTTCAGCACATCAGTAATGTCCTTGTGGTCCTCTGTGCCCACTGGGTGACGCCTCAACAAACAGACGTATCCTTCAATCTGCACATGGAAAAACCAAGTACATTAGTAATGCAATACGAAATCAACAATGCCAATGAATAATAAAATAAATGTTGGTTTTGAATTGGTTCTGCTAGTAATAATTGCAAATTGTAGAGAGACCAATTGTTACCTTTGACTAAATTTAAATTATCTTTTCTATTAAAGATGTAGGTAGCGGATGGCGTAGACAAAAATGCTAATTAAAAATTCAAATGAGCAGAATATTAAAAATAATAAAAATGGAAAGAAGAATGTATACCATAACTCTAAAGGTTGAAATAGGAAATATGACCTTATAGCATCTCAAATTAGATTTTTAAATCAACAAAGTTCTCTATAAGGTAAATCAACAAAATTCTCTATAAGGAATCTTAAGCAGACAACAATTTAAAAGGGAGGTTTGATGCTTAGCAGATATTGGACCACATATATCATGTTCTCTAAACAGTGGTTTCATGCTAAGAAGTACGGTAAGACGTAGAACACATGGAGAAGTTACCATTATAATCAATCTAGCACCAGGGATATTGATGAACCTCTGAGTTATCCTTTTGAACCAGTCGAAGTACTCGTGGTGTGGAGGCATGTCACCAAGAATTGCTTCACAACGCCATTGAAGGCGATTACCCCACTCCATGATATGCATAGCATGTCTCTGCATCCAATTAACACCGACCTTCCCCCTCAAATCAATTTGATGAAGCACTTCGCGGGGAATTTCTTGGATCATCCCGAATTGACGAACAACAAGATCCGGTGTATGTAACTCTACTAGGTGGAAACATACAAGCGGAACCGTTGCCATCCACACGGCCCTCCCTGCAACGCACCACGGCAGAAGGTCCTCTAATTCAGCTTCATACGGCTGCCACACCACCTACAACAGCCCAAACACAAGTACGCAACACATTAGGCAACTATCTTTAAGAATTAAAGTTCACCAAACATAAATATTGTTCCTAAACATGTTAAACAAGGCATTTTCATACCTGGCCTGGCAACATTGAAGCTATTTGTTGGCGATACTTGTCCCTAAAGACGTGAGGGGGCCTGTTTTTCTTGTTTGGGACCCACACCCACCTACAATCAAGAATAAAGGATCAATATCTAGAACTTTCTTACTAAGATAATGTTATGATTAAAACTATAATGTAATCACATATAACTACTAAGATAATCTTATAGATATTTAGTCAATTAATAATATTATTAAACATTTAGTAACAGTCCTTATAAAAACAGAGCACATACAAGCCACATGACAGTCACAAAATTAGAGTATATTAACGTAATTATATATATTGAACCTTTGTTTTAAAAATTTTTACTGTTGACATAAATAATTCCTACAAGCCTTGAAAATAAATAAATAGAATCAAGTTACATGATTGTGGGCTTAGGTAATGATCACATAATGTATATGACGTGTATGAGATAGAGACTTACTTAAGGGGCAGTGGACCACGCACTGGAGGACCATAAGCACCCACTGGCGGGCCACGCTTAACTGCCGGGCATAAATAGGGGAACCTGGCCCACACCCAATACTGGACCAACAGTAAGCACCCACCAATCTGACTAGCTTTCTTATCGCTTGCCCTGCATAACTCTCTGTACAACCATGCAAGGCAAGCACTTCCCCAACTGTACCTTCGTGGGTTACGAAGGTCTTCCAACTGCTGCATTCACATTAGATGCACCCTATCGCCGGATTTGTCCACGAAGGTTGTGTCTCCCAGTAGCGCTAAGATGTAGCATCGTGCATACTTATGCACCTGATCCTCGTCAGCATTAGGCGGCAATGTATCAGCAACTTGCTCCAAAAGTCGTTTGATGAGAATCCTTTGGCCATCAAGTTGCTTTCTCTCATTATTTATAGGTTGAAAGCCAAGGAAGTCTCGGCACACATTCACCCATTCTTTCTGCGTGCTCCCTGTTATAGCCTCACCATCAACAGGAAGTCCAAGAAGAACCTCCACATCTTGCAATGTGATGGTCACCTCACCATATGGCATGTGGAAGGTGTGAGTCTCGGGCCGCCATCGCTCCACTAAGGCCGTTATGAAGCCATGATCAATCTCTCTACCCGAGAGTCTGAGGAGTCCCTCCAAACTAAGTGCCTTGATGATGTCAACGACTCGGTCATCCACCATTGGCTCTCGATTGGAGAACTCTTCATTACGGCTACGGCAAGTAAGGGACCCTAGATCCTGCACAAAACAGAATTATGGATTAATATATGATAGCAAGTGCGTGTACATTGTATGAATTAAATGCATGTACATTATTTCAATCTGTAGTGTTGTGTTTTACCTGCCCATTCCAAATAACTTCGGACTGATGGTTGAGCTGCTGTGTCAACACCGACCCGTCAATGGGTCCAGGCTCTGCATGGTTAATTTATCTAGCATTTGCAGCAGCCATACAGCACAAGAATGATAAGCATTTAGCATGTAATAGAGATTATGATACCTAGAAGTTTGATTTGCTGACTATAGAACTGAAACTGGTGTAAAGCTATAAAGTGCATTTTTACTTTTGACAAACGATATTATCATATTATAACACTTTTAAGCACTTCAACCATCTTGCTCAGGAAACATCTTCTGTTATGAATATAACATTTGTATCATTTTAACCATTTTTCCATTTCTATATTAATTTCATTGAAATTTTGTATAACTTTCGGTATTTATGCTTCTGTTGTCTGGGATTATGGTGATTCATGACAACAAATCTTCATGTGAAGATACCAATATTTGAGCTCTAATACATGGAAAATGAAGAAACGTTATGTTTGGAAAATCATGTCCACATGGCAAGATCACAGAAACAGTTCATCAACAAGCTTGTGTTTTTCTAATCAGAGAATTGGAATAAAGTTCAACTATGATTTAGAGAAATGTTAAATACAATTAAAAGGCATACAACATTTAGGATGAATGACGTTTCAAATTTTGAATGCAGAGAATAATTTTAGTTGGTAGTAAGGACTATATGACTTGGAGATACTGATCTGATCTTCATATAGAAGTCGCTGTTTGAGCTTTCAAAATGAAGTGAAATGTTGTATTGTGTTGCTTTATGCAAAATCCATTTTGTTGCATTACTTTGTAAACTATCTTTTGCTTGCCTTATACATTTTTGTATATGATTTTCTCAACATCTTTTGGTTATATTGCAGTACTCACTTTTTGGTTCTATATTGACAATTGGAGCAATGATAGGTGCAATAGTGAGTGGCAAAATAGCTGATTACATAGGTAGATGAGGTGTAAGTACTTCACCCTGGAATCTTCACTGGTGGTATTATTTAGGTTCAGACTCCACAGCTCACCAGTTTTTCAATTTGTTGGTTGTTTTGCAAGGTAGACAATTAGGGCTGTAACAAGCCAAACTTTGTCGAGTAATGAATGTTCAAGCTCGGCTCGACAGCAAAAGCAGAATGTTAAATCTTGGTTTGAGCTTGATACGAGCCTACAAATAATATTCAAGCTTGAGCTTGTTATAAAGTATAAAAGCTTGAGCTTGAGCTTGAGCTTGAGCTTAAGCTTGGCTTGGCTTGGCTTAGTTCGGTTCATTAGTCAAACCAAGCTCGAGCTGTATATCAAGCCCAGACTCAAGCTCAATATCATGTTTTTGAGCTTGAAATCCAACACAAGTATATTATCAAGCCTATATCAAGTTTATTATATAGCCAATTTAGTTTGGATGAGTGGTCTCAACCTATAATTAATTAAAGTCTTAGAAGGATATGAGTTTACTTGTCAAGCTCATACCAATTTCATAACAAAACTCATAAATAAGCCTATGCTCAACTTGTTTTGTTACTTTTGTATCGAACCTTAGTGTTTACGAGCTTGTTCATGAACAATATTTTTCACTCGGGCTCGGCTTGTTTATTAAACAAGCCTAAAACTAAAGCTTAAGTTTGACTTGTTTATAAACAAACAAACATGTACGAGTTTTTATCAAACCAAGCCCGAGCTATTTATGAACAGTTGGGTTCATTTACAGCCTTGAATGGGCTTTTCAGAGATATTCTGCCTGGCAGGGTGGATAGCCATAGCATTCTCAAGGTTTTGAATCCCATCTCTTTGTTTTATGCAGTTCCAAACATCAATGTTAATGTTACATGCATGACAACCCCTACAATTTATCTAAAAAGATGTTTACACATGGATAATGGAAATCATTGAGGCAGCATCATAATTTTGTAGTTGCTCTTACATAAAACTAAAGTTTAGATGATCATACATGATCAGAAACAACTGTCACAAAATTGTTTCAAGAATTAATTTGTAGTAAGTAGATATGTTATCTTAGCTACTTCATAATGTCAAATGTTTGGTGCTTGTTGAAGGGGTGCTTGGTGGCTAGACCTTGGGAGACTGTTGGTAGGTTGTGGGATGGGACTCCTTTCCTATGTGGTAAGTTGTTAGATTGCAATTTCAATGATTTATCTTTCATGTAAACAGTAAAATTAATTGTGCTCCCGATAGCAATCAGGTACCTATATATAGCAGAAATAACAACTAAGAATCTTTGGGGAGGGTTTACAACTGTTCGTCAGGTATGGCAAAAGTCTCATGAATATGGAAACTCTGTAAGTCATTGCCCTGTTCACCTACTATTTGCCACTATACAGTTGATTTGTTGTGGGGTATCATTAACATATCTAATTAGAGCTTTTGTGAATTGGCGAACTTTGGCTCTGTATTCTTGTCATTAGAAGGTAGTTTCATAATAAGGCTTTTTTTTTTTTCTTTAATTCAGGAACTATACCATGTCTAGTACAACTTCTTGGTCTATTCTTCATTCCAGAATCTCCAAAAATGGCTGGTGAGTTATTCAAAATTTTATTAGAAGATTTTTTTGGAAGATGTTGGGGAGATAACACATTGGGAAGACTCCAATTGAGGAGTTAATATAACATATCATGACACCACTTAACCCAAAAGCTTGAGGCAATGGGTTTAGGCTCAATTATGTTATATTTAATCACTCACTTTTGTCATTTTTATCCAATGTGGGACTTCACTACTTTTAACTAAACAACTTACAACTAACCACACCACTCACACGTAAATATTCAAACAAAAGGTGCTCTTTGGATAATGCATTTGAAAACTAGAAAAAAAAACAAATAGTTAAAGTTTTGCTAATCATTGCCTCTTCCATTATTCTTCTTTTTAGCCAAGTACATGTGATTTGACTAAGATGTCTAAATGCTATAAAGTGGCAAAGCAAATTCAAGCATTGACTGACATGCTCGTATGATTTTTTTAGGCAAAAATTGCTTGAAAGAAAGAGTGTGAAGCTGCTCTACAGCACCTTAGGGGGCAGAATGCTGATATCACTCCAGAGGCTACTGAGGTTAGAGTAAATTTTGGACTTCAAATGTCAATGAGAATATAACTCTTTGTTTTCTCTTTAACTAGAAAATTACATTAACATAGTCTTGAATATTTTCCAACAATTTTGCTTAGAAACAAGTATTGACATGGTTTTTGAATCAATTTATAGGAGTACAGAGAAATCCTTCAACGGCTTTCTGAAGCTATAATTCTTGACTTATTTCAATGGAAATATGCTCATTCACTTATTTTAAGCTTTTGTATCATAATTTGTGTAGCTCGTTTTTTTTAATTTTTTAGACAGGTTTGATCTTTTTGGCTAACATAAAAGTGGGTTAGGTTGGAGGTGGCCTGATGGTACTACAACAATTTGGAGGAGTCAATGGAATTGCATTTTATGCAAGTGCTACATTCATAATAGCTGGTAGAAAAAGGATTGTCTTTTTTCTTTCTCTTATATTTTTTCCCTTATTTAATGCTACTTATAGTTAACAAGAAATTGAAGTTGATTATAGGAATACTTTGTCAATGACAGGGTTTTCGGGTAGTATTGGGACCATAGCTATGGTCATTGTTCAAGTTTTTGACTCTCTTTGCTGAATTCCAACATTTGCTTCTGCTTAATGCTTTTTAAGTGATGAACATGATTTTGTATAGATTCCAATGATGGCATTAGGGGTAATTTTGATGAATAAATCTGGAAGGCGGCCACTTCTATTGGTAAGAAGGTTAAGAAATCTCTACTGTGTAATGGAGTTGAATGAAAATAATTATGAATTCCACTATATTCACTGGTTTCTACAGCAAGAACATGATTAGGTTGCTTGCTTGTGGGATTGTCATTCTTCTTGCAGGTATTTCTACAGAAAAAATCTATTTTTCTTGAAAACTAGTTTCATCAATTTTGTTGAATATTTATTAATAGAATAAAGATTCAATTATGCAGGATCTTCAAACATGGACCATGACAATGCCAATTTTAGCACTTCTTGGTGTACTGGTATTGCAATTATCCCAAGGACAATTTTTTTTTCCTATAAAACATCCAAAGAAAAAAAAACCTGTGAAAAAGCTTATTTTGCTTTAATCTCCAACTTTCGTTATTTTATCCATGGTCTTTGAGTATTTTGAGTGTGGAAATCCTATTAAGTTTAAAAGCTCATAAAATGAATGATATTTAATACCATTACCATTGGTTGTATTTAACCAGTTAGTAGCGATTTGGAAATTGTTTTTGCTGCTTTGAAAGCATGAGTATTTTAGAAAGTCTTGCATAAAGTTGTGGATTTTTATGATCTGATTTTGGTCATCTATTACAGCTCTCAATCTATATTCATGGTGCAATTGGCTTAAGGGTCACAATTCCAACATTGTACACCAATTGATGTTAACTATTGGTTTGAGCTTAACTGTTGGTTTGAGCCAAATTCTTAGTGGTTTAAAGATTGGTTAAGTTGAATTTATCTGTTTGGTTCTGCAATCAGGTGTACACAGGATCTTTCTCATTATGCATAAGAGGAATTGGGTTATAATGTTAGAGGTAGATTTACCTTATCTTACTTGAAACACCATATTTTATTTTCTGTTGATCTTTTATCATCATTGGCCAAGGGATTTGTACTCTTCCTATGTTGCAGTTTCCTATCTTAAATTTGATTAGATAATATTTCTTTACTGCCTATGTTTTTTTGTCAAAGAACAAGTTTTAAGGCCTGAAGATTTTGTTTGAGATTTTATGTTGGCTTGCCAAGATTCTCCACCAGTCTGTATATGGCAAAATTATATGTATGCCAGATGGAGAATTAGTAGCAGAATATTCTCTCACTTCCCCACTACTTTTATCTGGTTATCTAAGTTTTTTACTTTCAAAATGCTACTTGTGTATAGACCAGCTAGTTTTTTTCTGTTTGGTTCTCAAGCTCTTTATGAAGCTTGATTGTCACTTACAGCTAAGTTATTTATTGGGCACAGAATGAACGTGGTCAAGTGGAAGTTTGGTCTGAGAAGTGCCTCCCACCTGGTACTGTGCACTTGAGGTTACCGAGGGTGGTTTTTTTTTTTTAAGGTAATAAAAACTGATGTAAATTGAAGAATTCTTGGAACACAGACCAATGGCAGTTAGTGGGTTGGGAGTCAAGGCTCCTTTGGCTTCTATCAGGAGCTTCTATTGTTGTTTCCATATTCAATTACATGCTAAGTTTTGTGACCCTTAGGTTCACTGGACATTTAGGTTCTTTGGAGCTTACTAGTGCCTCTATAGCTAGTGTTGGAATTCAAGGTCTTGCTTATAGGATAATGGTAAGATTTCCATAATTCTTTTCAGGTTGTTTTTATTATTTATCGATCAAAATTTTATTTGACGTGACACTGGATACACAGTTGGGCATGGCCAGTGCAGTCCAAACTGTGTGTGGACAAGCATACGGGGTGAAGAAGCACGCGGCAATGGGTATCATATACCAAAAGACAATAATTTTGCACTTGGGAGCAACTGTTCTGCTCACCTTCATCTATTGGTACTCAGGACCACTCTTGGTAGCCATAGGGCAGTCAGCAAGCATAGCTGAGGAAGGTGAAGTTTTTGCACCAGGTTTGATACCACAACTTTATGCATTTGCAATAAGCTGCCCAATGCAGAGGTTCCTCCAAGCACAGGTTATTGTAAATCCTCTAACAGATTTTACCCATGTCTTTCTCACCTAACAGATTTTACTTCAGTTTTTTTTCTTTTTTCGTTATACTTTCCCTGATTATGAAAGTTCTTTTTACGTTACACACACCTTAGCTTATGCCAGACATATACATAATAATTTTCAAGATACATCTTTTGCTTATACAAGATATATACATAAAGATATAACCTCAAACACCAATTAAACTTCACCACGCCACACACAAAATAAGCAAACAAAAGCAACTGCAAATTAGATGGTAATCCAAGATCATAACAAGAACAAATGAAACAATTTAGCAAAAATAAAAAAGATCAATTGGCACAGATTCTTATAATACAAAACTAAACTCATATTCATCATAGTACATACACAAATTCTTAAAGAATTGGTTCTGTATTTCGTCAAGATAATCATTTTCTTAGTTATTACCTATAGCATTTCAAAGTCCACCTCGTTCCCTTCTTTTTTTATATTCCTACCCAAAGATGCTAAATGAATCCCTATATAATTCTTTTCTTGCAATTACAAGTAAGAATGTAAGAGATAGTATTAAAAACAGAAAAAAAGCACTAAATCAGAGTAAATTTTTTCCAAACAAAACAACTAAAAATTAAATCCTCAGCAACCCAATTAGAAATTCAATAAAGCTTCAATCTTAGTAACATATTTACCATAACTGACCCATAACTGACCAATAAAGCTTCAATCTCAAAAAACAATAAAGCTTCAATCTAACAGTTCCATTAGAAATTCAATACAGAAACCAAATAGAAAAAAAAAAAAAAAAAACGAATTCAAACCAAAGTTTCTTTGATTTTTCCCACTGTTTCTCGGCAACCAAACGGTGAAATTCTAGATGCATAAAGCGACTCACCTTTTTTTTTAGTTTTGAGAGACCGCGTAGCTTTATCAAACGGTGATTTTTCCCACTGTTTCTTAGCAACCAAAGTTTCTCTGTACACCTCGCTGTAGCTTTATCAACTATTTCGGCGAAGGTGATGAATGTGAAATAGTGGAGACTGAGAGTGAAGTCTGAGAGAAGACGATGAGTGAGAGAAGATGGTGAGTGAGAGAAGACGGTGAGTGAGAGTGGAGAGGGTGATTGAGAGAGGCGCTCAGAGGTGCTTACTTGAGTGAGAGGGTGAGTGAAAGCGTGAGAGAAGACGGTGAGTGAGAAGACGGTGAGTGACAGCGGAGAGGGTGGTCTGGTCTGTGCGAGAGAGAGGGTGAGAGTGAGAGTGAGAGTGGAGAGTGAGTGAGAGGTGTTAAATTTGAAAAAAACCCCTATTAGAAATCGAGTCTTAGAGACTCGGTTTCCAGGTCTTCCAGCAACATCACACCTAGATCGCCACGTCACATAAAACTCGATGCTTAAATGGTCGGCTTAGAAATCGAGTCTCTAAGACTCGATTTCCACGTGGAAAAAAGACCATGTCGGACCTGATCAGATCACAAAAACCGAGCCTCAGAGACTCGGTTTATAAGCCCAAACTCGAGCCTTTGAGGCTTGAGATGTTATTAAGAAATATACTTTGGCAACACTGCTTACTAACTGAATAGTTCCCAAATTGGGCTTAATTCCCAATTTTGGCTACTTCTTGACAAAGAAGAGAAAGCAAAGATAAGCTCTTCTAAAATGGCATGCCTGAATCTGAAGCTAAGGCATAGGCACAGTAAAAGGGCAGTGACTACGACAAAGTTTGACAAAGTTTCCTATAGTCCTGCTTCAAAGGGGTTAGTGACTACGACAAATATGGATTACATTACGTTTGAGTCAAGAAGGTCGACTGTGGAGGAACTTATGGAGGCATTGGTAGATGCTAATTTCAACATGACTGGGGTGTGGGGGATGCCGGGTGTGGGAAAGACTACACTGGTGAGAGAAATTACTAAGAAAGTCAAGGAAGAAAAGTTATTTGATGAGGTAGCTATAGCAACCATGACGCAAAGTCCAAACCTTATAAAAATACAAAGAGAAATCGCTGACAAACTTGATCTAAAGCTTGATAAGGAAACTTCAAGCGGAAGAGCAAATCTTCTAAGGGCAAGGTTAACAAAAGGCGACAATAAGAAGATACTTGTTATCCTAGATGATATATGGGAGAAACTTGATTTGGATGAAATAGGAATTCCTTGTACGGGTTGCAAAGTATGTTGGGGAAATTACACAAAGTAATAATAGAAGAACAAGATTAACAGAAAAGACAAAGAGAAAATAAATATCTTGGAGGCACTATATCGTTTTCTTTAGACAATATTTGCCCCCACACTTTTGTTGCTAAAGGGTTATAGCAAATTTGTCTCCAAGATACAACCAAGATATTGGGTTCTACAGATAGCAATTCTGGAGAATGACCACAGGATTTCTTGTGTTTCTCTCCAACTTTTGATTTTGTGGAGTTAGTTTTTTTTAAGAGAACATAAGCCTCTATTTATACCCATAAGGTTATGTTTCATGAAAAGGCATGTATGGAGAGTTAGTTATTTTTCAAAAAATGGTTAATAAAAATTGAAACCTCTTCAATCTTTCTCAATAGTTACTAGAAAATTCTGCAGAAAATTCTAGAAAATTTCAAAAAATTCATATTTTCAAATTTTCACTTAGAAAATTCTAGAACTTGAATTTTCACTATATGAAACCATATTCTCCAAACTCAACCATCATTATTACAACCTATCCTTGTATATACCTATATATACAACAATCCCCCACTAGGTTGTAATAATATATGTTTCACTTGATTGATATTCTATCATGCATAATGGAAGGTGTCTTTCAACTTAAATCTCCCTTTAGTGTAATTGCTCAAGAAATCAACAGAGTTAATGGTGGCTTGGTGCTTAAACCAAAACTCTTATGTGTTGAAATCGGAAACAACACACACATGAGAATACCCACAACACATTTAGAATTCCACTGTTGTTAGCACTATTATGGCCTTGTGCTCTTCCCGGTTTAGTGAACATGTACAAGAGAAAACCCTTTCACTCTTGCTAGAAGCGGCACCACTCCTATGTTCACAAAGGTGAAGTTCCTTCTTATGTCTCTGTTACACAGACATTTATTCTTTATGAACTTCATTAAGAGTGTAAAACTCATCCTCAATTTCATCGTAACAGTCTGCATTAATCCATCCTGAATGAGACACAAATTTAGTGCTCTTACTAACCACGTATCAATAGCTTGTTGTTACCCTTTAAACCTCTTAGATATAATCAGTTCGAGGTTGGGTTCCCACTATTGGTGATTCTCTTAAAAGAAGGATTTTAGTCCCATTCCAATGGATGTTATCCTTACCAAGTCTCGAGACACACTTCGGTAAAGGACTTATTTTATATATATAGAATTACGTAGGCAATGGACTAGTCCAACCACACTGGACTTGCCTTACGTATTCTTGTCTTAGACTTTTTAAGTCTAAGTTCATATTGTATACAACTCATGTATACCATATGCATTGTGGTTTCACAATTACAGTACAAGGAATGGCTCACCATGGTCGTGGCCACGACATTTTATCAAAACCTTAGCCATTTTCTTTCCTTGCCCGTTACCATTATAATCAATGATCTCAATTTAATTCTATAGTAGAGTAAGTAATACACCTTATTTCTTTAATACTTACACATAGCACCCCCACATGTAGTGATTATCTAACTAGACATAGATATTATCACTCACATCAATAATAGAATTAAAATTGAATATTCTATATTATAGATATTCATCACAATTAAGTACTTTCTAGTGATCAACCTCAAGTTTTTTTTTTTTTTTTTTAATTTTAAAGTCAACATACAGTGAAGGCAACATCTAGTTTAGATTCATACATGATGTGCAACATGTATTTAATACATTAGCAAACTCGAGCTATGCATCCGCCCTTCCAGTAATCTCTTTATTTTTTATTGGAATCAGAGTGTCTTTGCCTCTTTAAAGATATTAAAATTTAAGAAGCAAGTTCTCAACACTAATCTCAACAAAATGAGATTACTCAAATCTCAACAAAATGAGATATCATAAATCACAAATGAGATTAATATAGTGCACATCTCCACTATATTTCTTTACTTGATTCCCATTCATAAAAGACTTTCATTTAATTAATTTAAGGAAGTACAAACCTATAGGTCTTTTTAAGAAAACTTCTTTACCAAGATCACTTTTTTAAGAAAGTCACTTCACATATATATGATACATACTCAAATTATATGTGGAGACACAATCCAATATTATAGTATTGATCCTTGAATGTTCAATTAATGAACTCACTTGTACTCTCCTTATTTCACAAAGAGGTACTTTCAAAATAGGATCACAAAATGTGCTTGTTTAAACTCGAGACATCTACCACACATGGCAGAATTTAATCACAATGAATTTAACATCCCTCGATGTTAATTCTCAATACCTTTATCAAGCACATCTTTGATGCACATTAGCATCCTTATGAGTCCATGACTCATTTAAGGGTTATACCCACACTTTTTTGGATATCATAATTCCACAATTTGAGTTTTTAAACCTCACAATTTGGGTTCTCAACCATTTCAAAATTCACGTACATACACACACACACACACTATAATTACATATATCAAAATGTAATAATAGAATATAGTGAATTTCTTTAAAATTATATGAATGGTTTTAAAGATATCAAACTAATAACATAAATAGTTACTAGTGTATAGATATCAAAATTTATCTTTTTCCTTGTTATAGCCATGCCGTGCAGAACAAGCTCCAAGCAATGCATTCATTTGGCTCACACCACTTCCTTGTTACAGCCAAGCCGTACAACACAAAGTTCAAGTGGTGCATTAAAAACCAAGTGGTGCAATAACTACTTTCATGCATTGGACGTTTATTTATTTATACCGTGCACATGGCCATCTTGCAATCTTGGCTATGGATTCATACACATATCCTTTGATGAACCAATATATATCACATATATTAAACGTGCATGGCACTATTCAAAGAAAGTAAACACCATGTGAATGAATTCATTTGATGCAATTAAAACAATAACAACGATGTCAAATGCATCGACAACATCAAGAAACTATTTTCCTTTATTCTAAAATTCAACCATATGTTATACAATCATGAGATGAAAACCTGGCTTTGATACCAATTGTTGGAAAATCTGGTTTTGTATCTCATACAAAACACACAGCGGAAGCAACAAACAAGGATCTATTTCATTCATGATTGATAACATGCACTATATAAATTTCAGAATTCAAGAACGAGATTGCATACCTTCAATGTTCAAACTATGAACATGGCTTTTAATGCATTCACAATGTGAAAGAATCATCACCTTGTCTTGCCAACGAAGAAACTTGTTGCTTTAAGCCTTTTTCCATTGAATCTTCTTTATGAGCGATTCATCATTTGAAGAACTCTTCAAATCCAAGCCAATTGGTCTTTCTACCATGTAAAATTGGTTCCATCAAAGCAATCCAATTTCACCAAACCATAGTTCAACATCTTCAAAGTTGTATCATCGTTTACTCCTTGTCTTGTAGTCAAATATTGTCTAAGATTGTTGGGGAAATTACACAAAGTAATAATAGAAGAACAAGATGAACAGAAAAGACAAAGAGAAAATAAATATCTTGGAGGCACTATATCGTTTTCCTTAGACAATATTTGCCCCCACACTTTTGTTGCTAAAGGGTTATAGCAAATTTGTCTCCAGGATACAACCAAGATATTGGGTTCTACAGATAGCAATTCTGGAAAATGATCACAGGATTTCTTGTGTTTCTTGTGTTTCTCTCCAACTTTTGATTTTGTGGAGTTAGTTTTTTTTAAGAGAACATAAGCCTCTATTTATACCCATAAGGTTATGTTTCATGAAAAGGCATGTATAGAGAGTTAGTTATTTTTCAAAAAATGGTTAATAAAGATTGAAACCTCTTCAATCTTTCTCAATAGTTACTAGAAAATTCTGCAGAAAATTCTAGAAAATTCCAGAAAATTCAGATTTTCAAATTTTCACTTAGAAAATTCTAGAACTTGAATTTTCACTTTATGAAACCATATTCTCCAAACTCAACCATCATTATTACAACCTATCCTTGTATATACCTATATATACAACAAAGTAGTGGTAACATCTAGGAATAGGGATGTATTATCTTCTGAGATGGGCACCCAAAAGGATTTTGGACTTGAAGTTTTACTCAAAGAAGAAGCATGGTGTTTATTTGAGAAATTATTAGGTGATTCTCACGTGGATTTAAATATGCGATCTAAAGCACTTGAGGTATCCACAGCGTGTGCAGGTCTACCTCTCACACTAGTAACAATTGCAAAGGCATTAAAAAACAAATGTTTGTTTCAATGGGAAGATGCCCTACAAAAACTACGGAGGCCCTCCCCTCAAAACCAGAAAAGAATGCAGGAATTTATATATTCTGCGATAAAGTTGAGTTACAATCACCTTGAAAGTCTAGAGCTCAAATCGTTCTTTTTGTTTTGCGCTCAAAATCAATCATTTTCTTCCAATTTTTATGAAGACGTATTAAAAAAATGTTTTGGGCTGCGTTTATTTCATGGCATTAGTACATTGGAAGAAGCAAGAAATAGGACATATACTCTGGTTCGTAGCCTCAAAGACTCTGGCTTATTGTTAGATGCTCTTGATGCTAGTGATTGTTTTCGTATGCATGATCTTACTTGTGATGCCGCCCTCTTAGTTGCATATGAGACTCAAAATGTGTTGATGATGAGGGACGAGGGTCTAGTAGAATGGCCAGATGAGGACGACATGAAAATGTGCACATCAATCTGTGTTTTTAATAGGGATATTCATGAACTTCCTGACATGTTGGAATGTCCAGAACTAAGATTCTTACATGTGTATGCCAAAGATCGAGAGGGTTCTTTTAAAATTTCAAACACATTTTTTGAAGGGATGAGAAAGCTGAAAGTTTTAGATTTGACTTATATGCGAATTTCATCACTTCCTTCCTCACTTAAGCTACTTACAAACTTGCAAACATTGTGTCTGGATCAATGTGTGTTGGGAGACATAGCAATGATTGGAGAGATGAAAATTTTAAAAATTCTTAGTCTTATTGAATCTGAATTTAAATATTTTCCAAGAGAAATAGGTCTTTTGACTCATTTACGGATGTTGGATTTGAGCAATTGTAAGAAACTTCAAGTGATTCCAGCCAACGTCCTATCACGCTTGATTTTTGTTAGGTTCTAAAAGATTAGGAACTAATGTATTTAGAACTTCAATTTGTATGTTGGCAAACCATGATCAAAACAATGTTTAGTCGTGTGTTAGACTTGCTCAAAGTATGGGTCTTAATGTAAAGTTGGAATCGAGTTTTTATGCAGAATTACCTTTAACTTTCTGTATGACTCGATCGATCGAAAATTAGACTCGATCGATCGAAAATCGTGCAGAACGTTTCTCTGCAGAAAATTCCAACTCAGCCCAAGCCCGTTTTAATGTATAGGGTTTTATGTTTACCCTAAGTATATAAGGGAAAACCCTAGCCACGTTTTCAGAGTTCTGTTTTGTTGTGTTTGTGAATCTCATTGTGAGATCTAGAGGTGTTTACCTTCACATACACTTAGGGTTTACAAACTTGAGATTTATGTCAAGAGTTGTGTAGATCAATACAGTTGCAGAATCAATAGAACACAAAGATATACAAGCAGGTGCTCTTGTGGATTTGCTGAAGAATTCCGGAAAGAAGGAGTCCGTGGATCTCGGAGCTATCATGGGGTCATGGTAGTAAGTTTCCTACATTTGGGTAGCAACAAGATGTTAGTGGTCTAAGTCTTGTCGTGTAAACTTCAATTCTTTCATAGTGGATTCAGTTTACCTTGAGGATAGCTAGGTCAAATCCTCCCCAGGTTTTTACCGGTGTGGTTTCCTAGGTCATCAGATCTTTGTGTTGTTTATTTTCCGCTGCTTTGTTATTTTTTGCTTATCTGTGTTAACCTAGTTTTAATTAAATTACCTAAGTTAATCACTTGGCTAATTCACTAGGTTAATCTGTTGGGTTTAAGGGGTCTAAACGAACTGACAAGTGGTATCAGAGCGGGTAGCTTTTGTTTTTGATCCTTTGATCTTGTAGCTGATCCTTGACCCCTGCTGTCATGGAACACGGACACTTTCTTGTTGTTCCACCTCACTTTGATGGAAACAACTATGCTTATTGGAAAGTAAGGATGAAAGCTTTCCTGAAATCCATTGATGAGAGAGTTTGGAATTCCGTTGAATACGGATGGGAGAAGCCAACTACTCCTGTGAGTGAGTGGCAAACTTCTCAAAAGGAGGCAGGCGCTTTTAATAGCAAAGCTATGAATGCTATTTTTAATGCTGTTTCCATGGAGGAATTTAAGAGAATCTCTAATGTTGAGGTTGCTCATACTGCTTGGAAAATCCTCCAGACTGTGCATGAAGGCACGAAGGCAGTTAAAATTAATAAGTTGCAGCAATTAACTTCTAGATTTGAAAGCATTAGAATGAATGATGATGAATCATTTGATGAATTCTATGCTAAATTGAATGATATTGTTAATTCTGCTTATAATTTGGGTAAAATCTATGATCAACCTAAAATTGTTAGGAAGATTCTTAGATCTTTGACTGAGGATTTTAGACCCAAAGTGACTGCCATCACTGAGAGCAAGGATGTGGACTCCATCCCTGTGGATGAACTTGTAGGATCTCTTCAGTCCTATGAGTTAGACCTCCCCAAGACTAACAAATCCAAATCAATGGCTCTTAAGTCCGTTGATGATGTTGATGATGGTGGATTTGATGATGAACTCTCTGCTACAGAGATTGCCTATCTTGCCAAGAACTTTAGAAACTTTCTGAGGAATAATAACAGAAGGGCAAGAGGCAAGAACACTGTTGAACCTAGAAATTTTAGGAAGAATGAACCCACTAAGGTTAATAACATTGAAAAACCTAAGGAGAAAGTAGGTCAATCTTCTAATAATTCTTTGGGACAACAATGTTATGGTTGTCAAGGGTATGGTCATTTAAAGTCTGAATGTCCTACTTACTTGAGGTCTAAGGGTAAGGCTATGGCTGTAACCCTTAGTGATGACGAAGTTTCCGACAATGAATCCGCTAGTGATGAGGATGGAAACTTCATTGCTTTCACTGCTACCACTGTAGTCAATGAAAGCATATCTGTTGAAGAGAACTCTTCTGATGGGGAACTCTCTGAGGATGCAGATTTACAGGAAGCCTACAATAAACTTTGCAAAGTTGCTGCAAAGGATGTCATGAATGTTGAGTTAAGCTTGAAGAAAATTGCATCTTTAGAACTTGAAAAGAAAAATTTACTTATTAAATTGGTTGATGCAAATGAGCTTTTGAATAATGTGAAAACTGAGAACATGCTCTTACTTGATAAAGTTAAATGTTTGGAACTTGATTTATCTGTTGCTAGAAAACAAACTAATAGGTCTGCAAGCTCCAAACTTGATCACATGCTGAGTATTCAAAAGTCTCCGTCTGATAAAACTGGTTTAGGTTATGAGGAAAGTATTTCTGTGCTTGAACCTTCTTCCACTAAATTTGTTCCTTCTTCTGAACCTCCTAAGAGTGAGATTGTTAAACCCTTGGTGAGTGAACCTGTCAAACCTATTAATGTAACTCCACCTAGAAAGATTAGGGTTGATCTTCAAGCTTCTCATTCTTGAGCTTCTACTTCTACTAAGGGAAAATTGCATGATAAGCCTGCATGGGTTTGTCATTTTTGTGGAAAACCTGGACACATTCGTCCAAATTGTTTTAAGTTGCAAGCTGCGAAGCGAGCAAATAAAACTAAAGTACCTGTGCCTCAAGCACATGATCCTATGGTACTTATTGGTGAATTGGTAAAGGCGTTGAACCTTTATTCCAATCCTGGAGTTGCTCAGAATTCTAATGTGAATCATAACTCCAATGCAAGAGTTGCATCTAAGAAGTCTTGGATGCAAAAGGCTCAATCTAATTGAGTCTGTCTGACATGGTCCTTGTGCTTCAATGCTCAATCTTTTGTGACCTTTGTTTCTAGGATTTGCATTGCATTACATTCATGCATTTCATTCTAGGATGTTTTTTTTTTTTTGTTACATAAAAAAAAAAAAAAAATTTTTTTTGCAAATTGTGTTTTGCTATTTTTCTTTGAATTTGAAAACAAGGTTGGTCAATCAAAATTTACATGTCATATGTATGTACCTTGTTTAGCTTTGATGCACTTATTTCTATTGCACTTTACTAGCTAAAGTCTTGTTGTGCATGTTGTGTGGGAAGATGCTATAATTGTTGATCACATGATCTTGATCTTGAAGTCTTATGTCTTTGATTTTCGGACTTGGTCTTATTGAGAAAGGCATAAATAACCATCTCACCACTGTTTATTAGCCAATCATGAACACCTTAGTGCATATCGTAAGATTTTGTGCTCGAGAAAGTGTAGCACATGCACAAAAAGAACATAAGGTGTAGCCTCTAAATAAAATTGGTGTGTACATTATTGGGCTATAATAATCTCACAAATTCAAATAAAATTGGTGTGTACATTATCCCGGCTCTTATTAAGTTTCTAATCAATAAATTTGAATATTGAGGCAAATCAAGAAACTTACATGATTGCAAGCTTTTATTCTAGGAGATGTGGGAGTTATAGGATGTAACTCTTTAAGTAATAGTCTCTTTCAAATTCATGTGATGGATTTTGTAGAAATTGTGATTGATCTCTATGTATATATCACCTCACATGTTTCTCAAGCTTATGCTAGTTGCACACACTACACAAGCTATTCTTTGCTAGAATTGTGTACATGATATTGTGTATGTTTTTGGCCTGACCAACCAAGTTTGAGAATTTCTAGAAATTGATGCAGAATATGTTTGCTTGTTTTTTTTGGGTATATTGAGAGAAATTGTTGCCTTGAGAAATCTGGATTGAATACATGTGTTTTTGGAAAACATCTCATTTCATACTCATGCATTTTTTTCATAAAATCTAATGCTTTGAGGAGTTTTTGATCAAAAATGTTGGTTTTTCAAAACTGTGATTTTTCCAAAATTTCGATCGATCGAAACTGATTTTCGACCGATCGAAAATGTTTTAAATTGCTCAGAAAACTCTCTAGTTGGCTCGATCGATCCCAGCTTGTTTTGGATCAATCGAAGGTATTTTCGATCGATCGAATGTAACCTTTGATCAATCGAAAATCGGGATGACTGTTTTTAAAAAGGAGCTTTTCTAGTGTCTTTTCACTTTTTCAAAACTTTTCAAAACTTCTTTTTCTCCCTACCAACCGGTCAAAGCTTTTCTTGGAAATTTTGTCGTTTTTCTCCGATTCTTTTGCACAATCTCTCTCTCTTAAGTCTGGTAAGACCTTTATGCCCCTTCCTTTGCATTTATTTTTCGAAAATCGTGCATTTTTCATGCATTTTTGTTGTTATTTTCGGAATTATTGTTGTGGCAAATTAGGAAGTGTTTTTGAGTGTTTCTTTCTCAAATTTTTATGGGTTTTTGTGGGGACACCTTACCTAAGCTCTACATGTGGTTTAATTTGATTATTTTGGTGTTTTGAAGGAAATTTGAAATTCTAGGGCTTACAATTGAGAAAATTGGGGGTTTTTGTTCAATTTGATTGAACTTGATGAAATTGGCTTGTTGGTTTGGTAAATTTGATCATTATGTTGTATTAATTAACTATTGTATTGATCAATTTATCAATTTGTTGTGTTTTGAAAAATTATGTTTTTCAAATTGGGTATTTTTGATAAATATTGCTTGCTCAAGCCAATTTTGTTAATTTGGATCACAATTGAACATGTCACTGCATTAGTACATGCATCATGTTATGTTCATGCTCATGCATCATTTAGAATTGATATATTCTATTTTTTTCCGCTGTGCTAACTTGCAGTCTGCCCTTGGTATTGTTTTTGCTCTTTTCTTTTTGTGTCTATCTTTTCCTTAGCACTATACCTAGGAAAACTAGAGCCCATAGGACTTCTGATCCTTCTCCTTCTTTTGACACTGAGCGGTTCCCTAGTGAGTCAAACCAAGTCACCTATGAGACTCTGAACCTTAGGCGTCAAATTTGGGCTGAGCGTAGGGTTATCTTAGATGAGTTGGATCCTGAGGTGCGTCGTAACTTTTCACGTCGGGGTTGGTTACCTTTGCTCGAGTATGAGCATTCTCCTCCTCCTGCCACCTTGATTAGAGAGTTCTATTCGAACCTCTCTATTCATGTCTACGATAACGACACCTTAGTAAAGGTGTGATTACGTGGTGTGGAGTATCGCATTACCCCTTCGGTAGTGTCTAATGCTCTTGGGGTGCCGATTGTGGATCATCCCGTTTTTCCTTACGAGGAGTCTCCACCCCTTGATGACGTCCTGTCCTACATCACTGGGTCTTCTATCCAGTGGGGTTCTGATCCTCGGATCACTTCTGCTGAGCTGTTTGAGCTGCACTATCTTTTCTTTAGGATAGCGTGTCATTCTTTGTGGCCAATTTCGCATGTCCACACCATTCCTCTTGAGAGGTGTGTCTTTTTGTATGCCTTGGTCACTGATGCTCCTATCAGTTTTCCGCATCTGTTCCTTCGTTCTTTGAACGAGGTTCATCGATCTAGTTCTAAGGCTCATGCTTTGTTTTTCCCTGTTTTTATTCATAGGATTCTCCTTTTTCTTGGTTTTGGTGAGTTTCCTGCTTCTGAGCCTGTCCATGTTATCGCTCCTATCGGTGCTACCTTTTTGAGGCAAAGGGCTGCTCAACTTCGAGCTAGCTCTAAGCGTCCTAGGGTAGAACCTTCCGGTGTCACTCCACCCCCTTCTTCTTCTACAGATGCTCATGCAGCTGGGACTTTGTCTAATCCTGCTGTTGCTGATGTTCCTCCACCGTTTGATGAGGTTTCTGACCTTCATCGGACTCTTGATACTGTCGTGACCATTCAGGCGGCTCATGGTCAGCTTTTGGTGGACATCCTTGATGAGCTACGTGCGTTACGAGCGGATTTGGCGAGCTCTCGTCGATCTCCTCCACCTCCTTTTGATGATGAGTGAGTGCCCTTTGGCAATTCGTCACAAAAAGGGGGAGTACATAGTTCATTGTATCTAGGAGTTTTTTGTGGAGATTTACATTTTAGGGGGAGTTTTTTGTTTACTTGGTAGTGATACTGCGGAGCTTGTGGAGTTATTAGATTGTATATAGATGCTTCACTGTGTATTCTCATTTTTAGCTCTTGTTTAGGAGATTTATTTTGTTGAGATACATTTGTATGTATATGTTTCTTATTTCACTATGCTACTACTCTGCTTATTGATTTATATTGATGATGTTATTCATGATATATGTCTTGATTTTGTGTCATGTGAAATCAAGAAATTTTTATTTATGTATTTCCTGTTTTTTTCCACACATGCGTTTATGTGTTTGTTAAGTGTTACAGGAATATACAGGTTGCTTTCAGTCGAGCTGCTGTCTATTTTGCAACTGTTAGATAGTAGTTTAGGTTGAATTGTTAAGTGGCTATTTTTATTGTAATGGGCTATTTCAAATTGTAACTTTGAGCTTTTTGTTGAGTTTGTGTTTTGTCACGGATTGCCAAAGGGGGAGTTTGTTAGGTTCTAAAAGATTAGGAACTAATGTATTTAGAACTTCAATTTGTATGTTGGCAAACCATGATCAAAACAATGTTTAGTCGTGTGTTAGACTTGCTCAAAGTATGGGTCTTAATGTAAAGTTGGAATCGAGTTTTTATGCAGAATTACCTTTAACTTTCTGTATGACTCGATCGATCGAATATTAGACTCGATCGATCGAAAATCGTGCAGAACGTTTTTCTGCAGAAAATTCCAACTCAGCCCAAGCCCGTTTTAATGTATAGGGTTTTATGTTTGCCCTAAGTATATAAGGGAAAACCCTAGCCACGTTTTCAGAGTTCTGTTTTGCTGTGTTTGTGAATCTCATTATGAGATCTAGAGGTGTTTACCTTCACATACACTTAGGGTTTACAAACTTGAGATTTATGTCAAGAGTTGTGTAGATCAACACAGTTGCAGAATCAATAGAACACAAAGATATACAAGCAGGTGCTCTTGTGGATTTGCTGAAGAATTCCGGAAAGAAGGAGTCCGTGGATCTCGGAGCTATCATGGGGTCATGGTAGTAAGTTTCCTACATTTGGGTAGCAACAAGATGTTAGTGGTCTAAGTCTTGTCGTGTAAACTTCAATTCTTTCATAGTGGATTCAGTTTACCTTGAGGATAGCTAGGTCAAATCCTCCCCAGGTTTTTACCGGTGTGGTTTCCTGGGTCATCAGATCTTTGTGTTGTTTATTTTCCGCTGCTTTGTTATTTTTTGCTTATCTGTGTTAACCTAGTTTTAATTAAATTATCTAAGTTAATCACTTGGCTAATTCACTAGGTTAATCTGTTGGGTTTAAGGGGTCTAAACGAACTGACAATTTTATTGGAAGAGTTATATGTCGGCAACAGCTTCACTCAGTGGGAGGTTGAAGGACCCAACAATGAAAGAGCTAGCCTTGCAGAGCTAAAGCATTTGTCACGATTGAGCACTTTAGAAGTACACATTCCAGATGCCAACATGATGCCAAAAGATCTGTTATTTGAGAAGTTGAAAAGATACAAAATATTTATAGGAGATGTGTGGGATTGGTCTGACAAACATGAAAACTCAAGAGTACTAAAACTCAAGCTGAATACATGCAATCAATTGGAGAGTGGGATCAAAATGTTGTTTAATGGAATAGAAGATCTGTGTTTGGACGAGTTAAATGGTGTTAAGAGCATTGTATATGAATTGGATATGAAAGGCTTCCAACAACTAAAGCATCTCCATGTCCAAAACAATGCTGAGATTAAATATATCATCCACTCAAGGGGGTTGGTTATTGATGATGTTGTATTTCCTGCCTTAAAGATATTTTCTCTCAAAAACATGATCAACTTGGAAGGAATATGTGATGCCCAACTTCCCTTGACATCCTTTCGTGACATAAGAATTATGAAAGTGGAACATTGTGAGAAACTGAAATTTGTCTTCTCGTCATCCATAGCTAAGGGTCTTTCACAACTTCAAGAATTGGAGATAAAAGAATGCAACATCATGCGAGAAATAGTTGTTAAAGAAGATGGTGAACTTGAAGATAGAGATATGATATTGTTCCCTCAACTACGTCACTTGAAACTACAATGTCTTCCAAAGCTCATGAGCTTCTTAAGCACACAGAATTCTATCATAACTGATTTTGGCATGCAACCTCTTTTTAATGAAGAGGTAAGTCTATTTTGCTTATCCCCCTGTTTTGATTTTGCATTTTTCGCATTCGTAACTTAGGAGTTAGGAGTCTTTGGCAATTGGCATCTCTACTTGTTGTCTTGATGAACCCTGCATTCGTAAAGTTTAGTTCTTTGGAAACCTGATAGTACCATATGTGGGAATTGTGGTAAGCTATAAAATTTGATGCAAAAAAGTTGATCAATGTTTATCATGTCTTTGTGTTGGAACTCATTTCCCTTATCCTTGTGTGTGTGTTTGTTTCTAAAAAAAAAAAAAAAATGTTTATCATGTCTTTCTAAAATTCTTTTCTTATAAATGACACCACCTTGCGTTTGATTTGAAGCATCATATATATTTTTTAATTTTTAATTTATGTTAATTTTTTCGTCTGTATTTTTCACCTAGATAATTACTGTAACATGTTGGGACCATACTCATAAACAATTGATCACAAAACCATGACTCCACCATGAAATCGTGGTATCCTAAAAGAATTAATTCACAAATTTTTTTATTTGTATAGACTATTATTATTTATTATTATTATTATTATGTGTGTATATATATATTGAAATATTTGCCAGATTATATAGTAGAATTAATAATTTTTAACAAAGTATTTTTTTTCCTAAGAGTACTTCATTTTAAGTCTATTAAACTATTAATTTAAAAAACTCTTTTTTATCTTGGCCCCTTACAAAACTAAACATGGGCAAGAATATTTGCTTTTCACTAAAATAAATAATTGATGTTGCTTTCTTTGCCAACTGATAAAAGTAGCTCTCTCTCTCTCTCTCTCTCTCTCTCTCTCTCTCTCTCTCTATATATATATATATATATAACTTTTTTTTTATTTGCCAATGATCAAATATATTGGAAATTACCACCGCACACTTTTGGGGCGATAGTCACTTCACAAGTATAAATGCTTGTGGGGTGTGGGGGGTAAGGGCCGGGATTCAAATCTCCAGGAGGGAGCTACACACACATATACACTTAGATTAGGCTAGAGTATAGTTTTATCTTGTATAAAATATATATATATATATATATATTGGAAATTAAAGTTTTCCAACCATGGTAATTGAATAGGAAAGAGAAAAGTAGAGGTTTTCTACCATTCAACAGTTTCAACTTTTAATCTTCTATTCTATTGTTTTTTTTTTTTTAGAAAAACTATTTTAATGTTGTTTTTAATCACAAACCAAATATTATCATCTTATCTTATAGTTCTATCTCTTATAAAGTGTAGAAAAGTATGATCATAAACTTTTTTTTATTAAATACATTGCTTATCTCGGTATAATCATAAATATTTATCAAATCAAAATATATCTATTTAAAGATGCTTCATAAACAAAACACAAATTGTCATATTGAGAATGATTAACAGAACCTTTTTTTTTTTTTTTTTTTTTTTAAAACTTGGATTAGATAACTTATCAACAATACTTTTTCCACAAAAAACTACAAATTTTTCCACCCAAAAAAATTATCAAAAACAAATATGAATAAAATCTCATAATTACGCTTCTATATGCATGCATCCTTATAAAAATTAAAAATTTGGCAATCGTGGTAAGCATAAAACTTAAATCCACAAGTGCAATTCAATGTATACCATGTCTGAACTCCACCTTGCATCTGATTTGCAAGCATATATATTCATGACTTATTTTTTAGATACTTAGTATTGTTTACAGGATTCGTCACATTTTCGTTAGTCTTTGATTTCTGTTCATGCATGTTTTTTTTTTTTTTTTTTGATGACTCTTCCCTCTCTTTGCTAACCAAGTTGCCATGCCACTATGTTCAAATAAAAAATTTGGTGATTTCCTCAAATGAAATAACAATAATATACGTACCCTAACTTATGCACTATTTAGGTTTGTCAAAAATACTCTCTCACTATAAATAGGATTTTTGTGAGAGTATGTGTAATTACAATGAGAGGGTTTTTTTTTTTTTTTTTTGATAAGACAATGAAAGACTCTGTTCCTTTATATAGAAAACAAAGTGACCAAAAATGCTTGGGTGAATTAACTGTTGCTGCAGAGGCTCTGTTTTTTCATAAGTCTAACTAATCTAGCCATTTGAGAGAATTAACTGCTTCCTAATTACTTTAACCAATTGAATTAGAACACGTGTCTAATCAAATACTAACAACTTGAGCTAAATGAAAAAAATGATCACGCGTGCGTCATTTAAGTTAACACTCTTCAAAAAAAGTTAACACTCTTCAAAAAAAGTACCCCCCAAGTCTTTACGACATCGTTTCAAGTCTGGACTTCTTTTAACAAGTTTGCTGAAGTAGATAATTAATTGTTGTTGCAGGTTGTGTTCCCCAACTTGGGAACGTTGGAACTGTCCTCTATACACTCTGAAGAGATACTTTTACACAACCAACATCGGGCAAGCTCCTCTTTCAAATTAACAAACCCGAGATTTCAAAATTTGCGTGACTTGAACGTGAAAGGCTCTGGTAATTTAAAATACCTGCTGTCTTCCTCTACAGCGACATTTATGGTTCAGCTCAAATATCTTATCATTGAGGACTATGAGGTAATGGAAGAGGTACTACTCACAGAAGACTTAGGAGAAGAAGAAATAATTCCAAAGGTGTTGTTCCCTCGACTAGAAGACCTAATTCTAAAAGATCTTCCAGTCCTCAAAAGATTCTGCATAGGAAGCAATATCAAATTTCCATCATTGAAGGTTATGGTGATAGAAAAATGCCCTAAATTGGATTCATTCATATTCAAACCTGTTAGTTCAGGCATGACATTGAGCAAAGAACTTAAGGAAGTGAATTCAAAGGAGATCTCTCATACTACCATGCAACCTCTCTTCAATGAAAAGGTAATTCTATTTTTATTATCCCCTATTTTATTTCGTATATATCTTATTTTCTAATTTGTGAGTTATTATGATTAGATATGTCAATAACATAGTATGGACTCTCAGGTTGCATTCCCTAGTTTGGAAACATTGAGAATCTTGCACTTGGAAAACTTGAAAATCATATGGCATGATCAATTAGCTGAAGATTCCTTTTTCAAGCTTCAATCTCTATTTGTTCAATACTGTGAAAATCTTGTGAATATCTTTGAATCTAATATGCTGACAAGATTCCAAAGTCTAGAGAGACTTAAAGTAGCTTATTGTGGTTCACTAAAAGAAGTGTTTGAACTTCAAAGGCACAATGTTAAAGAACCACAAGCTGTGATAGCCATTCCGTTGAAAAGTTTGATATTGCGTCGTCTACCTAAAATGAAGCAGGTATGGAATAAGGACCCCCATGGAATTTTCAGCTTTCAAAATCTACAAGAAATAAGTCTTTGGGAGTGTGAGAGTCTGCAAAGTTTGTTCCCAGCATCTGTGGCTAGATTTCTCATGCAATTGGAGGATCTTCGGATAGACGATTGTGGAGTGGAGGAAATTGTTTCAGGAGAAGAAATTGCAAAAGCAGTAGCAAGATTTGTTTTCCCTAAAGTAACTGATGATGTCAAGTTCGACTTAGTAAGCTACAAGGCCTTCACGCGTCTGAGTGAATCTGCACGGATAAAAAGAAGGAACCTCAAAAGGGAGTACCGGCGTGGTACCAGCCAACGACCCTCCGACGGTTAAGTTAGTATTGCTCACGACCCTAGAGTGCCAGAGTCGGGTAGAATCATACGTACCTCGGTTTGGGAGGGCTTGGAAGTATTTATAGTAGTAGGGGCCCTTAGCCAAGGCGTGCTGGAGAAGATACCACTTTACCGGAATTGCCCCTGAGTAGCGTAGAGCGCAAGCTTGGGCAATCAAGCGTGTTGGGCAAGATATCCTTTGGGAGCAATCGTACTGCGCAAGACATCTGTCAAATAGTAGCGTATGCGACAAGGCTCATTTTCCCAGGGAAGCGTACATGGCAAGATAGGTTTTAGTGCACCATCCCTAGCCCCGTCGACCGTCCTCCCGTCACCCCATCTAAGAGTCGTGTCGTCAAGGTCTAGCGTCCGTCATCATATCTAACACCGTCAGCCCGCGCAGGCTGCCGGCGTCTAGTGGGAGTTTTATCCCTATCAGGTGCCCCCTTAGCCCATCAGTCCGTGAACACACAGGAGACAGACTAATGGGATGACGGTTCCCATTCACAATGAGAGTTGAGTAGATAGGCTGTCATTCAGTAATTAATGTTAGGTAATTAATGCAGGACACGTGTCGTCAACTTGATGACCGCGTGCTAGGAACGAGGCGTCTCCTCGCCTTCCATGCTATTCCTCATATATAAGCCTCCTTTCTTTTCTCTCATTTTTCACATTTTACTGAAATCAAACGATCAGAGCGCATCCGTTCACCCAGTCAGAAAAGCATTTGATCCGTCAACCTGTTCGCCCGTCACGTCCTCGCAACCGTCGGTTACACCCTTCAGCAGCGAAAACAACCGGTAAGTACTTATCATTGTCTTGTTCAGTTTTACCACCGTCAGGTATCTTTAGGACAGTTGAACTTAGGGTTTTCCGTCACATGTAGGTGATAAATGTCTAGCGCGTCAAGTAATCAATCGTTTGTCCGCGACGGAGCGGGCTACGATGAAGTTTTCCCGTCGGGTCCAAAGGATCCTACAACTTCAAGTCAAGAGAGCTCATCTACTTCCTCCTCTTCTTCAAGTAGTGATAGGACAGAGAGTAACCTTAGTGACGGACTAGGGGAGGATGAACAACAAATCCAATCCGTCATAGGCACTGATGGGATGAGGAAGTTCGTCATGCTCTCGCTATGGACAGTAAATGATTTTACGTCCACAATAAAGGAGTCACACTTCAAAAAACTTAGGAGCAAGTACCAGATACCCGACAATATACCCATCCGTCTACCCAATAAATTAGAAAAGTGTTATTACCACGGCGTCAAGGGTGTCGGGATCTACGAGCAAATGCTCAAGGCTGGGTTGAGATTTCCCCTGACTCAACTGCACCGTCAACTCCTCCATTACTTAGGACTGTCCGTCAACCAAGTTTCCCCAAATGCCTGAAGGGTTTTCCTTGGGGTAGAGGTCTTGTACGGGTCAATGTCCAAAGGGAAGAAAAGATTAACAGTGGAGGAGTTCTTCCATTGCTACCGTCCTGTAGAGATAGCAAAATCACGAGGGATGTACAGCTTTGCAGCTAGGGGTCCGTTGTTGAGACTAGTGAGTGATACTCCAGATTCCAATAGGGACTGGAAGTCTAGGTACTTCTTTATGGACGGTAGTGAATGGATGTGTCATCTTAGCAAGACTGAGTTCATGCCGGTTGATACAACATAGGGCGTACTACACCCGTTTGGTATGCGCCCGTTCACCTCCTTTTCTTTAAACTCGAAATGTTGTTAGTTTCTAACTGTCATCCTTTTGCAGTTTAGGACCGTCCACAAATTTCTCTCGAACAGTGGAGTTTTTTAGAGAAAATTTTCCAGAAGTCTGAGTTGAAGGAAAGGTCTTGGGCCAAGTTGGTGTGCCTAAGAACCATTCATTGGCACTATGACGGGCCTGAACCATTTGCTGAGGCGATTAAGTACAAGAACCAAGTCCGAGCGCGTAAGTCCGTTCACTCAAGCCTTACACTTAGTAATTTTTTGTCATCAACTTATGTATCGTCCTCTTTTGCAGAAATGGACGAAGCAAAGAGGAGGGCCTTCATCAAACAGCAAGCAGCTGCAAAGAAGAAGGAAGCCCAAGTCGGAGTGACGGGCGCGCCCAAGTCGGAGTGACGGGCGCGCCCAAGTCGTCCTTACCAAAAAGAAAACCCGGTCAAGAAGGAGACCGTCATGCCAAAAAAGCGAAGGTTACGCCCGAGATCGTCGTCGGCCTAGAGGCAGAGGTGAAGAAGGTCCCCGTCAAGCACGGCAAGGGGAAAGGCTTGATGACGGGCGGCCCGGTGCCTCACACCGAGAAGCCACCCGTCCTCCTTCGCGAGGATTCCAAGTACGCCTTGGAGAAGTTGTCTTTCATCACGACGGCGGAAGACTATGAAAACTTGGGGAACCACGCGACGGAGGCAATGGGTGAAATGGGCCTCTTTAGTCTTGCTCAGGTAAACCCTCTATCCATTATCATTTCATCATCATTTTTTTTTTTACCGTCCTGTGTGACCTAAAATTTTACCTTTCTAGGCCGTGGTCATGATGAAGGGCCTGATGGACCGTTGTGTCCATCAGGAGACGACTCTGGACCATGTACGGGCCAAGGCAGCCGAGACGGAGGATGAGCTTCTCCAATACAAGGCCTGGAGGGTGAATATTGAGAAGAAGCTTTCCGTGTCTGAGCAAGAGAGGGATGAGCTAGAGAAGCAGACAGAGGTGCTGCAGAACGTCCTTGCTAACAAAGAGAAGGAGATTTTGTCCGTCAAGGACCAACTCCGTCAGGCTAGTGAGGACGCTATCAGAGAGTACCGTGACTCCGAAGCCTACCTGACGGAGTTAGGCAGCACCTTCGCAGATGGCTTTGATGATGCCCTCCGTCAAGTGAAAGCCTCTCACCCAGGGCTTGATTTATCTCATGTGAGTATCGACGAGGCCTAGGCTCAGACGTCCGTCCTCCCCGCTGCCTCTGACAGCACGGACCGTCTTTTTGACGAAGACCCGAATCTTAAGGGCGACGGGAAAGGGGGTGACGAGGCTGAAACTGGCGCCCAGGCTCAAGTTCAAGACAACGAAGCTGATGTAAAAATCGTTGATTCTCCCGTCCAATAACCTTGTAATAATTTTTGTAGAAAGTTTAATTTATAAACCGTCGCGAACAATGTTGCCTTTCTCGGCTTTTTATTAATGTATTTTCCATTTCAAAACTTGTTCTTGTGTGTATTGCTTATTTTTACTTAAGCTTTGTGGACGGTTTCCTTTTCTTCTTTCATTTACTTCATGGTAGCTTGATTGTGGATCCTTAATACTTCTTGTGTTGAATTCATAACCGTCATGTGCAATTTTACCAGGCTTTTATATTTAAGCCATCGACCCTTTATGCCGTTAGCTTTAACCTTTAGAACAGAGTCGTCGTCTTTAGGCCGTCGTCTTTCAGACTTGGGCCGTCGTCTTTAGGCCGTCGTCTTTTAGACTTGGGCTTTTTGGCCTTATATCCTTTTAGGATATTGTCGTTGGCTTTTAAGCCGTCAGCTTTTATGCTTGACGCTTTTTATGCCTTGTATCCGTTAAGATATTGTTGTTGGCTTTTAAGCCGTCAGCTTTTATGCTTGACGCTTTTATGCCTTGCATCCGTTTAGGATATTGTTGTTGGCTTTTAAGCTGTCAGCTTTTATGCTTGACGCTTTTATGCCTTGTATCCGTTAAGATATTGTTGTTGGCTTTTAAGCCGTCAGCTTTATGCTTGACGCTTTTATGCCTTGCATCCGTTTAGGATATTGTTGTTGGCTTTTAAGCTGTCAGCTTTTATGCTTGACGCTTTTATGCCTTGTATCCGTTAAGATATTGTTGTTGGCTTTTAAGCCGTCAGCTTTATGCTTGACGCTTTTATGCCTTGTAGCTTCTCAGAACAGCGTCGTTTTGGGCCGTCGGTCCTTACACCGTCAACCTTGGTACCTCACAAGTTCTGATGTTCAACACTTAACAAAATATAGAAGAGACTTTGAATAAACCTCTAAATCTTGCATAATTTTTTTTTAAGAAGGGGAGAACATGCCCTTTGGGTTCCCAAAATACATTTAAGCGAACTACAAGTAGGGGGCTGCCATTCTTTCTTAATGGTAGTACTTCCTTAGGTGCTCGGCGTTCCACGGATGATGTAGTTTCTGTCCTTCCAATGTTTCCAGGTGATAGGTGCCCTTTCTCTGCCATGATGTGACCCGGTACGGTCCTTCCCAGTTAGGGCCGAGCTTTCCTTGGGCTAGGTCTCTGGTGGCTCCCATGAATTTTCTTAGAACAAGGTCTCCGACCTGGAAGTCTCTGTGCTTGACTCGGGAGTTGTAATGTTTAGCCATGTGATCTTGATACCGTGCAAGCCTCTGTTCTGCTGCCGTTCTTACTTCGTCGATAAGGTTAAGCTGTAGGCGCAAGGCCTCATCGTTCCTATTTTCATCGTGGGCGTTCACCCTGTAGCTTGTGAGTCCTACTTCGGCCGGGATAACTGCTTCGCTTCCGTAGGTTAGTCGGAATGGTATTTCTCCCGTGGGGGTCCTTGCTGTTGTCCTGTATGCCCATAGCACGCTTGGCAGTTCTTCGGGCCATATCCCCTTTGCCCCCTCGAGCCAAGTCTTGATAATCTTAAGCAAGGATCGGTTCGTCACTTCTACTTGACCGTTGGCCTATGGGTTGGCGGGAAAGGAGTAATGATTTTTTATTCCCAACTGCGAGCAGAACCCTCGGAAGGGGCCGTTGTCGAATTGCTTCCCGTTGTTCAAGACTAGGACTCTGAGAATTCCGAACCTGCATATGATGGACCTCCAGACAAAGCTTCGTATGTTTTTCTCTGTGATAGTTGCCAAAGCTTCAGCTTCTACCCATTTCGTGAAGTAGTATATGCCTACCACCAGGAACTTCAGCTGTCGCATAGCTGTTGGGAATAGGCCCATGATGTTTAGTCCCCATTGAGCGAACAGCCATGGGGCCGTCATGGGGTCAGTTCTTCGGACGGCTGTCTGATAATGTTGCTGAACCTCTGGCATTTGTCGCAGGCTTTAACATAAGCTTGCGTGTCTTTTTGTATCGTGGGCCAGTAGTATCCAGCTCAAATTAGCTTGTGCGCCAGTGATCTTGAACCTGAATGGTTTCTGCATATTCCTTCGTGCACTTCCCTCATTACATAGTCTGCTTCCTCGGGACATAGGCACCTTAGGTATAGACGAGAGAAACCCCTTTTGTACAGGACGTCCTTCATCAATACGAACCTTGTCACTCGAACCTTCAGCCTTCTGGCGGCTTCTTTTTCTTTCTGCAAAATGCCGTCTTTCAGATAAGAGACCAATGGCGTGGTCCAATTACTCTTGGAGCCTATTTCCTGCACATCGACAGAGTCTATTAGCGGAGAAACCTGCACAAAAGAGAGCACACCGTCAGTGGTGGTCACATGTTCCGAGGAAGCGGCTTTGGCAAGGCGGTCGGCTTGCTCATTTTCTTCTCTGGGGATTTGGACTACTTCAGCCTTCAGTTCGTCCACCTTTCTTTTAGCTTGATGGAGATATTTTTTCATCCTGTCGCCCCTGCATTCATAGTCTCCATTTACTTGGTTGACGACGACCTGGAGTCGCAGTAGACTACCACTTTCGCGGCTCCTGCTGCTCTGGCAAGGTCAATTCCCGCTATCAAAGCTTCGTACTCCGCTTCGTTATTGGTGGTAGGGAAGTCTAGGCGAATCATGCATTCGACTTGATCTCCCTCGGGGGAGTGCAGTACAACACCTACTCCACCGGCCTGTCTGGTTGACGACCCATCCGTATGCACGCTCCATGGAGGGCATCCGTCTGCCCCCTGGTCTTCCACGCTGGTGAACTCCGCGATAAAATCAGCGACAGCCTGCCCCTTGATGGCGGTGCGTGGGCTGTACCGAATATCAAACTCAGTCAACTCGATCGCCCAAAGGGCCAAGCGACCTGCAGCTTCCGGGTTGTGCATTGCCCACCGCAGGGGATTGTTAGTTAGGACAACTATGGTATGAGCTTGGAAGTATGGCTTGAGTTTTCGTGCCGCAGTAATCAAGGCGAAGGCAAGTTTCTCCATGGGCGGATACCTTTCTTCTGCTCCTTGAAACGCCCGGCTGGCGTAGTACACGGGTTTCTGGACCCCGTCTTCCTCTCTGACTAAGGCCGCGCTGACGGCTGTTGGGGAGACAGCCAAGTAAAGGTAGAGCTCCTCCCCTGACTGCAAAGGACTCAGCAATGGAGGTGAGGAGAGGTAGGCCTTCAGTTCTTCGAACGCCTTTTGGCATTCGTCCGTCCACTCGAAAGTTTTCTTCAATATACGGAAGAAGGGAAGGCACTTGTCCGTTGCCCTTGACACGAATCTGTTCAGGGCGGCCACCTTCCCGTTCAAGCTTTGTACTTCTTTTACATTCCTCGGGGGAGTCATCTCCATTATGGCCCGGATCTTGTCCGGGTTGGCCTCGATGCCCTTCTGAGACACCATGAAGCCGAGGAATTTTCCTGCCGTTACACCGAACGCACATTTTGACGGGTTGAGCTTCATGTCGTACGAGTGGAGGGTGGCGAATGTCTCCTCGAGATCACTCAAATGATCGTCATTCCTTCGGCTTTTCACCAGCATGTCGTCGACGTATACTTGAACATTCCTCCCTATCTGGTCGGCGAACATCTTGTTCATTAGTCTTTGATATGTGGCGCCCGCATTTTTTAGTCCAAACGGCATCACCTTGTAGCGGAATAGCCCCTGGCTGGTGACGAATGAGGTATTCTCTTGATCTGCTTCATCCATTCGGATCTGGTTGTACCCTGAAAACGCGTCCATAAAACTCAGCAACTGGTGCCGCGTCGTAGAGTCTACCAGTGTGTCGACTCGAGGGAGGGGGTAGTTGTCCTTGGGGCACGCCTTATTCAGGTCCGTGAAGTCCACACACATCCGCCACTTCCCGCTAGCTTTCTTAACCATCACCATATTGGCCAACCAGTCGGGGTAGTATACTTCCCAGATGAAGCCCGCTTCTTGCAACTTACCGACGTCCTCTGCCACCGCACGGTCCCTTTCTGGAGCGAACACCCGCTTCTTCTGTCGGACGGGCCGGAAGGTGGGCGATACATTCAGCTTATGTACCATGACTGAAGGGTTGATTCCCGGCATGTCTTCATGGCTCCAAGCGAATACATCTTGGTTTTCCTTGAGGAAAGCCACGAGCGCCTGGCGAATTGTAGGGCTGGTAAGAACGCCGATCCTGGTGGTTCTGTTAGGCCTGGACTCGTCAAGGATTATTTCTTCGAGCTCTTCCACGGGTTCTGCCCCCGCTCTCTACTCTATGTTCATTGTTTGTAGTTGGCTGTTCATTTCTACCATCGCGATGTAGCATTCTCGTGCGGCCACCTAGTCTCCCCATAACTCCCCTACACCGTCCTCGATGGGGAACTTGACCATCAGGTGGTAGGTCGATGTCACGGCCTTCCATGCGTTAAGGGTTGGCCGCCCTATGATAGCATTGTAGGCGGAAGAGCAGTCAACGACGAGGAAGGTAACATCCTTGGTGACCTGTCGGGGATATTCCCCAATTGTGACCGGCAAGGTGAGGGCGTCGAGGGGGTACACTCCCGTTCCTCCGAACCCAATAAGTGGAGTGTTGGTAGGTACCAGGCGTTCCTTGTCGATCCGCATCTGTTGAAATGCCGGGTAATAGAGGATGTCTGCGGAGCTCCCATTTTCGATCAAGACCCTGTACATGTTATAGTCTCCTAGTCGGACGTTGACAACAAGGGCGTCATCGTGCGTCATCGTGCGGATGATGAAGACGTTGGGCATCTTCTTCTATGAACTCAATAGTGGGGCTGCTGACACCCAACTTCTTCTGGGCCATGCTCGCAGTTTGGACATTCTGAACAACTCTGAGATAGGCTTTTTTAGCCTTCTTTGTTGAGCCGATGGCTGCCGCACTCCCAATGATCATCCTTATGTCCCCTATGGGCGGCCTGGGGCGTTCATTGTCCCGGCGGGGGGCTTGTTCCTGTCGTGGTGCCTCTGTTCTTTCTCGGCTAACGAACCTTTGCAGCTTCCCTTGCCTAACCAGGGCTTCAATCTGCTGCTTCAGATCGTAACAGTCGGCGGTGTCGTGGCCGTGGTCTTGATGAAAGCGGCAGTACTTGTCCTTGGGTCATCTATTAGGGTTCCCCTTCAGTTTTTCCGGGAACGTCAGGGGCCCTTCATCCTTGATCTGCATCAGGACTTGGTCGACCGGAGCCGTCAATGGGGTGAAGCTTGTGAACTTCCCGATAGGGGGTTTTGGGCGCCTATTGTCTCAGCTGTCTCCTGTTCGAGCTGCCTTTTGCCCCTTGTCTTATCGCGCGTCCTCTTGTCTTTCCCTCTTCTTGGGAGGCTTCTCTTCTCGGCCAGTAATGCGTCCTTCGCGTTCATGTACTTAGTTGCCCAGTAAAACACATCCGACATAGTTTTCGGGTCATTTTTGTACAGAGAGAACAAGAATTTACCCTTCCTTAGCCCGTTGGTGAATGCGGCGACCTGTATCTTGTCGTCCGCTTCATCGATCGAAAGCGCCTCTTTGTTGAAATGGGCTATGTAGGATCTTAGTGTCTCATCCTCTCGCTGCCTAATGCTCAACAGGCACGCGATGGATTTCTTGTGCCTGTGTCCCCCGATGAAATGCGAGGCGAACAGAGCACTCAGCTCTTTGAAGGTACCGATAGAGCCGGGCGTCAGCCTTCCGAACCAGGTCCTTGCAGCGCCTTTTAGCGTCGCTGAGAAGGCCCGACACAATATTTCGTCTGGTACGCCGTGCAAGTACATCAGTGTCTTGAAGGACTCCAAGTGATCAAGTGGGTCCTTGGACCCGTTGTAGATTTCCACCTGGGGCATACGAAACTTCGGTGGAAGGGGGAATGAATTGACAGGCGTAGTGAAGGGGGAGTCCGTGCGGTGGACGAGGTCGTCGAGGTCGCTGGATACCCGTCCCTTGAGGGCGTTCATCATGAAATCCATGCACTCCCTCATAGCTCACATTTCCGCAGCAACGTGGGACGGGACGTGATCAGTGGCCGACGGACGGCTCATCTCTTGTTCTGGTCGGCTCAAGGCATTGCTGCCCTCTAGACCCCTAAGATTTCCTCGTTCGGCGCTGCTTGCCTTCTGGTTTTCTCCCTGATTGTCGATTGCTGCGTTTCTCCATCGTAGTTGTTCTTCCAAGTCGTTGTTATGTTCTGTGAGGCGTTCAACCGCGACCGCCAGAGTTTGGACCTGCCTCTCGAGAGCCGTGGTGCGCTGTTCGTTGCCTTGATCGTTCATGTTGGTTGCTTTTGAATGCGTTAGTACCATGCAACTCTTTGTCCGGGATGCACGGAGCACAATTTACGTGATTTCCCACAGACGGCACCAACTGATGATGTCAAGTTCGACTCAGTAAGATACAAGGCCTTCACGCGTCCGAGTGAACCTGCACGGATGAAAAGAAGGAACCTCAAAAGGGAGTACCGGCGTGGTACCGGCCAACGACCCTCCGACGGTTAAGTTAGTATTGCTCACGACCCTAGAGTGCCAGAGTCGGGTAGAATCATATGTACCTCGATTTGGGAGGGCTTGGAAGTATTTATAGTAGTAGGGGCCCTTAGCCAAGGCGTGCTGGAGAAGATACCACTTTACCGGAATTGCCCCTGAGTAGCATGGAGCGCAAGCTTGAGCAATCAAGCGTGTTGGGCAAGATATCCTTTGGGAGCAATCGTACTACGCAAGACATCTGTCAAATAGTAGCGTACGCGACAAGGCTCATTTTCCTAGGGAAGCGTACATGGCAAGATAGGTTTTAGTGCACCATCCCTAGCCCCATCGACCGTCCTCCTATCACCCCATCTAAGAGTCGTGTCGTCAAGGTCTGGCGTCCGTCATCATATCTCGCACCGTCAGCCCACGCAGGCTGCCGGCGTCTAGTGGGAGTTTTATCCCTATCAGTAACTATCCTAGTACTTCGTAAATTGCCAAAGATCAAGTGGTTTTGCCGAGGGTTGCATACTTCAGATTGGCCATTGTTGAAAAAATTGGAGGTGCGTGCATGTGATCAAATTGAGATATTTACTTCAAAAGTTTTGAACTTTCAAGAAACAGTTGAACAAAGCCAACTAGAGACTTCCATTCAACAACCCCTTTTCTTAGTTGAAGAGGTAAGAGGCTAATTTAACTACTCTTTTATAATATTTAGGTTTATGAGAAATAATAACTTTGTTTGGAGTAGTACTCGTCTCTCACGAAAAAAACAAGTTTCAAACGCGAAGTTCTTAGTAAAGGTCATATGTCTATATACTTTTTTTTTTTAACAAAATTCTTACTCAATATTCTTGCATCAAAATATAGGTACCTTTGGTGTGTTTTTTTTTTTTTTTTTGTTTTGTTTTTGTCAACCTGTCCAAAAATATGAAAGTACTACAAGTGTCAAATTGTGACAAATTGAAACAATTGATCGACAACAACTACTAATTGATTAACACGATTTTGGAAATAATTCTTTTCGTATAAATGACTCTTACACCACTATGCATTTGATTGACTAGTACTGTTCAATAGTATTTATGAATTACAACATAGTTCTTTATTATGTACTTTCTTTGTTTTGTTTTGTTTTTTTTTTTTTTTTTAAGTTTCATCTAGATATAATAAGGTTGGACCATATTCTTACCATTAATTTTAGAGACTTCACAAATATAATCCATTTTATTTATAAATTTATTTTTCTTTTATTCAATGCTTTGATATTTTTTTTTATAGGGTACATTATTCCCTAACTTGGAGGTTTTGACATTGAGTGGAGATTTCAAGATGAAGGAGATACAACGTGACCAACTTTTGGAAGAGAGCTTTTACAAATTAAAAGACCTTTCCATAGCCGGCTATCTAGCTGTTTTTGATGGGATTGATTTTCAAAAAAGATTACACAAGTTGGAGAAACTTTTTGTGAGGCTTACTTCTTGGGAAGAAATATTCCCATATAAAGAACTTTTAGACCAAGAAAATAATGCTACAATACTCGCACAACTACGAGAACTTGAGCTATATGAAATACCAACATTAACACATTTGTGGAAAGAAGACACCCAACCAAGCCCAATCTTGTATAATCTGGAAAATCTAATAGTGTCATTTTGTGATAAATTGAAAATTTTAGTACCATCATCAATATCTTTCCAAAATTTGACAAATCTGGAAATACTAAAATGTCATGGATTGATTAACTTAGTTACATCATCGACAGTCAAAAGTTTGGTACAACGCAAAAAAATGAGTGTAAGTGAATGTGAAAGGATAACAGAAGTTGTAGTAGGAAAGGGAGGTAAAGCGAGTGAGGTGATTACTTTCATCCATTTGATATACTTAAAACTTGATTCCTTGCCAAACCTTGCAAGCTTTTGCTTTGAAAGTTATTCTTTCAATTTCCCATCTTTGGAAGAAGTAATTGTGAGGCAATGCCCTGAAATGAAGACTTTCACTTATGGAGCTTTAGGGACACCAAAGCTAAAAAAAAGTACAAGCAACACAAGAAGATGAATGGCATTGGAAGGTTGACTTGAATACTACCATACATTGGCTCACACAATAGTTCATTGAAGAAAGGGTAAGTATATTATTCAAAAAATATCTTATTTTCCCACACCATGTACTTTAATCTTTTTAATGCATTGATGCATAAACACGAGCAACCTTTTCACTCTTCCACTAGATAATTATCATAATAGAATCCTTGTAAATTGCATCAAAATTTCTCCATTATACATATTATTGTGTCCCTTTGCACTTCGTAAGCATACACAAAATAATTTATTATATTTAAAAGGATATTATTTTTCCTTGATGATACTTTGATGTCAGAAGTTATAATGATTGATGCATTTTCTTCAATATGTTGTTTTCTATAACGCAAAGTTCAGAATTCTAAAGATGGAGATCATCCAAAATATGCAGCAGCGAGACTGAGGCTTGGAATTGTAGTTTGTGGTACTTGGGATCATGTTTCTTTCTCCTAAAATCATATGCTCAGAGGGTCGTTATCCCCATGGCCATGGAAATCAATAGAGTTCATCCATTTGTTGTTTATTGCAGTACTACTACATCTTATTTGTGTGATACATTTGTCTTTGGAGTGTTATAAACTACCTCTTCTTAGTTCAAAAAGATCATATGGCTATTTGAATGAAGTTGTGCATACATGCTATTATTTTGATGTGTTATAAACTACATGCTATCATTGAGTGTCAAAATTTCACACATATTTATTTAGATTATGTTAGAGTAGAATTCTATTTCAAAGTTGCTTATCCTTTTATATTCTTTAACTCAATTATCCATGTATGCTCACCTATGCACATAATAGACCAACACTTTAAGACTACCATAGAAGCAGCTGTATAGAATAACGTAGCCAATTTGATCTCCCTTGACTTTTAGCTTCACGGTTAGGGAAGATAAATGATACTGTATATGGTTGTTCAAGATGGTTAGGAAGAAATTTTTTTATCTTTATGGCTTTGACTATGCATGAGTAAATTATCTTCTCTTCATAAACAATTGTATGTAATTGAAATACAAATTAGTATTTTATGGAGCAAGAAAAGAGTAAATAGTAACATTGACCACCAAAACAGGAAGAATGCAGTTGTTTTTTTAAAATAATTACAATAGTTAAAATAATAAATAATAAAAACCCTGAAATAAGCATAAATCTAATGAATCAAAGATCCACCATCTCTCTCTAATGAAAGGGGTGTAAATTATATTAAAAGATGATAATGAAAATCATATTTTTATTTTTCCTACTTACAATAAGTGCGGAGAGGGAATTCAAATTCAGGTTTGCCACCCCCCTCTCCCCCCCTCCCCCTACCCCCAAAAAAAAAAAAAGATTTTAATGCTAAGTACTAGTCACAACTTCCTATTCTTATTCGGGATTTTTGTATACTTAACATGCTAATGCTCTTTTCCAATTTCTCAAAACTTCCAATGATTTGCAAACTTCTAAAAACAAGGATTCCCTATTAAAATTACAATGAAAAAAAAAAAAAAAAAAAAAAAAAAACTTCTACTCTTCCAAGTTTTGACACTCAATGTCTCCTCTTTAATTTGAAAGACTCGAATGACTTGAATACCTTCTTTCACCTATGATTTCCTCTATAAATTCCACCATGACGTTATAAAACTTTCAATATCTTCAATTTGGTCAATCTTATTTTGTGCAAAACACGTATAAATATTCAATGGTACTATTGTTAGTTCTAAGAATGACAATGGTGGATAACATGGCCAATAGTAACTAAGCAATGTTTTTTTTTTTCTTGAACACAGATTGAAGTAACAATGAGACTAGTTCATTGTAGTTCTAAATAACTTCTTCACGTTGTCAGTTAAATTTTTTTCTTTTTTTTTTTTTTTGTGGGGGGGGGGGGGGGGGGGTGTAAAAGGTCCTACGATAAAGCTTTTTTCTGCCCATATATACAATTGGTTCTATAGAATAAGTAATTAAAAATTTAAGGAAACATTAAGCTTTTTTTTTTTCTGCAGGGAATAAGTAAATGAAGATTTATCATTCATGCCACAATTCAAAATAGCATGCTGAGTAAATAAACCATAGATCTGTTGAAGGTCAGGTGCTTTACAAACCTGGTGAACAAAAATTTGATTTCGTTGTTCATATTGGCATGTCCTTGTGTGTAGAGAAGAATAATTACCACCAGGACATGCTATCACACTAACCAAGTGCACCCCAAAAAAAAATTTAAACACCTGCCATATAGCACATCAAACATGGCGTTAAAGCAGAATATATCTCAAGAAACCAGCAGAGTAGCCAAGATCCAAGAGAAATTGCTACAGTCAGCATGTTTAAAAGCCACCAAAAGGGCAAAAGCTAAGGTTTAAGATTTAAAATTACCAAAGCCAAACAACCAAGAAAAGTTACAGCTGAAAACAGATGCAGCATAATTGTAGAAATCTATTTATGCATCCAACAGTGACAAAGTAAAATGTCATTGTTTTGGAGACAATTCTTTGTACTTCTTGATTAAATGTTGTTCATCAATTAGCTTCTTCTTTTTTGAACAATTTTTTAAAAGGATACACGACCCCACCTGCCAGTAATCTAGGGAAACTCTCCTAGTAGGGATGAGCCTAGTATGTCTGAATCTACAACTCATACCAAGCCTCCAACCACTACACTGTACCCTAACAGGTACTAATCAATTAATTTTACCCTCCTGAGATCCGATCTCGTGCAAGTAATGTTCGGCTTCCAAAGCTGCCCTGCAACCTGCATCATTAAAGAAACCAAGTAAACTAAGTAGGGAAGACCTTAATACATATACTGTGAATAAACCATAACTTAAGTGGAACAGGTCTTTTTATTTAAATTTAAAATGATAACATAAATTGTTCAACAAAACCCACATATTGGTGACAGAAACAGGTTATCACAACAATGGTTGATGCCATGGCCAATGGTATAATCAAAACCACTGCTTACATGATTTCTAATTTTCTATATGACTGTTCTGAAAGTTGAGAATGAAACAGAAACCTGCAGCAGCCTTTCTCTCCCCCCCTCTTCCCCAAAATCTTGGGACCTAAATGAACATTTCAGAAAGACGTGTATTCCCAATAGCAGAATCACTTATATTGGAGTTAGTAAGCAACAACCTGCTGTTATTTACCTACTTATATATCATTGCCAATTATTTGTGTTATCTCAATTCTTATAGTCAATTGCAGAAACTGTCAAATCTTATGCATCCCAATGTAGCTAGATGATGAACACAAAACACTTTCCCAAATCAATGTAGTTTTTGTTGTTGTTGTTGTAGATCACATTTAAAAAGAAAAACAATCCAAGCCTAGTCAAGCATCTTGCGATAAGTTCAGTTGGTGAGATTAAAGTTATGCACAGGCTTAATTTACATTTGTGCAGAAATCATAAATACATGTCACTCAATCTCAGGTCACCAAGCAATAAAAAAAGTCAGAGAGCTCAACCTTGAAGTGACAAGTGACAATCCATTTGATCTTATTTTAAGGGGTTCAAAAATGGGTGCGACAAAATCAAGTTCCAAATATTCACATAACCGAATACTCCATGTTCTTAAAAGCTGAGTAAGATCAGCTTGGGTTTGCTCAAAAATGGGCTCAGTGTCTCAAAAGAATGCGCTTAATTTAAGACTCAACAGTCATCCAATTGCATAGAGAGATGGTGATCAAGCCATGTCAAACAGATCATAAATAGATTAATTTCTTCACAACCCTAGAGCACAAGTTTCATCATTTTGATAAAGAAGAACAAAAAAAGTACACGGTCACACAAGGTGAGACTAATTTTGTTTTTAAATCCACAAGCATAGAATGGACAAGAAAAAAACTTTTTAGAACCTTCTTAACTATACAGCTATTAGGAGTGAGTTAAAAAATAAATATTAAAATTTCCATTTGTTTATTATTAGTTTCATCGGGAAAGGGCAACTACATTCACTAATGTGTTGCACATAGAAAATACCACAATGCAACAAGTAAATTAGAGACACTGGCAAATTTAGAAAGCATAAATATTCTCTGTTCTTGCAGTCAGTCCCTTTATTATCTGGTGGGCAATTTGATCAAGAACAAAGAAACATTTAAACCAGCAGCTTGCAGTCGAAAAATGCATCTGAGTAAGCAGTACAGAGAAGAGAAGTGAACCAGGCAATTAAGTTCAGCATTATATCAATGCAATAAACATAATTTTGACCCAGCAAAAAACAGAAACAGAAACAAATACACCTTATTACCCACACAAAACATATAGCTTTATTTGGATAACGCGGCACGTTTGCCGCATTTGAAGTTTGTTGCGTTTTTTTTTTTTTTTAAGCTCCGTGTATGTCACTGTTCATTGACCATGAACAGTGATTTTAGGCTAATGAACAGTGATAAACACTGTAGCAAACAGTATTTTTTTTTTCTTTCAGTTTTCAGTAAAATAAGTAGTATCCAAATGCATACATAATCCCAAATAAAATGAAGAAGAGAAGTGGGCGAAAATGGGGCTTTAGCCCCATTTTCGTAACTATTTAGTTAGTAGGCTGAATTTCCAAACTATATAGGTTTCTAACATCTCGAGTCTCAAAGACTCGATTTTGGGCCTAGAAATCGAGTCTTTGAGGCTCGGTTTCCTTGGTTTGCCCCGGATCTGAGTTGGCCCTGTGTCCAGGTGGCATCCACATGGAAATCGAGTCTTAGAGACTCGATTTCCAGCTCAACCCATTTTGTATGACGTGTTCAGCCAAGTTGAGCCACCTCGAAACCGAGTATTTGAGACTCGATTTCTAATAGGGGCTTTTCAAAAATTTAAACCTAACGCCTCTCTCTCAGTCTCGCACTCTCCATCGTCTCGCACAGAACAGAACAGAGCACTCCCTCACGCCTCTCCCTCTCAGTCTCGCAGACTCACTCACGCCTCTCTCATCACCCTCTCCATTGTCACTCTCTCTCGCACTCTCCGTCTCACTCTCGCACTCTCCATCTCACTCTCGCACAGAATAGAACACTCACTCACGCCTCTCTCCATCTCACACTCGCACAATCTCAAAATCCCCTGTCACGCCTCTTTCACTCACCCTCTCCACTCTCAAGCACCTTCTCCAGTTCTCTCAGGTATGATTTTCTTCTCCTAAACCCACGTTTGAAGTACATTTTCGGGTGTTTTTCTTGTTGTGTGATCAACTTGATTTGATTTTTTGTTGTTCAGTTTTTTTGTCTTGATCTTGTTGTTGTTGTTGTTGTTTCTTGCTATTTAGATGGTTAAGCAGAGATTTAGGGTTTGTTCAGTACAAACACACAGTACTGAGTCGGATTACACAATTATTTTTTTATTGATGGAGCGCACAATTTGTTCAGTACTAGTAATAACTAATATTATGAATCCTAGAGTTTTTAATGGACTTGATCATGTGAATTGGATCACACAGCATCATAGATGTCCCAATATTTTAGCAGTATTAAGAATGATTACAATTATAGTGTTGGGTTCAGATTTTTTTGTTGGTGGCACAGTCACTGAGAACAACTGATTAAAAAAAAAAATTCTAGGATTTGAAAATATTATCTGCATGTGCATATTTAGTTATTGATCACAAATGTCTTCTCTGATTATTATAAAAGTTCGAAGAAAACACTAATAAAACAACAAAAAGTAGCTCTCAATGTCAAAAAAGGTACAATTTTCCAAATGAGGATTTGGATTTCAGTTTCACCAACTAAATTGACGTATCAGATTAGCAAACAAAATCTCATAGACCATTGATTTTCATCCAATTCTGGACATGTTAGTCTAAGACAAAAATTCGGCTCAATAATGTGTCAAGAACAGTGTGATTCTGATTACCAAATCAAGACTTTAATCGAGTAAAATGTTGTGCACGTATGAAATGTAATCAATCAGTTGGTTGCTTACATGAGAATGTTATTTTTGTACTGATTATAGAAACCATTAGAGAGAGTTACCAAAGTCAATAGAAACTTCTGTGTCGGGGCTAAGTGAATGAAGAACTGGCCAAAGTAGCTGCACTTTCTGGCAAAAGTAGATTTAAAAGGCCAGAATCACAGGCCAGTTTAATTTATACATGAAGCATTATAAAGAATATCATTTTTAACATATTCCAAAGTTGGTGACCTCAATTATTGTACCATAAATCTAGCAAAAATACCTTGCCATTTCATTCCCCAACACACAAACAAACGAACAAAATAAATAAAATACTATAATGGAAAAATGTAAACTTTTTTTGATGAATGAAAAATGTAAACTTTCGGCATCTTATAGGTATATAATCGAATAGTTTATTATCCTTATGTTTTTAAGTTTGATGGGCATGGTGAACAAATAAGATCTAGTCCCATATGCTACCACATGATATGATTCAAATTCTATGCTTTTTACAGTGACTCCTGTTGTTTAATATCACTTATGGCATGGCAAAATAATCGTGCCACAAAAGTCTGATAGAGTACGTAATTTACTTCTTTTTTTTCTTTTGGTAAATGTAAATTATTTAGTATTTACTTCTTCAAAGTAAATGTAGGTATTTGCTGGTACAATGAGAATAAGAGTAAGAGACAAACTTTGTGTGTCATGGTAGAATGCCCTCTTTGATAAGACAAATACCAATTACACCTTTACCAAAAAAAAAAAAAAAAGATTGTCAATGAAAATAATGACATCATTGAAGTAATTTGATGAGGGCACTAGTATTTTTCTTTTTCCTTTTTTGGTAAAAACTGACTTTAATAAACTATATACCCAAATTGTCATAAAATAAACGCATGCAAATGTCCAAAAGTATTTAATAGAATTATTTCATCGTTCATTCATTCTTTCATCATTCATTCATTCACTGAATTCTTTCACTGAATTCTTTCGTCGTTCATTCATTCTTTCACCTTTTACCGAATCATTCTTTAATATTTTACTGAATTCTCATTGTACAAACTGGCTTTTGTTGCTCTAACTCATACCTAGTTCCAAAACCATAGTATGTGTTCATTTTTTAAACTAACTACTTCTCATTCTTGTGCAGTATGGCAGCTGCAAATGCCGGACAGATTGACCATGCACATCCTGGCCCCATTGACGACTCGGTGTTGACGTTGCAGCCCAATCATCGGTCAGAAGCTATTTGGAATGGGCAGGTAAAACACAACACTAAAGATTTGATGAATATATACGCATTTATTTCATTATATGTACACGCACTTGCTATCATATGTTAATCCATGATTTTGTTTTGTGTAGGATTCCATGTCCCTTACCTGCCGTGCCCGTAGTGAAGAGTTATCCAATCGAGAGCCAATGGTGGACGACCGAGTTGTTGACATCATAAAGGCACTTGGTTTGGAGGGACTCCTCAGGATTCCGGGTAGAGAGATTGACCATGGCTTCATAACGGCCTTAGTGGAGCGATGGCGGCCCGAGACTCACACCTTCCACATGCCACATGGTGAGATCACCATCACATTGCAGGATGTTGAGGTACTTCTCGGGCTTCCTGTTGATGGTGACGCTGTAACTGGGAGCACGCAGAAAATTTGGGAGGATGTGTGTGTCGAGTTCCTTGGCTTTCAACCTATAAATGATGAGCATAAGCAACTTAATGGCCAGAGGATTCTCATCAAACGGCTTTTGGAGGAAGTTGCTGATCCATTGCCGCCTAATGCTGAAGAGGATCAACTGCATAAGTACGCACGATGCTACATTCTAGCACTACTGGGGGACACACTCTTCATGGACAAATCCGGCGATAGGGTGCATCTAATGTGGGTGCAGCAGTTGGAAGACCTTCGCAACCCACGAAGGTACAGTTGGGGAAGTGCTTGCCTTGCATGGTTGTGCCGAGAGTTATGCAGGGCAAGCGATAAGAAAGCCAGTCAGATTGGTGGGTGCCTATTGTTGGTCCAGTATTGGGCGTGGGCTAGGTTTCCCTATTTGTGCCCGGCAGTTGAGCGTGGCCCGCCAGTGGGTGCTTATGGTCCTCCAGTGCGTGGTCCACTGTCCCTTAAGTAAGTCTCTACCTCATACATGTCATATGCATTATGTGATCATTTCCTAAGCCCACAATCATGTAACTTGATTCTATTTATTTATCTTAGTAGTTATATGGGATTACTTTATAGTTTTAATCATAACATTATCTTAGTAGGAAAGTTGTAAATATTGATCCCTTGTTCTTGACTATAGGTGGGTGTGGGTCCCAAACAAGAAAAATAGGCCCGCCCACATCTTCAGGGACAGGTATCGCGAGAAAATAGCTTCAATGTTGCCAAACCAGGTATGAAAATGCGGTGTTTAACATGTTTACGAACAAGATATACATTTGGTTAACTTTGAAATATAAACATAGATGTCTAACGCAGTGTGTACTTGTTTTTGGGCTGTTGTAGGTGGTGTGGCAGCCGTATGAAGCTGATTTGGAGAGCCTTTCGCCATGGTGCGTTGCAGGGAGGGTCGTGTGGACGGCAACGGTGCCGCTTGTATGTTTCCACCTAGTAGAGAAACATACACCGGATCGTGTTGTTCGTCAATTTGGAATGATCCAAGAAATTCCCCGCGCTATTGACACTGACACAGTGCTTCATGCCATTGATTTGAGGGGGAAGGTCGGTGTTGATTGGGTGCGGAAACATGCTGTGCATCTCGTGGAGTGGGGTAATCGGCTTCAACGGCGTTGTGAAGCAGTGCTTGGTGATATGCCTCCACAGCATGAGTACTTCGACTGGTTCAGAAGGGTAACTCGGAGGTTCATCGATATCCCCGGTGCTAAATTGATTCTAATGGTAACTTCTCTATGTCTTCTACATTTTACCGGCCCTTTTTAGCATGAAACCAATGTTTAGAGAATATGATATATGTGGTCCAATGTCTGCTTAGCATCAAACCTCCCTTTTAAAGCTGTTGTCTGCTTAAGATTCCTTATAGAGAACTTTGTTGATTTAAGAATCTAATTTGAGATGCATATAGCGTCATATTTCCAATTTTAGGCTTTACAGTTACGGTATACATTGTTCTTTCCATTTTCTTGATTTTTAATTTTCTGCTCCTATGAATTTTTAATTAGTGTTGTCTACGCTATCTGCTAGCTACATCTTTAATAGAAAATATAATTTAAATTTACATTAAGGTGACACTTGGTCTCTGAGAAATTTGCAATTATTGCTAGCAAAACCAATTCACATCCTACATTTATTTTATTATTGATTTGCATTGTTGATCTACTATTGCATTACTAATATACTTGGATTTTCCATGTGCAGATTGAAGGATACGTCCGACTGTTGAGGCGTCACCCAGTGGGCACGGAGGACCACAAGGACATTATTGACGTGCTGACGGCAGTGCATGAGATTGGCCGTGTACAACCTCCTATCCCTGAGGCCCCGAATGAGGAGGCAGCTCCTCCTGCGGCAGCGCCTACACAGAGGCCGAGCACTACTGAGGGCCCAAGCACGAGCACAACTCCTGCCGGAAGTCACTCTCGTCCGCCTGTTGCTACTCCTAGGGTTGTCCCTACCCCCGATCCCTCTCCGTCCATCCCACATCCATTCCTTAGCCCCACCATCCCTTCGCCTACCCCACATCCATCCCTTAGCCCCACCATCCCTTCGCCTACCCCACATCCATCCCCTAGTCCCACCATCCCTTCACCCACCCCACATCCATCCCCTCGCCCCACCATTCCTTCACCCATCCCTTCACCCACCTCACACCCATCCCCTCTCCCCACCATCCCTTCACCCATCCCTTCACCGACCATCCCTCCACCCACTCCACATCCATGTCCTGGGTCTGACATCCGTCCACCCACCCCACGGTCATTTCCTGAGCAGTTACCCATTCCGTCCTTTGACTTAGGTATTGATCCAACCCCTCCTGACATGCACCAGGAGCCACCCTCCCAAAGTACGTCTATTGGCCCTTCTTCAGACATTGACCCACCCCATGTTCAGGCTGAGCAGGCTGTTGGGTTACCTGCAGTGGCGGAAGGTCGGCCAAAACGCATATCAAAGGCACCTCCTTGTGGGACAGGGGGGCACAAACATGGACACAAAGCTGGGCCCGAGGCATCTGACGAAGGACATGCAAGACCTCCTCCTTATTATACAAGACAGCGTAAAGTTCAAAAAAGGTAACTCAAATGCTACCTTATTCCTTTGTAAGAGTGAAGTGGAGGGTGAGGTTGTGGGTTGAACTACTGTTGTATGATGTATGCTTGTTCAATTCTAATGACCAACACTATACTTTGGCAGGACCAACCAATGAAAATTTGGTCACATATTGGTTTGTGCACTTTCGATGGGACTGACGGTGTAAGGTAAGAGTAGTCAACTGGTTTCTTACAATTGGAAATATACATTTCTATCACTACTTCACTCTTATGCATTCTTCTCCAAAACCCAACAAAGAAATCAGTTTTCTTTGCTTACTTTTTTTATTTTTGGATTTCATCCTACTGTAATGTAGGATTACATTAAATGTTGAGTATAGAAAAAAAAAAAAAAAGGAATTGTACCAAATAGTTGAATTGAAAGCGAATAAGAACTCCATTCACAATCTTATGCGAACGTATCTGAGGAGTATATTGATAAGTTTTAGTTCTCAAAATTAATGATTGGAGATTTTATTATAGTGGACAAATGAAATGTACATTCTGCAGAAGCTTCTTTGAATACAATTTCATCAAAATTCATATATGCCTACCCATTTGAGTCTACAAGAAAAGTAGTCTGTACTGTTTGATATGTAATTTTGGCATCATTTCTCCATGAATCTGTTCAGTTGTGGATTGAATTTTTTTAATGCTGAATTATTCATTTTGGATAAGCAGACCTCTAGCTAATGTATGTATCCTTATCTGGTGCTTATATTGTTGACATTTTAAAATGTGGTGAATATTCAGAGGCATCTTTATCTGGTGTTGAGCCACTCATGCAAAAGATAAAAAGTGAGATTAATCAGGTGGATTCTGGAATATTGGCAGCTGTTCGTCAACAGGTCATGATCTTTTCCTATTTGTCTTTTGATGTCTTAATCTATCAATTATCAAAAGTATTTAGACTGCATTACACTCTCGTTTGGGCTTTGCCATTTCTAATATGGAGAGCTGAGGGTTTGGATGCCACTCACTTTTCTGTAAAATTCTAGACTTCTAAAGAAGATATAAATTGTGAAATTCGCAAAATCATTCAATTAGGATATTTTAATCAGTTGGGCAATAAATTCAGTTGCAACTACTTTCATCTAACTGTAAAATGTTCATTCAATTTTAAAAAAACATGATTATACCTTATTTAGTTTTTTGATGGCTTGGCTGCTGTGACTTCAGAGTAATTCTGGAACCAAAGCAAAGGAAGATCTTGCTGCTGCTACGCGTGTTGTGGAGGTCTGGTTTTTAGATTTGAAGTTTTAAATGTTTATTCAGATTATTATCAAAATTGGTTGCACTAATGAAGTTTATCTACCTTAATCATTTTGCTTTACTCACATGACTAAGCCTTGGTAATGCTGTATTTTTCATTTCTTGTCTTATCTTAGGGTTGTCTATGTTTCCTTTTTATGATATTTGTTCTATCTTCTGTCAAACAGGAACTCATGTATAAGATCCGAGAAATAAAAAGCGAAGCTGAGCAAAGTGAAACAATGGTCCAAGAAATATGCCGTGACATTACAAAGGTAGACTTTGCAAAGAAGCATGTAACAACTACAATTACTGCTCTTCATCGTCTAACCATGCTAGGTTTGACTTTGATATTCTCTTATGTTGTGTACTTGGAGTTTTCCTGAGAGTTTTTATGGTTTCTTCTTACTAAGCTTGTCTAATTGAAACAGTATGGATTGTGTGTGTGTGTGTGTGTGTGTGTGTGTGTTTTGCTTGAGTTAGATACATAAATCCTTTTTTAATGGAATAAAATTAATAAAACTCTATCAATCAAATAATAAAAGGAAAAGAAAAAAAAAAAGAAAAAAAAAAAAGAATCTGTTGTTAGGAAGAAGATGCATTTTATTGCAAAGAGACTTCTCCATGCACAATGAACACAGAGGGTGCCTCTTCACTTTCCTTGCAAGACAGCTAGGAAACCAAGTTGTTCCCCATCAGTTTTGCTTAAAATGATAGTTGTAATGATAAATATCACATGAAGCGTTCATTATAAACTAAATACTGCAACCCATCCCATGATCATTTTTAATTTCTCTTGTGTCTTTTTTCTTACATTGATGTTTTCCATGCTGAGGTCTTGTTTTAGGCACTACAACGTACTCTAGAATTTGAGGATGAATTGGCTGAGAAATTTGGGGGAGGAACTCGTAGCAGGGAGATAGGTAGTAATGAGATTGAGGAAATTGGTACAGGCCAAAGTTCTAGTCAAAGCATTGCAGATATTCGAAAGAAGTATGAAAGAAAACTGGCTGCACATCAAGACAGTGGGACTGAAGTACGATAATAAATTGCTTACTATTGCTGTGTAAAGTTTGTTTAGTAAAAATCTGGAACAATATTAGAATATATTGTCACCCATTATTCCTTTTGATATGTCTTTCACAGGAACATGAACGGAATAAAGATCTGTCAGTGCCTGGAGCTGGGGTATAATTATCTGTTTATCTTTGCTTTTGCATGTAACTTATTGAGAGTATAAGCATTGCTATATAGCCTCCACATATCTACGGTCTCCAAATCTACATGCTGCATTCGGCTTGAATGTTTGTTCAGTCATATTCACCTCTTTAGTATATATCCATCCAAGTGATTTTAATCATGGATAGGATTTTCTAACCTAGCTACTTACCTTCCTAGTGCATGGTTAGTACCCCTGCAATCTCTTTAAAACAAGTAACATGAAACTTGACTTTGAGAAAGAAATTCCTTATATTACATTATTATGATGTTAATGAAGATACCTTATCACAACATGATATAGTCACTAGAGTTGAATTTGTGCTTGTTTTATTTCTTCTTCTGTTTTTTATTAAATTTGTGCTTGTTCCATCTGGGTCACTCATTATGTGACAAAGGGAGTATTAATTTGGATAATGATTCTGGTAAAAGACATGGCATTATGGGTCACTCTGGTAAAGACATGCCATTTGTGCTTGTTCCATCTGGGTCACTCATTATGGGTCACTCATTATGTGACAAAGGGAGTTATAGTGACTATTCCCAATTCCTTTCTAAAGACATGCCATTGTTTTTAAGATTGAGTGGAGGAAGAAGAGTTAAAATTACTGCTGTTTGTGTTTCTAAATATCAAGTTTTCTTAAGTTAGTATTGTGAATTTCTCAACAGGAGTTTCTCCGATCAAGTCGGGCCCGCAGGCGGTATTGGGCAAGGAGTTATGCTGGATGGAGACGGTTTACTGCAGCACAGCCTGGTGCGGCTTATACTGCTGTAGCATCTCTAGAGAAAGCTGGCCGGATAAATTTTATGATTACACAAAATGTTGACAGGTAACTAGCAATTGTATGTCCTTTTCTTTCAAATGTGTAACTCTACTTGTGTCAGGAGCAAAGCCAATGGGATTAATTTTATCATTTATTCTGTTTCAGGCTGCATCATCGTGCTGGTAGCAACCCACTTGAACTACATGGGACTGTGTATACTGTAGTTTGTCTAGATTGTGGATTTAGTTTTTGTCGGAATTCATTTCAAGATCAAGTGAAGGAGCTATATAATATTAGAACTCAAACATTGATGCGTTGCACCGAATGGAAAGGAAAAAAACATTGTGCAAAGAATAGAGCTTCTATGCTTAGGTAGTTGGGGGCTGCAAGCCTGATTATTCTTTTTGTAGACAAAAGGGAGATGTTTAACCCTTATTCTTTTTATTCATAAGTAGTTGTTTTGTGGTTCACATCCCTAGTTTAGTAAAACCCTATCATTTGTTATGAAATGCTGATTTTGGATGTGATGGCCTTTAAAATGTACAAATGATGGACAAATTGATGTTGTTTTATGAATGAATTAGTTATCAAATTATTTTAATTTTGACAGGAAATGGTTATTAGTTTCATACTTATGCATTTATAATTTGAGAGGTTAAGCGAACCTGAGATCATGCATTACAAGGCCTCATACAAGGCCAACTTATATTTGTAGATGAGAAGATGCAGGGTAGTGCTGAGTTCTGAAATTTAAAAAAAAAAAAAGTTCCAGTGGATATCGAGTATCTAATACTCGATTTCCATTATTTAAAAAAAAAAAAAAAAGCAAAATCAGTGGAAATCGAGTATCTAATACTCGATTTTCATTATTTAAAAAAAAAGCAAAATCAGTGGAAATCGAGTATCTAATACTCGATTTTCATTATTTAAAAAAAAAAAGTGAAATCAGTGGAAATCGAGTATCTAATACTCGATTTTCATTATTTAAAAAAAAAAAAAGCAAAATCAGTGGAAATCGAGTATCTAATACTCGATTTTCATTACTTAAAAAAAAAAAAAAAGCAAAATCAGTAGAAATCGAGTATTAGATACTCGATTTCCATTCAAAACTCGATTTCACTAACAGCGAGTACGCCAGGCAGAGAGTTCAAAAATATATATTGCAAAATGCGATGAGCATAATTCCCAGTGGAAATCGAGTGTTCAAAACTCGATTTCCATTTTGGTGGCACAATAGTAAATAAATCCACCATAAATCGAGTCTTTCAAACTCGATTTATATAATGACAGTTATTACATATTTGCCACGCCAATGGAAATCGAGTATTAGACACTCGATATCCACTGGAACTTTTTTTTTTTTAAATTTCAGAACTCAGCACTACCCTGCATCTTCTCATCTACAAATATAAGTTGGCCTTGTATGAGGCCTTGTAATGCATGATCTCAGGTTCGCTTAACCTCTCAAATTATAAATGCATAAGTATGAAACTAATAACCATTTCCTGTCAAAATTAAAATAATTTGATAACTAATTCATTCATAAAACAACATCAATTTGTCCATCATTTGTACATTTTAAAGGCCATCACATCCAAAATCAGCATTTCATAACAAATGATAGGGTTTTACTAAACTAGGGATGTGAACCACAAAACAACTACCCCCAACATTTAATTAGTACGAAAGCATCACATGCACACAGCAACTGAAAACATTTAGGATAACATTTAGGCTAACAAGATTTGGTGACTCGATGAGGATTGTTCAAGATGAATTTCTCAATTAGAGGAGAAAAGGTGCCACTATAAAAATACCGAGCATCACATGGGCACTGTAAATAACTAGAGACGAGCATAATATAGTATGATACCAGTCAAAGGGACTATATCAGATGCGAAAAACTGAATTAAAACAGTTACTGTTCATGGGATTATATCAGGGTTCGCTTAGCTACAAACCAAACAGATTTAACCACACTACATGAGACACACCAAAAACATTACTAGCTATCATTGAACTTGACAAAGGACCTATCTCTTTCAGTCAAAAAAGAACTTGCCAAGTACTAGCTACTAATACCAAAGTCCTATGATTGTTGGCATTATAGTCAAACGCTGCACAATGCAACTAATGTAACGAGTACAATGGATAGCAAATAGTTCAATTACAACAGCATTTAATCGGCAACAAAATAACAACTGGGTCGATACAACATAGTGTACATAGTCGCTATGCACTTGTCCAAACCGAAGATAACCACAACTCCCACATACAATGCCATTCCAAAATCGAGTCTCCGCTCGCCTGACAAACATTAAAATACGGTTGTTAGTTCCCAAATGCAAAGAACAACAAGCAAATGAAACTCTAAGCATAATATATAAAAACAACGATGGCACTTGCCTAGTTTGTAGCACTACCACTTGTCGAAGCCCCACGAGAATTGGGACATCTTCTGCGGTTATGCCCCTCTTCATGACACACTCCGCATCGCTGCCTCGGTTGAATCTCCCTCAAGTTCGAATCTTCCCTTCGGCTTCCCCGTTCTCGTCGTACCCCATCCATTTCATTCCTTATTCTTGACTTTACAAGACGACCTTTAGCCCGCAACAACTGTGGGTCAGGCACCCACCGTGGTCCGCGAACGTCCCTCCACAATGACTCGGACTTTGGCACGGCAAATTGATGTGCATATGTCTGAATGGCGTTGCCCAAACTGTAACATGGGTCAATATAGCTGGTCGCATCGAGGTGCAGACCTTGAAGAACTTTAATTGCATGTGAACAAGGGATCTTAATATTTTGCCACTTTCCACAACCACATGTTCTATCTAACACATGCACTTCATGACTGTGGTTTCCCCCTCCACCTCTATAGTCGTTGTATGGCGTAACCACTTGATATACACCAGTTTCATGATTAAAATTCCTCAGAGTGTGTCCTGAAATTTTCTGCTCATTTTTGGTATAGATCCCCATTGCATAATCACTCCACACCTTACCTTGAGAGAGATTAGAGGTAATTTCTTTATGTCGATCATGGAAATATGCAACAAGTTTGCACCAAGTGAACTCAACCATTGCAGCAATGGGCAATCCGCGGGCACCTTTAAGCACCCCATTAAAGCACTCAGAGATATTGGTTGTCATTGCCCTGTAACGTCTTCCACCGTCATGTGACTGGGTCCATTTGTCCAGATCCTCACTTATCAGATACGTGTATGGCATATAGCGTGCAATATGGGGATCATCAGGTTGTACACTCCTCAGTGCATTAATCTCGACATCCTTAATGGTTTGCATTATGGACTCAAATTTAGCTTCATGAGTCGCATATCCAGCTTTCAAGGCCAATGCCTTTAGACTCGGGTCATTAAAGCGTGTATTGAAGTTGCTAGCAACATGTCGAAGGCAATATCGGTGAAATACTTGTAAGTCTCCGTCTTTATCTCTAGGCCACTCTGCAATGCCGCATTTGATACCTTTATGTCGGTCAGAAATAATGCAAATACCCTCCTTAGGTATCACTTGATCTATCGAAACCCTGAGACACTCTAAAAACCAACCCCAACTAGCCCCTGACTCCTTGTCCACAACAGCAAAGGCGAGAGGCAAAACTTTTTGGTTAGCATCGGTTGCCATTGCAATCATCAACACCCCTCGATATTTACCATACAAATGAGTCCCATCAATACTGATCACTGGCCTACAATATCTGAATGCAGCAATGCATGGAGCGAATGCCCAAAATACATAGCGCAGTAACACAGTACCATCTATGCCCCTAGGTATGGTGTAATAGTTGTACTGGGTACCTGAATCCTGATCTAAGTATGCCAACAATAACTTTCGCAACCTTTGGTAAGACTCCTCCCAATCCCCATATATCTTAGCAATTGCTTTTTGTTTTGCGTTCCACACCTTATAGTAAGAAAGCTCATGGTCATACTTAGTACGTATAATCTCCCAAAGCTCATCAATACGAGCAGTGTGATTTTGTCGCAATTTTCCCACAATTTCTGATGCAACAAAATTAGAATCTATCATTTTACCGTCTCTTCGCATGCCAAAGGGAACACAATTGTGTGGACCGACATAAGACGTGACCATCCACATACCATTAAGTTTAGCCTTCATGAATGCCCCAACGTACCACTTGCAGTCGGTCTTAACGCATGCGGCGCACAATTTAGTTTTGGTCGACCTCCGGATAATAAAATTTCTATTATCTTTTGCTTCGTATATTATCAGTGCACGCTTCACCGCTTCTTTATTTGCAAAAGTCAACCCTTTACTAAAATGCATCCCATCTTCCCAAGTAGAAACAAATGGTATCTGAAGACATGAAGGATCAACCATATTTTCCCAAGTGTTTGCGTAGAATGACTCAGAAGGAGCTGTGTAAGCAGTGGGCATATTTGTATCATGCTGGACGCCAATATTATCTTCTGCATCACCTTCATCATGGTACTCCATATTTTCCTCTTCAAAATTGGGAACAAGTTCATGGTCATCCACATCCCTGTGAAAGTCGCATCGCTCAATCCTCTCTTCATACTCATCCATATCATCAAGATTTTCACCATTATTTGCAGCATGATCTTCGTCTTCGTCTTCATCTTCCTCTTCCTCCCCTAAATGTGTCTCTTGAGGTTGGAGTGTTTCACCAGTATTAGCAGTATGATCTTGAGATGGGAGTATAAAACTTTCCATTGTATAGCCTCCCATTGTAGTGCATCCATCATCTAGGCCTGTAAATTGCAAAGATGTAGTTGTTTGTTGAATCTCCTCAGTATCAACTTCTGCAAGTGGCTCCGAACTTACGTACAACTCAGCAACATTTACTTGGAGCATTTTCTGGATCATATTAAACATGAGCTTTACATGTTTGTCTTCTTTGATCGCCATATACCCGTAATTTATCCGTTCATGAAGGACTTCTTGTGGGTAACGATAAATAATATTTATGTCATAACAAGCAGTATTCAAATTCAGTTCTTCCATTATTTTCCTTTTCAAATCATTCAACGTCTTCAACTTACGACGTATCATCATGTAGTAGCATTCGATACCTGGCCCTCTAAATGGAAATCCGTTAATCTGTTCAGGATTGACAAGGGGTCCACCGTAGTAGACATTTATATTAATATTCTTCAGAGGTTGTGAACCTATTAAAATCAAGTGTTAGTGACATCTTTTATTTCTTTCATTTAACATTAATTGGAAAACCTTTTCTATCTACTCAAAGTCCAAAAATTTCAACTTTTCACCCCACATTTGCATATACTCACCACACATCACATACAAACACACTCAATCATTATTATTTCATACTCAAACAAATAAAATAACTAAACACAAAAACTCACTCCCATTACAAAATTTCAACTCATTCTAACAAAAAAATAAAGTAAACAAAATATATATATGTCATGATAACAAGCCTAACAATACTCACCCTATCATTTGTTTCAAAAAAAAAAAAAATCATTAATCATACTCATAAAAAAAAAATCATTAATCATATACTCATAAAAAAAAATCATTAATCATACTCATAAAAAAAAATCATTAATCATACTCATAAAAAAAAAATCATTAATCATATACTCATAAAAAAAAAAATCATTACTCATACTAAAAAAAAAAAAATCATTAATCATACTCAAAAAAAAAAAATCATTAATCATACTCAAAAAAAAAAAAATCATTAATCATACTCAAAAAAAAAAATCATTAATCATACTCAAAAAAAAAAAAAATCATTAATCATACTCAAAAAAAAAAAAAACATTAATCATACTCATAAAAAAAATCATTAATCATACTCATAAAAAAAAAACAAAACAAAATAGTCATGATACATAAAAACCTTATATAATTAACAACTAGAGAGAGTGAGAAACCTTACTTGACATGAGGATGTGAAAATAGGATATAGAGGGTGAGTTTGATTTCAAAATGGAATGAGTTTTGTATGAGAGTGAGAGAGAGGGAGAGAGTGATAGAGAGGAAAAAAGAGAGCTGCTGGGTTTTGGAGGAAAAGAAAACGGCAGAGTGAGAAGAGTGAGAGTGAGAGGTAGGGACTTGTGGGACTTATTTCAGTAGCCCTAATCACGTGGGGTATCCAAGTGAAAATCGAGTTTTTAAAACTCGGTTTAGAAACCGAGTCTTAAAGACTCGATTTCTTGCTCTAATCCACGTCAGCTTTGTTTTAGAGTAAATCGACCATTTGAGTCTCGATATAGAAATCGAGTCTCTAAGACTCGATTTCCACGTAGACAATCCTGCCAACTTAGATCCGGGCAAAACAAGAAAACAACAAGGAAACCGAGCCTCAAAGACTCGATTTCTAGGCCCAAAATCGAGTCTTTGAGACTCGAGATGTTAGAAACCTATATAGTTTGGAAATTCAGCCTACTAACTAAATAGTTACGAAAATGGGGCTAAAGCCCCATTTTCGCCAGAGAAGTGCTGTAAACATAGAAGCTCCAAAATCAAAATTTAAATGATGAAGGGGAGAGATAGAGGATATTGACAAATCAGTGCCAGCAGCAGTAACAGCCTGCCTATACTTTTTATCCTGGACATCTCTGGCAACAAAAACTCCAAGCACAAAAACTCCAGGCACAATTGTCTGGGTGGTCCCTGGCTTTGTGACAACACAGCCACCAGAATCAAGTTCCATCTGACCATCCAAGAACTTGGTGGCTGGCTTGTGCCCTATCACAAAGAACAATCCTGAAACCTTGAGATCCAAAACCTCCCCACTTAGTACATTCTTCACCTTCAACCCTCCCAAGACCCTATTATTAGGGCTTTCATCCCCATAGGCTCCCACGACCACCGAGTTCCATAGAACTTGAATCTTAGGGTTAGTCAAGACCCTCTGCTGCATAATTTTTGAAGCCCTAAATGTATCTCTCCTATGGATGATGTACACAATGGACCCATACTGGGTGAGGAATGTGGCTTCCTCCATGGCTGAATCCCCACCTCCAATTACTCCCAGGGGCTTGTTCCTGAAAATGTGTGCTGCACCATCACATACAGCACAAGCTGATATCCCTCAGTTCCAAAACCCTCCTGGGCCCTCACCAAAGCCACGGAAGTCTAACCGCTTGGCAACAGCACCAGCCGCCACAATGATGGAATTGGCAATGACAATCTTAGAATCAGTGAAGACCTTGAAAGGGGTGGTGGAGAAATCCACCTTGTTGACGGTCTCGGTTAGAATCTGAGTGCCAAAGCAGAGTGACTGCTTGCGTCAGCGGTCCATGAGCTCAATGCCATTAATTCCATCTGGAAATCCTGGGAAGTTCTCCACCTCAGTGATCGTGGTGAGCTAGCCGCCAGGGGCAATGCCATTGGCCATCCACCCCTCAAAGAGGATGCGCTTCAACTCTGCACAGGGTGCATATATGGCAGCAGTGTGGGCAGCTGGGCCACTTCCAATGATGCACAACCTTGTTTTGAGGGTATGGAGGTCATCCATGGCCGAAGCCAAAGAAATGGCAACTGTAGAGGAGGATGCTTGTCCCGGTGTGGAAGTGGGAGCTACGGTGGGAGCAGCAGAGTTGGAGGCCTTTCGAACAAACTTGGAACCTCTTCTGAGTAGATTTAAGAGCTTGTTTTTAGGGCAATAACTCATAATTTCTCCTTCCTGTAGTCTTTATTCTATAAAAGTTAAAAAGCATGGTTTTGAAAACCAAATCGTAAAGAGAACCAAAAAAAAAAAAAAAAAAGAGATGTTCAAGTTTTAAAGATTGGACCATAATGGCATCATAAAAAATTTAGAATGAAATAATAAAGCATAAACAAGCTAATTAAAATTAGAACAATAACAATTCTTTAAGTACAACGTCTAAACAAACAAATGAATTCCACATAGTAGTATTAAACATTTAAAAAAAAAATATATATATATATATATATATATATTCGACTACAACAACAACAGTGACAATCACCACCTAAGATGATATAGAAAATCAAGAGGAATAACAAATAAACCTAAGAATTAAACAAACTGAGGACATATATAAACAAAAACAGAACACCCACTAAGTACTTGATTTTCATAAACAATGTGGTTCAAGTCGCAGCAAACCCTGAAATGAAAAATGAAGTCAAACAAACTAGAAACGGTGACACACTTCATGGCAAAGATTGAATAATTAAAACAAATTAAATCTATATGTAGCTAATTCCAGGTTACTTACATATAGTTAAAGAAAAATGTTAATTCGTTTAGACCCCTGTAAAACTAGATTGTTTAACCTAATTAATTAACCATGTGAATACTTAGGTTTATTATTCAGATCTAGGTTAAAACAATAACAATCATATCAAGTAAAGCAGCGGAAAAATAAAGAACACAAAAATATGATGACCCAGGAAAATCAAACCGGTAAAAAACCTGGGGAGGATTTAACCTAGCTATCCTCAAGGTAAAATAGCAAATCCACTAGAAAGAATTGAAGTTTACACAATAGCGACTTAGACCACTAACATCCTATTGCTACCCAGTGTAGGAAACTTACTACCACGACCACGTGACAGCTCCAAGACCACGGACTCCTTCTTTCTTTGACCTTTGCAAAACACAAACACCCACGTTTGTGACTTTGAGATCCCACTCAAAGGTTTAGCAACACAAACTCTCCTGTTTGTGACTCCAAGACCACCCTTGAAGGTTTAGATCATCAGCACCTTTGATGACTGGAGAAGGCAGCAACTTCAGCAATACCGGATCTAGAGATTCTTCAAGGAACAACACCGGTAGAAGTAATAAGAAAGGTTTTAGGAACAAAACCCTAAATACAAAAGAGGCACACTCTTTTCTCTCTAAAAAGCCCTGTAAAAAACGTGCTTAGGGTTTCCTTTATATAGTGGGAGAAGTAGATTTGAAACCCTAATCCTTAATAGGCTTGAACTGTTGTTTGGGCCAACTTAAAATTCTGCAGATACGATTTTCGATCGATCGAGCCTGTCTTTCAATCGGTCGAATCAGGCAAATTCTGAAATCTTCTTTCTGCAGCTTACTTGTTCCTGTGTGCTCACGATTTGCCAATTGTTCTAAACTTTTAGAACCTAACAATCTCCCCCTTTGGCAATTCGTGACAAAACTTTCATACAAAATGAAATGTTAAAATACAAGAACAACCCAATACAATAAAATGCCCAATTACATCACAAATCCCAATCTAAGACTCTTAACCTAGAAGTTGCCAAGAAGAGGTAGAAGGTCTTGATCAGAACATACCTGTCTTTCCTGAAATACTCAACAAACACATCACTGCATGTGTGGAAAGAAAGACATAAAAACAATAATATGAAACGGAATATAAAAACAAAAGAAAATTCTAACTCTCCCCCTAAGTTAGATACATCAAAAAGTTTTTATATTCTCCCCCATTCAAAAACAATTTTATTTCCCCCTAAACAACACAAACAAGATTCTCACATTACATCTATTTCTCCCCCTTTTTGTCACATATTGACAAATACAACTCAAACAAAGAGTAAAGTAACAGTAAACATGAGAGAAAAAAGAGAACCAAGGGAACATAAAACAGTTTAGCTCTATAGAAAATAGAGAGAACTCCCCCTATGAAGAGCAACAACTCCCCCTTTGAACAACAAAGTCAAAAAAAAACTTTTCTCCCCCTATAAAAATAGGAAAAACAAAACAAGTTTTGGGAAAAACAGTTTTGGGGAAAAATTTAGGAGGTGGGGATAAATAAAAAACACACAATCCTAAAAAAAATTAAGTTGAGGATACACATGAAGAAAAATATTCTCTCTTTCAATAAATGCAAACTTGACACTATGTGACCCATAAATAGTTGCATGAGTAGAGAAAATATTTGCACATTGATTATCCATCATATCTCTTAAGAAAAATATTTTCTGCAATTCACACATAAAAAATAGCATATACTAGAAAAGTACATAATTCAAAAATTAATCAATCAATTTTTAAATCAAGTTGAGTACCCAATTTAGCAAAGTTTATGCATGTTATGTGTGAAAACAATAAGAGATATGATTGCAAAACTGCAAGATGGATACAAAAACATTGCAACTCATGTGAATCCTAACCATTAATGATGCATGAAAAAAAAATTTTGGTCAAAACTCTAAAAACTGAAAATTTTTCAGTTTCGATCGATCGAGTATCGATCGAATACCAATCGAGTCAGACAGAATCAAACTAAAAATTTTAATTGCAATTTCGATCGGTCGAAAAACACCCTCGATCGATCGAAAATCTGGAAAACCTAAATTTTTGAAAAACAGAGCAATTTTATACAGAAACTCCTCAAAGCACGATATTTCATGAATGAAATGCATGAGTATGAGACTAAAAGTTTTTCAAAAACACATGAATACAACCCAGATCTTCCAAAATTAAGATTTTCAATCAATTTGTCCTTAAAACTCAAATTTTGCATCAAAATCAAGGAACATATAATCGTGGATGGCCACAACAAAATCACACACAATAACATGTACAAAGTTTAGCAAAGAGTAACATGTGTAGTGTGTGCAACTAGCAAAAGCTTGAGAGACATGTGAGGTGATATGCAAATAGTAATCAATCACAATTTCTACAAAATTCATCACATGAATTTGAAAGAAACTATTACTTAAAGAGTTACATCATATAACTCTCACATCTCCTAGAATAAAAGCTTGCGATCATGTAAGTTTCTTGATTTGCCTCATAATATACACACCAATTTTAATTGATTAGAAACTTATTAAAATAGTCGGGATAATGTACACACCAATTTTAACAATTTAACCAAGGCTACACCTTATTTTCTTTTTGTGCATGTGCTACACTTTCTCGAACACAAAATCTTATGATATGCATTAAGGTATTCATGATTGACTAGTAAACAATGGTGAGATGGTTATTTATGCCTTTCTCAATAAGATCAAGTCCGACAATCAAAGGCATGTGACTTCAAGATCAAGACAAAGTAATCAAAAACTATAAACATCTTTCCCACACAACTTGCACTACAAAGACTTCAGCTAGTAAAGTGCAAAAAGTAAGCTCATCCAAGCTAAACAAGGTACATAAACATGTTATGTAAAGATAATATGGCCAACCTTGATTACAAATCCAAGATATATAATACAAAACACAAAAAAAAAATCTTTTTGGTTTAAAAAAAACATTTTATGACCAAAACTAAAAGCACACATTATGCTAAATGATTAAAAATGCAAATGCAATGCATGACAGTGCTTAATCAAGCTATAGAGGGTACACAAACAAGAAATATCAATTTCTTAATTAACCCATGAGTATATGTACAAACTAGTACATACTCAAACAAAATCAAAAAATAGCTTAGCACTTATAGAACACATACTTTTTATGTTTCTCCACAATATCAAGCATGTTCTAAATCAAGAAAGAGATATCATAATTCATGTAATCCTCAAGAAAAATAAAACTAGACACAAAATAAAATATTTTTGTCTTTTTGAAAATTTTCAATGTTTTTAGATTTAAAAAAAAAAAACAACCTAAAAAAAACAAAACAACCAAAATAGAAACAAAACATGTCCATAATTAATTGAAAGAATTAAATCAAGGACAAGTAAACAACACTCACCTTAGAGAATCTTTTCTCACCCATATAGCACGAGTCTTCGGCTTTGTAGGTGAAAATCCATGTGAAGTAGAGTGTGCTTGAGAGATTACACCAATCTTCTGAGAAAGACTGAAATCCTGTAAATTCCTTTCACAAGCCAACAAGCTTAAATTTTTCAAAAGCATATGAAACAATTTATTTGAACTTATGGCAGGAGAAATATCATCACATATCCTAGATTGAAACACAGAATGCTTAAATTTCAATTTATGACAATTAGGACGTATGTGACCGGAAACACCACAAAGTGACAAACAGGAACAAATTTAGGAACATTAGTATTCCTAACAGCAAATCTAGTCTCAGATTTTGGTTTTTGCCTCAACAAAGAACAGTTTGGTCTAATATGACCAACAACACCACAAAGGTGACAGGTAGGCACAAAAACAGATTTATTATGCTCTCTAACAGTAGGTTTAGACATAGGTTTAGAAACTTCAACGTCTACATCAGAACTTTTACCTTTGTCTAACCTAGCAAAATAAGCATTTTCTTTATTATTCCTCTTGAAAGGAGGGATATAAACTTTTTCAGCTTTAGGCTTAAGAGAAACAGAAACACTTTTGTTATCAGCCGCAAGCTTGGTACTAGTCAAATTTTCAATTTTAACTTTAGACTCAACTAAATCTTGTTCCAAGCTTTTCATCTTGAGAGGAAATTTGATTTCTCAAAAATTCATTCTTTTTATTAGATTCATCTAATCTCATTATCAATTCCTCTTTTTCAAGATTAGCCAATTTTAACTCTTCTTTGAATTTCTTAGCAATTTTCATAGACTTAGATAATTCCTTTTGAAGAGTTTCATAGACATCAATAAAATCAACAGAAACAACAGTGTCCTTTTTATTCAAATCATCACAATCAAAAACAGTAAGACACTTAAAATTATCCATGATAACAAGGATCAAGGATCAGCTCTTAGATCAAAAGATCTAAAACAGAAGAGCTACCCGCTCTAATACCACTTGTTAGTTCGTTTAGACCCCTGTAAAACTAGATTGTTTAACCTAGTTAATTAACCAAATGAATACTTAGGTTTATTATTCAGATCTAGGTTAAAACAATAACAATCATATCAAGTAAAGCAGCGGAAAAATAAAGAACACAAAGATATGATGACCCAGGAAAACCAAACCGGTAAAAAACCTGGGGAGGATTTAACCTAGCTATCCTCAAGGTAAAATAGCAAATCCACTAGAAAGAATTGAAGTTTACACAATAGCGACTTAGACCACTAACATCCTATTGCTACCCAGTGTAGGAAACTTACTACCACGACCACGTGACAGCTCCGAGACCACGGACTCCTTCTTTCTTTGACCTTTGCAAAACACAAACACCCACGTTTGTGACTTTGAGATCCCACTCAAAGGATTAGCAACACAAACTCTCCTGTTTGTGACTCCAAGACCACCCTTGAAGGTTTAGATCATCAGCACCTTTGATGACTGGAGAAGGCAGCAACTTCAGCAATACCGGATCTTGAGATTCTTCAAGGAACAACACCGGTAGAAGTAATAAGAAAGGTTTTAGGAACAAAACCCTAAATACAAAAGAGGCACACTCTTTTCTCTCTAAAAAGCCCTGTAAAAAACGTGCTTAGGGTTTCCTTTATATAGTGGGAGAAGTAGATTTGAAACCCTAATCCTTAATAGGCTTGAACTGTTGTTTGGGCCAACTTAAAATTCTGCAGATACGATTTTCGATCGATCGAGCCTGTCTTTCAATCGGTCGAATCAGGCAAATTCTGAAATCTTCTTTCTGCAGCTTACTTGTTCCTGTGTGCTCACGATTTGCCAATTGTTCTAAACTTTTAGAACCTAACAATCTCCCCCTTTGGCAATTCGTGACAAAACTTTCATACAAAATGAAATGTTAAAATACAAGAACAACCCAATACAATAAAATGCCCAATTACATCACAAATCCCAATCTAAGACTCTTAACCTAGAAGTTGCCAAGAAGAGGTAGAAGGTCTTGATCAGAACATACCTGTCTTTCCTGAAATACTCAACAAACACATCACTGCATGTGTGGAAAGAAAGACATAAAAACAATAATATGAAACGGAATATAAAAACAAAAGAAAATTCTAACTCTCCCCCTAAGTTAGATACATCAAAAAGTTTTTATATTCTCCCCCATTCAAAAACAATTTTATTTCCCCCTAAACAACACAAACAAGATTCTCACATTACATCTATTTCTCCCCCTTTTTGTCACATATTGACAAATACAACTCAAACAAAGAGTAAAGTGACAGTAAACATGGGAGAAAAAAGAGAACCAAGGGAACATAAAACAGTTTAGCTCTATAGAAAATAGAGAGAACTCCCCCTATGAAGAGCAACAACTCCCCCTTTGAACAACAAAGTCAAAAAAAAACTTTTCTCCCCCTATAAAAATAGGAAAAACAAAACAAGTTTTGGGAAAAACAGTTTTGGGGAAAAATTTAGGAGGTGGGGATAAATAAAAAACACACAATCCTAAAAAAAATTAAGTTGAGGATACACATGAAGAAAAATATTCTCTCTTTCAATAAATGCAAACTTGACACTATGTGACCCATAAATAGTTGCATGAGTAGAGAAAATATTTGCACATTGATTATCCATCATATCTCTTAAGAAAAATATTTTCTGCAATTCACACATAAAAAATAGCATATACTAGAAAAGTACATAATTCAAAAATTAATCAATCAATTTTTAAATCAAGTTGAGTACCCAATTTAGCAAAGTTTATGCATGTTATGTGTGAAAACAATAAGAGATATGATTGCAAAACTGCAAGATGGATACAAAAACATTGCAACTCATGTGAATCCTAACCATAAATGATGCATGAAAAAAAAATTTTGGTCAAAACTCTAAAAACTGAAAATTTTTCAGTTTCGATCGATCGAGTATCGATCGAATACCAATCGAGTCAGACAGAATCAAACTAAAAATTTTAATTGCAATTTCGATCGGTCGAAAAACACCCTCGATCGATCGAAAATCTGGAAAACCTAAATTTTTGAAAAACAGAGCAATTTTATACAGAAACTCCTCAAAGCACGATATTTCATGAATGAAATGCATGAGTATGAGACTAAAAGTTTTTCAAAAACACATAAATACAACCCAGATCTTCCAAAATTAAGATTTTCAATCAATTTGTCCTTAAAACTCAAATTTTGCATCAAAATCAAGGAACATATAATCGTGGATGGCCACAACAAAATCACACACAATAACATGTACAAAGTTTAGCAAAGAGTAACATGTGTAGTGTGTGCAACTAGCAAAAGCTTGAGAGACATGTGAGGTGATATGCAAATAGTAATCAATCACAATTTCTACAAAATTCATCACATGAATTTGAAAGAAACTATTACTTAAAGAGTTACATCATATAACTCTCACATCTCCTAGAATAAAAGCTTGCAATCATGTAAGTTTCTTGATTTGCCTCATAATATACACACCAATTTTAATTGATTAGAAACTTATTAAAATAGTCGGGATAATGTACACACCAATTTTAACAATTTAACCAAGGCTACACCTTATTTTCTTTTTGTGCATGTGCTACACTTTCTCGAGCACAAAATCTTATGATATGCATTAAGGTATTCATGATTGACTAGTAAACAATGGTGAGATGGTTATTTATGCCTTTCTCAATAAGATCAAGTCCGACAATCAAAGGCATGTGACTTCAAGATCAAGACAAAGTAATCAAAAACTATAAACATCTTTCCCACACAACTTGCACTACAAAGACTTCAGCTAGTAAAGTGCAAAAAGTAAGCTCATCCAAGCTAAACAAGGTACATAAACATGTTATGTAAAGATAATATGGCCAACCTTGATTACAAATCCAAGATATATAATACAAAACACAAAAAAAAAATCTTTTTGGTTTAAAAAAAACATTTTATGACCAAAACTAAAAGCACACATTATGCTAAATGATTAAAAATGCAAATGCAATGCATGACAGTGCTTAATCAAGCTATAGAGGGTACACAAACAAGAAATATCAATTTCTTAATTAACCCATGAGTATATGTACAAACTAGTACATACTCAAACAAAATCAAAAAATAGCTTAGCACTTATAGAACACATACTTTTTATGTTTCTCCACAATATCAAGCATGTTCTAAATCAAGAAAGAGATATCATAATTCATGTAATCCTCAAGAAAAATAAAACTAGACACAAAATAAAATATTTTTGTCTTTTTGAAAATTTTCAATGTTTTTAGATTTAAAAAAAAAAAACAACCTAAAAAAAACAAAACAACCAAAATAGAAACAAAACATGTCCATAATTAATTGAAAGAATTAAATCAAGGACAAGTAAACAACACTCACCTTAGAGAATCTTTTCTCACCCATATAGCACGAGTCTTCGGCTTTGTAGGTGAAAATCCATGTGAAGTAGAGTGTGCTTGAGAGATTACACCAATCTTCTGAGAAAGACTGAAATCCTGTAAATTCCTTTCACAAGCCAACAAGCTTAAATTTTTCAAAAGCATATGAAACAATTTATTTGAACTTATGGCAGGAGAAATATCATCACATATCCTAGATTGAAACACAGAATGCTTAAATTTCAATTTATGACAATTAGGACGTATGTGACCGGAAACACCACAAAGTGACAAACAGGAACAAATTTAGGAACATTAGTATTCCTAACAGCAAATCTAGTCTCAGATTTTGGTTTTTGCCTCAACAAAGAACAGTTTGGTCTAATATGACCAACAACACCACAAAGGTGACAGGTAGGCACAAAAACAGATTTATTATGCTCTCTAACAGTAGGTTTAGACATAGGTTTAGAAACTTCAACGTCTACATCAGAACTTTTACCTTTGTCTAACCTAGCAAAATAAGCATTTTCTTTATTATTCCTCTTGAAAGGAGGGATATAAACTTTTTCAGCTTTAGGCTTAAGAGAAACAGAAACACTTTTGTTATCAGCCGCAAGCTTGGTACTAGTCAAATTTTCAATTTTAACTTTAGACTCAACTAAATCTTGTTCCAAGCTTTTCATCTTGAGAGGAAATTTGATTTCTCAAAAATTCATTCTTTTTATTAGATTCATCTAATCTCATTATCAATTCCTCTTTTTCAAGATTAGCCAATTTTAACTCTTCTTTGAATTTCTTAGCAATTTTCATAGACTTAGATAAATTCCTTTTGAAGAGTTTCATAGACATCAATAAAATCAACAGAAACAACAGTGTCCTTTTTATTCAAATCATCACAATCAAAAACAGTAAGACACTTAAAATTATCCATGATAACAAGGATCAAGGATCAGCTCTTAGATCAAAAGATCTAAAACAGAAGAGCTACCCGCTCTAATACCACTTGTTAGTTCGTTTAGACCCCTGTAAAACTAGATTGTTTAACCTAGTTAATTAACCAAATGAATACTTAGGTTTATTATTCAGATCTAGGTTAAAACAATAACAATCATATCAAGTAAAGCAGCGGAAAAATAAAGAACACAAAGATATGATGACCCAGGAAAACCAAACCGGTAAAAAACCTGGGGAGGATTTAACCTAGCTATCCTCAAGGTAAAATAGCAAATCCACTAGAAAGAATTGAAGTTTACACAATAGCGACTTAGACCACTAACATCCTATTGCTACCCAGTGTAGGAAACTTACTACCACGACCACGTGACAGCTCCGAGACCACGGACTCCTTCTTTCTTTGACCTTTGCAAAACACAAACACCCACGTTTGTGACTTTGAGATCCCACTCAAAGGATTAGCAACACAAACTCTCCTGTTTGTGACTCCAAGACCACCCTTGAAGGTTTAGATCATCAGCACCTTTGATGACTGGAGAAGGCAGCAACTTCAGCAATACCGGATCTTGAGATTCTTCAAGGAACAACACCGGTAGAAGTAATAAGAAAGGTTTTAGGAACAAAACCCTAAATACAAAAGAGGCACACTCTTTTCTCTCTAAAAAGCCCTGTAAAAAACGTGCTTAGGGTTTCCTTTATATAGTGGGAGAAGTAGATTTGAAACCCTAATCCTTAATAGGCTTGAACTGTTGTTTGGGCCAACTTAAAATTCTGCAGATACGATTTTCGATCGATCGAGCCTGTCTTTCAATCGGTCGAATCAGGCAAATTCTGAAATCTTCTTTCTGCAGCTTACTTGTTCCTGTGTGCTCACGATTTGCCAATTGTTCTAAACTTTTAGAACCTAACAATCTCCCCCTTTGGCAATTCGTGACAAAACTTTCATACAAAATGAAATGTTAAAATACAAGAACAACCCAATACAATAAAATGCCCAATTACATCACAAATCCCAATCTAAGACTCTTAACCTAGAAGTTGCCAAGAAGAGGTAGAAGGTCTTGATCAGAACATACCTGTCTTTCCTGAAATACTCAACAAACACATCACTGCATGTGTGGAAAGAAAGACATAAAAACAATAATATGAAACGGAATATAAAAACAAAAGAAAATTCTAACTCTCCCCCTAAGTTAGATACATCAAAAAGTTTTTATATTCTCCCCCATTCAAAAACAATTTTATTTCCCCCTAAACAACACAAACAAGATTCTCACATTACATCTATTTCTCCCCCTTTTTGTCACATATTGACAAATACAACTCAAACAAAGAGTAAAGTGACAGTAAACATGAGAGAAAAAAGAGAACCAAGGGAACATAAAACAGTTTAGCTCTATAGAAAATAGAGAGAACTCCCCCTATGAAGAGCAACAACTCCCCCTTTGAACAACAAAGTCAAAAAAAAACTTTTCTCCCCCTATAAAAATAGGAAAAACAAAACAAGTTTTGGGAAAAACAGTTTTGGGGAAAAATTTAGGAGGTGGGGATAAATAAAAAACACACAATCCTAAAAAAAATTAAGTTGAGGATACACATGAAGAAAAATATTCTCTCTTTCAATAAATGCAAACTTGACACTATGTGACCCATAAATAGTTGCATGAGTAGAGAAAATATTTGCACATTGATTATCCATCATATCTCTTAAGAAAAATATTTTCTGCAATTCACACATAAAAAATAGCATATACTAGAAAAGTACATAATTCAAAAATTAATCAATCAATTTTTAAATCAAGTTGAGTACCCAATTTAGCAAAGTTTATGCATGTTATGTGTGAAAACAATAAGAGATATGATTGCAAAACTGCAAGATGGATACAAAAACATTGCAACTCATGTGAATCCTAACCATAAATGATGCATGAAAAAAAAATTTTGGTCAAAACTCTAAAAACTGAAAATTTTTCAGTTTCGATCGATCGAGTATCGATCGAATACCAATCGAGTCAGACAGAATCTAACTAAAAATTTTAATTGCAATTTCGATCGGTCGAAAAACACCCTCGATCGATCGAAAATCTGGAAAACCTAAATTTTTGAAAAACAGAGCAATTTTATACAGAAACTCCTCAAAGCACGATATTTCATGAATGAAATGCATGAGTATGAGACTAAAAGTTTTTCAAAAACACATGAATACAACCCAGATCTTCCAAAATTAAGATTTTCAATGAATTTATCCTTAAAACTCAAATTTTGCATCAAAATCAAGGAACATATAATCGTGGATGGCCACAACAAAATCACACACAATAACATGTACAAAGTTTAGCAAAGAGTAACATGTGTAGTGTGTGCAACTAGCAAAAGCTTGAGAGACATGTGAGGTGATATGCAAATAGTAATCAATCACAATTTCTACAAAATTCATCACATGAATTTGAAAGAAACTATTACTTAAAGAGTTACATCATATAACTCTCACATCTCCTAGAATAAAAGCTTGCAATCATGTAAGTTTCTTGATTTGCCTCATAATATACACACCAATTTTAATTGATTAGAAACTTATTAAAATAGTCGGGATAATGTACACACCAATTTTAACAATTTAACCAAGGCTACACCTTATTTTCTTTTTGTGCATGTGCTACACTTTCTCGAGCACAAAATCTTATGATATGCATTAAGGTATTCATGATTGACTAGTAAACAATGGTGAGATGGTTATTTATGCCTTTCTCAATAAGATCAAGTCCGACAATCAAAGGCATGTGACTTCAAGATCAAGACAAAGTAATCAAAAACTATAAACATCTTTCCCACACAACTTGCACTACAAAGACTTCAGCTAGTAAAGTGCAAAAAGTAAGCTCATCCAAGCTAAACAAGGTACATAAACATGTTATGTAAAGATAATATGGCCAACCTTGATTACAAATCCAAGATATATAATACAAAACACAAAAAAAAAATCTTTTTGGTTTAAAAAAAACATTTTATGACCAAAACTAAAAGCACACATTATGCTAAATGATTAAAAATGCAAATGCAATGCATGACAGTGCTTAATCAAGCTATAGAGGGTACACAAACAAGAAATATCAATTTCTTAATTAACCCATGAGTATATGTACAAACTAGTACATACTCAAACAAAATCAAAAAATAGCTTAGCACTTATAGAACACATACTTTTTATGTTTCTCCACAATATCAAGCATGTTCTAAATCAAGAAAGAGATATCATAATTCATGTAATCCTCAAGAAAAATAAAACTAGACACAAAATAAAATATTTTTGTCTTTTTGAAAATTTTCAATGTTTTTAGATTTAAAAAAAAAAAACAACCTAAAAAAAACAAAACAACCAAAATAGAAACAAAACATGTCCATAATTAATTGAAAGAATTAAATCAAGGACAAGTAAACAACACTCACCTTAGAGAATCTTTTCTCACCCATATAGCACGAGTCTTCGGCTTTGTAGGTGAAAATCCATGTGAAGTAGAGTGTGCTTGAGAGATTACACCAATCTTCTGAGAAAGACTGAAATCCTGTAAATTCCTTTCACAAGCCAACAAGCTTAAATTTTTCAAAAGCATATGAAACAATTTATTTGAACTTATGGCAGGAGAAATATCATCACATATCCTAGATTGAAACACAGAATGCTTAAATTTCAATTTATGACAATTAGGACGTATGTGACCGGAAACACCACAAAGTGACAAACAGGAACAAATTTAGGAACATTAGTATTCCTAACAGCAAATCTAGTCTCAGATTTTGGTTTTTGCCTCAACAAAGAACAGTTTGGTCTAATATGACCAACAACACCACAAAGGTGACAGGTAGGCACAAAAACAGATTTATTATGCTCTCTAACAGTAGGTTTAGACATAGGTTTAGAAACTTCAACGTCTACATCAGAACTTTTACCTTTGTCTAACCTAGCAAAATAAGCATTTTCTTTATTATTCCTCTTGAAAGGAGGGATATAAACTTTTTCAGCTTTAGGCTTAAGAGAAACAGAAACACTTTTGTTATCAGCCGCAAGCTTGGTACTAGTCAAATTTTCAATTTTAACTTTAGACTCAACTAAATCTTGTTCCAAGCTTTTCATCTTGAGAGGAAATTTGATTTCTCAAAAATTCATTCTTTTTATTAGATTCATCTAATCTCATTATCAATTCCTCTTTTTCAAGATTAGCCAATTTTAACTCTTCTTTGAATTTCTTAGCAATTTTCATAGACTTAGATAAATTCCTTTTGAAGAGTTTCATAGACATCAATAAAATCAACAGAAACAACAGTGTCCTTTTTATTCAAATCATCACAATCAAAAACAGTAAGACACTTAAAATTATCCATGATAACAAGGATCAAGGATCAGCTCTTAGATCAAAAGATCTAAAACAGAAGAGCTACCCGCTCTAATACCACTTGTTAGTTCGTTTAGACCCCTGTAAAACTAGATTGTTTAACCTAGTTAATTAACCAAATGAATACTTAGGTTTATTATTCAGATCTAGGTTAAAACAATAACAATCATATCAAGTAAAGCAGCGGAAAAATAAAGAACACAAAGATATGATGACCCAGGAAAACCAAACCGGTAAAAAACCTGGGGAGGATTTAACCTAGCTATCCTCAAGGTAAAATAGCAAATCCACTAGAAAGAATTGAAGTTTACACAATAGCGACTTAGACCACTAACATCCTATTGCTACCCAGTGTAGGAAACTTACTACCACGACCACGTGACAGCTCCGAGACCACGGACTCCTTCTTTCTTTGACCTTTGCAAAACACAAACACCCACGTTTGTGACTTTGAGATCCCACTCAAAGGATTAGCAACACAAACTCTCCTGTTTGTGACTCCAAGACCACCCTTGAAGGTTTAGATCATCAGCACCTTTGATGACTGGAGAAGGCAGCAACTTCAGCAATACCGGATCTTGAGATTCTTCAAGGAACAACACCGGTAGAAGTAATAAGAAAGGTTTTAGGAACAAAACCCTAAATACAAAAGAGGCACACTCTTTTCTCTCTAAAAAGCCCTGTAAAAAACGTGCTTAGGGTTTCCTTTATATAGTGGGAGAAGTAGATTTGAAACCCTAATCCTTAATAGGCTTGAACTGTTGTTTGGGCCAACTTAAAATTCTGCAGATACGATTTTCGATCGATCGAGCCTGTCTTTCAATCGGTCGAATCAGGCAAATTCTGAAATCTTCTTTCTGCAGCTTACTTGTTCCTGTGTGCTCACGATTTGCCAATTGTTCTAAACTTTTAGAACCTAACAATCTCCCCCTTTGGCAATTCGTGACAAAACTTTCATACAAAATGAAATGTTAAAATACAAGAACAACCCAATACAATAAAATGCCCAATTACATCACAAATCCCAATCTAAGACTCTTAACCTAGAAGTTGCCAAGAAGAGGTAGAAGGTCTTGATCAGAACATACCTGTCTTTCCTGAAATACTCAACAAACACATCACTGCATGTGTGGAAAGAAAGACATAAAAACAATAATATGAAACGGAATATAAAAACAAAAGAAAATTCTAACTCTCCCCCTAAGTTAGATACATCAAAAAGTTTTTATATTCTCCCCCATTCAAAAACAATTTTATTTCCCCCTAAACAACACAAACAAGATTCTCACATTACATCTATTTCTCCCCCTTTTTGTCACATATTGACAAATACAACTCAAACAAAGAGTAAAGTGACAGTAAACATGAGAGAAAAAAGAGAACCAAGGGAACATAAAACAGTTTAGCTCTATAGAAAATAGAGAGAACTCCCCCTATGAAGAGCAACAACTCCCCCTTTGAACAACAAAGTCAAAAAAAAACTTTTCTCCCCCTATAAAAATAGGAAAAACAAAACAAGTTTTGGGAAAAACAGTTTTGGGGAAAAATTTAGGAGGTGGGGATAAATAAAAAACACACAATCCTAAAAAAAATTAAGTTGAGGATACACATGAAGAAAAATATTCTCTCTTTCAATAAATGCAAACTTGACACTATGTGACCCATAAATAGTTGCATGAGTAGAGAAAATATTTGCACATTGATTATCCATCATATCTCTTAAGAAAAATATTTTCTGCAATTCACACATAAAAAATAGCATATACTAGAAAAGTACATAATTCAAAAATTAATCAATCAATTTTTAAATCAAGTTGAGTACCCAATTTAGCAAAGTTTATGCATGTTATGTGTGAAAACAATAAGAGATATGATTGCAAAACTGCAAGATGGATACAAAAACATTGCAACTCATGTGAATCCTAACCATAAATGATGCATGAAAAAAAAATTTTGGTCAAAACTCTAAAAACTGAAAATTTTTCAGTTTCGATCGATCGAGTATCGATCGAATACCAATCGAGTCAGACAGAATCTAACTAAAAATTTTAATTGCAATTTCGATCGGTCGAAAAACACCCTCGATCGATCGAAAATCTGGAAAACCTAAATTTTTGAAAAACAGAGCAATTTTATACAGAAACTCCTCAAAGCACGATATTTCATGAATGAAATGCATGAGTATGAGACTAAAAGTTTTTCAAAAACACATGAATACAACCCAGATCTTCCAAAATTAAGATTTTCAATGAATTTATCCTTAAAACTCAAATTTTGCATCAAAATCAAGGAACATATAATCGTGGATGGCCACAACAAAATCACACACAATAACATGTACAAAGTTTAGCAAAGAGTAACATGTGTAGTGTGTGCAACTAGCAAAAGCTTGAGAGACATGTGAGGTGATATGCAAATAGTAATCAATCACAATTTCTACAAAATTCATCACATGAATTTGAAAGAAACTATTACTTAAAGAGTTACATCATATAACTCTCACATCTCCTAGAATAAAAGCTTGCAATCATGTAAGTTTCTTGATTTGCCTCATAATATACACACCAATTTTAATTGATTAGAAACTTATTAAAATAGTCGGGATAATGTACACACCAATTTTAACAATTTAACCAAGGCTACACCTTATTTTCTTTTTGTGCATGTGCTACACTTTCTCGAGCACAAAATCTTATGATATGCATTAAGGTATTCATGATTGACTAGTAAACAATGGTGAGATGGTTATTTATGCCTTTCTCAATAAGATCAAGTCCGACAATCAAAGGCATGTGACTTCAAGATCAAGACAAAGTAATCAAAAACTATAAACATCCTTCCCACACAACTTGCACTACAAAGACTTCAGCTAGTAAAGTGCAAAAAGTAAGCTCATCCAAGCTAAACAAGGTACATAAACATGTTATGTAAAGATAATATGGCCAACCTTGATTACAAATCCAAGATATATAATACAAAACACAAAAAAAAAATCTTTTTGGTTTAAAAAAAACATTTTATGACCAAAACTAAAAGCACACATTATGCTAAATGATTAAAAATGCAAATGCAATGCATGACAGTGCTTAATCAAGCTATAGAGGGTACACAAACAAGAAATATCAATTTCTTAATTAACCCATGAGTATATGTACAAACTAGTACATACTCAAACAAAATCAAAAAATAGCTTAGCACTTATAGAACACATACTTTTTATGTTTCTCCACAATATCAAGCATGTTCTAAATCAAGAAAGAGATATCATAATTCATGTAATCCTCAAGAAAAATAAAACTAGACACAAAATAAAATATTTTTGTCTTTTTGAAAATTTTCAATGTTTTTAGATTTAAAAAAAAAAAACAACCTAAAAAAAACAAAACAACCAAAATAGAAACAAAACATGTCCATAATTAATTGAAAGAATTAAATCAAGGACAAGTAAACAACACTCACCTTAGAGAATCTTTTCTCACCCATATAGCACGAGTCTTCGGCTTTGTAGGTGAAAATCCATGTGAAGTAGAGTGTGCTTGAGAGATTACACCAATCTTCTGAGAAAGACTGAAATCCTGTAAATTCCTTTCACAAGCCAACAAGCTTAAATTTTTCAAAAGCATATGAAACAATTTATTTGAACTTATGGCAGGAGAAATATCATCACATATCCTAGATTGAAACACAGAATGCTTAAATTTCAATTTATGACAATTAGGACGTATGTGACCGGAAACACCACAAAGTGACAAACAGGAACAAATTTAGGAACATTAGTATTCCTAACAGCAAATCTAGTCTCAGATTTTGGTTTTTGCCTCAACAAAGAACAGTTTGGTCTAATATGACCAACAACACCACAAAGGTGACAGGTAGGCACAAAAACAGATTTATTATGCTCTCTAACAGTAGGTTTAGACATAGGTTTAGAAACTTCAACGTCTACATCAGAACTTTTACCTTTGTCTAACCTAGCAAAATAAGCATTTTCTTTATTATTCCTCTTGAAAGGAGGGATATAAACTTTTTCAGCTTTAGGCTTAAGAGAAACAGAAACACTTTTGTTATCAGCCGCAAGCTTGGTACTAGTCAAATTTTCAATTTTAACTTTAGACTCAACTAAATCTTGTTCCAAGCTTTTCATCTTGAGAGGAAATTTGATTTCTCAAAAATTCATTCTTTTTATTAGATTCATCTAATCTCATTATCAATTCCTCTTTTTCAAGATTAGCCAATTTTAACTCTTCTTTGAATTTCTTAGCAATTTTCATAGACTTAGATAAATTCCTTTTGAAGAGTTTCATAGACATCAATAAAATCAACAGAAACAACAGTGTCCTTTTTATTCAAATCATCACAATCAAAAACAGTAAGACACTTAAAATTATCCATGATAACAAGGATCAAGGATCAGCTCTTAGATCAAAAGATCTAAAACAGAAGAGCTACCCGCTCTAATACCACTTGTTAGTTCGTTTAGACCCCTGTAAAACTAGATTGTTTAACCTAGTTAATTAACCAAATGAATACTTAGGTTTATTATTCAGATCTAGGTTAAAACAATAACAATCATATCAAGTAAAGCAGCGGAAAAATAAAGAACACAAAGATATGATGACCCAGGAAAACCAAACCGGTAAAAAACCTGGGGAGGATTTAACCTAGCTATCCTCAAGGTAAAATAGCAAATCCACTAGAAAGAATTGAAGTTTACACAATAGCGACTTAGACCACTAACATCCTATTGCTACCCAGTGTAGGAAACTTACTACCACGACCACGTGACAGCTCCGAGACCACGGACTCCTTCTTTCTTTGACCTTTGCAAAACACAAACACCCACGTTTGTGACTTTGAGATCCCACTCAAAGGATTAGCAACACAAACTCTCCTGTTTGTGACTCCAAGACCACCCTTGAAGGTTTAGATCATCAGCACCTTTGATGACTGGAGAAGGCAGCAACTTCAGCAATACCGGATCTTGAGATTCTTCAAGGAACAACACCGGTAGAAGTAATAAGAAAGGTTTTAGGAACAAAACCCTAAATACAAAAGAGGCACACTCTTTTCTCTCTAAAAAGCCCTGTAAAAAACGTGCTTAGGGTTTCCTTTATATAGTGGGAGAAGTAGATTTGAAACCCTAATCCTTAATAGGCTTGAACTGTTGTTTGGGCCAACTTAAAATTCTGCAGATACGATTTTCGATCGATCGAGCCTGTCTTTCAATCGGTCGAATCAGGCAAATTCTGAAATCTTCTTTCTGCAGCTTACTTGTTCCTGTGTGCTCACGATTTGCCAATTGTTCTAAACTTTTAGAACCTAACAAAAAATATAACAGGACCAAATAAAAAAACACCTAATTAAGCATTTTTTGTTTAAAGCATGCACTGATAAAAAGGGAGATTACATTTTAACTTTGAATTATAGCAAATACCCAGTAAAGAAAATTCCCAAAAAAAAAAAAAAAAGAATAACCCTCAAGTGATTCTATGTTCTCTGCATTTAACAATGTGGGGTTGCCTTTTTGTCTGAGTAAACTAAGTATTATAGAAAAGAATTTGGAACACCCCATGGTTTTTTCTACATTTCAAAGCTCAAATTAACAAGACACAATAGCTGATAAACAACAACAAGCTTCAACAAGTGAAAACTTCCATTACCCACAAGTGGGTTTTTTGTCCTCTCAAGAACCCATCTAAGATCATGTAATACACAAACCCAAAAAGATAAAGGAATCCAAAAGTAAACAACCAAGTGAAGACCATGAAAATGTTTACCTCAATGTCTAGACTTCCCAAGTTTCCAGTGAGCTATTCAGGTTGGGGTTATGGACGAAGAGAAGGGTTGGTGGTTCCGTGGTAGAGGGGAAAGAAGAAAGCATAAGCTCATAGGCTTGGAAGATAGTAAGTCCATCCATGACTTCTTGTGTTTGCTTTGCTTGGGCGGTAGGTTTGGGCCTTTAGACACATGAAAAGAATGAATTAAAATGCTTCTTGGAATTGGAATACCGAAAGAACTTAAAGAGTCAAAGATAGAACAAAACTGGAATCCCAGGTGGTCGTTTGTATTTTTTTTTAATAAAGTAATATTAATATATTGAAGGTGGAAATATAAGTATATAACTATCATCCTAAAACACTTCCCAGTAAATCTGGAAATCCCAAGTTAAATTCATCCTACTATCAGTCATGACGTTTCTGTGATGTCTCATAGCTAGAAAATTATTAGGTATTCCTAAATAGAATGTCTCATTATATGGAGAGGTCTTTTCTAACAACACATTCTTTAATTTTGTCCATTTTCAATAGTCTTAACATAATGAATACTATCTAAGGATTTGCGTCTATGATTAGAGATTGTGGATTAATGGGATGAGAATTAGGTAATAGAACCCTAGGGAAGGTGTTTTTCCATATAAGGACATTCATTCATCCATCATTTGGTTGATCTATTATATTTTGACAATCAAGCTAAGGGAGGGCCTCCCACTAGAAAGCTTCCATGTTTTTTTTTTTATTTTTAACAGCCATATTGGATAAGCAATACCCATCAATAATAATTATTTGTCCACATTTTTTCTATAAAAAAGGGTAATCCATCTAACTAGTAATTACTACCAAGTCATACCAAACATGAGAACTGGAATATATGGAAGAGGAGAGTACAGAGAAGGAAACGAAATTTTAATGAAAATAATTGGAATTTGTAAAGACAAAATTTTTCTCTAATTAACCAAATACGTGATGGTTCATAAGATCATTTATGTGTATTAAACCACATAATTCATTAAATCATTTAAGCAAGATACATGACTATTAAAAAACCACATGACTAAAAGTAAAGGTGAAGTGGGTTTTCGATAACTCAATTGGTAAAGTTTTTTATCTAAAGAGTAATCATCATGAGATTAACGGTATAGATTGAAATGCTATCATATTTATCACACACAAAAAAAAAAAAGGAAAGTGAAATAATCTTTTAAGTTGCCAAATAGTGGGTTTGAGGAGTTTTTCTTCATATTTGGTTAAAATCTTTGTCCGATTTGTAAGAAATAAAGCTTGTCAAATATTTTTGGGAGTATTACAAAGCTTATTATTAGTATTAGAAGTGTTTCAAACGGTATTATAATTAGTAATACATGAGATGAAATATATATACATATCACTAATTGAACATTTTAAGCAATGTTTTAATTTTTAAGCCAAAAATTAAAAATTTTCATGAAATATTTTAATTTTTGAAGCAAAATTTAATTTTTAAAAAGTTGCAATTATTTATAGACAATACATTAGTTTTTTTTTTTTTTTTAATTCAATAGTTGAGGGCAGGGGGATTTGAACCCTATATGTTTAGATGTTTTTGTTGAAAACATTATGAGATATCAATTGAACTACAAAAATGATGACAAACAAACATTAGTTATTCAAAGACATAACTAATATAGAATAGTATTTTGTAGAGCCTATTTGGTAAAGTGAAAACAATTTTGTGTTTTTGGTTTTTGTTTTATATGTGTTTTGGAAAAATTGTTCCCAAAATGCGTTTTATCACCTTAAAACCATGGTTTTAAAAACCGGACCTAGGCAAAACCAGATTTGCCTCCGATTCCTGATTTTTCCCGTTTTGATCGGTTTTTTATTGATTTTCACCGGTTTTAGGCATTTTTTTTCCCAAACCGGACAGGTTCTCAGTTCAACCAGTAGGACTAGTCGGTCTAATCTGGTTTTTAAATCTTGCTTAAAACACAAATCCATTAATTTGGCATTATTTTCTCACCCCAGTTTTTCACCCATTTTCCTCTTCTTTCCATTCAATTCTCATTTTCTCTTCCAATTAAAAATTACCACCACTCACAAATAGTCCAACACTATCTAGGGGTGGCAAAATTGGACACAACCCGCAAACCCTAGCATGACACGACACAAAATTAGCAGGTTATAGGTTGAGGCTTAATAGGTTTGTGTCATATTCAGGTTGACATGACTGACCCATTATTGATACCCATTTTTGTGACACATTTTCTACAAGCCCGATTCGACCAAGCCAACTTCCTTGTGGGCTTAGTTCATGTATTACATTATATTTTATTCTTTTAAGCATGACCCAAGCTCATGCAACATATTGGGGAAAATTGAGGAAGTGTGGTATGGAGGGTATACATCGATTCCTTTCGGACCTTTTGCATAAGCCCAGCCCATGCATGCTACCAAATGGGCAAGAGACACTGGTAGCACCTCTGGCTCATGAAGGAGATCTTGTACCCAAAATTTCTACCTTAAAAGAGCCTTTATGCTCTGGCTGACTGTGATCTAACCTTTTTGCTTTACCATTTTTTGGCCTAAAACATATAGCTAACCCTAAGTGGCTGGCCTTGTCTGCTACAACATTCAAATGCAGACTCTAAGGGCTTGCCATGTTTAGGAAACATCAACCCTTGAATTTAGACCACTCCATTTCCCAAATTATGCAAAAAGCAAGCCAACCCTCTTATTCAATTAAAATAAATCTAACTAAAACTTGCTTGATTGAGACCTTTGGGTTCAAAGCCTCTTCTATTGATCAAAAACCAGTCACTTAGAGCACCCCAAACTCAATACAAAAGGCCCCAAATAGATTCAAAATGAACCAACCACATTTTTCCCATAAAGCTGAAACTTGAGAGCAAAAGCCACTGAGTCAGAAAACATTTTCACAATTCTTAACCTTAGGGGTGGAAAAATGGATACATGGGAACTTTTCCTCTTTTCCTCACAACCTCTCTCAATTTCCTCTTCTCGCTGACTGTGGGTCGAAATTTCAAACCTGCATACTTTTTTTGTATTTTCTTGTATTTCAATTATGGCGTTTTGATTTCTCTCTTGTTAAAGCACCATTAGCCTTTTGTTCATTATACATTTGAAATTTTGGGCTTGAGTCTCCACAAATAAACATTTCTAAAGAACCCAAGGGGAGATTTGGGATAATATCACATTTTTGGCCTTTGTCACAAAAAACGTCCCCAACACCCATTTAATAAACAGATTAGATTAGTGTTCAACATATAGAACCCGTTTGACTCATCTGACTCGTTTAATTAAATGACATTTTACCAATATACCCTTCAAACTCTAAGTATATAAACTTATTAGTTGTTGTGATTTATTTTCTTTGACATATTGTGATTGATTATTTGTGATATTGGAATATGCTTTAGTTTTGAATGATTATTTGTGATGTAATTACTCGTTAGTTTTGAATTTTATATTAAAAATATTTATTTGTTTGTTTTTTCATAATTTTATTTTATTTTAATAAAATCTAAGAAAAAGGTCGACACGACTAAGATGTATGTTATCACAAATTTTTTATCATGGAGTTTCAACTTTCAAGCGGATCAAGTATATGACTCAAACTTTGCTTGCAAAATATCAAATGGTGGTTCTTAATTTATCTGATCAGGTTGCTAAAGGATGGCTGATGAATACAGTGAAGGATGTGAGGACTCGGTTTGATTTTTGGGTTGGGCTTGTATGGTTTGAGAAGATAAGTTAATTTCAGAGTGAGATAGGCTGATGTATTTTTAGTCAATTTCAGGTTGGACTTAAGATTTCATTGGGCTTTGGTTGCTTAGTTTTGATTTGTTGGATATCCTCTTTTATCATATGGGTTGGCTGATTTAGTTGATTTGGTCAGTTTGTGCCTTTTAATTGGGTCTGGCTTTGAGTTTGTTTGAAGCTATGTATGGGCTTGGGAGAGTTGAGTTTAATTGTTGAAGTTGGTGTTTTTGGGTTTTGAACAGGGAATACTTCTCTCAATAGTTTGCTTCTAGTTTGCACAATAAAATTTGACTATTCACTATTCTACTCCAATGTGCCCATATCATTATCAAGAATTTTGTTTTGTTTTGTTTTTTTTTTTTTTTTTTTTTTGTTTTTTTTTTTTTGCAACAAGTAAATTAGTGGCACTGGCAAATGTAGAAAGCTTAAGGCCTTGTTTGGTAAGAAATTTCAAACAATAGTTTTCAGTATTTAAATACTAATTGTGGGCCAAAAAAAATAAAAAAAGTGTTTAATAGGAAATTTCATTTAGAAGTGTCTGAATTACGTTTCTTATTTTAGGATGTTTGAACACCATATTTAGAGAACTTCTCCGTACTCATTTTCAATTTTCAAATAACATCACTTAATGACACTTTTGTAAATATATTAAAAACTGTAAACTTAATTCACTTGATAAGAGATTACACATACACATACCAAACTGTAGGCCCCACTTGGTGAGGAAATTTTCTCTCCCTTCAAATAAAATAATAACACTTTTACTATACTCATTCTTTAAAGATGAATAAAAAAACACATAAATGTACCCAACATACAATTATATTTTTTCATATTTTAAAATATATCATTTGAAAAATATTACTAAACACAATTTTTGGATTTTAAATACTTTAAACACGTATTATCACTGTCGCCAAAAAAGGGGAAAAAAAAAAACACTTATTTCACGACACTTTTTAAACAAGTTTTGACATCAGAGCAACAAAAAACTGCAACAGGAACAAAATACCCCACACAAAACGCATTATCCCAAATAAAATGAAGACGAGCAGTGGTGCAAACGTAGAAGTTCCAAAATCGAAATATAAATAATGAAGGGGAGAGATAGACGATGTTGACAAACCAGTGCCGGCAGAAGTAACAGCCTGCCTATACTTCTTATCTTGGACATCTCCAGCAGCAAAAACTCCGGAATCATGACAACATAGCCACCAGAATCGACTTCCAGCTGATCATCCAAGAACTTCGTGGCTGGCTCATGCCCTATCGCAAAGTACAATCCCGATACCTTCAAATCCGAAACCTCCCCACTCAGCACATTGTTGATTGTCTCGGTTAGAATCTGAGTGCCAAAGCGTAGCAACTGCTTGCGGCAATGGTCGTATATGGCAGCGGTATGGGCAGTTGGGCCACTTCCCAGTGATGCACAACCTTGTTTCGAGGGTATGGAGGTCATCCATGGCCAAAGTCGAATAAATAGTGGGCGGCAGAGGGGAATGCTAGGCTACTTCCCAATTTCAATGAGCAAATCCTGCATACCTCTTTTCGTAATTGCTCTAGTATGCAACTCTCTGTTTGTTGCACTCTGTTGTCAACATACTGCATCTCTAATGAGTTTTAAGGGAATGCTTTCAACCAAGATTTTATGTATATGGAATGCTTGAAACGATCATTAGGATGCATGCAGAATCCTCCTATTATGTGTGCCTTTGCATATAGAAGGAACAGTGAATTTCTAATCTTTCACCACGAATATTATGAAGATTGACTTTTACTGTATGACCTTTTTTTACTTTTTGCTGAATAACACATACTGTGGGAATTATTTTCGACAACTGAATTTATAAGTTGGGATAGACTTTGGAGGTCCTGTCCTGTACTCAATCCACTATTGTTGTTTCTAATCAATCTCCCTCTGCAATTGGATGACTTTATATTGTTTAAAAAATAAGCTCTGTAAAAGTAGATTTGTGCCTTGAAAGGATGGGGTTTTAAAAAGTCGTAAATAATCTTATAGGGAAAATAAGTTGGCATTTTAGCTAAAAAATTTTTGCAACCCTATTAGCTTGTATATGGTGGTCTTGAAATTTTTTTCACTGCAGCAAGAATACCCAGTTTAACATAGCATTTGAACTGTTCAAATGTCAGTTAGTTATGCACAAATTTAACTCTGGCTGCTACTATCTTTTAGTATACGAGCATTCATAAAACAAATAGTTCTTTCACTCCAAAATTCCTATGCGGAACAAACATAGGAGATGAATAATATTACCCCATTAGCAAGTCTTCATGGCTATGTAACATATTCTTGACTATTAGCCAACATATGAAGGTATGCTTAAAGATTGCAGCAGAAAACCAGATCATCCTTGACCAACATCAATGGCAACCCATTTTTAGATCCTAGGAGTTTTAAAGTTCCTAGAGAAAATTCTTGAATGCAAAACCCCATTCTTAGACACTACGACTTTTAAAGTTCCTTCTTTGAAGTAATGGGTGACTTGAGATTATTGATACAAATTCTTTGGTATTGCCTTGAGTGGGAATGAAATGATTTTAGGGCTAGTTTGTGGTGTGAAGGTTCGTGTCCTTTGAGAGTGTGTTTTGAATTTTCTCTTGATGATTGGTTCAAGGTGTATGTTGGTGGTTTGAATTGTTGTCATTGGTTGCACTTTTTAGTGTTCTAAATGGCTTCAAGAATTTTGTCATGTCTTTTTAACTTTGTGTTTCAAATTTTGCTTGAACTTGGAGTGAAGTTTTGAAAATTTTCATGTTGACTGTCTTGGTCCTTAGAAGATGAAAGTTTAATTTCGTGGGAGGTGTGAGGCTTTTGAGTGGTTTTGGAATGAGATGCCCATAGTGTGTGTGAGTTCAAGTTGATAATGATGGTGTTTTTTTTTTTTTTTTTTTTTTTTTTTTTTTTTTTTTTTTTTTTTTTTTTCTGAATGTAATTGGGTGTGAGGTGTGTGTGGGTTGATGGTGTGAACACAAGTTTTAAATTCCATAGGTGTAAGGGAAAGTTTTTATTTTTGGAGTGATGTGCCCATTGAGTTGTAAAGCTATTTTGAATGGTTTTTTGGAGTTGGATGTTTGCTGGAGCTTGTGGTAAATGTGTTTTTCTTGATGAATGGATGTAAGAACCAACTCGTTCATGAGTTGAAATTTTTGAGTTTTGGGTTTTGTTTTTGCTTTGAAGCTTGCTTGGGTTCATTATTCGCTTAACAATTGATCCCTGAGTCAACTTGCCATGACCTTTTTTGTTTAGCCTTTTAGCCATTTTCACCCTGACCACAATTTTGACGCTAAGATAGAATTTGCCGAAACACTCACATAAATGGGTTGCCTTGGAAGCTTTTCACCTTGTTGTCTTGGCTTTGTTTTCCAAATGTCATTTCATTATTGATTTTAGGCTTCAATGTGTTCATATGAATGACTTTGGAATGAAGTTTTTTGCACACATCTTCTCTTGTGGATTTGACTTTCATGCTACAAAGATTAGGTTTTTCTTGCATTTAATCTTTTTCCTTTGTATTTGCCTAGTTTATGCCATGTGTAAGATTAACCTGTGCGGATTTGATCTTGAATGTAGAAGACCATAACTTGGGAGAACAGAGGTTCCTTGAAGAATTTGTGGATATGTTGGAGAAACAAAGACCCTCAAGTTGGTAACAAGATCCAAGTAGATGGTGTCCAAGAACAGAAGGATTTGCGGACAAGATGCAAATGTGACTCTTTTGGCTTTTAAACAATTATGCTTAAGTTGAAGGCCAAAATGTGAATTTTCGTGTAAGGACCTTTATGTTGTGCATGATTAGAAGTGTATTGATCCTTAGCATAGGAGATAGTGAGCTTGCAGTTTCTCTCCTCACTCAAAAACGTAGATTGAGTTGGAAATTATGATTGGGTGGAGCTGCCTATGCCACTATACTACATTATAGTACAGTTCTCCTTCTCCCAATGTGCCACAAAGAGCATTGGTGGCCTTGTGACTGTATGGGAGGTAACTTCTTGCTTAAGTCCTTGCTTGCTCTTATGATTAGTCACATCTTCTTCTTCTTCTTATTCTTCTTCTTCTTTTTGTAGATTTAGGCATATGAGTATTTTGGCGAGGTCCAAGCTGTAATGGAGCAAAGCAGAATGTCTACCCCTGTATAACCAGATGGTCTTCAAGCAATCAAGTATGAGGTTGCAAAGATTGACACCCTGTACAAGATTGGTGCCGACACTACACATTGACGACTTTGCCATTGATGATGTAAGTTCTTTTCTTGGTTTTGTTTGTTCTGCATTTTTATTTGATGTCAATATCTGACACTTTTGCTTGCATTTTTTATGCAGATGACTCTGAATCCATGGTCTAAAGTTCAAGTTCTGGCTGGATTCTCCTGTCTAGCCCTTCACAGATGCCAAAAATTGTTTGAGTCACCATTGGGTAGGTACTGGTTTCTTGGAGACCATGTACTCATTCAAGTCAACCGCTCATACCCTTCAGTACTTCTGAGAGACACTCCAGCCAAGGACAAAGCCACATTATTGTATACTGAATGCTTGAAACTACCATTAGGATGCATGTAACATGGTGAGAACTGGACTGAATCAACTGAATTATCATCCTTCACCAGAAACTCCTATCATGTGTGCCTTCAGCCTTGGCACAACTATTTTAGGATAAAAAGGAGAAAACCTGGACCACCTATGAAAGCTATCCAGGCTAAATTACTTATGACAAAGAAGTACTTTACATTGCAAAAGTGGTTTCTGATTTTGATTGTGGCTTTCAGAAATCTGTGGTTTTTCATTTTCATTTGTTGACAAAAATCTCACTGACTTTCTTGATTTTATGCCATTTGATGTGACAAACATATCTATAATGTCATTTATAAATCAACTTTAATATGTTTTGACTGTGTTTGGCACTACTGCAAAGTTATGTATCTTGCTCATGTGTTCTGGTTACTTTGGTTTCTCCTTTTAGAAGAATGCACCATGCCCTGTTTTCAACCTAAAATTTAGGTTTTTCCTTATATAAATCATGATCTTTTGAATACAAATTTTTGCATGCTCTCTCTCTCTCACTCTCTCTCTTCCCTACAATTTTTGCATGCTTTCTTGTAATCATGCTTGTTAGAAATTATTGAACAGGTTCATTTGTCATTCACATAAAGGCCTAATGAGCACTTCTACAAAAGATTGGGGTTGTTGGCTATTGTTAAAATTAGGACTTGTGATCTTCCCCTTTTCCTTTCAAACAATAGTTGATTTCTGAATTACACTGTGCCAATATTAGGTCATCTCACATTCAAAGTCAGGAATATTTTGAGAGGAACCTCTGTTGCATGTATGTCAAGAATTTCAGATGCAAAAATTGTGGAGGCTAGGATGATTACCTGATTGTTTTTTCAGTAATGTGGGTGCCAGTGGCCAAGAATGTTTAAAGTAATTACTAGTGCAGCAATATACGAAGATGACAGTCGTGCATTTATAATAAAGCATTACCTCAACAACGTATCTGATAACCGAGCTGTTCTGCTAATATCCATATCCATATGCATATGCATATAAAAGGAACATTGAATTTCTAATCTTTTACCATGTATATTATGTGACATACACTATATGACCTTTAATAATTTTTCTGAATAATATACTACTAATAATCATTTGTGTATGCTATTGACATGGAATATTCATGTATTGATTGGATTAGCTTACAGCAACTGAATTTATAAGTTGGTATATAGTTTGGACCTGGCTTGAACTCAAAGTCTCAATCCAATTTCGTTGTTTCAAATCGATTTCCTTCTGCAATTGGATGAGCTTATTTTTATTGGCTTATTTTGTTTAAGAGATAAGCTCTATAAAAGCAGATTTGTACCTTGAAAGGATGGTAATTTAAAAAGTTGTACGTAATCTTATACGGAAAATAAGTTGGCATTTTAAGCTAAAAGAGTTGTACATAGAAGGCAACCTAATCTAGCTTGTATGTGGTGGTTTTGGAGTTTATTCACATCAGTGAAAATACCCAGTTTAGCATAGAATTTCAATGATTTATATGCTAGTTAATTAAGCAAAAATTTGACACTGGCTGCTACTGTCTTTCAGAATACGAGCATTCATAAAATAAATGGTTCTTGCATTCCAAATTTTCCATGCAGAACAAACATAGGAGACCGATATTGTTACCTAATTAGCAGGCCTATCACGGGTATATAACATTTTCTTGGCTATTAGCCGGCATATGAAGGTATGCTTTTGAGATTGCAGCAGAAAACCAGATCATCTTCAACCACTGACATCAATGGCTACCCAATCTTAGACCCTAGGAGTTTTTTTGGTATCAGATCAACTAAAATTTAGAAATCAAGTAAAAGGAATTGGTTGATTCCTATCCATTCATTATTGCTTTCAGTTGTAGGGCTAGCCCATCGTATGACTTCTGAAAATAAATGCACTAGTTCCATGTTCATTCACTATCATTCCCAATGAATTATTAGGATTTGTTTTCTATAATCTTATGCATCTGTTATGTATCTGCAGGGTCCGTTGTTGCCATCGATTCTCAATTGGAGGTAAGGTTGAAATATTTTGATGAAGCCCCTATTGAAAATGATGATTGTTCTGATTCTTCACAATCCTTATTGGCTCAGGCCCCTTATTGTTTGTTCTACCAACAGGATCATCTAATATTTGGAACTTGCAAACTTTTGTGGTGATGGGGATGACTGTGTGTTATTTGTTCCCTGAGTATATCAAATTCTTTACTCTCTTTTATCTTGAAGCTGTATGAGTGGGTGGGAGGAGCTTACTGGATTCTTCTTTTTGCATTACAAATTGATTAGTTATAGTCATCATTTGTGGAATGACCATTTATATTTCCTTTGTTTTATATGGTATTTTGATATCAGTTCAATTTTGTTGTTTTATAAAATTTATAATAAATATGTTTAGGAAACAGTTGGTGTCTTATTCTATCATGATCAAGTCTTTGGATCTCCTTTGCAGGCTGAAGTTACCATTTCAAAGCTAACAGAGGAGAGGAGTTCAAGTATTCAAGATATAAGAATCTAACAAAGAGAAACTTGTAACTTCTTGAACTGCATTCTTTTCTTATAGTTTCTTTTGGTATGCTTAAAGTCAGTGAGTTCTACCATAAGCATTGCAATGCTTCTTCTTTTTTCCCCCTCCTAGTGCAACGGGATTTATCAACTATAAAAATCTTATATGTTCACTATCTGCATATCAGTGAGTATTAAGTTTATTAAAAAGTTTTAGGTCCTGCCCCTTTCTATAGAGACCAGCAGCTCACATGTCCCCAATTTCTTTTAGCATCTATGAATTCCTCCTTTGCTTTACCAAAAAAAAAAATGATGGTATAGCTTTGAGTACTTTTTAATAGCACCTTTAAGAAGAATGACTCAGATGAAAGGAAAATGGATTTTTGACCCAGCTGGAGAACTTTTCTTTTAGAGCTGCCTTTAATTTATCTTTCTCATGGTGCTGAGTTTGTGATTCTGAGAAACTCATTACTTTGTCTATGGGAGAAGATCCTATTATTATGCATACAAGGTTTTTGTATTAGGGTGTATAGTGTATCTCTATGAAATATTAACAGATGTGGTGACTCTGCTTAAATCTCCCTAGTGTAATGAACCCAAACGTACTATAAGGTGTAATTTTTGTAATCACATCGTCAGCCTCATAATCAAGAATAGTCAAGTTAGTTGTAAGGTTGCAAGAGGTGGAGCCAAGTTGGTTGTTGGTTGCTTATTTGGCTAATAAGATTTGCAAGCAACTTCTATAAACACTTGTAATCCATTGTCTTAGAGCTTTTGATATTCTAGAAACTTGGTGAAGAATCAGGCAGCATACGGGAGGATTTGTGGTACAGTTTGTGATTTGCCTGCTGCTGTGGCGCTTGGGCAACAAGCTGTACTGAAGGGCTCGAAAACAACCTGTTATCTATCATTTATGGAGCAATTTGCTCCTAGTGCAATTGCTGCAGAATAAAGAGTGCGAGTAGATAGCAGAGTTGTGACAAGTTGGGAACTTGGCACTACCATGTAGTTTATTGTTGCATTGGTTGAGCAATTGTATGGGAATGAGAAATCTAAAGAGGTTTATGAGCCATTGGTTATACTTTCCAACCATGGGGATGAATATGCCATAAAACAAACTAAATCCAGTGGAGTGAACACTTGATTATGTTCCCAAGATTCTTGTACCTATTACTAATAATGGCAATGAGGAAATGGAAACTGCAATGATCATCAATATTCTTCCACAAACAAAAGCAAATGTTGTGGTGGCCTCTGTTGATGATAAACTAAAAATTCTTGCTTCTTGTAATGTTGTGGAGGACACTTACAATCTCAAGTTAGTTAGTTAGTGGTCTTCAAGAGGTGTGGAGCCAAGTTGGTTACAAGTTGGTTGTTTGGCTAATAAGAATGGGAAATGTTAATAGATGCCATAGTTTAGGAACAATTTTTATAAATATTTTATGGGAAAATGATAAAGAAATTAATTTTTTTAATGGCTTTTTATATTTTCCATGAGAGTGGTGTCAAAACTTTCCTAAAATGGTTTATTAACAATTATCCTAAGTGCCTTCTTAAAAAAAAAAAAAAAAAATTATCCAAAGTGAACTCATTAACATGACCCAATAAGAATTCCAAGAAACTTGTATAAATGCAATCCATAGCCTTTAGCATTGAAGTAAGGTGCAACTTTTTCACTTTCTTTCTCGATTTTCCTGTTCTACTCTTCTTTGTGGAGCGCGACTACTTAGAATTACATCAATTCTCATTCTTTTTCCATAGAAACTAGTGGGCTCATTACATCTAGTCCCTACCAAGCATTTCTTGATCAGTTACATTTTTATATTATTGATAGAGAGAGCAAATCTTGAACATCAAGGAAAAACATTCTGATGATGATTTGGCATTGGATTTGTAAATATTATTTTTTAATTTGTTCTTCTAAAAGTTGCTTCATTTGCAACCACTGCGGTGTGCCTTTTCAAGTATCTAAAGAGCAGGTGGTACCTTTAATTCAAAAACAACAAAAGAGAGAGTCAATAATGTACTGGTCTGTTTCATAACATTATATACAGCATAGTATTACATATTAGGCTGTACAAAGTGAAATCCAGGGCTATGCGTTTGACTGATTGCAGCCATGTAGTCAACTTTTTCTATGATGTGCAAATGCTTCACTTACCGCCCGCAATGACTGTCTTATCGCTTTACTTTGTATTAAACACGTCATTTACTTCTTAGTTGTGGCATTTGCATTTTTCTTTCTCCTTATCTTGCAGGCAGAATTGAGCAGAAGTGGAGAGATCAGAGGAGACTCTCAAGAGTCGGATTTCCTCTTCTATTTGTTTGTATGGTGGCCATCACCAGTGTTGTGCTTGGATACCTTTTACACCTTTTAACACTTTATAAAGCATCAACACTATATGATTAATTTCTAGCTAGTTAATTAGAGATATAGGTATAAGAATCTCTTCCTAATTATAAATTTTCGGAGGTATTTTAGTCAGTATGTTCTTTCTAGCCAATTTACTCGGAATGGAATGTAACTTCCATAATACGTGTGTTGTCTGTGAGTATACCAGTTTCTTTTAATTTTCACTCTGGCTACCAAAAGTTTATTGAGCGGTTAGGCATGGTTTTTCAATTCATTATCAGCTCTTTACTCGACACCACCTTTCACTACCACCACAACCACAACCAAATTCTACTCTTCTTTTATCATATATATATATATATATATATATATATATATATATATATACACACTCGTATTAGTCAAATATGGTTATTTGACATCTTAAAATAAAAATCTGTTGTGTAAATACTAAATAAACTAATAGGAAAAAGATTAGTTGGGAGGAAGTAAACCTTTAATTTAAACAAATGGAACTAATTGTTTAATTTAAATTCCTTCTCAAAAAAAAAAAAAAAATTGTTTAATTTAAATTAAATAGTTTTCCATTCCCAACCAAAGCCAGGCATGTAGCCCACCTGTAATTGAAATGGACTCCAAGACCTCCCATGGGTGGAGGTTTCTTAAGGTTTGTTTGGATTGAGAGGGAGTAGAGTAGAGTAGATTTAACTCAAAATTAGTTTATTTTTAGCAAATTCTATTCTACTCCCCTCCACGAATTTTTTTTGCATTTAACATTATTTTTGAAATATTTTAGTTAGTTGTCATTTTATAAAACTATGTAGCAAACTAGCATCTCGAGACTCTAAAACTCGAGTTCAAAGGTAGAATTCGAGTTTCTAAAACTCAAGTTGTATGTGATGGCAATCTGATGTGGAAAAAATCCACGTGGTTTCACCTGGCACTTTCTTCTTTATTGTTCTTCTTGGTTCTTCTTCTGTGGAATCCTTTCTTCTTTGTGCTTGGGTTCTTCATCGTGTTCTTCCATGGGTTCTTCATCGTGTTCTTCTGTGGGTTCCTTTCTTCATCGTGTTCTTTCTTCAATTTCTTCAGATCTTCATCGTGTTCTTTCTTCAGATCTTCTCTGGGTTCTTCTCTTTGTCTTTAATTTCTTCAGAATCTTAGATCTTCATCGTGTTCTTCAGATTCATCTTCTTCTTCTATGGAACTCGAGTCTTTAAGACTCGAGTTCCATGTGGCAAAAATATCTCCATGTCAGCAATCGATCTCAAGTCCTTGAGGCTCGATTTCTTCACCAAACTCGAGTTTCAAAGACTCGAGATGCTAGTTTCTTAAATGGTTTCAAAACCTTGCTAACTAATGATATTCTATCCCCTCACTATTCTAGTCTCCAAATATCCCCTCCCCTCCACCCTCCCTCCTTCCTCCCTCCATCCAAACGGGCCATTAGTTTAGGAGCCCAGCCAAGCCCACCCTTAATCATGCACCTCATGGAACCATGTGATGGTTTTGAAAAGGATTAGGAAGAGAAACAGTTGTTAAACAGCCACTAAGGTCTGACAAAGTCACTTGAACATCAAATAAAGATGGTTCTCAAATGTAAGCCACAAATCTATTATAATTACGGTTGTAAGTGAACTCTATTATAAATAAGGTTGAAAATGAATTGAGTCGAGCTAATTTTTAAAAATTCAGAATTGTATTTCGAAAGTCAGCATTACTTATTTGAGTTATATAGATAAAATGATTTTTTTCATTTATGAACTTATTAAAATTAGATTTGTTAATTGTGGGACACAAGTTAGCAGGATGGGCCTTCGAGCTGAATGAACCTAGGCCCAAAGCGTGGACAGTGTCCTTACAATGAATTTGTAAGAGAGTGGGCTAAGTAAACTTAGTTGGAAGCAAGCTGATCGATGGCCCAAGTCTGGTTATGATCAGACTGATGAAAACGAAGTGCTGATACTGTACTGGGCTCTTCTCGGATTGATCCGAGGAGTATGTTCTAACAATTGCCTGAGTGTCTATGTTCCTTTCTTTTCCTTTATTTCTCTTGATTGCTTCTTCTCTTTTTTCTCCGGATTGTCCGATCCCTTCTTCCTCTGCCTTTTGTTCTATTTATAGGCCAATTTGCCTCACATGCCAATCAATTGATTTTCCCTTGATACTTGTCCCATCCACCTTTCCTTGAAGTCTTCACATGACAGCTGTAAAGGATCAGGGTTACTGTTCAGATGTCATTTCCCCATTAATGCGGTCATGAGGTTAGCTGCAGGATCATAAATGCGATGGTGGCAGCCTTTTACATAATATCTCATTGCTGCCACCTATCCTTTTTGCCTACATAAGTTAGGGGATTCTCCGAAAATACTAGGATCAGTGTTAGAGCATTCATCTAGGTTGTCCCTTTGATCATTCGAACAGGTAGTGCTCCTCGGACCACTCATTTTTTCCTTCGCATGAGTTATACTTCAGAGAGGGGTTAGACCAGGTACCTTCCTCATGATTTACTGTCCTCGGACGGACAGGTCTTTTCGGACAGGCCCAGGGCCCATTATCTGGAATTGGGCTTTTTACCCTCACATTAATATTGTATCTTTACAAATTGAGTATTTATATTATCAATAAGTTATAAATACTAATTTGATATCTTAAGAATTTATTTATAAAATTACAAAATTTACTATTAATTTATATAAGTATATTTTTTATAAGTATACATGTAATATATAATATTATGTATGTTTAAATCTAATTTCTTTTGTTTACAAATACATTATAATCTTTGTGAATTGCTTAAAAGCTAAAAGCTTATTGCTTTAATGTTTAGATTTTTTGAAATAAACTAGATTTTAATTTTTTTTGTCACACATTTAACATAAACGATGATATCTTTGATCAATACTATATAAATAAACTATTGAAAATAAGCCACTACCAAACATACACTTATCTTATAATTAAGTATAAATTTACAAGTAAACATTATTGAATAATTTAAAGCCGTGCCAGAATTCAAGTAGTTGTCAAGAATTTTCTGTTTTTCCTTGTCAAAGAAAGAAACTAGTGTGAATTTGATGGCTCATATTGTGTGGTGGATTGTACCAACCAAATATTTGGTTTTTGCGTTAAAATGTTAGGTATACACATGTGAGTGAAGTCCTGTATTGAATAATGATAAGAAGGATATTTAGGCTTATGGATGATGCACATGTGGTATATTGGACACAAGAAATGGCCATAAAGCCCACACAAATGATCTTGATGATATTGGAAAAAGGCCCAACAAAGGATATTTGTCAATGGTGCTAAACCATAATGATAGTGAGCTATAGAGTTGACACGTGGAGGCTTATGGATGATGCACTAGTAAATGAAAATGCTCATTTAGGCAAGGAGGAGTGAGTGTGACTTGTTCATTGCCTATAGAGAGACAAAGACTCTCAGATAAATTAGAGATTGTTGGGTATACACATGTGAGTGATGTCTCACATTGAGTAATGATGACAAGAATGAGTAGTTAAATTTAAAATAAACACATTTTTTTATCATAAAAATAAACACAATTAATCAAACTATTAGAAAAAAAAAAAGTAAATGTAATTAGATGCATGTTAAAATTCTTGCTTAAGTTTAACACTATTACTTATGATCATTTTTATTCTAATTTTTAATAAGATAGAACATATGGTGATTTTTGTTAAGTAGATATATGATTTGTTTTTATTCTTTATTTTTTATAGTCCATAAATATTGAACTCTTAGTATTTTGCACTCATTAACTCACTTGACATAAAGATTAAAAAAATTAAGTAGACACATGACACAAAATTAATCCATAATTGAAATTTAATTAAATTTTCTCTCAACTTTTACCTTATATATATATATATATATATATATAATTTAACATATATTCATTAGGCTTAGAATTTTTGGGTTAAAGTGTATCTCTACATGTTATTTCTATATATGAAGAGGATTTAGAAAGTTAGTTATTGTGTTTTTGACCTTCAAAAATACTCCTAATTTAATTAACTTATCTTTATTTCTAAAACATAAAAATAAGGTTAAAACTGTAAATTGACAAAAATAAAAAACAACCAAAACTACCCCAAGTTCTATAAAACTTCCCACTAGCCCATGTTCTATAAATTTTTTTTTTTTTAACTATCCTAAGTTCCTATTAAAAAAAAAACTACCTAAAAAAAGTCATTTTTTTACTTCAAAAAATGTCAAAAATACAAATAATTTAATTAGATAAAACTTATTCTTAAAAAATAAAAATTAGGGTTAAAATTGTAATTCAACAAAATAAAAATAAAAAAACTACCAGGGTAACTTTTTTCCTAAAAATTAGCACTCTTTGTTTAAATATGTTGAGAAATTTAAACCCTAGTTGATAGAATTAACAAGTTTTAAACCCAAGTTGTTAATTAGATTTATTATAAATAAAACTTGTTAAAACAAATAAATATCAATATTATGTCAAAAATAAATGTAGCGAAAAAGTAAATAAAACAAGATATGATGACTCAGAAAAACCAATGAAACAAACTAGTTTTATAGTAAAAACCTAGGGAGAAACCTTCTAGAAAAGCAATCCACTATAATAAAGAGAAGTTTCAGATCTAGTACAAAACCTTTGTCCTTATACTCTACAATCCCCGTAGATGAACTTACAGCAGAAACCTTCTACTGCTTCAGAACCTCTAAACTCTTCAATATATGACGCTAACATTTTATGCACGGATCCCAGTACATGACTAACCAATGATGCACGGCTCCTAGTATGTGACTAACACACCAACTTGAAGAAGATGTTGGTTACAAAGTTCTTCATTTCACTAACAATGAAGATCAAGAAGCACTTGGTTACAAAACCCCAAGGCACAAAAGACGCAGTAGCTTATTTCAGAGAAAATAATGCATCGATCACCTTTTGCATGTATTCTCCTTTTATTCTCTTATATGGCGGCCTCTAAAATAAGCCTTATATATGTCTAGGGTTATGAGAAAAGAAACCCTACACATATACAAAAGCATGAGCCGAAAATCAGATCTGAAAAACTTATTTTCGTAATTTTCAATAGATACCTCGATAGATAGTATCTATCGAACCTTATTAAACCTCGATAGATAGATATCTGTCGAGTAGCTGTCGAGTTTTAATGAATCAACACTTTTTCATTTGTTTCTTGAACAGATTTGCATGACTTTAATACTAGACTTGAACTATTATTTCTTGAAGTACTAAACATATCCTAGATCTACTCAAATATAAGTAAAGTGCGCTTTGTCAAAAAATTAGCCAATTACATAAAAAATGACCTAACAATCTCCCCATTTGGCAATCCGTGACAAAACCACAACAAACAAATGAACATATGAGAGAAGTTAAAAATTACTCAACTCATACTCGCTTGTTGAATAAAATAAAATAAAATTTATCCTAACACAAACTCTTGAAAAACTTTGCAAGAAGAGAGTTTATGGCAAGAAGACTTTGACAACTTGTATTTCTGAAACACTTTAAACAAAACTCATCAAGGCATCTTAGTGTGAAACAGAAATAAAAGATTACATACAAGTAATGAGAAGCATGTGTATAAAGATAGAAAAAAAAAAAAAAACAACACATGTAGAGGTAGGTGAAGAAGACATACATCATCATATATATCAAAGATAAGCACAATGCATGTAAACATAGTCACAAGCTCGATGTACAAGATGGAGGTAAACACTCCCTCTAACAAGATGAAACACATCTCCCCCTTATAAAGGAACGTATTTTTTTCCTCTAACATGTAGAATCTTAAAAAGAAACTACATTTTCTCTCCATTTTTGTCATGATTGACAAAGGGTACAAGAAGCTAGAAAGCTTCACCCGAGAACATAAAGATGATCAAGGATGATCAAGGGGGCAAAAGGAATCCATATAAATGCATGAATGTAATGAAACAAAATGCTATGGATGACAAGATAAAATAAAGATGCAAAACATGTGAAAAACAATGCATGTAAGAGGAAATCGACAGATCGAGAAGCTGTCGAGCAGCTATCAAGCAGAAGCCAACCTCGATGGATTGAACAGCTATCGAGCATCTATCGAGTAGACAGAAGGGTTCTCAATGGATCGAGAATGCGATAAAAAGAAGATCAAAGGGCTCCATAGATAGACCAGCTGTCGAGAGATGTCGAGAAGCTGTCGAGATTTCTTAAAACCAGTTTTTCAAAGAAGAGAAAAACATAGACATGAATGCAATCAAGCATGCTACACAAACAAGGATTCAAACAACATTTTAAGCTCTCAAAATCATCACTCAATCAAGAAAAATGTTTAGCATATGGATCCAAAACACACACACACACACACACACACTAAACAAGTCTAACCAATTTTATATTTCAAAAATAAGTTAAGACAATTTAGTGAGCATATATTAGCACATGTATTCCTTGTGATGGCCAAATCACATTGTGCCTGCACATGTATCAAAATAATAAAGAATATTGCGTGTTGTGTGTGAAAAACATCACAAAATTGCATAAGTGTCTGCATGTTATGACGATTTGAGATATGAGAAAATCACTTTAACTCACACACAATCATAATTGCTTGATAGGGACTATCACCTTCGAGGTACATCCTATAACTCTCACATCTCCTAGAAACACGCTTGCAATCATATTTAAAGCATTTTATTCCTTTTTGCTTTAATTTTTCTTTGTATATTTTCTTTTATTAAGCATACCATGCATGGGCATATAAAAGAGAGAAAAGAAATACCCAATTATGTTAAGCTTTTGACATTGTACTTTTGCTATGCCGAAGCATATAGATGTCATTTCATGATTGGCGGGCAATAGTGGTGAAATGGTTATTTATGTCTTTCTCTTAAGATTTTTTAGTCCAACTCATCAAAAAGAGTGATACGAGTGTTAAGTATAAGAGATTACTTAATCTTATTCATCACAAACACGAGCTACAAAACTCACTTGCTTTGTTGTGCATAGATATAGTTATCTAAGCAACAAATGATATAAAGTTTAGAAAACTTTGTTTCAATGACCATCCAAGGTACACAAGTACCAATGTACATAAACACCCATTGTTTTTGTATTTTTATGATTTTTCAATTTTTATTTTAAAAAAACTAAACAATCAACCAAAAATAGACAAATAACATGAAAGCATGACAGAAATATGTAGATACATAAAAGCATGATAAAAAAAATGCAGATGCATGAAAGCATGATTTCAAAAGCTGATAAGAAATCAAGCAAAGAGAGTCCTACTTTAGATAGAAAGTATTAAAGTAAAGGACAAACAGAAAAGACAATTAAGTCTTATGCCCCTTTCTCACCCACACAGCACGAGCCTTTGGTCTTGAAGATGAAAAAGCATGTGTCCTAATTATGGCTGTCCATAGGGTCAATTAACTCGATCAAACCAATCGGATCCGCCCGACCCAAAGCCCAATGGGTGGATCCGAATAGTATGGTTGGTCGGATCTGGGTCATGTGATGTTAAAAACTGAAATTTCGGTTTGGGTCGCAAGTTAAGTAATTTTAAACCCGTAACAACCGACCCGACCCGCCCATAAAATTTAAAAGGAAGAAAAATACCATTTTTATGCTTACCCGAACACATATCTCTTTCTCTAATCTGTCTTTCTAATCTCTTTCTCAAACTCTTAACCCTAGCCTCTGCCTTACTGCCGTCGTAGTCAAGTTTGTCATATTTCCACCGTAGCCAAGTTTTGCTCAAACCCATTCCCTTAAAGTAAAGCCGCCTCTAATTTACTTTGATCTTGTGAAATATAATGGGTGGATGAATTGATATTGAGATGGATGTGGTGATGGTGGGAGGAGGGAGTGGTGGCGATGGCAGTTGGGTCTTATTTCTCCTCTTTCTTTCTCTTTCTTTTGGTCACAGGTCTGGTTCTCCTCTTTCTCTCTTTCTTTCGGTCTTAGATTTTGGCTTTGTAGTATTTTTGGTGCTACTTAGTTTTACTCTCAGATATGGGTCTCCCCTTTCTCTCTTTATTTCAATCTCAAATCTAGGTTTGTGGTGTTTTTTGGTGCTGTTTGGTTTCAATCTCATATGAGATTTAGGTTTGTGGTATTTTTGGTTTTATTTGATTTCATTTGATTTCTCTAGTTTTGGATTGTGGTTCTGAACTGTGTTCTTTAGGTTTGGATCTAATTTCTTCTGTGTTGATCTTCAAACCCGATTTCACCCGACGACTCCGACCTGATTAACCGATGACCCAAGATATCGGGTTTGACCCAAATATTTGGTCGGTTGTGGGTCTAGTTTTCATACACTCGATCCAATTGGGTCGGTTGCATGTCAATCCCAAACCCGATCCGAACTGACCCGTGGACAGCCCTAATCCTAGTATGTCTACTAAAAGACATAGAAGAATTAAGATTCTCCTAAAATTGAGTTAAAAAGCTTAAGGCTTTTAATAATTCTCCAAACAAAGGTGTAGGTCCTTGAGAGGAAACTTGTGACCGTTTGGACACTTGCTTTTGAGGATACAACTTAAAGCAATTAGGACGAATGTGTCTAGAAACACCACAATGGTGAAAAACATGAGGTTTAGCAAAGGATTTAGAATTAGCCAAAACAGTTTTGGATTTCATACCTTTATCACCTTTCTCAGATTGGGGCACAAAGACAGTCTTTGATCTAGAAGCCGTGAAAGAGGAGGGGCTGAAGGAAACAGCATATCCTAAGCCAATATTATCAGAACTAGACTTTTGAGCACTTAATACCTCGTCAAGCTTTGCACTAAACATCCTCTCTATTTGAGTTCTAACTTAACTAAGCTCTACCTCAAGATTCTTGACCTTCTTTTCCAATGAGGTTTTCTCCACAATAAGAGTCTCAACTAACCTTGTAGCCTCATCAAGTTTGACTAACAGATCAGCTTTTTCAGTTTTTACCTCATTAAGCTCTTTTCTACAAAGATGAGAAGTTTTTGCAGATTTTATAAATTTAGTGCATAGCTTATCATAGGCTTCTTGAAGGGTCAACTTCTTGGATACTTCATTATTAGAAGAATTCTCACTGTCACTAGCACTCTCCACAATCACCTTATCGGTTGTAGTAGCAAAAGCTATAAAGTAACCATATTCATCCACATACTCATCAGAAGAGTCATTCTCAGTATCACTCCAGGTAGCAACCAACTATTTATCTTCTGACTTCTTGATCTTTTCCTTCATAAGGTAGTTTAGGCACTCTATCCTCATATGACCAAAACTTTTGCACTCATGGCATTTGATAAGGGGTTTCTCATTCTTGCCCTTCCTAAAAAATTTATACTTCCTAGGAGGTTTGTCCTTATCTTTTTTCCTGAATTGAAGAAGCTTGATAATCTCATCAGCTATGAAGGTTAAGTCCTCATCCTCATCCTCATTTTCAGAGTCATCAATCACTTCCTCTATACCCTTAAGAGCCAAGTTTTTATTCTTTCCACCTTTTCCCATTAAACCTAATCCTATCTCATAGGTTTGAAGGTTCCCTACAAGCTTAGTTAAAAGAATTTGATCAATATCCTTCACTTCTTCAATGGCAGTGATCTTAACATGGAATCTTTTAGGTAAGGACCTAAAGATTTTCTTGACAATTTTGGATTCCGCAATAGATTCTCCAAGATTGAATGTAGAATTCACAATATCCTTGAGTTTAGCATAGAATTCATCAAAGGTCTCATCCTCCTCCATCCTTATTTCTTCAAAACTACTAATGAGTCTTTGAAACTTTACAGTCTTTACTGCCTTGGTACCTTTATAGGTGGTCTCAAGAATGGTCCATGCTTTCTTGGCAACTTCTGTGGATGATATTCTCTTAAATTCCTCATTGGTCACCCCATAAAACAAAGCATTCAAGGCCCTACTGTTGAAATTTGTTGCTTTGATTGTTTCTTCATCCCAATCCACCGGCGCTTCTTTAGGCTTAATCCAGCCAACTTCAACAGTTTGCCATACCTGTTCACCTAGAGCCTGCAAAAAAACTTTCATACGAACTTTCCAGTACGAATAATTAGTGCCATCAAATAAAGGAGGAATCAAAAGAGATTGTCCACGATCCATGATAACAGGGGTCAAGGATCACACTCAGGAAATTAATCCAATCAGAGTGTACTCACTTTGATACCACTTGTTGAAAAATTTAGACCTTGGTTGATAGAATTATCAAGTTTTAAACCCAAGTTGTTAATTAGATTTATTATAAATAAAACTTGTTAAAAAAAAATAAACATCAATATCATGTCAAAAATAAATGCAGCGAAAAAGTAAATAAGACAAAATATGATGACCCAAGAAAACTAATGAAACAAACTAGTTTCACAATAAAAACCTGGGGGGAAACCTTCCCGAAAAGCAATCCACTATAATAAAGAGAAGTTTTAGATCTAGTACAAAACTTTTGTCCTTAGACTCAACAATTCCCGTAGATGAACTTACAACAGAAACCTTCTACCGCTTCAGAACCTCCGAACTCTTCAATATATGAACTCCACCCCTTTATGCGCGGATCCTAGTACGTGACTAACCAATGATGCACGGCTTCTAGTATGTGACTAACACACCAACTTGAAGAAGATGTTGGCTGTAAAGTTCTTCACTTCATCAACAATGAAGATCAAGAAGCACTTGGTTATAAAACCCTAAAGCGCAAAAGACGTAGTAGCTTTTTTAAGAGAGAATAATGCATCGGTCACCTTTTGCATGTGTTCTCCTTTTATTCTCTTATGTGACGGTCTCTAAAATAAGCCTTATATATGTCTAGGGTTGTGAGAAAAGAAATCCTACACAAATACATAAGTATAGGCCGAAAATTAGATCTGAAAACTTATTTTCGTAATTCTCGATAGATACCTCGATAGATAGTATCTGTCGAAGTTCATTAAACCTCAATAGATAGATATCTGTCGAGCAGCTATCGAGTTTTAATGAATTAGCACTTTTTCACTTGTTTCTTGGACATATTTGCATGACTTCAATACTAGACTTGAACTATTGTTCCTTGTAGTACTAAACTCATCCTAGATCTACCCAAATACAAGTAAAGTGTGTTTTGTCAAAGGATTGACCAATTACATAAAAAAAATGTCCTAACAAAATATATCTCATGCATATTTGATTCATTTTTTCCTAAAAACTAACATATACTAAACCTAGTCATTTACTTCATTTGAAATCCTAAATTTTAGTTTCTTAAAAATCCTTTCCTATATAACCTCACTAAAAATAGATAAATTCAAATTGAAAAATTACATTAAACTCAAAATAAAAAATAAAAAAAAAGACCCTCATCACATATACAAAATGGGTTCACCGATTTTGAGTGTTGATGGGTCTCCGACTCAGATGGGTGTTGGGTTTTGATTGGGGTTTGTTTCCATGGATTTTTCATTTTAGAGTTTGGATCTGGGTTGGATTTAGATGGATTTCAAAGCTATTGTATAATTTGTTTTCCTTCATTTTCTTGCAAACAAAACAAAGGTTGAGAAAGAAATTCTGAGTTTTGTGCTTGTTTTAGATTTAAAGAAAATATTATGCGATTTTTCAAGGAAGATTAAAAATTGTTTATTTGTTGTAATAGATCCCTGGTTGTGGAAAAGATTTTCCAGATGCTTGTTTATCCATTCATGTGTAATTTACCTTATTTATTTTTTGGGTTTATAATTGGCCACTTTCTCACTCACAATTGAATTAGTCATTGTTGGATGGGTAGTTTATTCAGTATAATATGAAAATAAGCACTTTTTACTGATTAAATGTTTAACAAGAGAAGTTAATGAATATGCCCTCTAAGTGTTTGATAAAATGCTTTAAAGAAAATATCAGTCTTGGAAACTTGCTTTGAATTGATGATTGTTGAGAATTATTTTACTTTCTTGTACAATGGAGGTTTAATAGAGAAAAGCAATTTGATTTGATGATTGTTGTTTTATTTTATTTTTTTGGGACGTGGAATATCTTTTTGTTATTCCATTTAACATGTCGTTAGCTTTTTTCAAACAAATGAATAATAATAAAGGCTAAATTGATATGGTACTGAAAGGCTAGAGATTAAATTTATACAATTAAAAGGTTATAAACTAAATTAACATATATTGCAAAGAATATGAACTAACTTTTTTTTTTTTTTTTTCCTGATTGCTTTTTTTTTTTTTTTTTTAAATCTGATTTTGTCATATGTCTTGGGTCCCACCCTACTCCCCAATTTTGGGTTTTGTAGGGAAGAATTGTCCTGGTATATCATATATGTTATCACTAATTTGTTTCAGGGAGTTTCAAGTCAATAAGTATAGGACACCAAATTTGCTTGCAAAATATCATAGTGTGGTTCTTATTTTATCGGATCAGGTTGCTTAGGACGTTGATAAAAGCAACAGTGAAGGATGTGTGAACTTGGTTTGATTTCGGGTTGGGCTCGTGTGGTTTGAGTAGATGAGTTATTGTCCCAGTAAGCTGACTTATTGTATTTTTGGATTGGGCTTAGTCTATTACGAGTTGGACATGAGTTGTTGATTAAATTAGTTTGGGCCGAAATTGATGGCTTTGTGTGTGTGGGCTGACTGGGTATGTGCCTTCAAAGTCGGCCTGGCTATGAGTTTGTTTGAAGCTGCGCTTGTGAGAGTCGGGTTTTATTGATGAAGGTGTTCGACTAATATTCTTGGATAAGGCATGGGAACCTTTTTCTTGCGTTTGATTAAGTTTTTTTTTTTTTTTTCCCCTCGAGAATATCTCAAATTTAACACGTTAATCCAATTGCGCAACCAATTCGGAGAGAGCGAAGCTCATCCATGACAAGAAACCCATGACACAGATTCTTAACCAAAGCTTGTCAGAAGCATAGTGAATAAAATATATTGCATTCTTAAAGGGGGTGGGGGAAACAATTATCATTAACCGGATAAAACACAATGACTTGCCTTAATAAATAAAAAAAGAAACATAGTTCCTTTATAAGAGGCATATTTTTATAATCAATAGTATAAAACACATTTTAAATAATTTTTGTATTATATTCATACAAAAATACTTAAATTTAACAATTTTTTGATATATATATATATATATATTTTTTGTTTATAATCAAATTTTGATACTTTATGGATACTGCAGTTGTTTATAGTTTTAAAGCGTATTACCATATATGACAATAATTATCAAAAAAAAAAAAAATATATGCATTAGTTATATTTTTACCATTTACATTAAACATAAATATTTTATATTTTTATTATCATTTATATATATTTTTTTTCTTTGATCTATTAAGACTTTTCTATAATTTGTATGATTAGGTCTTAAGTTCATATGTTGGTCTCTATGTGCGTACGCACATGAATTATATTTTAAATAAAAAAGTTAAATGGTTTTAAATTATAATAATATGAGAATATAAATAAAGTTGTTAGTTATTTTTTTAAAAGATAGTAAAAATTAAATAGAATATATGCTAATTAATTTTTTATTCAAATATATGTTATACTCATTTGTATATCTATTTACGTTTTTTTCCACCATTTTATTAACGAATTTTTGAGGCATTTTTTAAAATATTGAAACAGATATATCATCTATACATATTTCCATTCAAGATATTGCTAACTACAATAATAACTACTGATATGGGCATGGCACACCCAGGTACTCGTCCATAGAGCCCAAGCTCGTCCATGGGTGGTCTTCTCAAGATCGTCCACGGACTTGAATCCAAAAGAACTCAACCTCAAAGTAAAGTCGAGATCTATAGCTGGGTGGCTGGACACAACCCGTCCACGGCCAAGAAAGGTCGTCCAAGAGTTGACGACCTCCGTTACTCGTCCAAACATGGACGAAACTCACCTGGAGTGCCGTGGATGGAAAAGTACGGACGGAGAGAGGGCCTTAACCTTTCTCGAACCTCTGTGTAACTTCTCGACAAAAACTAAACTGCTTATAGCAGTTATACTCTGACCTCCACAAATGAAGGGGGAAGTTACTAAAAGATAACCGCTCCCATCGCCCTATATAAACACCCTTTCTCCGACACAGGAAGGTAAGTACAAAAAATCTCTCGAAACACTCTGAATAGAATGAGAAGTTTTCTTCATTTGGAGAAGAAAGACTAACTTCACCATCGGAGGGTCTTAGACCGGCCAACCCCGGTCTCCTTTGATTTATTATTTTTCTTGCAGGCCTTTCAGATCCTTAAGAGTCCAAGCATCCAGCCTACTGAGATCGAAGGAGCATCATCAACTACAATAAGAAGTAGATTATACATACAAGAAAATGCTAAAATTACAAACTATTTTACAAACTGTTAATGTAATAAGTAGTTATTGGTAAATAAAATGTGATGTTAGTAATAGGCTCAAATGAGAATCAGTAAAAATTTGTTTTTATGAAATTTTTTAAAAATATTGTAAAATAGTTTAAGCCTGTAGCATAAAATGCTAGATATATAAACTATTTTACAATATTTTTTACAAACTACTACTGTAATAAGTAATTATTTGAAAGTAAAAAAAGTGATATTAGTGGTGAGTATAGATTAAATCAATAAATTCCGAACCATCAACATTTTATAAAAATATTATAAAATAGTTTGTGCTAACACTACACAAGATTTCCAAGAAGCCAAAAATTTATGAAGCCCAACTCTTTAGCACACGCTAGGTTCCCACATGTTGTGAGATTGTGTTTCTCACGAATATCGGACATGTCAATGTTATAAAAATAATTTGTTTTATTGGACTGGCATCTTCTAGAGTTGCAAAGGTAATTAAACCTTCAAATTTGCAAAAAATCCTAATAATTCATTATGAAATAATTTATTCAAATTGGTTACATAAACAAAAATAAAATCAGATAATAAAATCATTTTGTCAATGACGTGATTCAATTTTAACCATAAATTAATATTGAATTACTAGAATTTTAAAATTTTAATATTGAGTTGATTTAAAATTTTTAAAGAATCCTAATTAAAAAAAAAAATAATATCGTGTCATTAAGTTGGTTTTATATTTATTTATTAAATGAATAATCTATACTATATATAAGAGGATTCCCCTCTTTCAATTGAACTTTTTTATGGTTCAAAAATACCCTCATAAATGAAGGGTAACTTCATTTAGAAATAGGGTTATAAATGTCAAATAATAAATTTCATTTTGAATTCAAAAAGAAAACTCCTAAAATTTAGAATTTTTTCCCATCACATTCAAAAAAGAAATTACAGTACGGTTTTCTCTAAAATTTATCCTCTTCATTTGTTTGAAAAATAAAAATATATTTCTAAATTATAGTAGATGCAAATTATTAGTTTTTACTCAAAAAATAAAAAAGTCTCTAAGCACATATGTGAGAGCTTGTTCATAGGCTAGGTTTTTTTTTTTTTTTTTGATGGGACATAGGCTAGTTTATATATTAGCAGATTGGCAAAATCGGTAGATTAATTAGTGAAGTAAAGGTTACGGATTTTCAAATATTCTTTACTTCCTCGAGGAAATTACCTCTTCTAAATCTTCTTTCCTTCTTCAGTGATATTGAGTAAGAATAATATCTTTTCTTTGGTGAGTGGGACAGAGCTTTTTGCTCTCATTGCTTTTTAGGGTTTGTGACGAATAAAAACCGTTATCATTATTCTTTGCGGTTTATGGTTGGTGACTTGGTTGGCCATATCATTTGCCTTTTCTTTGGTGGCTTTCATTTCGATTGGTTGAGTGTGCCTTTATTATAGGCCTTCAAAAAGAAAAAGAAAGAAAAAGAATCTGCCTTTAAATAGTTTTATTGGTTGTTTGTGCCTTTAACTCTCCCGATAATGCTTTTATTGGTTCCGTGTGCTTTTTCCTCATAATTCATTCGTCAAGCTGTACACACTTTGCCATTTTCGCTGTACTTAATGTTTCACTGCGAAACTCTGATCTTGGTTTCTTGATTCATTCCAGTGGCTAATTTCGTTTTGCACTATTTTAAGTCAGAGTTGTAAAAGAGAGGTACGTGCTTTTAATTAGTAATCATGTTGCCTCTTGCTTTGCTTCTCTCTATTTTCATTTTTCTGAAGTTCAAATTATAGTACAGTAGTATCCGAATTCTTTATTTCCCCATTATTTGATTCATCTACCGCATCTTTTGTTCTTATTTATTTTGAAGGAATTTTACGAAATTACTTGAACATAGCTCATTACATTGATTTTTTTTTTTTAATTTGATCATTATAACGGAGATTTGACATTTGAACGTTTTTGTTAAAAACACCAAAAAAAATATAGATGATGTATAGGACTCTTGACATTATTATTGAATTTTGATGTTAAAAAAGATTATTATGCAAGAAAATAGAGCTTAATTTCCAATAACTAAATCTCCTTATTTGGGCCCTAAAAAAATAAAATAAAATAAAACTCTCCTTATTTGGGCCTTTGATGTCTATAGATTGGCTTGTCATCTCTCAATTTCCATCATGCTTTTTATTTGTGCCTACTCTTCCTGCCAAAAATAGAAAAAGAAAAATAAAGCATGTGTTTGGGGTCTTTTTGTGACCATGACACACGATGTGTTTTGATACTTTTGTGACTAGACCAAAGTTTTTTGGAGTAGTCTAATCCAATACTCACGCCAATGGGTTGCTTGTTAGCCGCTAATGTTGCATTTTCTCCTAGGCGCACAAAGAAAATATGATGAGTGGTAGAAATAGTGAACTAATGAGAAAAATACTCTTCTTAAGGCATTCACATCACTCTCCTCATATTTTTAGCTAAACTAACTAAAAAAAAAAAAAACTTTACTTTTACTAGTTTGGCTATCATGTCTTTTATACACACTATGGTTTTCAGACTAAGACTGTTCAAAGAATCAGTAAAGGGAAAGATTTAAGGTTTTTAAGGTCAAACCTAGCTTCAATCGAGGTCGAGCTGCAATGATGTCATAATTGGTTTAATAATTAAATAACACGAAAAATTAGCAACATAGACTAAAATAGTATTTATAGTTGATTAATTTTATATGGATCAAAGATTAAAAAAATTCCTTAATTAATTACAAAATTTATATAAATATTATCCTACTCTTAGTTTAAATATTTCAACAAATCCATACTTATAAAAATATTTCAAAAACTTTAATTTGCTAGTATAATTGAAAAAAAATTGGATTAAAAAAGACTTTATTGAACAGAGAAACAAATTACAAACAAAGACTAGCTTCCTCCTAACAACAAAAACAAAACACGAAGGGCAGCTACCCCAACCAAAGGAAGCAAAAAAATTACAAGTTAAAGACCACAAAGCAAGGGAGTGAGCTGCCATATTAGCTAGCCCAGGAACTTGAGAGATAGAAACATTAGAATAGGTTACAAGAAGAGATTGCATGTCAGCTAAGATTGAAGCAATTCTCCAAGGCGGGGGAAAAATCAGCTCATGAATAGCATTATGACAGATCTTAGGATTTGTTTCAATTATAAAATTCTCAGTCTCCAACTTAGCAGCCAATGAAAGAGCCCATCTAACTGCTTTGACCTTTGCCTGGAGAGGGAATGTGGTTTTCATTTTTTGGAAGCAACCAAAAACCAAATCCCCTCTCCATTCTCTAGCCACCAAGGCTAAGGAGGAATAATTTGGCCCAATAGCTGCATCAACATTAATCTTGACAAATGAATGCCTTCGAGGGGACCAAGTATAAAAAGGATGATTGGTGTTTACAAATGAAATACCATCCGGTCTCAAAAATTTGAATTCCATAAATAACTTCCAAAACCTAGAGATTAGTTCATAACATATGAAGGAAAGGCCTTCAAAAATCACTTGGTTTCTCAACTTCCAAATTCCATCACAAAGAATGGCTCCAAATATCAAAAGATCATTCTTCTTACTAAGCTGGTTGGTAAATGGGGGAGAATACAAAAATTGAACAAAATCCACTACCGAAGAGAACCCAAATGAATCCATTCCCCCACTGACTACTGAAACACATTACTTACACTACAAGGCAAATAGCAAAAAGATGAAGGGTGGATTCAATTTCCAACCTATAGAGAGGGCAATAAACATCATCAATATCAACAAATAATCTGGATAGGACAAAGAACCATTTAAAGAAATGGAATAGGGAGGTTTTTGGCATTGTCAGGGAGAGAATTATGTCGCTTCAGGCTAACATTTTTGAGATTCAACAACCCCCCCCCCCCCCCACACACACACACACACAAAAGAAAACTTAGAATTAGAAGCTGCTTTTAGTCTTGAACTCGATGATTGGCTTCTGAAGGATGAGCTGAGATTGAAGCAAAAGTCTAGAATTATGGTTGAAAGAAGGTGAATGAAATTTGAGATTCTTTCACCTTTCCACTCTTGTTTGGAGGAGAAGGAATCGCATTGAGGAAATCAAATTAAAGGATGGATCCTAGATAAATAGCAGGTTTGGCATTCGTAGTTATTTTAGGAAACTTTTAAGACTCTGTATCGATCCGATGATCCTCAAATTTCCAGAGACCTGGAGAACTAATTGCCCCTTGCATATCTAAGGAAGAAAAACAAGAGCTTTGCAAAATTCCACACAGGGTAGAAATTTAAAGGTGGTTTATGGAATGAAGTCATTAAAGGCTCTTGGTCTAGATGGTTTCCTAGCTTTTTTTTATAAACACTACTAGGAAATTGTTATAGGAATACTCAAAATTGTAAAACCAGCATAAAAGTGCAATTAAGAAAAGAAAAGAAAATGTATACTAATGCAATATAGAAATGATGAGAGGGCAAAGATTTTTATTTAATTTTAAAAAAAATTCCCTATTCCTGTGAGCGCAAGCGCCCACGACAAGTGGTTTCTTCGTTGGAAGTACACCTAAACCTAGGGCAGACCGAACGAAGAGTGAAAAATGGAGTCGCCACCTAGACTAAGTGTAGAAACCATATACAAAGCACCCTTGTGGAAGGACTGATCTTTACCAGGGCACATGTCTGGAGTTTAGGTATGAGGATGGGAAGGTGTTAGGCACCCAACCCCACCCGTCCCATAAGTCGGCCTTCACTCATTGTGTTCCAAATCGTAATCCTATCAAATGGTCTTCTAATAGGTTAATCTATACACAATCACACTTAAGCCTATCCTAACATGCATGTAACACATAACATGGCATCTCATCATGGTATAAAAGTAAAGGAATTCAAATAAAACAAGTCAAATCAATTAAAGCAAATCAAATATTTAAGGAAACAAAACATTTCAAATATATCATGGAAAAGTCAAACAAAAAATCCTGGCAAGCAATTAATTGAAATATTCTAACCTAATCAAAGTCAAATTGAATAAACAAACACGGAAAATACCATAGCAAATCAATGATGCAATTAAAACAAAGATCTTGCAATTTTTTAGGTCAACATGCATACGCATCTTTATGAGCATGCGTACGCACCTCCAAGCATGCATGCGCATGTTCACTTAGAAACACAAATCCAAAAAAGATCACATGCTCAAATAGATTATCACATGTTCATATATCAATTCAACTCCTCAATCAAAACATGATAAGACACAAAAAAATCAAAATCTATTCCTAAACATGATCAAGAACAAAGTAAAAATAAAACAAACAAATAAATTTCTTTTCTAAACATGCATTAGACCCATCATTCAGTCAAGAACAACAAACATGAAGGGGGCATGTTCATACATATCCATTAACTTGATACTTAGAACATAATATTACACAAAGGATCAAGACTAAAAAAATCAAAAATAACTTCTAAGCATGCATATTATATAAATGAAATAAGAAAAACAAGAACACAAGTTATAAAAATTCAAATTAAGGAAGAATCATGGAGAGAGACTCACTTGGTAGATATTTAACCAGCTCCTCAGTGTCTACACAACAAGACTTAATGAGACATCAAGGGAATCAAAGAACTCAATGGAACTTTAGTTATCACAACTCAAAAATAAAAGATGTTCTTAAAAGCTTTGAAGAACGTTTTGAAAAACGTTTTCTCTATCAAAAGGGCTTTTAGAGATAGGTTTTATAGATCTAAACCATGGCTTAGAGATGAAATCTTTTCTTAAGAAAATTGGGTTTTCATGAAGAACACAAAAATATATTCTTTCTCTAAAAATATTTCATAAAGTTTGAAAGAAAGCTTTGAAAGATCATTGGAAAATAGTTTCTACCTAAGTTAGAATTGAGAAAGGTTTTTGAGAGACCAAAAACATGTGTTGTGCTAGGGTTTTAGAAGATTCAAGGTGGAAGCAAGTTTGGAGAAGAGTGGTAGTGAAAAATATTTCTCCTTAGGATTTAAGTTTGGAGACATAAGGTTGTAGTTATATCCTTAAACTAGGGTTTTCGGAGTCATTTGGGCTTTGGATATTCCTAGGGGTTTATGGGCCAGCCCATATCAAAGAATGATGTTTCAGGCCCTAAAAACTGAATTTTTGGACTGCTGGAGCATTTTTAAGTTGTAATTACTTCTGAACTATCAAGATAACTTCAATTGCCCTTTGTAGAAATTTTAAGCTCATCATTGGAATCGGGGACTGAAGTTTATTAACCAGATACAAAATGAGGTGTCTACAATTCTCCAAAAACAAAACCACTTTCAATGCATCAAACTTGAGACTTTATTCCCATCTCATTAAAAAATTTAGAAGTTAGAAATTTGAAGCAACCTTCTCTCACTCTTCTCTCTTTCTCCCTCTCTATTTTTCCTACTCCAGTCTCTCCAAAACAAATCTGAACCTCCCAAAACAATAAAGATCCAGGGACTGTAAGCTTTGGAGCTAACACAAGAGATTCATGGGGTCTTGGGCTTCAGTCGAAAAGCAACAAGATATTGCTCCATGACTTCATCCAACCAAAAAGGATTATCTACCAGCCATTTTTTAGAGAAGATTTTTGGGGTAGTCTTTGAGGTCTGACCAATGAGCTAGTGCCTAGTTTAGAAACCTAGACAGTTTAATCGCGGGTAAAGAGGTTCATAGCAAATTTTAATTTTCAGGTTTTCTTAGTTTAAAAACTGGAGGGATGAGTCTGACTGTACGGTCCGGCCCAGGTTTCAAAACCACGCTACACACATCAAACTTACTAACTTGATACTTTATTTCTTACTTCATTTTTTTCTCTCTCCTCTCTCATTTCTCCCCTATCTCCAACCCAACCACCGCAACACCGCTACCACCTCAACCCACAAAACCATGTAACTCATCATCATTGGATGATGAGGATTTATTTGCAATTACATTGAATATTGTATTCATTTCTGCATATAAATAAGAAAAGTATAATCTCAAACCCAATTATTTCACATTGCTTTTTTAACGTGCTAAAATATGATATACTGCTTATTGCCAAAAAACCACACAATCACATATAGATATTTCCAAACAACTACTCTATAGATTTACTGCTCATGAGTGTTTCTTTACTTATGTGAACTGATGCAGCATGGGCATACATTATTGAGATATATGACCTTGCGAAAAATCACATCCTTAATTAAGACATTAATCCTCAAAGATAAACCCTCCACTCTCTTCCCTTTCTTTCTACACATTCAAACCAGGCCAAGTTGCTAATTTTACATCTTCTCAGTTACACCATTGTTAACTAGTACTCTCTATTGTCTACTATATATTATTGAATCTTATCCAAAAAAAAAAAAAAACTCTACTAATTTATGATCTTTCTCTCAATCACCATTATATCTATAAGTATACCACATTTAGAAAGATAATTGACCCATCCAATTAGCAGATAGCATTATGCTTTCTAAGCCTTCATATGCCAACTACAAATCAGAGCAACTACAAGTCTACAACACCGTGATCTCACCTTCAATCCTTGTAACTAGACAAAAGGAGGCCACATTGCTTATGACTGTAGAAATACCAAATGTTCAATACATTTCAACAAATTACAAAACCAAACAGTATTCAACAGAGACGATATAGAAAAATAATGTACAAATATTTGAGTTACATGTAGAATTGGGCCCCTTCATGATTCAAACTAGCAATACTGAAAATGGGTAAAGAAAAATGATAACTTTAAGTAACAAATCACATCTTAGCTACTGAAATAGATACTGTATTTCAAGATTAATGAAAAATAAGTCATAATAATTTAATCTAACACCTATTCTGAGCACACTCATACCACATGCCCACAGCCCACCAAACCCACACACTTATAGACAAACAAACCCACAAGCCAGAGACCACTCATTGGTACATGGTAAAAATACCCACACTCAATTGGGCATCATACCCATCATCAAGCATACTAGGGAAAAATCAACCAAAGCACAAAGCAATAAAATTTGGGGAAATTTCAAACCAAATCTACAGTACCTGAGTTTGTGGGTTTCAATCTATGCTCAGCAAAACTTCCTTGCCTGCATTGGTGAGATTGACCACCTCTTTCTTATTGAAATGGAGCAAACTTGAGAGCACCAAAGTTCACAGTGATCAAAGAGAGAGAGAGGCAGAGAATGAGAGAAGAAAGATAAAGAGAGAAAGGCACAGAAAAATAAATGCATTATTTGTCCATTGAGGAACAATCAACGCCAATTGTTTCGAGGTTATGCTGCAATAGGGGTGTACAAAATATTCGCTTGACTTGCCAACCTGCCTGACCCGCAACCGACCCGCCTGCCCCATGCGGGTCATCAAGTTAGGCAGTTCGGATTGGGCAAAAAGCAAAAAAAATTGAACAATATTAATAATTCACAAAAATTTTATTGAAAATTATGTCTATTAACTAATAAGTCCATCAAAAACTATCAAATATACTTAAGACACAAATAACATTCAGATTATTTTGTTTTTCACATATATTGTTATAATGCTAAATTTATATATATATATATATATATATATATATATTTTGATGGGATATATTTTCTTTTTTTTTTTTGGTTAAAAAAAAGATTTGCATTATTAAATACAAATAAGTCTGTTACAAACATTACCTTCTACATCCAGAGGTAATTGAGTCTCCATCATAAGCGGTGGATTATAAAACATCTATTGCCTTCCCAAGAGCATTAGCACATCTATTGCCTTTCCAATAGGTGTGCACAATCCTCCTTTTTTGGAACTTAGTCAATTGGATCCTACAATTAGAAAACAAAGGCTCCAAAGCTTTATATTGGGTCAGAGTTATGACAAAAGTGAACTAAGGATAAATCATTCAATTCCACAATTTTTTTTTTTTTTGGGAGAAGGAAGTCAACTTATATTATTCTGATAAAGCGGTTAAATCAGTTTGAACAAAATGAAAAATTGATGGTGGAACATCTTCCATTCCATACAATAGCGTCTGGCAAGCTAAGCGTTAATCTCGTTAAACCGTGTACAACTTTGTTAACTTTTCTCTTTGTATGAGAATATGATAATTAAATTAGAGATATTAAGATCTTTGGCTAGATCAAGGCTGTCTCTAAGAGCCCACAACTCCGCAATTTTGAGTATCGGTTGAGATCATAGGTTAACTATTTTTTTTTAAATAATTGATAATGGAGTTTTACTTAAAAGTAAATAATGTTAATATATAATTTTAATACAGTTCTAATAAGTTACATTTAGAAATGATGTCTTACAACTATAATACTTACGTTGAGTCACATAATGCAAATATAATCTGTACGATTCAACATTAATTTATTAAAAGTATGGTTGATTGTAATATAGAATAAATAATAAAATTTCTTTTAAATTATGGGCAGTAGACTTTTAATTGGAATAGTAATTATAAACATTTTGAAATATTGGCAGTATAGTTTTACTTTGAGCAACTAAGTTAATTAATTATTTCAATGTACTTCTTGTTCACCATATGACAAAAAAAAAAAAAAGATTTTTTTAATATATAATATATAATTTTATTGTGAATGTTTCTTGTGACAATAATTAAATAACGGATTTCTATATAATTTCACAGTTCTCGTCTAAAAAAAAGACTTTTTTTTTTTGAATTTTAATATTACCATTATCCACTCCAGTTTTCTTTTTTCTTTTCTATTTTTTTTGAGATAAACGATGGAACACTCCAGTTTTCTAACTTTGCACACTTTGAATATTCAGAACAGGGCCGGGCATGACTCGATGGGCTGGTGAAGCAATTAACTCAGGTGTGAAATTCAAGCTCTAAAGTTTGATTGGTGTGGTCCGTCGGTGCACATCGGACTACTGTTCATACGTCATGGCCGTTTTTCCATTATTAGACCTTACTCCAAACTCTCTGCCTAATCATATTTAATTTTATAGAAAGAGAGATATGTGCTGCTGCTGGTCCCCATTTTCACTTTGCTTAAGTTGGATTCCTTTCCCAACTTCATTCTAGTGGGCCTCTTTACGATCCGGTCTTTCAATATCCTAAGGAGAGTGTATTCCTTGTTACTCCCAATGGTTTATTCTCATTGCAGGGTCTAGTTTTCTTTTTCTTGGTTTTGAATTTGAGTTTATGTCTACTTCACACAAACCGAAAAAGGAAATGAAGAAAAGAACCAGAAGGAAAAGAGGACAAATATATTGAAATAAGCTAGAATGGATATTGTTATTTCGATTGCAGCAGAGATAGCTAAGTGCTTAGTTGGACAGTGTCTAAGTTATTCGTTTCTCTACTGCAACGACATTCAAAATATGAAGAAAAAAGTAAAGATGTTGGATGCTGCTAGAGATAAGGTGCAACATTCCGTTGATGCTGCCATAAGAAGCGCAGAAGAAATTAAAATTGATGTTCACAAGTGGTTAGAAAAGGTAGATATGACTTTGGGACAGGCCAAGGAAATTCTGGAAGATGAAGAACAAGGAAATACGAGATGTTCCCGTTGGGCATGCCTGAACTTGAAGCAATGTCATCAACAAAGTAAGAAAGCAAAGAAAATAGTACAAGATATCGATGATGCCCTAAAAACTGGCAAGTTTGACACAGTTTCCCACCGTCCTGCTTCACATGCTAATTACATGACCTTTGAGTCACGAATGTCAACTGTGAAGGGACTTATGGAGGCACTACGAGATACTAATATCAACGTTATTGGGGTGTGGGGGATGCCTGGTGCAGGGAAGACTACATTTGTGAGAGAAGTTGTTTGGCAAGCCAAGGAAGAAAAGTTATTTGACGAGGTCACTATGGCAGCTGTGATGCAAAGCCCAGACTTGAAAAGAATTCAAGGAGAAATCGCGGACATGCTAGATCTGAAGTTTGATGTGGAGACTGTACCTGGAAGAGCAATTCGTCTACGGGAGAGGCTAAAAAGAAACAAGAAAGTACTTGTTATCCTAGATGATATATGGAATAAACTTGATTTGGAGGCGATAGGAATTCCTTGTAATGGATGTAAAATATTGTTGACATCCAGAGATAGAGATGTATTATCTTGTGAGATGAACACACAAAAAAATTTTGAGCTTGATGTTTTATCCCCAGATGAAGCATGGAGCTTATTTGAGAAGATGGCGGGTGATTCTCTCAAAGATCCTAATTTGAGATCCATCGCAACGCAGGTGGCCAAAGTGTGTGCAGGTTTGCCTCTCGCAATTGTAACAGTTGCCACGGCATTAAAAAATAAGAGTTTGTTTGAATGGGAAGATGCCTTACAGCAACTAAGGAGGCCCTCCCCTGTACACCTCACAGGAATGCAGGCTGCTATATATTCAAAAATAGAGTTGAGTTACAAACATCTTGGAAGTCCAGTGGTTAAGTCCTTCTTCTTGCTATGTGGCCAAATGAATTCTACCATTTATTACCGGGACTTGTTAATATACTGTTTCGGACTGTGTTTATTTCCTGGCATCCGTACATTGGAAGAAGCTAGAAATAAAGCATCTACTCTGGTTCGGAACCTCAAAGACTCTTGTTTGTTGCTAGAAGACCCTCATACAAGGGAGTATGTCCGTATGCATGATCTTGTTCGTGATGTTGCCATACTAATTGCCAAGGCTGAAAATATGTTCATGATGAGAAATGATGATCCAATAAAATGGCCAGATGAAGATGCATTAAAAATGTGCACATCAATCTCTGTATATGCTAGGGATATCCATGAACTTCCTGACGGGTTGGTATGTCCGAAGTTAAAACTCTTGTATGTGCATGGCCAAGATCATTATTTTAAAATTCCAGACACTTTTTTTAAAGGAATGAGGGGGCTCAAAGTTTTAGATTTAACTAAAATGAGACTTTCATCACCTCCTTCATCAATTAATCTCCTCACAAATCTACAAACATTGTGTCTAGATCAATGTGTTTTGAAAGATATTGCAGCGATTGGAGAGTTGAAAATTTTAGAAATTCTTAGCCTTTTTCACTCCAAATTAACACAATTGCCACAAGAAATAGGTCTCTTAACTCATTTACGGTTGTTGGATTTGAGCAAATGTACCAAACTTGAAGTGATTCCACCCAACGTCCTATCAAACTTGAAACAATTAGAAGAGTTATATGTCTGTGATAGCTTCACTCAATGGGAGCTTGAAGGAGTGAACAATGAAAGAGCTAGTCTGGCAGAGTTAAAGCATTTATCGTTGTTGACCACTTTAGAAGTAAATATTCCAGATGCCAACATGCTGCCAAAAAATTTGTTGTTTAACAAGTTGAAAAGATACAAAATATTTATAGGAGATGTGTGGGATCAGTTTGACAAACCTGAAAGCTCAAGAGCACTAAAACTCAAGTTGAATTCAAGCTTTGAATTAGAGAGGGGGATCAAGATGTTGTTGAGTGGAATAGAAGATTTGTGTTTGGATGAGTTAAAAGGTGTTAAGAGTATCATATCTGAATTAGATAGCAAAGGCTTCCAACAACTGAAGCATCTACATGTCCAAAATAATTCTGAGATGAAGTACATAATCTATTCAAAGGGATTGGTTATTGCTGATATTGTCTTTTCTGTCTTGGAGATATTTTCTCTCAAAAACATGATCAACTTGGAAGAAATATGTCATGGACAAATTCCGTTGACATCCTTTGGTAACTTAAGCATTGTGAAAGTGGAACATTGTGAGAAACTAAAGTTTATCTTCTCATCATCCATAGCTAAAGGCCTTTCACAACTTCAAACATTAGAGATAAGAGAATGCAGTATCATGGGTACAATAGTCGGAAAAGAAGAGGGCAGAATAGAAGACAGAGATATGATCTTGTTCCCTCAATTGCGTTGCTTAGTACTACATTTTCTTCCAAAGCTCATGAGCTTCTTAAGTACACAAAATTCAGACATAATTGATGCTGGAGAAGTCATTCCTGAAAGCGAGCTAAATTTTCGCCTGCCAATTCTACACCAACAGGTACATTAAAGTTGATGAATTTCTTTTTTTGGAGTATCTAAAGTTTATGAATTAAAAAGCTGCTAGTCCAATTTGTCTGTAGTAAATAACCAAATTAAAATCAGTTTGAGATATGTATACCAAAGTAATTAATATATATTATTTTAGAGTAATGCTCCCTTTTCACACAACAGTGGCTAAATTCAAAATAATTAAGGTGCACTATTTATGTGAGGGAAAAATTAAACCTAGAGCATTAAATAATTTTTCTTATATTAGCATAAGCAGATTTTTTTTTTCATAACCTAACTATTCTTTGCACATTGCACCTTCCAAACGTAACGCTCTAAAAAAAATCCAGGACCATTAGAAACATGGCAATGCTGATTGTCTCTATTATCAATTGTTTTTTGAGAATGTATTATCAATTGTTAATTGAAGTAAATGGGAAGTAAAATATCAGCGGGCACTTGTGACACACATATCCTTTCTCACGCGTAAATAATTCATGGACATGTGAGAGAGACATGTGCTCAAGTGAGGTTATAGGCTTATAGCTAATGAATATTAGTTGGGTAAGAAAGGCTACGTATGTCACACAATTAGTAACTTGTGTCCTACTTTATGAAGTTGATTTTTTTTATAATTTTTGTGAAGCTAAATTTAAATGTTGCATCTTTATTAGGACTTGAAAGTTATTAATTGATGAAAACACGTTTACACTTAGTTGATCACCATAATTTTGCAATCAAAAATTATATTGAGACTTAAATGACTATTGAGTTTCAATGTTAATTGTTTGCAAATTTGGGAATACAAATCTTCAAGAGCCCTATAGCTTAATTTCATAGTCTCTTGTGTTTTCATGAAAGAAGCCCAGGGTTCACATTCCTAGTTCAACCGGCTAGGCTAGTTCCCTTTTATAAAACAATACATAAAGTATAACATTAAGTAAGACAAATGTTTTTTATTTAAATTTTGCTTTCAACTTCTTTTGTATTGTTTCTCAAAAAAAAAAAAAAAAAAAAAAAAATTGTATTGAGTATGATCCCACATATTAGTTTTGTGTATAGATCTCAGTTTTAATAAAATCTTCTTGGAATAAAAGCTTATAACACAAATAATATTATTTAAAAATTAAAATAATAAAAGTATCTATAATAATAATAATAATAATAATAATAATAATAATAAAAAAGTATCATGTATTTATAACCTAGTTAGTTAAAAAAATCACTAGTCTTACATGTTTCAAGAAACTCCATTTTTAGAATCCCCTCTCTCTCACTCAAAAAAAAAAAAAAAAAAAATGTAGATATGTGACAGGATCATAATTCATAATGTGCCTTTATAATGAATTTATCTTTTGATGACTCTTCCCTCTCATTGCTTGCCAAGTTGTCATGCCACTATGTTCAAAAAAAAAAAAAATTTGGTGATTTCCTCAAATGAAATAACAATAATATATGTACCCTAACTTATGCACTATTTAGGTTTGTCAAAAATACTCTCTCATTATAAATAAGATTTCTGTGAGAGTATATGTAATTACAATGAGAGGCTCTTTTTTTATAAGACAATGAGAGGCTCTATTACTTTATATAGAAAACAGAGTGACCAAAAAATGCTTGAGTGAATTTACTGTTGTTGCAGAGGCTCTGTTCCTTCATAAGTCTAACTAATTTAGCCATTTGAGAGAATTAACTGCTTCCTAATTACTTTAACCAATTGAATTAGAACATGTGTCTAATCAAATACTAACAACTTGAGCTTAATAAAAAAAAAATATGATCACGCGCGTGTCACTTAAGTTAAAACTCTGAATGAAAAAAAAAAAGTACTCCCAAGTCTTTACGACATCGTTTTGAGTACGGAATTCATCACCGTTTGAGGTCTGGGCCTTGTTGTATTAGACAAACACGACACCGTTTTCTGCATTGCTTTTAACAAGTTTGCTGAAGTAGATAATTAATTGTTGTTGCAGGTTGTGTTTCCCAACTTGGAAACATTGGAACTGTCCTCTATACACTCTGAAGAGATACTACTTCACAACCAACATCAACCAAGCTCCTCTTTCAAATTAACAAACCCGAGATTTCAAAATTTGCGTGACTTGAACGTGAAAGGCTCTGACAATTTAAAATACCTGCTGTCTTCCTCTACAGCGACATTTATGGTTCAGCTCAAATATCTTAACATTGAGGCTTGTAAGTTAATGGAAGAGGTACTACTCACAGAAGACTTAGGAGAAGAAGAAATAATTACAAACGTGTCGTTCCCTCGACTGGAAGTCCTGATTCTAAAAGATCTTCCAGTCCTTAAAAGATTCTGCATAGGAACCAATCTAAGATTCCCATCCTTGAAGGATCTGTCGATAGAACAATGCCCTAAATTGGAGTCATTCATATTCAAACCTGTTAGTTCAAGCATGACAGTGAACAAAGAACTTAAGGAAGTCAATTCAGAGGAGATCTCTCATACTGCCATGCAACCTCTCTTTAATGAAAAGGTAATTTTATTTTTATTATCCCCCACTTTACTTCGTATATATCTTATTTTCTAATATGTGAGTTATTATGATTAGATATGTCAATAACATAGTATGGACTTTCAGGTTGCATTCCCTAGTTTAAAGACAATGAAATTCTTGCACTTGGAAAACTTGAAAATCATATGGCATGATCGATTAGCTGAAAATTATATACTGTTAACTTTTTCCACATAGCAGTGGTTAAATTCTTTACACCTTCCATAGCAATATAAATCGTGAACCATTAATACCAGTAAAATATTGATAGTCATTTATCTACTGTTAATTGAAGTGTATAGGAAGTAACAAACTAGGGGGTGCTTGTGATAAACACATGACCTTTCTCCTGGTCAAACAATCCTTGGACACGTTAGAGAGACAAGTGCCTCAAGTGAGGTTATTGCCTTATATATAGTTGAAAGTTATTTGTATCCAAATTTATGGAGCTAAATTTAGAGTCAGTTTGACTTTTTCTTTTTGTCTAATTTTTTCAACTTTTTTTTTATATAAATAATCTAACTTTTAATTTTTCAAAAAATAAGTTTACCTTTTGGTTTTTTGTCACACATTTAACTTAAAATTTACTAAAAACTATATATATATATATATATATATATATTATAAACATTACGATAATAAGCTACCTAAAAATAAGAGGTTACCAAACGAACACTTAAATATTAAAAGTTTTAAAACTTATTTTAATCGCCCCTATTATTTAATTAAAATTTTTAATGAGACTTAAAATGACTATCGGGTATGGTCTCACCTATTAGCTTTTATGTACATAGCCAAATCCGTTTTAATGGAAAAAAATTACTCTAACCTAATCTGAAGTTTACTAAATTTCATTGACTTCTTTAATTATTTTGAATTGTATATAAACCTTCCTTGAGCACTCGCATCAATGCTAGTATAATAGAAAGAAAACCACATTTTAACCAACTAAGTCCAACCTTCACCCATATTAGACCATGTAAAGTTGTGTAAAAATACATAGTCGCTACGATAACAATATAAATTTACACTATCATTATTTATTTTGTATTTATTTTTTATTCTTTCTTTGTGTAACCTGAGGATGAAAGAAGAGAGAGGATAATGGCTGTTGTGTGTGAAAAAATATAAACAATTAAAAAAATCAAGAAAATTGATAATTTAATGAGATGTTGTGTAAAATAGATAATTTGATGTGGGTTGTTTTGAAAAGTTAGAATGTAAAATAGAAAAAGTAGTTTCTTATCCTAAAATAAAAAGAAATTTTTGCACAAACTAATACGAATGCTCTTCAAAATAAATTATTGTCACTTAGAATTGAGAATAGGTGCAATAACTCTTAATGGCTGAGAAGAAACTTCCAAATCTTAACTATTGAATAAAAAAGTTATAAAATTTAAAATGTTAAAAAAGAAGAAAAAAAAAAAAAAGTAAAGATGGTAAAAATATTTTATGAGTGATGAGGGGGAAATTGCACCTAATTCAAAACCCTTTAGCTTAACTTCGTTAAAACTTAAAAGTCACTATCCAGAAATTAATAAATTAATATTTTTTTACCATCACTTTCTAATTGAAATTATCATTTACCCTCCAAAACACATCTTCTGATTGCTTCTGTCTTCCCCTGTGAGGCTGTGACTGAAATCTAGTCTCGCTCTCTCTCTCTCTCTCTCTCTCTCTCTCTCTCTCATCCTTACATTGAACCCCCCCCCCCTTTTTTATCTTTCCCTTTTCTTTGATTTTGATTTTCCCACCCTCGAGGATTGAGGTGTGAGCTTTGGTTGTATGATGTGGGTTTGGTGGATGGTGGCGGATTTCTAGAGGTGTTTGAGTGAGTTTGATGTGTAGATAGATGTGATTCCAAAGCTGGTGGATGATTAAATGAGGAGGGGGAAATCATGTTGGTTCAACCACTGGCATATTGGGTTTACAAGCTTCGACAATTCAGTGTATTAGATACTTGGGTTTTTCTTGAGTTTTAGGTGATTGTTACTTGATGATTATAGGAATTCAAAATTTGGAATCACACTTACCCACGCATGTGGTATTGAAATTTATTCAGGTCTCTAATTAACATATATGCTTATGCTATGGCTGAACAAGTAGGTGGGTAGTTAGAGGCTGTTTTGGGACAGATTTTAATTGTGTTCGCGCCAAATTTTCCCTCCATTGGCGCCCATTTTTCAGATCACAATAGCAACGAAAAGTATATTTCGTCGCTAAATGTTATAATTTTTTTCATTATTAGCGACGAAATTCAAATTTCGTCGCTAAAGATGTATTTTTAGCGACGAAAAAAAATTTCCTCACTAACTTTCGTCGCTAAAGATACATTTTGTTGTAGTGAGTGTAGAAAATATTTGATATATTTCCCGTAGAGCTATATGGAGAGGAAGGTGTACTGTGCCAAGGAGAAGAACAACTGGGTGGTAAACAAAAGAAGCTAGATTTGTCACAAATCCTAAATAAATCATCTTTCGATACTAACTTTCAACAATGTTTAAGGGAGAAAGTGTAGTTTATTTTGGAAGAAGGAAAGTAAGGTTTGTACAGTCCAAAACAATAAGGAAAGTCAGTGTAATTTTAGTATTTTTTTTTAGGGAAAGTAATTTTAGTAACCTCCCAGTGCAATTTTCCCAATTTTAATAAGATGTTCTTGTAATAAAAGCTATAGCACAAATAGTATTATTATACTATAATATTATTACAACAACAAAAATCAAACATTAAAAAAAATTTAATTTCAAAATTTTTGAACCATATTGAATATATCCACGTGGTTTCTCAAAAAATAAAAAATGAAAATATCCATGTGGTGGGCACGTTGGTGTGAGCTGTGATGTATACATAGAGGGTTCCAGATTCAATCCACCATAAAATCAATTATTTTGATTTTTGGGACATATTATGGGTAGGAGAGTGGAATAGTTCGACTAAAGGTTAGAACACCGCTTCCTTATATTATAAATAAATAAATAAAATCTCAAAATTATGGGGTTGGCTATGGCAAAAAATTTAATATTTAAAAATTAAGATGTAATTAACCTAGTTAAATAATAATAAAAAATCAATATTTTATACTTCATGATTTAAGAAATATTAAGGCTAAATTGCAAACTATACCCCTAAAGTTTGGGAGTATTTAGATTTTATACCCTGAAGTTTCAAAATTAAGATTTTATTCCCTAAAATTCTATTCCATTTGCATTAGTAACCCTTCTGTCCATATTTTCCATTAAGTGCCACAAAAATTTGTCATGCATGTTTAGTTTGTCCAATAAAATAATGTGACATTATTTGTGGTCTAAACAAATTAAAAATGAGATGGCATAATAAAAATAGCGTGACATCATTTTATTAGAAAAACTAAATACAAGTGACAAACTTATTGTAGACATTTTTAGTATAAATTTGTTAATGTTTGTCGTTTTGATACCTTTATTTGTATTTTTTTATTATTATTAAATTAATTATAACATCATCACGGTTCGACCTCAATTGAATCTCGGTGCAAATTCTATGACATTAGTACAAATTCTAAATGGTAGGTTGTTATTGTTTGTTATGAGTGGGCCAAAAAAAAAAAAAAAAATTTAAGTTATAGATTCATGTTAGAACTAATTGCAACTTATTACTTATGATTTATTGTAGACATAGCATCTCTCATATTTTTGTGATAAAAATGTGTATATACATAGCTTGTATTAATAAAATCTTATTGTAATAAAAGCTTATAGCAATGAAATTCTAACAGAGAGAATCTAACAGTTTTTTGCTAGATTGAAGAACAACAAACAATTGCAGAGAGAGAAGAAAAGGGAGGAAGAGAGAGAGAGAGATATCAAAGAGAAATTGGGAAAAAAAATTTTCCCTTTATTCTTTTGCTAACACTATGAGTAAATTTCTTATAAGGAAATCACATATATTGCAAGTTTCACATTCTAAGAAAATTCATATTGACTTGAATAATCTTCGTTCAAATCTTAGGCTATAAGAAAATGTTTCATCTTTTCATCCTAATAATCAGGATGAAATAAGAAAAGCATATTTACAAAGAGATTCTTGTCAACCTCTTGGCCATGCTTCCCTAAAAAAAAAAAAAAAAAAATTAGTGAAGCATTGCGTCTATTTAACTCTGATTAATTTAAAGAATACAAATATTAATTGAAAAATATCATAAAAAATGAAGATGCATTTTGTTTATATTGTTACTTATTGAGGCAAGTTATTAGTAATTGAATGGGAGATCAATAGTTTAAGAGAAGTGCTACGCCCATAACATTTTCACAATACTTTCATTTTAAATATAAAAATTTCCTAAATCAATAGGTCAAATACTAATACATTAACCAATAGGCTATGCTCCTTTGTTATGTCAGTCCTGGATTTAATATTTTATTTATTTACAATTTAGATAATAGTTTTCCAAATTATTATATTACCCCTCTCAATCTATTATTATTTGATAATTTTATTAGAGGTTCAAGAACTATGTTTTTTACATGTGAATATACAATTTATTAATTTATGTTGAAAATGATTTTATTTTAGATAACTTGTTTTTTATTTGAAATATTACTAAACACAATTTTTTTTTCCTTATGTTTATGCTTTATTATTTTCTATTAACCTTATAAAAATGGTGAACATTCATTTGAAAGTTGTGTAATTTTTTTAGACATATTTTTAGTATAAATTTGTTAATGTTTGTCGCTTTAATACCTTTATTTGTATTTTATTGTTATTAAATTAATTATAACATCATTACGGTTCGACTTTAGTTGAGCTTCGGTGCAAATTCTATGACAGCAATACAAATTTTAAATGTTAAGTTGTTATTATTTGTTATGAGTGGGCAAAAAAAAAAAAAAAAAAAAAAAAAATTTAAGTTATAGATTCATGTTAAAACTAATTGCAACTTATCACTTATGATTTGTTGTAGACATAGCACCTCTCATATTTTTGTGATAAAAATGTGTATATACATAGCTTGTATTAATAAAATCTTATTGTAATAAAAGCTTATAGCAATGAAATTCTAACAGCGAGAATCTAACAGTGTTTAGCTAGATTGAAGAGCAACAAACAATTGCAGAGAGAGAAGAAAAGGGAGGAAGAGAGAGAGAGAGATATCAAAGAGAAATTGTATTTGATCTTGCTTAATTACATTCTGGTGCTAGACACGGTATTTAAACAAGTTATTAGTAATTGAATGGGAGATCAATAGTTTAAGAGAAGTGCTACGTCTATAACATTTTCACAATACTTTCATTTTAAATATAAAAATTTCCTAAATCAGTTGGTCAAATAGGCTATGCTCCTTCGTTATGTCAATCCTAGATTTAATATTTTATTTATTTACAATTTAGATTATAGTTTCCAGATTATTATATTACTCCTCGCAATCTATTATTATTTGATAATTTTATTAGAGGTTCAAGAACTATGTTTTTTACATATGAATATACAATTTATTAATTTACAATACTTTCATTTTAAATATAAAAATTTCCTAAATCAGTAGGTCAAATAGGCTATGCTCCTTTGTTATGTCAGTCCTGGATTTAATATTTTATTTATTTACAATTTAGATTATAGTTTTCCAGATTATTATATTACTCCTCTCAATCTATTATTATTTGATAATTTTATTAGAAGTTCAAGAGCTATGTTTTTTACATGTGAATATACAATTTATTAATTTATGTTGAAAATGATTTTATTTTAGATAATTTTTTTATTTGAAAGATTGCTAAACACAATTTTTTTCCTCTTGTTTATGCTTAATTATTTTCTATTAACCTTATAAAAATGGTGAACATTGATTTGAAAGTTGTGTAATTTTTTTAGAAATATTTTTAGTATAAATTGGTTAATGTTTGTCGCTTTAATACCTTTATTTGTATTTTATTATTATTAAATTAATTATAACATCATCACGGTTCGTCCTTGGTTGAACCTCGGTGCAAATTCTATGACATCAGTACAAATTCTAAATGTTAGGTTGTTATTATTTGTTATAAGTGGGCAAAAAAAAAAAAAAAATAATAATAATAATAATTTAAGTTGTAGATTCATATTAGAACTAATTGCAACTTATCACCTGTGATTTGTTATGGACATAGCTATTCTCATATTTTTGTGATAAAAATGTGTATATACATTGCTTGTATTAATAAAATCTTATTGTAATAAAAGCTTATAGCAATGAAATTCTAAAGAGAGAATCTAACAGTGTTTAGCTAGATTGAAGAACAATAAACGATTGCAGAGAGAGAAGATACGGGTGAAAGAGAGAGAAGAAAAGGAAGAGAGAGGGAGAGAGAGAGAGAGAGAGAGAGATATCAAAGAGAAATTGTATTTGATCTTGCTTAATTACATTCTGGTGCTAGATACAGTAGTTATACAAGTAAATCTCTCTAACTGAATAAAACAAAGCCCCTGGAATTACAGATTAGATCCATGAAAGGTGGAGTTTGTTGATCACAGCTTCCTAACTGAAAAGCCCGCCAATATCAACTGATTCTTGAATCTTCAATAGGACACCGTTTGAGCAATACCAATACATTAGCTATTTACTTGAATGAAACGATGTCTGACTGCCTTTTGTCTGCAAACTTAATGAAAAGGTGTGTTTAGTATTTATCTTATTAATTACTTCAACATATAGCACATATAGCACAAATAGTATTTATCTCATTAATTACTTCGTATATATCTTATTTTCTATTTTGTGAGTTACTATGATTAGTTATGTTATTAACACACATGGGATGGACTTGCAGGTTGCATTCCCTAGTTTGGAAACATTGACAATCATGCACATGGAGAACTTGAAAATCATATGGCATGATCAATTAGCTGAAAATTCCTTTTTCAAGCTTCAATCTATATGTGTTGAATACTGTGAAAATCTTGTGAACATCTTTGAATCTAATATGCTGACAAGATTCCAAAGTCTAGAGACTTTACAAGTATGTTATTGTGGTTCACTACAAGAAGTGTTTAAACTTCAAAGGCACGATGTTAGAGAATCACATACTGTGACAGCCATTCCGTTAAAAAGATTGATGTTGCGTCGTCTACCGAAAATGAAGCAGATATGGGATAAGGACCCCCAAGGAATTTTTAGCTTTCAAAATCTACAAGAAATAAGTGTTTGGGAATGTGAGAGTTTGAAAAGTTTGTTCCCAGCATCTGTGGCTAGATTTCTCATGCAATTGGAGGATCTTCGGATAGAAGATTGTGTAGTGGAGGAAATTGTTTCACGGGAAGAAATTGCAGAAACAGTAGCAAGATTTGTTTTCCCTAAAGTAACTATCCTAGTACTTCGTAAATTGCCAAAGCTTAAGTGGTTTTGCCGAGGGGTGCATACTTCAGAATGGCCATTGCTGCAAATATTGGAGGTGTATGGATGTGATCAAATTGAGATATTTACATCAAAAATTTTGAACTTTCAAGAAACAGTTGAACAAAGCCAACTAGAGACCTCCATTCAACAACCCCTTTTCTTGGTTGAAGAGGTAAGAGGCTAATTTAACTACTCTTTTATAATATTTTGGTTTACAAGAAATAATAACTTGTTTGGAGTAGAATTTGTCTCTCACACAAAAACAAGTTTCAAACGCGAAGTTCTTAGTAAAGGTCATATATCTATATACCTTCTCTTTTTTAACGAAAGGGATAATTACAGTAAACCCACCTGTGCTATAGCCCGTTTTCACGTTGCCTACCCGTGGTTTAAAACTTTACACTTTGCCCACTTGAGGTGCCTTCCGTTAGGGATCTGTTACCCACCTTTCCCTTTGCCGTTAGAAAAACACATTTTTACGGAAAAACAAACATAACAAAGATCAAAAAGTTCAAATTTTTTATTGCTTAAGAACTTCTTTGATAACAAAACACAAATCAATCTTGTTCAATGGGTTACAATACACAGAATACCCATTTGCTTCTTCCTCCACCACCTCCCTTGCCGCCATCGATGGCGTAGCCGGTACCCCAAAAAACATCTAAGCCTCCGGAATATCAAGCCTTGCCGGCCTCTTCCTCTTCAGCATCGTATTCGGCGATGAAGACCCAGAAGTCAAAACCGAAACAGAAGATGAAGAAGAAGAAAGCCCAGTTGGTGGTTTTGGAAACCGAAGCCTAAAAGGTGAAGAAGGCGAAGAGGGAGCAGACGAAGATGAAGAACATGGTGAAGGCTTTAGATGGCTTAACGTTAGTGTTAACGCTTCTGGGGAAGCTGTGATTATCGAGGTCTTGTTGCAGAACAAAGACGATGAGGGTAAGAACACAGGCGAGTTCGAAACAGCTACAAACATCTAAGCCTCCGGAATATCAAGCCTCGCCGGCCTCTTCCTCTTCAGCACCGTATTCGGCGATGAAGACCCAGAAGTCGAAATCGAAACAGAAGATGAAGAAGAAGAAAGCCCAGTTGGTGGTTTCGGAAACCGAAGCCTAAAAGCTGAAGAAGGCGAAGAGGGAGAAGACGAAGATGAAGAACATGGTGAAGGCTTTAGATGGCTTAACGTTAGTGTTAACGCTTCTGGGGAAGCTGTGATTATCGAGGTCTTGTTGCAGAACAAAGACGATGAGGGTGAGAACACAGGCGAGTTCGAAACAGCTACAGACATTTTTATTCTTGCCTTTACTTTCTTTCTTTTTTTCTTTTCCAAAAACCAATAACAACGCTTTCTCTATTACGAGTATAATTTACAGCAACAACAACAACAACGTTCAACAATAACCCATTGAACAAGATTGATCTGTGTTTTGTTCTCAAAGAAGTTCTTAAGCAATAAAAAATTTGAACTTTTTGATCTTTGTTATGTTTGTTTTTCCGTAAAAATGTGTTTTTCTAATGGCAAAGGGAGAGGTGGGTAACAGATCCCTAACGGAAGGCACCTCAAGTGGGCAAAGTGTAAAGTTTTAAACCACGGGTAGGCAACGTGAAAACGGGCTATAGCATAGGTGGGTTTACTGTAATTATCCCTTAACGAAATCCTTAATCTATATTCTTGCATCAAAATAAATGTACCTTTGGTGTGTTTTTTTTTTTTTGGTCAACGTGTCTAGAAATATGAAAGTACTATAGGTGTCAAATTGTGACAAATTGAAACAACTGGTTGACAATTACTACTAAATGATGAACATGGTTTTGGAAAAAGGCTTTTCTTGTAAATGACTCTTACACCACTTTGCATTTGATTTAATAGTACTGTTCGATAGGATTTACTATACAACATTGTTTTTTATTATGTACTTTCTTTGTATTTTTAAGTTTCATCTAGGTATAATAGATATAATAAGGTTGGACCATATTCTTACCATTAATTTTGGACACTTCACGGATATATTCCATTTCATTAATAATGCTTTGATTTTTTTATAGGGTACATTATTCCCTAACTTGGAGGTTTTGACATTGGGTGGAAAGTTCAACTTGAAGGAGATACTACGTGACCAACTTTTTGAAGAGTGTCTTTACAAATTAAAAGTCCTTCGCGTGTTCGACTATGTAGCTATTTTTGATTGGATTACTTTTCTTAAAAGATTACACAATTTAGAGAAACTTTTTGTGAGTTCTAGTTCTTTGGAAGAAATATTCCCATATAAAGAACTTTGTGACATGGAAAACCATGCTACAATACTCGCACAACTACAAGAACTAGTGTTGTCTAAACTACCTATGTTGACACATTTGTGGAAAGAAGTCACTCAACCAAGCCCAATTTTTCATAATCTGGAAAATCTAAAAGTGTTCCTTTGTGGTGAATTGAAAATTTTAGTGCCATCCTCAATATCTTTCCAAAATTTGGCAAATCTGGAAATATGGAAATGTCATGGATTGATTAATTTAGTTACATCCTCAACAGCCAAAAGTTTGTCACAACTCAAAAAAATGAGTGTAAGTGAATGTGAAAGGATAACAGAAGTTGTAACAGGGGAGGGAGGTGAAGCAAATGAGGTGATTACTTTCACCCAACTTACACACTTAAAACTTGATTGCTTGCCAAACCTCTCAAGCTTTTGCTCTAGAAGTTATTCCTTCGATTTCCCATCTTTGGAAGAAGTAATTGTGAAAGAGTGCCCTGAGATGAAGACTTTCTCTCATGGAGCTTTAGGGACACCAAAGCTAGAAAGAGTACAAGCAACGCAAGAAAAGGAATTTTATTGGAAGGCTAACTTGAATACCACCATACATTGGCTCTGGGAGAGCAAATATAATACCACCACACAATAGTTCTTTAAAGGGAGAGAAAGGGTAAGCATATTATTCAACAAATCTCCTAATTTCCCACACCATGTACTTTAATCTTTTTAATGCAATAATGCATGAACACAAGCAACATTTTCACTCTCCCACTAGATAATTATCATAATAGAATTACCTGAGCATTGCCAATTTTTAGGAGCAATAAAATCCTTGTAAATTGCATCAAACTTTGTCCATCATACATATTGTTATGTCCCTTTGCACTTCATAAGCATACACAAAAATAATGTTATTATATTCGAAAGGATAATTATTTTTGCTTGATGATACTTTGAGTTCAACGGTTACAATGATTGATGCTTTTTCTTCAATATGTTGTTTTCTATCACGCAAGTTTCAGAATTCTAAAGATGGAGATCATCCTAAATATGAAGCAGCGGGAATGTGACTTGTAATTGTAGTTTGTGGTACTTGGAATCATGTTTCTTTCTTCTAAAATCATGTGCTTAGAAGGTCATCATCCCCATGGCTATGGAAACATATAGAGTTCATTCATCTTTTGTTTATTCTAATACTATTTCATTATTTTCTTATTTTTCCATTTAAAAAAAGAAAAGAAAAGAGGTAGCTGTAGTAGCAATAATAATAGAAGTACTACTACTTGTGTGAAGCATTTATTTGGAGTGTTATAAACTACCTCTTCTTGGTGTAGAAAGACCATATCGCTACTTGAATGAAGTTATGCTTATTATTTTGATTAGTGTTATAAACTACATGCTATCATTAAGTGTCAAGTTTTTAAGTGTTTGATAGTTTATAATGAATTTCTAGTTGCTTATCCTTTTAAACGTTTCTCTAACTTAGTCATGCATGCATGCATGCTCACCCATGCACATAATAGACTCCGGGAGGGAGATAATTTGGGTCCAACAATATAAGGTTGTCATAGAAGTAGTTGTATAGATTGACATATCCTATTTGATCTCGCTTGACTTTTAGCATCGTGGTTACGAAAAACAAATGATCATGTATATGGTTGTGAAATTTTAGTTAAAGATGGTTAGAAGAAAATATTTTATCTTTACGATTTTAACCATGCACGAGTAAATTATCTTCTCTTCGTAAATCCATAAACAATTGTATGTAATTGAAATCCAAATCAATATCTTATGGAGCAAGCAAAAGAGCAAATAGCAACATTGATGACCAAAATAGGAAGAATGCTGTTGTTTAAAAAAAATAAAAAATAAAATAAAATAAAATAAAAAAACCCCATAAATCTCTTGAATCAAAGATCCACCAACTCTATCTAATGAAAGGGTGTAAATTTGCACCCCTGGAGAATTAGAGGCATTTGCACTGATATTTATTGCACTCTTTATCAAATCCCTCACTGCTCTGTTAATTGGATTTCTAAAGAAGCAAGTATAGCAATTCACACATTGGCAAAGTGGCCTTTATTGAACAATGTCTATGGTTCTTTTGATTTTGGGCAACTTGTATCTGTTATTAGATTGGAGGCTAGTTTGCCCTCTCTATAATTCGTTTTGCTTTTGAATAAAATTTTCCAGTTCATCAAAAATGAAAGGGGTGTAAATTTTATTGAAAGATGGTAATGAAGATCATATTTATATTTCAACATACATGATCAAAATTATCTTCGTTTTATTTTTCCCTACTTACAATAAGTGGGGAGAGGTGATTCAAATCCAGGTTTTACACAAAGAGAGAGAGAGAGAGAGAGAGAGAGAGAGAGAGAGAGAGAGATTTTAATGCTAGGTACTAATCACAACTTCCTATTCTTATTCGAGTATTTTTGTATACATTTAGATTTTACATGCTAATGCTCTTTTCTAATTTCTCAAAACTTCCCATAATTTGCAAACTGCTAAAAATAAGGATTCCCTATAAAAATTACAATGAAAAAAATATTTCAAAAATTATCAAAAGCTTCTACACTTTCAAGTTTTGGCACTCGATGTCTCTTTGATTGAAAGACATGAATGATAGAAGCACCTTTTTTTACCTATGTTTTCCTCTACAAATTCCACTGTGCCATTAAAAAACTTTCAAGGCTTTCCTCTACAAATTCCACCATGCCATTAACAAACTTTCAAGGTCCTACAATTAAGCTTTTTTTGCCCATATATACAATTGGTTCTACTGAATAACTGATTAAAAATTTAATAAAGCATTAAACATTTTTTTTCTGCAGGGAATACATTAACAAAGATTTATCGTTCATACCATTATTCAAATTAGCAAGCTGAGTAAGCGCCTGCTTGGTTTTTTTTTTTTCATAACTCATCACTCCTCACTCAATTTTTATCACTCATCACTTATCACTCACCACCCATCACTTTAAAATATTACACCTTATTGGCACCATCACCCTATCTCATCACTCAATATTTTTTCACTATTTGTGGGTCCTATGATCGTCACTTGTGCAGAGGAAAGCTGTTTTGTTAACCGTAGAAGGATTTCATCTCCATTTTTTTTCTCTTTTCTCATTTCCCTTTCCCCTTCAGCCCTGTCACTCTCCCAAAGCACAAACCGATCCCAGAAAAATTTCTCAAGCTCCCTCGCCTCGTCGGACCGTCACCAGTGAACAACACCTATCTCTCTGACGGTATGGCGGCGCGATCTTCCCCGTTGTGACCCAGCGGCGCTGACGAGCATAAAGACCGCTCAACCATTTCCCCATTTCATCACAGACGATCTCCTCCGACCCAAGACGGTGCTACCTCATCCCTTTTTGTGCTCTCTTACTTTGTTTATTTATCTAATTTGTGTGTTTCACATATGGGTTTTGAGAAAACTATTAGAACTCTGTTTGCCTTTGTTTTTCCCCGGTTGTTTGGCTGGTGAGAAAATAATAAAGGAGAGTTTTTTTGGTTTTTTTTTTTATATGATATTTTCTCATGAATATCTTGATGTATTGTTTGGAAGCAAGATTCCATGGCATCTTTTCCATTGATTAAAATTTTCCAATTGTCTTGAATATACCCTAGAACTTTTTTGTTGATTCAGGTCCCTAAGATTCTTTATGCTGGGCAAAGGCTGCAAGATCAATGTTTTTAATTAGCTAGGGCAATGTCCTTAGTCAAAAGTTATGAAAATCTACATCCGTGGTGTGAACTATCATTAGGCAGAGGAAGGTAAATTAATTGATCAGGTGCTTGCTGAATGGTAATTAATCCATTCCAGTTTGCAACTGGCTTAGTATTTTGAATGTATTTTACACTTGTCCTTAGATAATGTGGCAAAGATCCATCTATTAAAATAGTGGTTATAACATCCTCAATGGCTGCGGTTGCATTCAATGGAAAACCTCTTGCTCCTGATGTATTAATTGATGAGACTTGATTTTCAAATGCTGCTCTTTGTGAGAAATCAAAGGTGCATATATGCTCTAATTTCTTATTACATGCTCTCTTTTAAATGCTCTTTAGTGAATGCTACATTTGACAATTTATCTGGCTTTGTAATAGTTTATCAGTCACATCATATCTGTTGCAATTACGCTTTTTCTTTATTTTTGTTTTCCTTTTTCCCTGGATGGTTTTTCTCCTATCTTATACTATGGATGTAGCCTTCTTGAGTGAGTATATTCATGTTCAGCCTTCATATCCCATATTTATATAAAATATTGTGAAATAGAATACACCATAGCGCTTGGTATATATGATGCTCTCAAGTGTAGTGATAGCTCTGAAGAACAGGACGTTATTCCACACTAGTGTAATTGAAGCTTTATTTGTCTTTTTGACTACTATATTTGAAGATAGTGCACTAATATGTTTCTCTCTAAGCTGGGTCTAAGTGTTTATAATGTGGCAAAGATCCATCTATTAAAATAGTGGTTATAACATCCTCAATGGATGCGGTTGCATTCAATGGAAAACCTCTTGCTCCTGATGTATTAATTGATGAGACTTGATTTTCAAATGCTGCTCTTTGTGAGAAATCAAAGGTGCATATATGCTCTAATTTCTTATTACATGCTCTCTTTTAAATGCTCTTTAGTGAATGCTACATTTGACAATTTATCTGGCTTTGTAATAGTTTATCAGTCACATCATATCCGCTGCAATTAAGCTTTTTCTTTATTTTTGTTTTCCTTTTTCCCTGGATGGTTTTTCTCCTATCTTATACTATGGATGTAGCCTTCTTGAGTGAGTATATTCATGTTCAGCCTTCATATCCCATATTTATATAAAGTATTGTGAAATAGAATACACCATAGCGCTTGGTATATATGATGCTCTCAAGTGTAGTGATAGCTCTGAAGAACAGGACGTTATTCCACACTAGTGTAATTGAAGCTTTATTTGTCTTTTTGACTACTATATTTGAAGATAGTGCACTAATATGTTTCTCTCTAAGCTGGGTCTAAGTGTTTGCTAGGAAAGCATCTTCAATAGAATATTGAATTTTAAGGAGGTTTAACAAATGGTTCAAAGGGCAAAGTATGATTACCCACTCACCTCAAGTATCATGTGAATAGATAGAAAATTGATGACTTTGAGCTATTTAAGTTGTAAATAGTAAAGACAGCTTTGCAAGCGGAGGTTTTCTTTACAAGCAGAAGACTTTCAATCCTTGCAGCCTGCATTGGATGTGATAATAAAAATTAAATTTTTTATTATTGAAGAACTCATTGCTTCTAAGTAAAGATGCCTTGGACCATATTATCTTATCATATAAAATATAAAACCACCACTAACCCCTAAAACTAAAAGGAAAAAGAAAATAAAAGGGCACCATCACAGCAGGATGAAATTATATGCATTGACAGAAAAATGATAATGTCATGACAATTAGAACTTTGATGTTAGTAGAATTCTAATGTACCATGACTACAACTTTAGACATCTAAGCAGATTTGATATCTACCATCCCACTATACACGTAAGCACTAGTATGCAGAATTGCCTAGACTTATCTTCTCATTAGCAGCATGGTGCCTTCTCACTATTATAGAACTCAAGCTTAGAGGCTCTGTAGTCCATAGTAAGTTACCACTGGTAATGACTTTAATACATACACTTACGAATTATGATGCTAGAACAAGTGCCATGGCAAAGTTTTAATTATTCAGTAGAACTCTTAGGTTTACATGATTTTGTTTCTGTGCAGGGGCCCCTAAGGCCCGACATTCACATAGTGGTTATTATGCTTTTTATGCAAGTTGAAGGAATAAAACATAGCTTCCTTCTTTTGAACTTAATGGCTATATATTTAGACATATATTTTCTAAGTCCTACACTGATGATGCTAGACAGGTGCAAGTGAAAGACTATCAGTTAGAAGGAGGTTTTGATTTGTTTGTTTGCAATTGAAAGCACTTTTCTTGCTTTCTTCAAACTTAGCAGGAGGTGTCAGAGAAGTGCACTCTGAGGTGAGGACTGTTCCCAGTGGTATTTGAATATGACCATCTAGTAATAGGTTAGCAGCCAATGTAATATCTGTTCTAAAGAAGATGCTTGTTATGAAATGTGGGCTGGGTGGCTTAAGGGACAGCAATAAACCATGTTAAATGAGATTTATTTTCATGCTTTAACTACAGAAATTGTCTCTAAAATTTTAGCAAACTAGAATAATATGGCACTTTCTATGTAGCATGTCTTGAGAACAAGTTTCCTTTGACTACATTTTAAGTCTGTGCTTGCTGAAACTAAGATAATTAGGGGAAACAAGTGTATATATAGGATGACACATCTAGCATCATGTGAGAAAGTGGGCATTATTGATCAAAACTTTGTTGAGCACCTTGTCTTGAGCAACCAATGAGTTTGATAAATTTCTCAGTAGTTAGAATTTTAACTTGAAAATCATATGGCATGATCAATTAGTTGAAAATCATATGGCATATATGCTCAAACAAATTGTGTTTTCCAAAGGCATATTTTTTTTTTCATTACTTCAATTGAATAATTATAATGGATGTGTAAGCAATTTATAATTGTTGTTTTTTTATGATAAACTCATTACTAATAAAATTCTATAACAATTATGCTATAATACATATATAACATTCTCCAAAACCATCTTATATAAAACATTACAATATTATCCATGCATCTCATGGGTAACTTACTAGTTAATATAATAGTTGAATGCCCAAGTTGAATATATATTGAATGAACTTATAGTTTTCCCTTTATTCTTTTGCTAGCACTATGAGTAAATTTCTTGTAAGGAAATCACATATATAGCAAGTTTCACATTCTAAGAAAATTCATATTGACTTGAATAATCATTGTTCAAATCTTAGGCTATGAGAAAATGTTTCATCTTTTCATCCTAATAATCAGGATGAAATAAGAAAAGCATATTTACAAAGAGATTCTTATCAACCTCTTGGCCATGTTTCCCTAAAAAAAAAAAAAAAATTAGTGGAGCATTGCGTCTATTTAACTCTGATTAGTTTAAAGAATACAAAAATTAGTTGGAAAATATCATAAAAAAATGAAGATGCATTTTGTTTATATTGTTACTTATTGAGACAAGTTATTAGTAATTGAATGGGGGATCAATATTTTAAGAATAGTGTTACGTCCATAACATTATTACAATACTTTCATTTTAAATATAAAAATTTCCTAAATCAGTAGGTCAAATACTAATACATTAACCAATAGGCTATGCTCCTTTGTTATGTCAGTCCTGGATTTAATATTTTATTTATTTACAATTTAGATTATAGTTTTCCAAATTAATATATTATCCCTCTTAATCTATTATTATTTGATAATTTTATTAGAGGTTCAAGAACTATGTTTTTTACATGTGAATATACAATTTATTAATTTTATGTTGAAAATGATTTTACTTTAGATTTTTTTTTTATTTGAAAGATTACTAAACACAATTTTTTTTTCCTTCTGTTTATGCTTTATTATTTTCTATTAACCTTATAAAAATGGTGAACATTCATTTGAAAGTTGTGTAATTTTTTTAGACATATTTTTAGTATAAATTTGTTAATGTTTGTCGCTTTAAAACCTTTATTTGTATTTTATTATTATTAAATTAATTATAACATCATCACAGTTTGACCTCAGTTGAACCTCAGTGCAAATTCTATGACATCAGTACAAATTCTAAATGTTAGGTTGTTATTGTTTGTTATAAGTGGGCAAAAAAAAATTATTAATTTAAGTTGTAGATTCATATTAGAACTAATTGCAACTTATCACCTATGATTTGTTGTGGACATAACACCTTCTAATATTTTTGTGATAAAAATGTGTATATACATTGCTTGTATTAATAAAATCTTATTGTAATAAAAGCTTATAGCAATGAAATTCTAAAGAGAGAATCTAACAGTGTTTAGCTAGTGATAGGGGTAAATCTTCCACCTGACGGTTCGGCCTATGACGACGGATATACATGACGGACTCAGGGTGTTGACGACCTGACCTTCAGCAGTCGACGGTGAGAGGATCACCCAATGTTGTCACCATGCACCGAAGCCCGCCTTGCCACGTACGCTTCCTTGGGAAGGTGAATCTTGTCGCATACGCTGCTACTCAACCAGATGTCTTACATAGCATGATTCCCTACCCCCAAGAAGGGAATCGTGTCCAACACGCTTGGCCACCCAAGAAGAGTATTGCGTCCTACGCTACTCAGGGGCAATTTCGGTACAACGATATCTTCTCCAGTACGCCTCATCTAAAGGCCACTACCACCACTATAAATACCGCCACACCCTCCGAAAATCGAGGTACGCATACTAAGACCCGACTCTGGCACTCTGGAGTTGTGAATAAATACTAACCTAACCATCGGAGGGTCATTGGCCGGTACCACACCGGTACTTCCCTTTAAGGTTCTTCTTACTTGTGTAGGGTCGACCGGAACGCGCGCAAGCCCTGCAGCTCACTGGTTTGATTCTTGACATCATCAGTTGGCGCCGTCTGTGGGAAATCGCACAAGTTCCTGTTACGTGTTTCCCGGACTAAGGGTTGCATGGTACTCACGCGTTCAAGGACGACCATCATGAACCACCAAGGCAACGAACAACGCACCACGGCCCTCGAGAGACAAGTCCAGACTCTGGCGGCCGCGGTGGAACGCCTCACGAAGCGCAACAATGACTTGGAAGAGCAGCTGCTGCGAAGGAATGCGACGGGTGATAACCAAGGTGAAAACCAAGAGGGCAATAGTGCCGAGGAGAGGAATCAGGGAGGCCCGGAGGAAAGTAACGCCTTGAGCCAACCTGACGTACAAGAGACGAATCCTCTGCCGACGGATGGGCATAACCAGCCCAACATGGCCGCGGAAATGTGGGTGATGAAGGAACGTATGGACTTCATGATGAACGCCCTCAAAGGACGGGTGTCAAACGACCTCGACGACCTTGTCCAGCGCACGGACTCGCCCTTCACTACACATGTCCTCTCGTTCCCCAGGCAACCGAAGTTCCGCATGCCCCAGATGGAAAGCTATGATGGGTCCAAGGACCCCCTTGATCATTTGGAATTGTTCAAGACGCTGATGCACTTACACGGCGTGCCAGAAGAGATCATGTGCCGGGCCTTCCCCGCGACGCTGAAAGGCTCCGCGAGGACATGGTTCGGAAGGCTGGCGCCCAGCTCCACTGGTAATTTCAAGGAGTTAAGCGGGCAGTTTGCCTCACATTTCATTGGGGGACATAGGCACAAAAAATCAACCGCGTGCCTGATGAACATCAAACAGCGGGAGGATGAGGCGCTGAGATCCTATATAGCCCGTTTCAATAGGGAGGCACTTTCAATCGACGAAGCGGACGACAAGATACAAGTGGCCGCGTTCACAAATGGGCTACGAGAGGGTAAATTCTTGTTTTCTCTATACAAAAATGACCCGAAGACTATGTCGGAAGTGTTCTACAGGGCGACTAAATACATGAATGCGGAAGACGCATTACTGGCTCGGCAGGAGATGCCCCCTAGGAAGAGGGAAAGACAGGAAGACACCCGACAGGATAAGGGGCGAAAGGCGCCTCGGACAGAAGGCCGAGACACCAGACGTCCGAAGCCTCCTACCGGGAAATTCACAAGCTACACCCCATTGACGGCCCCGGTCGATCAGGTCTTGATGCAGATCAAGGATGACGGGACCCTGACGTTCCCGGGTAAATTGAGGTCGAACCCGGACAAACGTCCAAAAGACAAATATTGCCGTTTCCATCGAGACCACGGCCACGACACGGTCGACTGCTACGACCTGAAGCAGCAGATCGAAGCCTTGATTAGGCAAGGGAAGCTACAGAGGTTCGTCAGCAGAGAAAAGGCAGACACGCCTCGACAGGAACAGGCCCTCCACCGGGACAATGAGCGCCCCAGACCGCCTATAGGGGACATAAGGGTGATTGTGGGTGGTACATCGGCCGCCAATTTTACAAAGAAGGCTTTGAAGTCCCACCTCAGGGCGGTTCAGAACGTGAGCTCTGTCCAGAAGAAGCCAAAGATCAACAGCCCCACCATGGAATTCACAGAAGAGGATGCCCAACATCTCCATCATCCGCACGACGACGCCCTTGTCGTCAATATCCGGATAGGGGACTACAACACCTATCGGGTCCTAATCGACAACGGAAGCTCCGCGGATATCCTCTACTATCCCGCGTTCCAACAGATGCGGATCGATAAAGAACCCTTGGTCCCTACCAAGGCGCCACTCACAGGTTTCGGGGGGACCAGAGTATACCCCCTCGGCTCGATCACATTGCCCGTCACTGTCGGGGAATACTCTCGGCAGCTCACTAGGGACGTCACCTTCCTAGTCGTCGATTGCTCCTCGGCATACAACACAATCATAGGGCGACCAACCCTCAACGCCTGGAAGGCCGCAACCTCAACCTATGCCTTAAAGGTCAAATTCCCTACAGAGTACGGGGTAGGAGAGCTGTGGGGAGACTAAGTGGCCGCACGAGAGTGCTATGTCGCGATGGTAGAGATGAACGGCCAGCTACAGACGATGAACATAGAACAGAGAACGGGGGCAGAACCTGTGGAGGAACTCGAAGAGGTAATTCTCGACGAGTCCAAGCCTGAAAGAACCACCAGGATCGGTGCCCTCAACAGTCCGGTGGCCCGCTAGACACTCACGACCTTCCTCAGGGAAAACCAGGATGTATTCGCCTGGAGCCATGAGGACATGCCGGGAATCGATCCATCGGTCATGGTACATAAGTTGAATGTGGCAGCCTCCTTCCGGCCCGTCAGACAAAAGAAGCGAGTGTTTGCTCCAGAGAGAGATCGCGCAGTGGCAGAGGAGGTCGGTAAGTTACGAGAGGCAGGGTTCATCCGGGAAGTTTACTACCCCGACTGGTTGGCTAATGTTGTGATGGTCAAGAAGGCCAGCGGGAAGTGGCGGATGTGCGTGGACTTCACGGACCTGAATAAGGCATGCCCGAAGGACAGCTACCCCCTCCCTCGGGTCGACACCCTGGTAGACTCTACGGCCCGGCACCAGCTGCTGAGCTTCATGGATGCCTTCTCGGGGTATAACCAGATCCGGATGGATGAGGCAGATCAAGAGAAAACCTCGTTCGTCACCAGCCAAGGACTCTTCTGCTACAAGGTGATGCCATTCGGACTGAAGAACGCAGATGCCACATATCAGAGGCTGATGAACAAGATGTTCGCCAACCAGATAGAGAGGAATGTTCAAGTATACATCGACGATATGCTGGTAAAAAGCCAGAAAGAGTAGGATCACCTGAGCGATCTCGAGGAAACGTTCGGAACCCTTCGTTCCTACAATATGAAGCTCAACCCCTCGAAATGCGCCTTCGAGGTGACCGCAAGAAAATTCCTCGGCTTCATGGTCTCTCAGAGAGGCATCGAGGCCAACCCGGATAAGATCAGGGCAATAATGGACATGGCCCCTCCGAAGAATGTAAAAGAGGTTCAGAGTCTAAACAGGAAGGTTGCCGCACTGAACAGGTTTGTATCGAGGGCCACAGACAAATGCCTTCCCTTCTTTCGCACATTGAAGAAAACGTTCGAGTGGACGGGCGAGTGTCAAAAGGCATTCGAAGAGTTAAAAGCTTATCTCTCTTCCCCACCATTGCTGAGTCCTTCACAGCCCGGGGAAGAACTCTTCCTCTACTTGGCCGTATCCTCAGCCGCCGTCAGCGCGGCCTTGATCAGAAAAGAGGACGGGGTGCAGAAACCCGTATACTATGCCAGCCGGGCGTTCCAAGGGGTGGAAGGAAGGTACCCGCCCATGGAAAAGCTCGCCTTCGCCCTAGTCACCGCAGCTCGAAAGCTCAAGCCCTACTTCCAAGCTCACACAATCGTTGTCCTAACTGACAAGCCTTTGCGGCGAGCAATGCACAACCCAGAAGCCGCAGGTCGTCTGGCCCTATGGGCAATAGAGCTGACTGAGTTTGACATTCGCTACAGCCCACGCACCGCCCTCAAGGGACAGGCAGTAGCTGATTTCATAGCCGAGTTCACCAACACGGAAGACGAGGGGGCAGATGCATGTCCAGCATGGAGTGTACATACAGATGGGTTGTCAACTAGACGAGCCGATGGCATTGGGGTCGTGCTCCGCTCCCCCGAAGGAGACCAAATTGATTGTATGATCCGGCTGGACTTTCCCATCACCAATAATGAGGCGGAGTACGAAGCCTTGATAGCCGGATTGGATCTTGCCAAAGCAGCAGGCGCGGCCCTAGTAGTCGTCTCCTGCGACTCCCAGGTAGTCGTCAACCAAGTCAACGGGAACTACGAGTGCAGAGGCGACAGAATGAAGAAGTACCTCCATCAGGCAAAAAGAAGGGTAGATGAGCTCAGGGCAAAGATAGTCCAAGTCCCCAGGGAAGAAAATGAGCGGGCCGACCGCCTCACCAAAGCTGCTTCGTCAGAGCAGGAGAGCAGCACTGACGGTGTGCTCCACTTTGTGCAGGTTTCTCCACTGGTAGACTCTATTGAAATGCAGGAAGTCGGCTTGGAAAGCAACTGGACCACGCCGTTGGTATCATACCTGAAAGATGGCGTCTTGTCCGACGGAAGAGTAGCTGCCAGAAGATTGAAGGTCCAAGCATCAAGGTTTATCCTGATAGAAGGAGTCCTATACAAAAGGGGCTTCTGTCGCCCATACCTAAGGTGCCTGGGTTCCGAAGAAGCTGACTATGTCATGAGGGAGGTACACGAAGGGATATGTGGAAACCATTCAGGGTCGCGGTCATTGGCACATAAGCTGATCCGCGCAGGATACTACTGGCCGACCATGAGAAAAGACACGCAGGCCTATGTCAAAGCTTGCGACAAGTGCCAGAGGTTCAGCAACATCGTCAGGCAACCCCCCGAAGAGCTGACCCCCATGACGGCCCCATGGCCATTTGCTCAATGGGGACTAGATATCATGGGCCCATTCCCAACAGTGGTGCGACAGCTAAAGTTCCTTGTGGTAGGCATAGACTACTTCACGAAATGGGTGGAAGCTGAGGCATTGGCCACCATCACAGAGAAGAACATACGAAGCTTCGTCTGGAAGTCTATCATATGCAGGTTCGGGATACCCAGGGTACTAGTCTCCGACAACGGCAAACAATTTGACAATGGTCCCTTCCGGGAGTTCTGTGCGTAGCTGGGAATAAAGAATCATTACTCTTCCCCCGCCCACCCCCAAGCCAACGGTCAAGTCGAAGTAACGAACCGATCCTTGCTCAAAATTATCAAGACTCGGCTCGAGGGGGCAAAGGGGATATGGCCCGAGGAGCTGCCAAGTGTATTGTGGGCATACAGAACGACAACAAGGACCCCCACAGGAGAAACACCGTTTAGGCTAACCTACGGAAGCGAGGCAGTCATTCCAGCCGAAGTGGGACTCACAACCTACAGGGTGAACACCCATGATGAAGGCCGGAACAACGAGGCCTTACACCTACAGCTTGACTTGATCGACGAAGCCAGGGCAGCAGCAGAGCAAAGGTTAGCCCGGTATCAGGATCGCATGGCTAGACACTACAACGCCTGAGTCAGGCACAGGGAATTCCAGGTCGGTGACCTCGTCCTAAGAAAGATCGTGGGCGCTGCCAGAGACCCAACACAAGGAAAGCTCGGCCCCAATTGGGAAGGGCCCTACCGAGTCACAGCGTGGCAAAGAAAGGGCACCTACCACCTGGAAACACTGGACGGGCAGAAGCTGCACCACCCGTGGAACGCCGAACACCTACGTAAGTACTACCAGTAAGAAAGAACGGTAGCCCCCTACTTGTATCTAGAATGTAATTCATCTACTCTAATGTATATTCCTGGGACGTGTTTTCTTCCTCACAAAAATTATGCAAGTCATACAGAGGTTTATTCAAAGTCTCTTCTACTTACTATCAAGTGTTGAACATCAGAAATTGCAAAATACAAAGCCTTAGCGTTAAATCCGTTCAAGCATAAAAAGCTGACGGTGTCGAAGGCTGATGGCTCCACTCTATAGGCATAAAAGCGTCATGCGCCCATGCTGACGACTTAAAAGCCACCAAGTTTTCCTAAATGGAAACCCCAATGCCAAAGTCTTAAAGACGATGGCCCAAATTCGACGATGGCATAAAAGCGTCATGCGCCCATGCTGACGACTTAAAAGCCACCAAGTTTTCCTAAATGGAAACCCCAATGCCTAAGTCTCAAAGACGACGGCCCAAATTCGACGACGGCATAAAAGCGTCATGCGCCCATGCTGACGACTTAAAAGCCACCAAGTTTTCCTAAATGGAAACCCCAATGCCTAAGTCTCAAAGACGACGGCCCGAATTCAACGACGGCATAAGAGCGTCACGCGCCCATACGGACGGCTTAAAAGCCACCAGATTTCCCTAAATAGGAACCCCGAAAGCCTAAGTCTGATGACGACGGCCTATATGGCAACGACTCAAAGCCCACTACATTGCCCCACAAGGATAAAAGCCAAAGCCTGAGTCTAAGGATGACGGCATAAATGGCGACGGCTCAAAGCCAACTACATCATCCTAAAACACTAACAGCCAAAGCCCAAGTCTAAAAATGACGGCATAAATGGCGGCGGCTCAAAGCTAATTACATTGTTATAAGAGGTTAGAGGCTAAAATCCTGTCAAGGGTGATGGAGTGATAACTCAATAACAATAAAGTTGACGGTTCCCCAAAGCTCTTTGCGTGGAGATATTGATAGTGACGGCCTGTTATATTAACGGCTCACCATATTGACGGCTTATTGTGTCAACAGTTTCATGAAGCATAAACAGCATTTGAAATGAACCATGCAAGCAGGCAACACACACAAGCAAAATTTGAAACAGGATATAAATTAACACAAATGCTTTTCAAGTCAACATTGTTCTCGACGGTCCTGAAACTAACCGTTCTACAAAAATTATTACAAAAATTCTCCAAAAAAAATTACAAGTCTAATGAACGGGGGAATCAACTATGTTTATTTCCTCTTCAGCTTGGGGTTGGGCCTGAACGGCTGTCCCAGCATTGTCATCAATGGTCCCGTCGCCTTTATCATCCTGGCCTTCATCGAGGGACGACTCGTATGCTCTGAAGCAGCCTGGAGGACGGACGTCTGCGCCTGGGCCTCGTCAATAGACACCCGTGAGAGATCCAGCTCCGGATAAATGGCTCTCACTTGACGGACGGCTTCGTCAAAACCGTCCGCAAATGTGCCACCCAGCTCCGTCAGGTAGGCATCAGAGTCTCTATATTCCCTGATAGCGTCATCCCTAGCCTGACGGAGCTGATCCTTCATAGACAGGATCTCCTTCTCTTTGTCGGCCAGGACCGTCTGCAGAGTCTCCGTCTGCTTCTTATACTCTAACCTCTCCTCCTTGAGGATGGAGAACTTCTTCTCCATCTTCACCTTCCAAGCCTTGTATTGCAGCAGCTCGTCCTCCACCTCCGTTGTCTTCGCCTGTAGACGGCTCATGGCCGTCTCCTCACGGACACAACGGTCCATCAAGCCCTTCATCATGACGACAGCCTGGAAATCAAAGACACCAAGTTGACATGGTGGCAAGGATAAATGTATATATTCAAAAAGACTGACGGTGACGGAAAATTACTTACCTGGGCCAAGTTGAAAAGGCCCGTCTCCCCCATGGCCTCCGTGAAATGATTCCTGATGTCCTCATAATCCTCCACCGTCAGTATGGAGGACAGCTTCTCAATTGCATACTTCGAATCCTCACGGAGGAGGACGGGTGGCTTCTCGACGGCGGGCGGAGGGCCACCCGTCATGAGGCCCTTCCCCTTGCCGTGTTTGACAGGGACCTTCTGTCCGTCTGCCTCTAGCCCAATGACGGTCTCGAGGGTGGTTTTAGGCTTTTTGGGGAGACGGTCCCCCTCCTGGTCGGGCTTCCTTTTTATGACGGGCACCTTGGGTACGCCAGTCCCTGCAGCTTGGTTTTCTCGCTTCTTTGCAGCTGCTTGCTGCTTAATTATGGCCCTCCTCCTCGCTTCGTCCATTTCTGCAAAACAAGACGGCACACGAATTGATAAAAAGGAAAGAGAAAAATGGCTAAGCATAAAGCTCAAGTGAACGGACTTACGTGCTCGAACTCGTGTTTCGTACTTCAAGGCTTCCTTGGACGGTTCAGGCCCGTCACAATACCAACAGATAGTCTTCAACGTCACAAGTCTGGCCCAAGACCTCTCCGTCAGCTCACTTTTCTGGAAAATCTTCTCTAAAAAGCTCCAATCCTCGAGGGAAACTTGTGGACGGTTCTGGGCTGCAAGAGAGGACGGTCAGAAACCAATGAAGTTTGCAACAGAAAAGAGAATGTGAATGAAGGCATACCAGACGAGGGTAAAACACCCCAAGTGGTGTCGACGGGCATAAATTCGGTCTCGCCAGGACTCCCCATCCACTCGTCCCCGTCCATGAAGAAATACCTAGACTTCTAGTCCCTATTGGAATCTGGAGTATCACTCACCAACCTCAACAACGGGCTCCTTGCCACGAAGCTGTACATCCCCCTTGATTTTAATATCTCTACCGGACGGTAGCAGTGAAAAAACTCATCCACTGTTAACCTCTTCTTCCCCTTTGAATACGATCCGTACAGGACCTCTACCCCAATAAAAACCCTCCAGGCGTTTGGGGAAACCTGGTTGACGGACAGCCCCAGGTAATGAAGTAGGTGATGGTGAAGTTGGGTTAAGGGAAACCTCAACCCTGCCTTGAGCATTTGCTCGTAGACCCCGACACCCTTGACACCACGGTAATAACACTTCTCTCTTGGGTGGGGTAGACGGGGAGGTATATTGGCAGGAATTTGAAGTGTGACTCTTTGATTGTGGAGAAAAAGTCGTTAACCGTCCACAGAGAAAGCAAGATAAACTTCCTCATCCCGTCACTACCCACGACGGATTGGACCTGAGGCTCGTCCTCTACACCGTCACTAAGGTTACTCTCTGCCCTATCACTACTCGACGAAGAAGAGGTGGTAGACGAGCTCTCTTCACTTGAGGATGTTGTGGCTGCAGGATCCTTTGGACCCAACGGGTTGAATTCATCGTAGCCCGCTCCGTCGCGGACAAACGACTGGTTACTGGACGTGCTAGACATGCACCTACATGTGACGGAAAAACCCTAAGTTCAACTGCCCTAAAGACACTGACGGTAAAAAAAAAAAAATGATGAATGAACAAGCAATAGTTACTTACCGGTTACTTGCGCTGATGAAAGATGAAGTCGACGGTTGCTGGAATGTGACGGACACACGAGGGCTGACGGATCGAGTGCTTTTCTGCTTGGTGAACGGATGCGCTCTGATGGTTTGTTTTCAGTAAAGAGTGAAAAATGAAAGAAAAGAAGGAAGGCTTTTATATGAGAGAAATAGCGGGAGACGAGGGGACGCCTCGGTCCGAGCACACGGTCCACGGGTTGACGACACGTGTCCTGCATTTATTACCAGGCATTAATTACCGATGACAGTCTGTCTGTCCGACCCTTGGTATGGCTTGAAACCGTCACCCCATTAGTCCGTCATTTAAGTGTTCACGGACTGATGGGCTGAGGGGGCAACTGATAGGGGTAAATCTTCCACCTGACGGTTCGGCCTATGACGACGGATATACATGATGGACTCAGGGTGTTGACGACCTGACCTTCAGCAGTCGACGGTGAGAGGATCACCCAATGTTGTCACCATGCACCGAAGCCCGCCTTGCCACGTACGCTTCCTTGGGAAGGTGAATCTTGTCGCATACGCTGCTACTCAACCAGATGTCTTACATAGCACGATTCCCTTCTTGAGAGAAGGGAATCGTGTCCAACACGCTTGACCACCCAAGAAGAGTCTTGCGTCCTACGCTACTCAGGGGCAATTTCAGTACAACGATATCTTCTCCAGTACGCCTCATCTAAAGGCCACTACCACCACTATAAATACCGCCACACCCTCCGAAAATCGAGGTACGCATACTAAGACCCGACTCTGGCACTCTGGAGTTGTGAATAAATACTAACCTAACCATCGAAGGGTCGTTGGCCGGTACCACACCGGTACTTCCCTTTGAGGTTCTTCTTACTTGTGTAGGGTCGACCGGAACGCGCGCAAGCCCTGCAGCTCACTGGTTTGATTCTTGACATCATCAGCTAGATTGAAGAACAACAAACGATTGCAGAGAGAGAAGAAAAGGGTGAAAGAAAGAGAGAGATATCAAAGAGAAATTGTATTTGATCTTGCTTAATTACATTCTGGTGCTAGACACGGTATTTATACAAGTAAATCTCCCTAACTGAATAAAACAGAATCCCTGGAATTACGGATTAGATCCATGAAAGGTGGAGTTTGTTGAGTTGGTTGATCACAGCTTCCTAACTGAAAAGCCCGCCAATACCAACTGATTCTTGAATCTTCAATAGGACACCGTTTGAGCAATACCAATACATTAGCTATTTACTTGAATGAAACGATGCATCTGACTGCCTTTTGTCTACAGACTTAATGAAAAGGTGTGTTTAGCTTTATCAACTTCAACATATAGCACAAATAGTATTATTAAAACATTAAAAATTAATTAATAAAAGTAAGATGCAACCCGTATTTATCTTATTAATTACTTCGTATATATCTTATTTTCTATTTTGTGAGTTACTATGATTAGTTATGTTATTAACACACATGGGATGGACTTGCAGGTTGCATTCCCTAGTTTGGAAACATTGGCAATCATGCACATGGAGAACTTGAAAATCATATGGCATGATCAATTAGCTGAAAATTCCTTTTTCAAGCTTCAATCTATATTTGTTGAATACTGTGAAAATCTTGTGAACATCTTTGAATCTAATATGCTGACAAGATTCCAAAGTCTAGAGACTTTACAAGTATATAATTGTGGTTCACTACAAGAAGTGTTTGAACTTCAAAGGCACGATGTTAGAGAATCACATATTGTGACAGCCATTACGTTAAAAAGATTGATATTGCGTCGTCTACCGAAAATGAAGCAGATATGGGATAAGGACCCCCAAGGAATTTTTCGCTTTCAAAATCTACAAAAAATAAGTGTTTGGGAATGTGAGAGTTTGAAAAGTTTGTTCCCAGCATCTGTGGCTAGATTTCTCATGCAATTGGAGGATCTTCTGATAGAAGATTGTGGAGTGGAGGAAATTGTTTCACGGGAAGAAATTGCAGAAACAGCAGCAAGATTTGTTTTCCCTAAAGTAACAGTCCTAGTACTTCGTAAATTGCCAAAGCTCAAGTGGTTTTGCCGAGGGGTGCATACTTCAGAATGGCCATTGCTGAAAATATTGGAGGTTTATGGATGTGATCAAATTGAGATATTGACATCAAAAATTTTGAACTTCGTCTCTCACGCAAAAAACAAGTTTGGAGTAGAATTCGTCTCTCACGCAAAAAACAAGTTTCACACGCGAAGTTCTTAGTAAAGGTCATATATCTATATACCTTTTTTTTTTTTAACAAAATCCTTAATCTATATTCTTTCATCAAAATATTTGTACCTTCGGTTTGTTTTTTTTTTTTTTTGGTCAACGTGTCCAGAAATATGAAAGTGCTACAGGAGTCAAATTGTGAGAAATTGAAACAATTGGTTGACAATAATTACTAAATGATGAACATAATTTTGGAAAAAGGCTTTTCTTGTAAATGACTCTTACACCACTTTGCATTTGATTTACTAGTACTGTTCGATAGGATTTACGATACAACATTGTTTTTATTATGTACTTTCTTTGTATTTTTAAGTTTCAGCTAGATATAATAAGGTTGGACCATATTCTTACCATTAATTTTGGAGACTTCACAGATATATTCCATTTCATTAATAATGCTTTGATTTTATTATAGGGTACATTATTCCCTAACGTGGAGGTTTTGACATTGGGTGGAAAGTTCAACATGAAGGAGATACTACGTGACCAACTTTTTGAAGAGTGTCTTTATAAATTAAAAGTCCTTCACGTGATCGACTATGTAACTGTTTCTGATTGGATTGCTTTTCTTAAAGGATTACACAATTTGTAGGAACTTTTTGTGATGTCTAGTTCTTGGGAAGAAATATTCCCATATAAAGAACTTTTTGACATGGAAAACCATGCTACAATACTCGCACGACTACGAGAACTAGAGTTGTTTGAACTACCTATGTTGAAACATTTGTGGAAAGAAGACACTCAACCAAGCCCAATGTTTCATAATCTAGAAAATCTAAAAGTGTCGATCTGTGACAATTAAATTGAAAAATTTAGTGCCATCCTCGGTATCTTTCCAAAATTTGACAATTCTGGAAATATATAAATGTCATGGATTAATTAATTTAGTTACATCCTCTACAGCCAACAGTTTCGTACAACTCAAAAAAATGAGTGTAAGTGAATGCGAAAGTATAACAGAAGTCATAACGAGGGAGGAAGGTGAAGCGAGTGAGGTGATTACTTTCACCCAGCTGACATACTTAAAACTTGATTGCTTGCCAAACCTCTCAAGCTTTTGCTCAGAAAGTTATTCCTTCGAGTTCCCATCTTTGGAAGAAGTAATTGTGAGGCAATGCCCTGAGATGAAGACTTTCTGTCATGGAGCTTTAGGGACACCAAAGCTAGAAAGAGTACAAGCATCACCAGAAGATGAATGGCATTGGAAGGCTAACCTGAATACCACCATATATTGGCTCTGGGAGAGCAAATATAATACAACCACACGATAGTTATTTTGAGGAAGAGAAAGAGTAAGTATATTATTCAACAAGTCTCCTAATTTTACCACACCATGTACTTTAATCTTTTTAATGCAATAATGCATGAACACGAGCAACATTTTCACTCTCCCACTAGATAATTATCATAATAGAATTACGTGAACATTGCCAATTTTTAGGAGCAATAAAACCCTTGTAAATTGTATCAAAATTTATCCATCATACATATTATTGTGTCCCTTTGCACTTCATAAGCATACAAAAAAATAATGTTATTCAAAAGGATAATTATTTTTCCTTGATGATACTTTGAGTTCAATGGTTACAATGATTGATGCTTTTCTTCAATATGTTATTTTCTATCATGCAAGGTTCAGAATTATAAAGATGGAGATCATCCTAAATATGAAGCAGTGGGAACGTGACTTGTAATTGTAGTTTGTGGTACTTGGAACCATGTTTCTTTCTCCTGAAATCATATGCTCAGAGGGTCGTCATCCCCATGGTTATGGAAATGTATAGAGTTCATTCATCTTTTGTTTATACAGATATTGTACTATTATTTTCTTGTTTTTCCATGTTTGAAAGAAAAGAAAAAAAAAAAAAAAGAAGAAGAAGAAGAAGAAAGTAGCTGCAGTAGCAATAATAATAGAAGTACTACTACTTGTGTGATGCATTTATTTGGAGTGTTATAAACTACCTCTTCTTGGGGTAGAAGGACCATATCGCTATTTGAATGAAGTTATGCTTATTATTTTGATGAGTGTTATAAACTACATGCTATCATTAAGTGTCAAGTTTTTAAGTGTTTGATAGTTTATAATGAATTTCTAGTTGCTTATCCTTTTAAACGTTTCTCTAACTCAGTCGTGCATGCATGTATGCTCACCCGTGCACATAATAGACTCTGAGAGGGAGATAATTTGGGTCCAACACAATAAGGTTGTCATAGACGCAGTTGTATAGATTGACATATCCAATTTGATCTCCCTTGACTTTTAGCATTGTGGTTACTAAGAACAAATGATCATGCATATGGTTGTGAAATTTTAGTTAAAGATGGTTAGAAGAAAATATTTAATCTTTAAGATTTTAACCATGCATGAGTGAATTATCTTCTCTTCGTAAATTTGTAAACAATTGTATGCAATTGGAATCCAAATCAATATTTTATGGAGCAAGAAAAGAACAAATAGCAACATTGATGACCAAAATAGGAAGAATGCAGTTGTTTAAAAAAAAAAAACTGAAATAACCATAAATCTCATGAATCAAAGATCCACCAGCCCTATCTAATGAAAATGTGTAAACTTGCACCCCTAGAGAATTAGAGGCATTTGCACTGATATCTATTGCACTCTTTATCAAATCCCTCACTGCTCTGTTAATTGGATTTCTAAAGAAGCAAATATAGCAATTCACACATTGGCAAAGTGGCCTTTATTGAACAATGTCTGTGTTCTTTTGATTTTGGGCAACTTTTATCTGTTATTAGATTGGAGGCTAGTTTGCTCTCCCTATAATTAGTTTTGTTTTTGAATAAAATTTTCCAGTTCATCAAAAATGAGAGGGGTTTAAATTTTATTGAAAGATGGTAATGAAGATCATATTTATATTTCAACATACATGATCAAAATTATCTTCGTTTTATTTTTTCCTACTTACAATAAGTGGGGAGAGGTGATTCAAATCCAGGTTTTACCCAGAGAGAGAGAGAGAGAGATTTTAATGGTAGGTACTAATCACAACTTCCTATTCTTATTCGAATTTTTTTGTATACATTTAGATTTTACATGCTAATGCTCTTTTCTAATTTCTCAAAATTTCCCATAATTTGCAAACTGCTAAAAACAAGGATTCCCTATAAAAATTACAATGAAAAAGTATTTAAAAAATTATCAAAAGCTTCTACTCTTTCAAGTTTTGGCACTCAATGTCTCTTTGATTTAAAGACACGAATGATACAAACACCTTTTTTCACCTGTGTTTTTCTCTACAAATTCCACCATGCCAACAAATTCCACCATGCCATTAACAAACTTTCAAGGTATTACGATTAAGTTTTTTCTGCCCATATATACAATTGGTTCTACAGAATAACTAATTAAAAATTTAATAAAGCATTAAACATTTTTTTCCTGCAGGGAATACGTTAATAAGATTTATCATTCATGCCATGATTCAAATTAGCATGCTGAGTAAATAACCCATAGGATCTGCTGAAGGTCAGGTGCTCCACAAACTTTAGTGAAAAAAAATTTTAATTCCTTTGTTCATCTAGGCATGTCCTTCTGTAGAGAAGAATAATACCAGCATGACATGCCATCACACTAACCAAGTGCACCCCAAAAAAAACACCTGTCATATAGCACATCAAACCTGGCGTTGAAGCAGGATATATCTCAAGAAACCAGCAAAGTAGCCAAGACCCAAGAGAAATTTCTACAACCGCATGATTAAAAACCACCAAAAGAGCAAAAGCTAAGGCTTATGATTTATAGATTATCAAAGCCAATCAATCAAGAAAAATTTACAGCTGAAAAAAGATGCAGCACAATGTAGGAATCAATTAATGCATCCAGCAGTGACATAGTAAAATGTCATTGTTTTGGAGACAATTCTTTGCCCTGGATTAAAGATTGCTCATCAATCTTTTTTTTTTTTTTTTTTTGAACAATTTTTTAAAAGGATACACAATCCCCCACCTGCCAAAATCGTGTATCAGGTAATCCAAGGAAACTCCCCTAGTGGCGGATGAACCTAGGATGTCTGGATCTACAACTCATCCCGAGCTTCCAACCATTAGGCTGCACCCTGACGGGTACTCATCAATCAGTTTTACCCTCCTGTAATCCAATCTCTTGCAAGTAATGTTCGGCTTCCAAGGCTGCCATGCAACCTGCATCATTAAAGAAACCAAGTAAACTAGATAGAGAAGACCTTAATACACATACTGTGAAGAAAGCATAACTTAAAGAGGAATAGGTCTTTTTATTTAAATTTAAAGTAACTTAAATTGTTCAACGAAACCCAAATATTGGTGACAGAAAAAGTTTATCGTAACAGTGGTAGATGCCATGACCAATGGTATAATGAAAACCAATTGTAACATGATTTCTAATTTTCCATTTGACTGTTCCAAAAATTGAGAATGAAACAGAAACCACCAGCAGCCTTTCTCTTCCCACCTCTCCCCCAAATCTTGGGACCAAAATGAACATTTCAGAAAGACATGTTTTCCCAATAGCAGAATCACTTAGATTGAAGTCAGTAAGCAACAACCTACAGTTATTTATATGCCACTACCAATTATTAGTACTATCTCAATTCTTATAGTCAATTACAGAAACTGTCAAATTTTATGCATCCCAATGTAGCTAAATGATGAACACAAAACACTTTCCCACATCAATGTAATTTTTTTATTTTTTATTCTGTAAATCACATTTAAAAAGACAAAACAACTCAAGCCTAGTCAAGTATCTTGTGATAAGTTCAGTTTGAGAGATTAAAGTCATGCACAGGCTTAATTTACATTTGTGCAAAAATCATTCGTATATGTCACTCAATCTCAGGTCACCAAGCACTAAAAAAAGCTAGAGTCCAGCTCACCCTTGAAGTGAACAACACATTTGATCTTATTTTAAGGGGTAAAAAATGGGTGGGCATAATCTAGTTTTAAAATTCACATTTCTGAATATTCCATGTCTTAAAAGCTAAGTTAGATCAGCTTGGGTTTACTCAAGAATGGGCTCAGCATCTCAAAAGAATGTGCTTGAATCAAGACTCCAACAGTCATCCAATTGCTTAGAGAGATGGTGATCAAGCCATGTCAAACATATCATAAATGGATTACTTTCTTTGCAACCCTAGAGCACAAGTTTCATCATTTTAATAAAGAAGAACAAAAAAAGTACATGGTTACACAAGGTTAGACTAATTTTGTTTTTAAATCCACAAGCATAGAATGGGCAGGAAACAGAACTTTTTAGAACCTTCTTAACTATATACCTGTTAGGAGGGAGTCAAAAAAAAAAATCTTAAAATTTCCTTTTGATTATTATCAGTTTCATCGGTAAAGGTCAACTACATTCATTAATGTGTTGCACATGGAAAATACCATAATGCAACAAGCAAGTTAGAGACACTGGCAAATTTAGAAAGCATAAATATTCTCTGTTCTTGCAGTCAGATGCTTTATTATCTGGAGGGCAATTTGATCAAGAACAAAGAAACATGTGAACCAGCAACTCGCAGTTGAAATATACTTCTGAGTATGTGGCACAGAAGAGAAGTGAAGCAGGGAATTAAGTTTAGTATTATATCAATGAGACACACATAATTTTGACCCAGCAAAAAACATAAACAGAAACCAACGCACCTTATTACCCACACAAAACATATAATCCCAAATAAAATGAAGAAAAGCAGTGCTGCAAACATAAAAATTCTAAAATCGAAATTTAAATGATGAAGTGGGGAGATAGAGGATATTGACAAACCAGTTCCGGCAGCAGTAACAGCCTGCCTATACTTCTTATCCTGGACATCTCCGGCAGTAAAAACTCCATGCACACTAGTCAGGGTGGTCCCTGGCCTTGTGACAACTTAGCCACTAGAATCAAGTTCCAGCTGACCATCCAAGAACTTGGTGGCTAGCTCATGCCCTATCGCAAAGAACAATCCCGATACCTTGAGATCTGAAACCTCCCCGCTCAGCACAGTCTTCACCTTCAACCACCCCAAGACCCTATAATTAGTGTTTTCGTCCCCATATGCCCCCACGATCGCCAAGTTCCATAGAACTTGAATCTTAGGATTAGTCAAGGCCCTCTACTACATAATTTTTGAAGCCCTAAATGTATCTCTCCTATGGATGATGTACACAATGGACCCATACTTGGTGAGGAATGTGGCCTCCTCCATGGCTGAATCGCCTCCTCCAATTACTGCCAAGGGCTTGTTCCTGAAAATGGGTGCAGAACCATCGCACACAGCACAAGCTGATATTCCTCGGTTCCAAAACCCTCCTGGGCCCTCACCAGAGCCTGGAAAGTCTAATCGCTTAGCGACGGCACCCGTTGCCACAATGATAGAATCAGCAACGACAGCCTTAGAATCAGTGAAGACCTTGAAAGGGGTGGTGGAGAAATCCACCTTGTTGACAGTCTCGGTTAGAATCTGAGTGCCAAAGCAGAGTGACTGCTTGCGGCAGCAGTCCATGAGCTCAATGCCATTAATTCCATCTGGAAATCTTGGGAAGTTCTCCACGTCAGTGGTCGTGGTGAGCTGACCACCAGGGGCAATGCCATTGGCCATCCACCCCTCAAGGAGGATGGGTTTCAACTCTGCACGTGCTGCATATATGGCAGCGGTGTGGGCAGCTGGGCCACTTCCAATGATGCATAATCTTGTTTTGAGGATATGGAGATCATCCATGGCCGAAGTCGAAGAAATGCCAGTGGCAGAGGAGGTTGCTTGTCGAGGTGTGGAAGTGGGAGCTGCGGTGAGAGCAGCTGAGTTGGAGGCCTTTCGAAAAAACTTGGAACCTCTTCTGAGTAGATTTAAGAGGTTGTTTTTAGGGCAATAACTCATAACTTCTCCTTTCTGCAGTCTCTATTGCTATAAAAGTTAAAGAGAACTGCTACGTCCACAACATTTCTCACAATATTTTCACAACAAATCCTAGTTGGCAGGTTGTTACAGGTTTTAAATTTAAATCTAACACTGAAATTACTTTCTTACCCACTAGTAATAGCAAATAACAACTTGCCAACTAGGATTTGTTGTGAGAATGTTGTGAGAAATGTTGTAGACGTAGCATTTCTCAAAGTTAAAAGGCATGGTTTTGAAAACCAAATTGTAAAGAGAACAAAAAAAATTAAAAAAAAAAAAGGAGAAGTTCAAGTTTTTAAGATTGGACCATTAGTATAAAATAATAAAGCATAAACAAGCTAATTAAATTTAGACAATAACAATTCTTTAAAGTACAACGCCTAAACAAACAAATAAATTTCACATAGTAATATTACACATTTAAAAAAAAAAAAACCATTCCACTACAACAACAGTAGTGACAATCACCACCAACAAGTCAATAAAAACAACCAACAGCCTTGCATGATATAGCACATCAAGAGGAATAACAAACAAACCTAAGAATTAAACAAACTTTGGACATATATAAACAAAAACAGAACGCCCACTAAGTACTTGATTTTCAAAAACAATGTGGTTCAAGTCGCAGCAAACCCTGAAATGAAAAATGAAGAAAAACAAACCAGACACAGTGACACACTTCACAGCAAAGATTGAATAATTTGAACAAATGAAAACAAATTAAATCTAAATTTAGCTAATTCCAGGTTACTTACATATAGTTAAAGATAAAATTAACAGGACCAAATAGAAAACACCAAATTAAGCTTTTTTTTATTATGGATAAACCTAAATTAAGCTTCGAATTGATTAAAGGGCAATTACGTATTAACTTTGAATTATAGCACATACCCAGTAAAGAATATTCCCAAAAGAAAAAAGAATAACCCTCAAATGATCCTAAGTTCTATGCCTTTAACAATGTGGGGTTGCCCTTCTGACGTATTATGGAAAATAATTTGATACACCCCATGTTTTCCTAAAGTTCAAACCTCAAATTAACAAGACACAACAGCTGATAAACAACAAGCTTCAACAAATGAAAACTCCCAATACCCACAAATGGGTTTTTTTTCCTCTCAAGAGCCCACCTAAGATCATGTGATACACAAACCCAAAAAGACAAAGGAATCCAAAACTAAAGAACCAAGTGAAGAAGATGAAAATTTTTACCTGAATGTCTAGACTTTCTAGTTTCCAGTGAGCTATTCAGATAGGGGTTATGGAGGAGGAGAGTTGGTGGTTCCTTGGCAAAGGCGGAAGAAGAAAGGATAAGCTCATAGGGTTGGTTATCCATATGACTTCTTGGAATTTTTTTTCCATTTAACTTTATTATTAGAAATTTTTGTTATTTGACAAGAAGTAAAAGAAAGTGGAAAACTAGCATCTCGAGTTTTTAAAACTCGAGTTCAATTGCAAATCGAGTTTTAAAAACTCGAGTTCCAGAATTCTGACTAACTGAAGTGGACAAAAACTCCACGTGGAACTCGAGTCTCTAAGACTCAAGTTCCAGACAGAGCAAACACACGAACAGATCCACGGAGAATAAAAAAAGAAGAAGAAGAACAGATCCACGGAGAAGAAAAAAAGAAGAAGAAGAACAGATCCACGGAGAAGACAAAGAGATCCACGGAGCAAAAATACGAACAGATCCACGGACAGATCTACGGAGAAGAAAAGAAGAAGAAGAAGAAGAGATCCACAGAGAAGACAAAGAGATCCATGGAGCAAAAACACGAACAAATCCACGGAGGAGCAAAAACACGAACAGATCCACGGAGAAGCAAAAACACGAACAGATCCACGGAGAAGCAAAAACACGAATAGATCCACGGAGAAGCAAAAACACGAACAGAAGAAGAGGACGAAGATCATGAACGCATCGTAGATCGACGATCGGCAAACCCATCGGCGTGGAGATCGTGAACGCACCGTGGATCGACAATCGGTAAACCCATCGGCGGAGACAAGCCTCTTCGTCGTCAGATCATCCGTCGTCGTCTGGTTCTTCGTTCGTCTGGATCGACGATCGGCAAACCCATCAGCGGAGACAAGCCTCTTCATCGTCAGATCATCAGATCGTCTCTTTCTTCGTTCGCTGGTTTTTCTGGTTCTTCATCACTGGACTCTCAGTCCTTCCAAAATCGAGTTTGAGAAACTCGTTTTTGGTTTTTAGAACTCGAGTTTCTAAGACTCGAGATCTATGTGGCATTTTCTGTCCAAATCATCAGCTCAAAGTTTTGCAAAGCGAGTGTCTGAGACTCGAGTTTTAATTTAGATCTCGAGTTTCTAAAACTTGAGATGCTACTTTACTTAATCAAAATTTTTTATTGCTAACTTACTATATTGCCCCTCCTCACACTGTTACTCTACACATTACCCCTGACTTCTTGTGTTTGCTTTGCTTGGGTGGTAGGTTTGGGCCTTGAGACACAGGAAAAGAGTGAATGCTAATGCTTCTTTTAATACTGAAAGATCTACATAAAACAAAACGGGAATTGCTGGGTGGTGGAGGTGGTGGCTTTTTTATTTTTTAATAAAGTAATATTAATATATTGAAGGTGGATAGTGGCAGCTTGAGCCATTTTACGGTTAACTCAAATTTATTTTCAATTTAACTGTATTTTCGTGTGTATCTAAACACCCATAAAAGGATTTGTATTCATGATACTGTCCATTTTCAATAGTCATAGTATAATAGATACCAGAACTCTAGAGAAGTTTTTTTTCCATATAAGGACATTCATTTGTCCATCATATAATTTGTTTTTCCATATATTTGGATGATTGACCTTAGGGAGGACCTCCTGTCAAAAAACTTCCATGTTGGATAAGCAATACTCATCAATAATAATTATTTGTCCACATTTTTTCCAAAAAAAAAAAGGGTAATATATTTAACTAGTAATTACTGCCAAGTCATACCAAACATGAGAGTTGGAATATATGAAAGAGGATAGTAAAGAAAAGGAAAATAAATTTTAATTAAAATTATTGGAATTGGTAAGGACAAAAATTGGATGAGTTTTTTTTTTTTCACACTTGGATAAAAACTTTGTCCGATTTGTAAGAAATAAAGTTTTTCAAATATTTTTGGGAGTATTACAGAGCTTATTATTACTCTAGAAGTGTTTTGGATGGTATAATTAGTAATACATGAGATGGAATATGTATGATACTAGAATATTTATGCATATCACTAACTTGAAAATTTTGAGCAATGTTTTAATTTTTGAAGCAAAATGTAATTTTTGAAAAGTTGCAATTATTTGTAAACAGTAGAAGGAATGGGCATTATTTTTTTTTTTTAATTCAATAGTTGAGGGTGGAGGAATATGAACCCTACATGTTTAGATGTTTTTGTTGAAAACACTAGGAGGTAATAGTTACCTATTAAACTACAAAAATGATGACGAACAAACATTTGTTATTCATAGAAATAACTAAGATGGAATAGTAGTTTTTTGTAGAACCTATTTGCTAAATGGAAAACAATTTTGTGTTTTCGGTTTTTGTTTTATGGGTATTTTGGTAGAACTGTCCCCAAAACATGTTTTATCACCTCAAAACACAAATTCATTTATTTGGCATTATTTTCTCACCCCAATTTTCACCTATTTTTCTCTTCTTCCCATTCAATTCTCATTTTATCTTCCAATAACAAATTACCACCACCCACAATAGTCCAACACTATTACCAGTGATGTCGATGTTGCAACCCCAAACCCATTCATCAAACGAAAACCTAAAAACTAAACACAACAACTCAAACAAACCCAAAAAACCCATTGCCGTTGAAAAACCAAACGAACCCATACAACTTATTGTTGCATGTCATTGCAAAAATAATTCACTCCCAACTCGTTGTCATTAATTAGAGAGAGATGACAAAAACAGCGGTGGCATGGCTCCAAACATGCAACAAAAAATGTAGAATTTGTTTTGTGGTTTCGTCTCGCACCTAACCACCACAAGGTCCACAATCTAATGAGTCAACAACCACAATAAAGAGGGAGACTCTAATGAGAGAGAGATTAGTTAGAGAGAAAAAAAAAACATTAATGATTTAATAATAATAATAATAACATCAAAATATTACTAAAATGCTATCAACTTATTTCCAAAAATGCCACCTAAAAAAATTTGTGAAAATAACTCTCAAATTGTTCTTTCCTTAAAAAAAAAATAATAATAAAACTCTCAAATTGTTCTCAAAAAAGAAAAAAAAAACTGTTATGTACATAGTGGATGAAAAATAATGGAGAGAAAATAAGAGAGAGTCAAAAATGAGTTTGTGTGTTATTTGCTAAGGAAAAGGAAAATAAAACTTTTAGGTAGGACTCATGCATTTTCCACCTAGGCTCACACAAAATTTTTCTCTCCCAAAGAGAAAATTGGCATTGAAACACTTGACAAGGGAGAGAGACAAAAGTTCACAGTCTCACTTGTCCCATCTAATAATTCCCAATTTCCCAGCTCTCATCGTCATTCTTCTCGAACTTCTCTTCACAAGCCCCTTCACTGCCCAATTTTTTTTTTTTTTTTTTTGAGGTGCACTTCCAGTTAAAATCTTTTACTGAACTTATATTAATTTTGCCCAGTTAAAATCTTTTACTTAGCCATATTAATTTTGCCCACATTTTTGATGATGTTGCCCATGATTTTAAATCTTTTCTGTCTAGTATATATAATTTGATGGGCTTATATATTCAAAACTTTGTTGCCCACGTTCCACGTTTTTCTTCCCAGCAAAGTTTTATTTTTTATATTTTAGAATGCCTTCCTGGCTAAAATGGCCAAATACAACTCATTTCCGAAATTTGTAGCAAAAAATCACTGTTTCGGAACTAATAAGGAATCTACCACCTTTTATGGTACTCGAGCTCCAGAATCTCGAGTTTTATACGGTACTCGACCACATAGAACTCGAGTACACCCTTCCCCTACCACCGTGGCACAGCTGACATGGCATTTGCCAATTAAAATAACCACACAGTACTTGAGTTCAGGAAACTCAAGTACTGTGTAAAATGTACCCGAGCCCAGTGAACTTGAGTATGGCTCGGGTAGATTTTGGTATTTGGCAGGTCATACTCGAGTTTAAGGGACTCGGGTACATTTTACACAGTACTCAAGTCTCTTAAACTCGAGTATGGCCCCTGTAAGACACTCCCTCTCTCCCACTCACACGTATGCCCAGGGAATGTATTTTCACAGTTTAATATGTTTAGTCATGTATTTTCCCAGCTTTTGACTTTCAAAAAATGGAGGTTTTTTTTTGCCCCTATAAATCTCAGAGTTCTACTCAAAGATGCTAGTCCATACTTGGTTCCCCAGATATTGTGGTGCCTTTAACTCCTTCAGAGTATAATAACATTCCTCATTAGGCATTTCATCCAAGAGTAATGTAGCTTAAGCATAATTCAAAAAGGTCCATTTTCGTTGCCCTTCAATCCTCAAAGGGGAGTGAAACAAAAATACATCTCTTCAGTGGTATTGTGAATACTGGTTCCTTGTATACTAGAAATGGCTGTGGGTTTTACTTGGATTATGAGATATGGCAAAATGCGCTTACTCTTTCTAGTATGAATAACAATGTTTGTGTTCATCCATAAATAATAAAAATATAGTAAATAAATCAAAAAATTCAGATATAAATAACCTAGAAGTATTTGTATTTAAGAGAAACTTTGCTTAATTAGTACAACTTTCTACAAAAAGAAAAACTATAGACACAAATATTCCTAATAATAGACAACATTCTAATGCAAACTGAGCTTGCTGCAACTTGAGCTGCTATGAGGCTGCATCCCAGGTTCTGGAGCCAAGTGCTTCTTAACTGTTTCAAAAGTGAATAACTGCAGAATTGTTCCAATCAGAAATATAACAGTGTTAACATACATGGTGAATTTAACATATCATAATAAAATATTCAAAGTTCTAGTACTATATTGCGATTTCATAATGAGAGCCTCAATCCCGTTGGACCAAGGTAGATTTTAGAAATTAATATAGATAAACAACATATTCAAATAGAAGTTGTGAGACATGCAATTGGTGGTATGTGGCAAAAACAATCCTTTGGCACCATAGGCGTGTCACTTAACATATTTCTGTAAGATTATGTCTACAAGGAGACTTAATGTGACCCACATGTAGATTATTCTAATTAGTTATTTATTTTTTACTACATATTTGGATTTATTTTATTATTTAAGAGTAAGAGTGATAGTAAAGGCTCATCTTTTTAGGAGTCTATTTGTGAAAAGGTATGTGAAGAACAGTTTCCCGTGTTTCATTCATCAAAGGGTTTTCTAAATGTATAGACTATGGCTGGAACCTCTTTCTCATTATTTGGGTTTGTTCTACCAATAACTTGAACAACAATAGTAGAAGGTCTATTTAAATTTCTTCGCTGTTTTAATTTCTCACGATGTTTTCCCCAGCTAAAACATGACCACATAAATGGTTTATTGGCACCTCCCTAGGTACTTACCTAGGGGTTGAAGGGGAAGGGAGGGGTTTGGGTAGTGATAGGAAATTCTAACCATGCTAAAAATAAATAAATAATAATAATAACAAATTTAATATTACTGAAAGCTGTGTTGATGTCATAAAAGCTTTCAGAATCTTTCCACAACACAATCAGAGTTGTTAGATTGCTGAATGTGCTCCAATCAAATATAAACAAAAGGCTAGAAAATAAGAGAAATAAAAATATTATCAGGACTTGAACCTTGTTTTCAAATTTAATACGATCATAAGACCACAATAAATTTGTACAAAATCTGAATTATTTGATGCAGAGCAGAGATTCCATCATCTAGTTGATTTTTCTAGGGAGAATATATATGAATGAATGAAAGGAGAATAAAGGCATATATGGGATATTTTACTCTCTTTCTTTTCAGGGGGAAGGGTAGGGGAGCTTTTTGAATGACAATGCTAAAGACTTTTTGTATGCATCATATAGAGAGTGTAACTTATAGTATAAATGCCATATTTGGTCCTTAAAATGTTATCCAATTTTTCTCAAGGTTTAAAAATACATAATTGAATGGCATATACCATGCATTTTGATATAATGGCATATATTATGTATTTTGTTTCAAGTTGCATTTAGAAAGATGCCACAGTTCAAATTTAGCGTACCTAGTCCGCGAGACCACCACTCGTTGGTACCTCGTTCCACTTAGGGCATGTTCTTCGGTTATGCTCCTCTTGGTCACACAACCCGCATTGCACCTTCCTCCCCCCCTCCTTCCATGGTGTGGTTCTCGGCCGTTTCCCGCCCTCATCCATCTCATTCCTGATTCGTGTTGAGATAGGGCGACCTTTTTCTCGGATCAATTGGGGTTAGGGACGACCTTTCGAGTTTCTTTAGGATCTGGCCATGATAATCGATCTTTCAATGCAGGGAAAACGGGAGCATAGCTACGGAATAGTGCGTTCATGCTATAGCATTGGCCAATGTACTGCTCTGCATCATGTCGATACCTAATACAAACTGCAATGACATGTGAACATGGTATCTTGTACATTTCCATTTCTGACATGTGCAAGTTCTTTGCGGCAGATTAACTCCATGGGTGTGATCCCCATGTTCAGCAATGCTTGGATTATGCGGTGTATCTACTTGATATGATTGTTGTTGCGAACTCAATCTTGTCACCCTGTGATGCTCTGCCTTCGCCTTATTTCTCATGAAGATATCCAAGGCATATTTACACCATCTTTTCCTCGATTTCAATTGCGCTATGCTCTTATTGCGACGATCATCGAAGTAAGTATTCAGTTTGAACCATGTGTATTTCACCATTGCTGTAATGGGCAGGCTGCGAGCACCCTTTAAAACACCATTGAAACACTCGGAGACATTTGTGGTCATCGCCCCATATCTAAAACCCTCATCAAAAGCTAGAGCCCATTTCTCTTTGGGCACATCTTGCAGATATTTGTGCGCATCCTGTTTGACATTCTCAATTAATCTGAAAGTGGTATTGAACTTTCGCTTTTGGGTAGCACTTGCTGCCCTCCATACTAGATTCTTTAAAGTTTCATTATTCCATCTACTGTTGACGTTACTGCATACATGACGAAGGCAATAACGATGTTCTGTCATGGGAGTCTACAAAAAGTCTCGATTAGTGTCTCTGAAGACAGCTTGTATTCTAGGGTGTCTGTCAGATATGACACACAGCTTGCTCCGGCCGGTAACATACCTTCTTATACAAGCCAAGAACCAACCCCAAGTCTCTGTGCTCTTACTCTCGACAACAGCAAAGGCTAGTGGATAAATCTTATTATCAGCATTTGTCGCCATTGCAATCATCAATTTCCCTTTATATTTTCCATAGAGGTGGGTTGCGTCAATGCTAATCACGGGCCTACAGTGCTTGAACCCAAAGGAGCATCCCAAAGCAAACTTGAACAATGCACGTCCTGCCTCGTCAAGACATCCCGTATAGAGGGTCCCTGTTGATGTGGGTCCATATCTAGCATAAATTAAAGGTGATTAATGGCCTATTTGATGCCTTAAATAGATAGGTTTCAAGCTTAATCAAGAATAAATCACCAAAAGATACATTGGTGCACAAAAATCTAAAAATGAATAAAAGATTATTGGATGGAAGCATGAAACAGTAAAAGGACTAACCACTACAAAACTGATGTAGGGAAACGTAAACCTAAGAGATTTTTTTTTTTATTTTTTAAAAAATAAACCATTAGTCCCTTATCTTTTATTTCTCTATGTTATATTTTATTTATTATTATCTACTTAGTATTACAAAATGTCATGTCACTAGCAAGTTACTCTTGATTGTTACTAAAATTTATTCTTAGGCCCTTCTTCTACATTAGACATAAGTTATCCTCACCAAATAAAAAATCATGAGACTTAACAGCCCACACTGGTAGTGCCACTAATTTCGAATCTAATTCACCAGTTATAGGTTCATTAAAAGAACTTATATAAAAAATGATCACCCAAGTCTCCAGGGTGTATACAACTTGGCACCGAAAACAATCAAACACTCAAACACTCAAATAACAAACATCTATACAATCACAAACCAAAAATTAAGAGTGACTTCCTACTATGTTTTTAGTATTTGTTGTTGTGTCATAATCATCTCTTAAAGCTATGACTGAGCGAGTCAAATTCAAGTTGTTCTTTTATATCTTATTGTCTTGACTGGTTTATTCCCATTTTATCAAGTTCAACTAGCTTAATTATTAGCAATGTGCTAAGTGTGCTAATCAAATTCTCTCTGGTTTTATTTTTATTTTATTTTTGTCCTCTCTAATATGCTACTAATTCTCTTGCAGTGGACTTTTCATCCTTTCTTTTTTCAGAGCAAAAGAATCTATACGGTTTGATTTGGTGCAGGGTTGTAACCCCATTACATAGATATAACCATTATCTACTTCATTCACTATAAAGAAGAAATTTAACACACCAAGATAGAAGAAATTTGACAAGCAATACATGTTCCGGATGGCAATACATTTTCAGTTTAGCCGAAATTTGACAAGCAATACATTTTTAGTTTAGCTGAAACAATGCAAGATGAAACATGCTGAAACCAACTACATATCATCCAGAATGGCAGACAGTTTAGGTGTTAATCATTACTTTCCTTTTTGTTTGTTGTTGTTTTACCCCACAAAATACCCACAAATACCCACAAATACCAACATACCCACAAATAACCCTAACCCCCAAATGCTCAAATGCTCAAACAAATATTCGGATCAGGAGCATACCAAGTGATTCCAAACTGAAGATGCACCCTGAGAATGAGAATACAGAGCGTGAGCGAGACGGAGAGTGAGAGCGCGACAGCGAGGGAGAGCGAGACGGAGAGTGAGAGCGCGAGGGAGACGGAGAGTCCGAGCGACGGGGAGAGTGAGAAGCGAGAGCTCAATGAGGGAGATTGAGGGCGTGAGATAGCGACTAGCAAGAGTGAGAGAGTGAGAGGGAGATTGAGAGAGTGAGGTGATTTGATTCGAGTTAAGTGTGAGCAGGAAAGAGGGAGATTCTGAGGGAGAGATTCTGAGTTTTAAAGGGACCATACTCAAGTCTAAGAGACTCAAGTACTGTGTAAAATGTACCCGAGTCCCTTAAACTCGAGTATGGTCCCTTTAAAACTCAATTTCTACCCGAGCCATACTCGAGTTCACTGGGCTCGGGTACATTTTACACAGTACTCGAGTTTCTTGAACTCGAGTACTGTGTGGTTATTTTAATTGGCAAATGCCATGTCAGCTGTGCCACGGTGGCAAGGGAAGGGTGTACTCGAGTTCTGTGTAGTCGAGTACCATATAAAACTCGAGATTCTAGAGCTCGAGTACCATAAAAGGTAGTAGATTCCTTATTAGTTCCGAAATAGTGATTTTTTGCTATAAATTTCGGAAATGAGTGGTATTTGGCCATTTTGGCCATGCCTTCCGAGCAAAGTTTATACTCTGTTTGCATTGCGTGTTTTGCGGTTGTGTTTGCTGCCTTTTGAGTTTTTTTTTTTTTTTTTTTTTTTTTTTTTTTTTTTTTTTTTTTTAAGTTCAGCATGTTGTGCATTGTTTATTAGTCATGAACTGTAATTTTAGGTCAATGAACAGTGCATAACATTGTAGCAAACAGTAAAAAAATTAATTTTTTTTAATTTTTTTAATTTTTAGTTTTCAGCAAAATAAGTGGTATCTAAACGCATACTATATAGTATAATTTTTGTTACCTATAAATAATATAAATTTATATTATTTATATATAATAATAAACAAAAACTTAAATTTAAGTTTAAATTATTTATATATAATAATTTTATATATATAATAATAAAGAAAAATAGTCTAAGGGATTTGATTATTTTCGAAAAAAAATCCACAAAACGAAGGGCAAATCTAGAGAGAGAGAGAGTTAGAGAGAGAATGGGGAGAGAGGTGTCAGAGAGCTGCGTGGGTAGTCTACTAACTGAAATGGTATCCTCTTACTGCGATCGCTATCATCGCTTCTACGCCAATAAGCCTGACCTCACCGCTCGTCGCATCGAAGCCATTTGCTTTCAGGTCGGCCTCCAGCTCTCCGGATGCTACACCTCCCCACTTCTTATCCCTACCCTTTTTTTTTAAGAAATGTTTTATTTAGATGTTTGGTTACTAAGAAAGTTCAGGGAAAGTAAAGTTACTAGTATGATTTAGATTCTTGGATGTTTGTTTGTTTGGGTTTGAGAAAGTGTTTAGGATCTACTCTACTTAGTCTTAGGGAATTATTATTTTAGTTCTAGCTTAAGTTTTTCTAGTTTTCCTTAGTTAATGTACAAATTATTTAGGATTTAGGACTATGGGAATGAAACAGGTAAAAAAAAAAAAAAAGGAAAACCCAAATGGGAAATTTGATTAAATTGCTTATACATAATATGGATTTGCAAAATGGGATTACTTTTTCTTTTGAGCATTCACATTAGCACATCAGTCCGTCCGTGTATAATAGAAAAAGGTGAAGAATTTACATAGTTTTGCCTAAAAATGACCCATATCAGTCCGTGTATAATTGTATAAATTTACAAGTTTGCTATGTAAATTTACACGGACACTTTTCATTTTGCATTTAGTTGCTTATTCTTTCTTTACGTATTTTGAGGATAAGGAAAAGAGTGGATGGTGGTTGTTGTATGCGAAGAAAGAGAAAAAAAAAAATTAAAAAGAAAAAGAAAATTAATATTTTAATGAAATGTAGCGTAAATTAGATAATTTGATTTGGGATGGTGGGGTGTTTTGAAAAATGAGTATGTAAAATAGAAAAAATAGGTTTTATACTAAAATAGACAGAAATTTTTACATGAGTTGATGCAAATGCAGGATTATATAATTGCTTATTGAAAGCAAAACTAAAGTGACCTGTGTTGAAGTTCTTTGAAATGGGTTTTATATGTCATACTAAATGTACTCTTAAAAAAGCTAGCTTTTTAAAATCGAAAGCTTGATTCTTAGCTAACCAATTGTGTGGTTACTGATATGGGGATGTACTAACAATTGACCAACAGATGTGTGTATGATTATTTGAATGTGATTGCAATTAAGGCATAGATGAGAAGCTGTTGTTTAGTTTTGCTCCTAAAATCTTGTCATGGATTTCTAGCTCTTTATTTAGGTGGGTAGCATTGAATCTAACATGAAAATATAAGGGAGTGGTAGAACAGCAGAAAAAACTTTGTTTGAAGCTATTAGCGGCATATGGTTCATGTAATTAATTAGATCTTGTTACTTATTAGTTATTACTGATATAGTAAGTTTCGTATGCATATTTGTATACTTTAGTGATTATTTGATACTCGCCAAAGTTCTCAGCATGCTTTACCATAAAATGCTGCTTGCAATAGTAAAAATACTATTTCTTTTTGGGTATACCATGGAGCGGCCTTGTTTCAGTGATCATCTAGAGGCAATCAAGTTCGATATCTGCAAGGACTTCTGGTCCGAGCTCTTCAAGAAGCAAATAGACAACTCGAAGACCAATCATAGAGTAAGGTCAAATATTTTAACTGATTATACATGATATGTTTTGTGTGAATTTAAGAAAATAGATTTTTTTTTTCTTGTAGGGTACGTTTGTCTTGCAAGATAATTGATTTCGTTGGCTTGCACGTATGTCAGTTGATCCATCTCCTGAAAATGGAGATTTTGCTGTGGTTGTAATTCAAAAATAATTTCATACAGTATATGCATATTATGAAGATTGAGGAGTAATTGCTTGGGAATGCGAGAGTTTGAAAAGTTTGTTTCCAGCTTATGTGGCTAGATTTCGCATGCAATTGGAGGATCTTCGGATAGTCAAATGTGGACTGGAGGAAGTTGTTGCACTTGAAGATGGTGCACAGAAGCAGTAGCAAGACTTGTGTTCCCTTAAGTAACTCTCCTAATGCTTAAGAAATTTCCCAAACTCAAGTGGTTTTCTCGAGGGGGGCATAATTTAAATGTGATCAAATTGAGATACTTGTTTCAAAATATTTGAAAGTTGAAGGAACAGTTGAACAAAGCCAACTTGAGACCTCCATCCAACAACCACTTTTCTTGGTTGAAGAGGTAAGTGGCTAATTTAATTAATCTTTTAAAATATTTAGGGTTACAAGAAGTTGTATATAACCCTGTTTGGAGTAGTAGTAGTACTCATCTTTCACACACGAATAAAAAAAAAAAAAGTGTTCTCAGTAAAGCTCAAATCTATATACTTGAAATAAAATGTGTTAGTTTTTTCGTCCACATGTGATTCAGGGAATGTGATAGGTTATAGTATTTTGTTTGGAATTGGAATAGGGAATGGAGAATTGCTTAGAACAACTAATAGGTGGATAGACACCACTGGAAGAACACAGTTCCCAGAAAGCACACACAGGTTTATTTTCATTCAAATCACAAAACTGATTACAATAAATTACATTCAAGTACATATATTAACTGTTTGGAACTTGCAGCCTCAGCCTTTTAAGAGTCCTAATCCTATTAAGTACAGCCTCTACAATTATCCAAAAGTCTGCTGAGTTAGTTACAAGAGATTAGGATACGCTGCTGGATCCGACTGCGTGCAACCTCCTGTTTGGACACGAACATGGCATAACTAACTAACTACCTACAGCAGACAACTCCCAACTCCAGAACTCTCTCCAGTTGCCTCCAATTGCCATGCAACCACTTTAGGAACCTAATTAAGATCCTTAATCATCACATAGTTGGCTACACCCAGGATTGGAACTCATCATAAAAATAAACAATAAAAAAACACCTCAAGATGCTCCTGCATCAACAAGTCTAGAAATATGGGAATACCACAGGTGATAAATTTTGACTTCTTGAAAATATTGATCCCCAATAACTGCTCAATGATTAAAATGGTTTTTGAAAATGCTTTTCTAATAAAATGACTCTTATTCCACCTTGCATTTGATTCACAAAGTATATTTCTGCATCATTTTTGATAGACATCTTATATTAATTGTTCAATAGTATTTAGGAAATTTTCTTTTAACTTTATTTATTTATTTATTTATATTTCATTTAGATATATTCCAGTAATAAGTTGGGACCATATTTCTAATGGTATGAACTTAACGGATATAATCCATTTTGTAGCCCCTACTATGAATTTTATTGATTGGCCTAAATTGTTAAGAAATATATACTAACTCATATTTTCTTCTGTTTAATATTTTGATTTTTTATAGGGTCCATTCCCCAACTTGGAGGATTTGAGATTGGGTGGAAATTTCAATATGAAGGAGATATAGCATGGCCAATTTTCGGAAGAAAGCTTTTACAAATTAAAAAACCTTCCCATGGAAGGCTATCTAGTTGTTTCTTATTGGAGTACTTTTCTTGCAACATTACATAACTTGGAGGAAATATTCCTATATGTAGAACTTTTTGGTCAGCAAAAACATGCTAGGATACTCCCAGAACTAAAAGAACTACAGCTGTTTGACATATCGTTGTTGAAACATTTGTGGAAAGAAGACACAAAACCAAGCCCAATTTTTCATAATCTAGAAAATCTGTGTAACTATGACGAAAATTGAAAAATTTAGTACCCCACTCAGTGTCTTTCCAAAATTTGACGAATCTAGAAATATTGAAATGTCATGGATTGATTAATTTAGTTATATCCTCAACAGCCAAAGTCTAGTACAACTCAAGAAAATGAATATAAGTGAATGCAAAAGGATAGCAGAAATTGTAGTATGTAAGGGGGGTGAAGCAAGTGAGGTGATTACTTTCTTTTTTTTGATAAGTAAGTGAGGTGATTACTTTCACCCAGTTGACATACTTAAAACTTGATTGCTTGCCAAAGCTCCCAGGTTTTTGCTTGGGAAGTTATTCTTTTCAGTTCCCATCTTTGGAAGAAGTAATTGTGAGGCAATGCCCTAAGGTGAAGGCATTTTGTCATGGACCCTTATGGACACCAGAGCTAGGAAGAGTACAATCACCAAAAGAAGATGAATGGCATTGGAAGGCTGCCCTAAATGCCAATACATTGGCTTTGGAAGGGCAAATTATAATACCAACACGCAATAGTTTTGTTGAGAAAGGTTAAGTATATTGATCTTTTTAATGCATTGATGCATGAAAATGAGAATCTTTTCACTCTCCCACTAGATACTTATCATAATAGAAATAAAGTAGAATTACATGAACATTATATTGCCAATTTTAAGGAACAGTAAATTCCTCATAAATTGCATAAAAATTTCTCAAATAATACATATCATTGTGTCGATGTGCAATTTGTATAGCACACATATAATGATGATACTTTGATGTCAACGATTATAACAATTGATGCTTTTATCTTCAGTATGTTAATTTCTATTACACAAGGTTTGGAACTCTAAAGGTGGAGACCATCCTTAAAATGCAGCAGCGGGAAGGTGGCTTGTAATTATAGTTGGTAGTACTGAGGATTATGTTTATGGTTATTGAAATGAGTAGAGTTCATCCATTTGACGTTTGTTCTGTTTGTGTTTCTTTATTTCTTTTTTTGCTATGTTTGGGGAGAAAAAGGTGTTAGGTTCTAAGAATTAGGAACTAATGTATTAGAACTTCAATTTGTAATGTTGGCAAACCATGATCAAAACAATGTTTAGTCTTGTGTTAGACTTGCTCAAAGTATGGCTCTTAATGTAAAGTTGGAATCGAGTTTTATGCAGAATTCACTGTGCACTTTCTGCTTGACTCGATCGATCGAAAATTAGACTCGATCGATCGAAAGTCGTGCAGATTGTTTTTCTGCAGAATTTTCCAACTCAGCCCTAGCCTACTTAATGTATAGGGTTTTATGTTTTTCCCTAAGTATATAAGGGAAAACCCTAGCCACGTTTTTAGAGTTCTGTTTCTGAGTGTTTAGTTTCTCAGAGTGCTGTTTTGCTGTGTTTGTGAATCTCTTTGTGAGATCTAGAGGTGTTTGCCTTCACATACACTTAGGGTTTACAAACTCAAGACTTATGTCTAGAGCTTGTTAAATCATACAGTTGCAGAATCAAAGATCTTAAAGAAATACAAGCAGATGCGCTTGTGGATTGCTGAAGAATTCAAAGAAAGAAGGAGTCCGTGGATCTCGGAGCTATCATGGGGTCGTGGTAGTAAGTTTCCTACACTTGGGTAGCAATAGGATGTTAGTGGTCTAAGTCTTATTGTGTGAACTTCGATTCTTTCACAGTGAATTCAGTTTACCTTGAGGATAGCTAGGTTAAATCCTCCCCAGGTTTTTTTTACCGGTTTGGTTTTCCTGGGTCATCAGATCTTTGTGTTATTTATTTTCCGCTGCTTTACTGTTTTTGCTTATTTGTGTTAACCTAGATTTAATTAAATTACCTAAGTTAATCACTTGGCTAATTCTCTAGGTTAATCTGTTTGGGTTTAATGGGTCTAAACGAACTGACAAGTGGTATCACAGCGGGTAGCTTTTGTATTTGATCTTTTGATCTTTTGCTAATCCTTGACCCCTGTTGTCATGGAACACGGACACTCTCTTGTTGTTCTACCTCACTTTGATGGAAACAACTATGCTTATTGGAAAGTAAGGATGAGAGCATTCCTGAAATCCATTGATGAGAGAGTTTGGAATTCCGTTGAGTACGGATGGGAGAAGCCCACTACTCCTGTGAGTGAGTGGCAAACTTCTCAAAAGGAGACAGCCGCTTTCAATAGCAAAGCTATGAATGCTATTTTTAATGCTGTTTCCATGGAGGAATTTAAGAGAATCTCTAATGTTGAGGTTGCTCATACTGCTTGGAAAATCCTCCAGACTGTGCATGAAGGAACGAAGGCAGTTAAGATTAATAAGTTGCAGCAATTAACCTCTAGATTTGAAAGCATTAGAATGAATGATGATGAATCTTTTGATGAATTCTATGCTAAATTGAATGATATTGTTAATTATGCTTATAATTTGGGTGAAATCTATGATCAACCTAAAATTGTTAGGAAGATTCTTAGATTTTTTACTGAGGATTTTAGACCCAAAGTGACTGCCATAACTGAGAGCAAGGATGTGGACTCCATCCCTGTTGATGAACTTGTAGGATCTCTTCAGTCCTATGAGTTAGACCTCCCTAAGACTAACAAATCCAAATCAATGGCTCTTAAATCTGTTGATGATGTTGAGGATGATGGATTTGATGATGAACTCTCTGCTACAGAGATTGCCTATCTTGCTAAGAACTTTAGAAACTTTCTTAGGAACAATAACAGAAGGGCAAGAGGCAAGAACACTGTTGAACCTAGAAATTTTAGGAGGAATGATCCCACTAAAGTTAATAACACTGAAAAACCTAAAGAGAAAGTAGGTCAGCCTTCTAATAATTCTTTAGGACAACAATGTTATGGTTGTCAAGGGTATGGTCATTTGAAATCTGAATGTCCTACATACTTGAGGTCTAAGGGTAAGGCTATGGTTGTAACCCTTAGTGATGATGAAGTTCCTGACAATGAATCCGCTAATGATGAGGATGGAAACTTCATTGCTTTCACTGCTACAACTGTAGTTAATGAAAGCATGTCTGTTGAAGAGAACCCTTCTGATGGGGAACTCTTTGAGGATGCAGATTTACAGGAAGCCTATAATAAACTTTGCAAAATTGCTGCAAAGGATGCCATGAATGTTGATTTAGGCTTAAAGAAAATTGCATCTCTTGAACTTGAAAAGAAAAATTTACTTGTAAAATTGTTTGATGCAAATGAGCTTTTGAATAATGTGAAAACTAAGAACATGCTTTTACTTGATAAAGTTAAATGTTTGGAACTTGATTTATCTGTTGCTAGAGTACAAACTAATAGGTCTGTAAGCTCCAAACTTGATCACATGCTGAGTATTCAAAAGTCTCCTTCTGATAAAACTAGTTTAGGTTTTGTGGATAGCATCTCTGTGCCTAAACCTTCTTCCACTAAATTTGTTCCCTCTTCTGAACTTCCTAAGAGTGAGATTGTCAAACCCTTGGTGAGTGAACCTGTCAAACCTATAGATGTTACTCCACCTAGAAAGATTAGGGTTGATCTTCAAGCTTCTCATTCTAGAGCTTCTACTTCTACTAAGGGCAAATTGCATGATAAGCCTGCATGGGTTTGTCATTTTTGTGGAAAGTCTGGACACATACGTCCAAATTGCTTTAAGTTGCAAGCTGCAAAGCGAGCAAGTAAACCTAAAGTACCTGTGCCTCAAGCACATGATCCTATGGTACTTATTGGTGAATTGGTAAAAGTGTTAAACCTTTATTCCAATCCTAGAGTTGCTTAGAATTCTAATGTGAATCATAACTCCAATGCAAGAGTTGCATCTAAAAAGTTTTGGATGCAAAGGCTCAATCTAATTGAGTCTGTCTGACATGGTCCTTGTGCTTCATTACTCTATCTTTGGTGACCTCTGTTTCTAGGATTTGCATTGCATTACATTCATGCATTTCATTCTAGGATGTTTGTTTATTTGATATAAAATAAAATTAAAAAAAAAATTTTTTTTTCTTTTTTGCAAATTGTGTTTTTGCTATTTTTTTCTTGAATTCGAAGAATAGTTAGTCAATCAAATTTTGCATAACATGTTTATGTACCTTGTTTAGTTTTGATGCACTTATGGCTATTGCACTTTACTAGCTAAAGTTTTGTTGTGCATGTTGTGTGGGAAGATGCTATATTTGTTGATCACATGATCTTGATCTTGAAGTCTCATGTCTTTGATTGTCGGACTTGTTCTTATTAAGAAAGGCATAAATAACCATCTCACCACTGTTTACTAGCCAATCAAGTGCATATCGTAAGATTTTGTGCTCGAGAAAGTGTAGCACATGCACAAAAAGAACATAAGGTGTAGCCTCTTTTAAAATTGGTGTGTACATTATTGGGCTATAAAAATCTCACAAAGTCAAATAAAATTGGTGTGTACATTATCCCGGCTATATTATTAAGTTTCAAATCAATAAAATTGAATAATGAGGCATATCAAGAAACTTACATGATTGCAAGTTTTTATTCTAGGAGATATGAGAGTTATATGATGTATCTCTTTAAGTAATAATCTCTTTCAAATTCATGTGATAGATTTTGTAGAAATTGTGATTGATAAATATGTGCATATCACCTCACATGTTTCTCTTGCTTATGCTAGTTGCACACACTACAAAAGTTATTCTTTGCTAAACTGTGTACATGTTTGTGTGTGTTTTTGGTCTGACCAACCAAGTTTGAGATTTTCTGAAAATTGTTGCAAAACATGTTTGCTTGGTTGATTGGTTGAGGAAGATTATGAGAAAAGCTTAATCTGAGAGATCTGGGTTGAAAACATGGGTTTTTGGAAAAACATTTCATCTCATACTCATGCATCTTTTTCATAAAAGTTAATGCTTTGAGGAGTTTTTGAGCTAATTTGATTCAATTTTCAAAAATTCAATTTTTCCAGATTTTCGATCGATCGAGTCTGTTTTTCGATCGATCGAAAATGTTTTTAAAATCCCTCTAAAGTCTCTGTGTGTTTCGATCGGTTCTCGATTGATACTGGATCAATCGAAGGATTTTCGACCGATCGAATATGTTTTTCGATCGATCGAAAATCGGGATGACTGTTTTTTAAAAGGACTTTTCTCACGTGACTTTTCACTTTTTAAATCTTTTTCAAAACCTTTTTCTCCCTACCAACCGGTCAAGCCTTTTTTCTTGGAGATTTTGTCGTTTTCTTCAAATCTTTTTGCATAATCTCTCTCTCCCAAGACTGGTAAGTCATTTTTACCCTTTCTTTTGCTCCTATTTTCATGTTTCATGCATTAATTCATGCATTTTTGGGATATTTTCGCCATTTTAGTTTTTGGTATTTTTGGGAGTGATTTTGATTCTTTTTCTTTCAAAAGAATCATGGGTTTTTGTGGGGACACCTTATCCTAGCACTACATATGATTTAATTTGATAAATTTGGTGCTTTGTGAAATTTTTAAATTTCTAGGGCTTGAAATTGGGGATTTTGGGGTTTTTGTTCAATTTGATTGAAATTAATGAAATTGACTTGTTGGATTGATTAATTCGATCATTATATTATGTCAATTAACTGTTGTGATGATCAATTTCTCAATTTGTTGTGTTTTGAAAATTGGGTTTTTCCCAAATTGGGTATTTTTGGTTTAAAATTCTTTGCTCAAGCCAATTTAGTTAATTTGAATCATAATTGATCTATGTCACTGCATTAGTTCATGCATCATTTGCATTTCTTGTTCATGCATCATATAGAATTGATATTTCTATACTTTGTGTTGTGCTAACTTGCAGTCTGCCCTTGGTTTTTGGTTTTGATCCTCTCTTTCTGTGTCTCTCTTTTCTTTCCTTAGCATCATGCCTAGGAAAACTAGAGCCCATAGGACTTCTGACCCTTCACCTTCTTTCGATAGTGAGCGGTTCCCTAGTGAGAAGAACCAAGAGACCTATGAGACCCTGAACCTTAGGCGTCATATCTGGGCTGAGCGTAGGGTCGTACTAGATGAGGTAGATCCTGAGGTGAGACGTAACTTTAAGCGTCGGGGTTGGCTATCTTTGCTCGAGTATGAGCATTCTCCTCCTCCTGCCACCTTGATTAGAGAGTTCTATTTGAACCTCTCTATCCACATCTATGATACCAACACCTTGGTTAAGGTTTGGTTACGAGGTGTAGAGTATCGCATTACCCCTACGGTTGTATCTGATGCTCTTGGGGTGCCCATTGTTGACCATCCCGTTTTTCCTTATGAGGAGTCTCCGCCTCTTGATGATGTGTTGTCATACATCACTGGGTCTTCTATCCAGTGGGATTCTGATCCTCGAATCACTTCTGCTGAGCTTTCCGAGCTTCACTATCTTTTCTTTAGGATAGCGTGTCATTCTTTGTGGCCTATTTCTCATGTCCACACCATCCCTCTTAAGCGATGTGTGTTTTTGTATGCCCTGGTTACTGATGCTCCTATCAGTTTTCCTCATTTGTTCCTTCGTTCTTTGAACGAGGTTCATCAGTCTAGTTCTACGGCTCATACGTTATTCTTTCCCGTTTTTATTCGTAGGATTCTCCTTTTTCTTGGTTTAAGTGATTTTCCTATGTCTGAGCCTGTTCATGTTATTGCTCCTATTGGTGCTACCTTTTTGAGGCAGAAGGCTGCTCAACTTCGAGCTAGCTCTAAGCGTTCTAAAGTAGAGTCTTCCGGTGTCACTCCACCCCCTTCTTCTTCTACAGATACTCCTGCAGCTGGGACATCTTCTGATCCTGCTGTTGCTGCTGCTGCTGATGTTTTTCCACCGTTTGATGAGGTTTCTGACCTTCGTCGGACTCTTGATACTGTCGTGACCGTTCAGGCGACTCATGGTCAGATTTTGGTGGACATCCTTGATGAGCTACGTGCATTGCGAGCGGATTTGGCGAGCTCTCGTCGATCTCCTCCACCTCCTTTTGATGATGAGTGAGTGCCCTTTGGCAATTCGTCACAAAAAGGGAGAGTGCATTCTATTGTGTAGTTCTTATGTATCTAGGAGATTTTTGTATTTTTGTGGAGATTTTCATTTTAGGGAGAGTTTTGTACTTAGTAGTGATACTACGGAGCTTGTGGAATTATTAGATTGTATCTAGGCGCTTCACTGTGTATTTACTTTTTTGGCTCTTGATTAGGAGATATTTGTGTTGAGATACATTGTTATGTATATGTTTCTTGTTTCACTATGCTACTCTACTTATTGATTTATATTTATGATGTTATTCATGATATATGTCTTTATTTTATGTCATGTGAAATTAAGAAGTTATCTTTATATATTTCCTGTTTTTTCCACACATGCGTTTATGTGTTTGTTAAGTGTTACAGGAATATACAGGTTGATTCAGTCGTGCTGCTGTCTATTTTGCAACTGTTAGATAGTAGTTAGGTTGAATTGTTTAAGTGGCTTTTTATTTTGTAATGGGCTGTTTCATTTTGTAAACTTTGAGCTTTTTGTTAAGTCTGTGTTTTGTCATGGATTGCCAAAGGAGGAGTTTGTTAGGTTCTAAGAATTAGGAACTAATGTATTAGAACTTCAATTTGTAATGTTGGCAAACTATGATCAAAACAATGTTTAGTCTTGTGTTAGACTTGCCCAAAGTATGGCTCTTAATGTAAAGTTGGAATCGAGTTTTATGCAGAATTCACTGTGCGCTTTCTGCCTGACTCGATCGATCGAAAATTAGACTTGATCGATCGAAAGTCATGCAGATTGTTTTTCTGCAGAATTTTCCAACTCAGCCCTAGCCCACTTAATGTATAGGGTTTTATGTTTTGCCCTAAGTATATAAGGGAAAACCCTAGCCACGTTTTTAGAGTTCTGTTTCTCAGAGTGCTGTTTTGCTGTGTTTGTAAATCTCTTTGTGAGATCTAGAGGTGTTTGCCTTCACATATACTTAGGGTTTACAAACTCAAGACTTATGTCTAGAGCTTGTTAAATCATACAGCTGCAGAATCAAAGATCTTAAAGAAATACAAGCAGGTGTGCTTGTGGATTGCTGAAGAATTCAAAGAAAGAAGGAGTCCGTGGATCTCGGAGCTATCATGGGGTCGTGGTAGTAAGTTTCCTACACTTGGGTAGCAATAGGATGTTAGTGGTCTAAGTCTTATTGTGTAAACTTTGATTCTTTCATAGTGGATTCAGTTTATCTTGAGGATAGCTAGGTTAAATCCTCCCCAGGTTTTTTTTACCGGTTTGGTTTTCTTGGGTCATCAGATCTTTGTGTTATTTATTTTCCGCTGCTTTATTGTTTTTGCTTATTTGTGTTAACCTAGATTTAATTAAATTACTTAAATTAATCACTTGGCTAATTCTCTAGGTTAATCTGTTTGGGTTTAAGGGGTCTAAACGAACTGACAAAAGGGAGTACCTGTGGTACATTGTATTTGTATGATGCATTTCTCTTTGGATGATGCACTCCTCTTTGGTGCAAAAAGACCATATTTGAATGAAGTTCTGCATCATGTTATCATTATTTTGATGAGTGTTATTGACTACATGCTATCATTAAATGCCAAAGTTTTTTCTTTAAGTTTTTGATAGATTATAATGGATGTCTAGTTGAGTTGCTTATGCTTCTAAATGTTTCTTTCAGTCATGAGCATATGCTCACCCGTGCACATAATAGAATCATAGAGGTTTGGGTCCAACGCTAGAATTCTGTCACAGAAGCAGTTTTATAGATCAACGTAGCCAATTTGATCTCCCTTGACTTTTAGCATCATGGTTGCAGAAAATATATGATTATGTATATTGGTTTTGAAGTTTTAGTTAAAGATGGTTAGGAAGAAAAGATGCATGAGTAAATTATCTTCTCTTCATAAACAATTGTATGTAATTGAAATTCAAATCAATGTTTTAGGGAGCAAGAAAAGAACACAGAAACATTTAGTCACAAAAATAAGAAGAATGCGGGACGTGATTTTAAAAGCAAAGATCGACAACCTCTATCAAATTTTCAAAATGATGAAAGGGGTGTAAATTTTAATGAAAGATGGTAATGAAGGTAATATTTATATTTCAATATACATTAGCAAAATTATCTAAGTTATCTTCGTTTATTTATTTATTTTCTCCTTTGCTTACAATAAAGGGGGGGGGGGGGGGGGGGAGATTCAACTTTGGTTTTATAATAAGATAATTTTTAGATTTTAAAGTTAGATACTAATTGCAACTTTATTTAGATTTTAAAGCTAAATACCAATCACAACTTCCTATTTTTATCGGGGATATTTGTTTACTCTTTAGATTTTAAATGCTAATGCTCTCTTCTAATTTGTCAACTCTTATTGCTTATCAGTTATCAAGTATTTGGATTCAAGAGTGTATTTTTGGGTAGTGCTCAACCATACATATTCAGCAATGGAGCAATGTAAAATGAAGAGCCCTGCCCACACTACAATCTTGGGTACATAGTTCCTGAATGGGTTGAGGAGAACTCAACTCTTTCTAGCATAAAAGAAATATATGGTTCTAGAACTACTCTTCCAATGACAATAATAGTCAATTCTGTATAATACTTCTATTGAATTCCTTATACTATTCTATACAGTATTTTCATGGAGTTTTTTTTTTTTTTAATATGTATTATGAAAATGGAGTTCCTTTGCCTCTTTTACAGGTGCGAATTGTGCACAAGGTTTTATACATACGGGAAAAGGCTTTTTGCTCCTGGTATTGGAGTGTATCAAGACAAAGACTAAGGCAGAGAGGCAAAATGCCATAATAGTGCATTGGAAGAGTTTAAGCCAAGACTACCTAAATGACAGGGCATACAATGCAGTAAAAAGTGTAGTAAACAGTAGACAGTGCGGTAACTTAAAGTAGCTATACTACCTGTAGTTTTAGGATTAGTTTTTAATTGTTAGCTGTGATTTATATACATGTGTATACAAAGAGATAGGTTCAAGTTACACTTGGTGTAATTCTTTAGAGTTATATCTTTTCTAAACCATTGGATTTAAATAAATCCAACGGTTAAAAAAAAACATTCATTAATACGAGATTAGGATTTCATTTATTATTCCTTATTTATGATATATCATACTTATCTTTTAACCCAAAAAAGGTATACTTATTTCTCTTCCTCTTTTTCTCTCTTGTATATATTTATTCTTGTAATCAAGCTAAAGAATTTACTTCTATCAAATTCCTGAGTCAATTGTCGGTGAGCACAAAGCCAAGAAATGAAATAGTTAGAATATGAAAATTTTGTTCCTAATTAACAGAATGAGAAAATGAGTCACAAGTTGAGAGACAAGGTGGTGGTAGATTGGCACAATACACACGGTCTTGCCATATTTGCTGTTTGTTTTCTCTCTCCCACTAAAAGTTAGTAGATTTGTGAGTGTAATTAATAAGGAGAGAGATAATAAAAATGTTATTAATTAGGTAAGTATTTAATAATAATATGCATAATGATGTTTTTTTTTAGTCGTTAGATATTTTGAAAATCAATGGCTATAAAAAGGTGTAATTTGAACTTATCTCATATACAAAATTTAAAATTTATTTTGTATTTAAACTTGCATTAGAATTTTGATACATTATATATATTTTATTTAAATAATAAAATATTTAATTTCATATACAAACATATTCATAATAAATATCTATGAATAATTTATAATTACTATAATTATCAAATTTCATATCTAAACTTTAATTTGTTGTGCATTATAAGGATAACTAAGTATGAATTTTTTTTTTTTTTTGAGAAGAATTAACTATGAACTTGATTCATCTCTCAGTTGAGTATAAATTTACTCGAAAACATGTTTACCACATAAATTACAGCCTAGCCTTGGCTCCTAAGAAGTTGCCAAGAATTTCTGTTTTCATTGATTAACCAAACTGCCATGAATTTGATGGCTCATATTTTCTTTTTTTGCCTTTTTATCTTGATTGGTTGCTAACATTGTATTGTTAAAAATGTAGTATTTGTAGTATAAATAAATTATAAATACTAATTTGATATTTTGAGAATTTATTTATAAACTTACACAATTTAGTATTAAATTTATATAAATATATTTTTATATACATATACATGTAATGTAACATAAAATATTATATACATTTAACGTTTTTATTTATTTATAAATATATTATAATATTTGAGCTGGTGTGCCTTTTGCCAATTGCTTATTTGCTAAAAGTTTTACTTTTTATCTCAATTTTATTTTTTATTTTTTTATTACTTTAAATAATCTAATTTTTAGCTAATTTTCATAAAAAGGTCTGATTAATGTATGTTCTTAAGGTACATATTAACAAATTCATTTTTGGAAAAATTTTATTGACAATTCTCAATAAACTTTTTCCAAAATTAATTTACTATAGTGTGCCCTTAGGCACACATTAATAAAATCCTTCAGAAAATAAATTAACTTTTGATAAATACCATATAAATGAAAATAAGATACTAAAAATAAGCAATTATCAAGCGATCACTTGATATTTATAGTTGAGTATAAACTTACAAGTAAACATTGCCGGATAGTTTACAGAGGAGCCTGAACTCATCAAGAAGTTGCCAAGAATTTTCTGTTCTCGCTTGTCGATGCAACCAGTATGAATGTGATCAATATTCGCTCATATTGGGTGGTTGGGTCGTATCTTAAGTTTTTGGGTCAAAAGTCATATTATTATTATTATTATTATTATTATTATTATTTATTTGGATTTTCATTGTGGTGAGATCCGGTTTGGTCACATTATTTCTCTTTTGTCGGTGCCTTTATATTTTGATTGGTTACTTGTGCTTTTTATTGATGGGTTGTTTCCACTTTCCACTAAAACCTCCATGAATTTCCGCTTTCCACTTTTACTTGTGCTTTTTAGAGATGCTCTTACAAACAAAAAGTATTCCAACTGTGCAATTCACTCATTTATCACAAATCTACCTTCCCATGATAAACAATTTTGGCCGTTCAACTCAGGCACTTTTTCAGTCTAGGTTGTCTTTCGATTCCTTAAAAAAAATAACCACAATGGTAAGTGTTACTGGATTACAAATGGAAATAGATGAGAGGACTAATAAAAAAGAAAATCAAATATGAAATATAAAAATTTTGAAATATAAAATAATAAAATAAAATAACAAAAAATTTAAGTACAACAGTTATATTTTAATATATTATTTATGGTGAAGAAAAGTAATGGGAAAGAAGGTAAAGAGACAAGGAAAAAAAAAGTTACAAGCTCCTGTCAGTGACTCTTTGGCACTTTCCTAGTAGGAACTCAAAAGATTCGTTCCACACTGCGGATCCAGAATTTTTAAAAAGCTAAACAACAATAATTGTAAAGCCACGAATCGCTTAACATTGATGATCACATACTATGACCCCTATGAATAAATAAGGTAACGGGACAAAGACTTCCATGCTTATTTTTTATTTACGTCTTCGGAACCCTTCATACACTTGACTACTCCTCCGTCCATATGCAAGTAATTTTCAGTCTAATATACATTAGGCAATTACAACGATGATTCTATTATGAGTGATCCTAATATGTTGCTTAAAATATTTAAATCTAGGACTTCATGAATTTCATGAGGTTTGGAAAATTGCTGCACCAATCTTTTGAGATTTTCCAGATTAAATTGGAAGCGTAGTATAAATCTCACAAATATAGCTGTATACTCAATCTTTATACGTACTTTTTGGCAAGATACACATGTAAAATTAAATCTTTTTTTTTTTTTGAGATGCAAACACACACATAAGGGAGAAGAAGGAATTCTAACACAGAGTCACACCACAAAAGCCAATGAGAAAAACCATATATTGTTTTAATTTAACTTGAATGTATTAATTTGTCAATGCAGTATTAGGTGGAAATAACCTTGGAGATATTCAAAGCCAATGAGAAAAACCATATAGTGCTTTTGTTTTTCAAATTAAGGTGGGAATGATATGTGAACACCAAAGCAATTCTTTGTAGCGAATTATCTTTGGCTCAAATGGCATTTAAATTGGATTGTGGATTCAATAGACATTTTATGCATATGTATTTTTCCAAATAAAAAAGAAAAAGAAAACTATATTTTTCTCCCTTTCAATTGAAATCTCAAAATCTCATTATTGGTTACATCTTTCTTTATTTTCGTAGAATGTTAGTATAATTTATTTGGCCTAGTTCATAGGTGCCCAATTCTTTTGGATAAATTTTGTATTTATCTCAAGAGTTGATAATTAATTTTTTTGTACTCACCTAACGTGTAATGAAATATTTTCTGTTTATCAGGATTTGGTTCAAAATATCTCTTTGCAGTGATTTTACATAGGAATTGTATTCATAGAAAACTAAAAAAATTGTAATATACATGTGCTTTTTTATATTGTCATCCTAATTTTATTTTTGGTCTAAAAAAATGCCCCACTAAATGTTCAGTCATTGGAAGATTCAGATTGGCCTTCCTAAAATTTCATCTCAATTTTAGAAAAAAAAAATACTTACATTTTCTATTTTAACTAACTACTTTTCAAAACATTTATATTTGATTCTCTTTCCTCTTATGCACTAAAATATTATTGTTTATTTATTTTTATTATTTCTCTCAGTTTTCAAAATATCAATTTTTCTTTATTTCGGTTACTAAAAGTCCGAAACACAAAAAAGAACAAAATAATTGTTTTGGGGAATGATTTTTATTATTTATTGAACCATAGTACATCAAGTTATCTATTTCATTATTTCTCTCACTTTTATTTATTTGTTTATTTTTAGTTTCCTAAATTGGTCTCTCACCCTATTTTAGGGAGATGGATGAGAATGCTCAGTTTAGACTTGACCCGGAAGACTTGTAAGTTGTATCCCGTTCTTCAATATTCTATTCCTTTTACATATAAAGTTATGAAGCATTTTATCTTAATGGAAGATAACAAAAAAAAAAAAAAAAGAATATTGGATTGTAAAATACAAAACATTTAACCATAGATTCATTAGGTTTGGTGGGGTGATGACACCAGAAAACTGACCAAGAATAGGATTATGTGATTAAGTGAAATGGAGAGATCTCTTTATTTATTTATTTATTTATTATTATTAGAATTTAGTTTTTCTTATCTCATCCCCCTTCCCTTATATATATGTGTGTGTGTGTGTGTGTGTTTCTCAAAAAAAAAAAAAAAAAAACACCGTAAAGGGTGCCTAATATCTAAAGTTTTTGAGCAGATAAGTTTTGAGTTTAATTGGTAAAATTTTATTATGGAATAAGAAATTTGATATTCAAACCTGTTTATACCAAAAAATAATTGATATATTGACATAATGATAAATAACAATTATTAAGTAATAAGTTGAAATTCTATGATACTCATTAAAAAAACAAAAGTCAATGAGCAAGAAAAGAAACTCTCTTCCGTTAAAGACTTTTCCTACTCTACTTTCCTTCATTTCATTTGTCCTCTGAATTAATTTTCACTGCAGCTTCTGTACCATCAATCTTCACCATCTCATCTTGGTTTTATTTTGCTCCACTTCTCCAAAAAAAAAAACAAAAAAAAAAACAAAACAAAAAGAGTTTGAAACTTTCTACTATATACCATTTATTTTCGTTGTAATCATCCTCTTATTAGTTTGGTTTTGCTTTGCTCCGATTCTTTAAAAAAAATATATATATATATATTGTAAAGAATGAGATTTTCCAGTTATTAATTTTCGTTGCAGTCTTTTGTGTTATTATCCTGTAGTCTTAGTTTTACTTTGCTCCGCTTCACAAAAAAAAAAAAAAAAAAGAGTTACGTATTTTCAGCTTGTCACCGCTGCTCTCATTTACTATAGCGACTATCCCTGATCTGCAAAGTCAAAGGAGTAGAAGAGAAAACTGCTTAAAAAAGTGGTACTTCCTTTTAGTTTTGTTGCTTTATTTAGTCCTTGCTTGTTCTTCTTCGCTTATGCTGTCCTTTATTTCTCAATTTGATTTTTTATTGCAGTTTGTTTCTCTGATTTACCCTTTTTTTATATAAATTTTAATTTTAATTTGCTCTACTTATCAAGGTGTCACGCTCCGAACCCAAGTATAAAGATAGGCACGCGACAACTATCGCACACTTATAAAACAAGCATTTACAAGTGTGCAATGCCTTCTTAGCAACTAAAATTTATTCTCAAAAATTAAATCAAATAAATCTAAAATACCTCAACAAATTTTTTATGAATAGCTCTCCAATAATTTAATAGGAATAAATTTCAAACCTCATATACATAATGCCAATTGGCCAATAAATATAAAACTATTAGAAGACCATCCAATCCCAGTATCACAAAACTTCTTTCTCTACTCAATACATAACATCAAAACTCCCAAAACTTGATATTCTTCACAATCTGAAACTAGAGGGGGAAAAAGCAGGGGGTGAGTTGACAACTCAATAAGTAACCAAAGTCCTAATAAGTTCTATCAAGCAATAAATCTGTAAAGTAATAAAATGTAATAAAAGTCTTCAAAGGTTGTAATATATTATGGGTTTTCAAAAAAAATAACTAAAGAATTTTCATAGTCTTAAAAATAACAAGTTGCAAATAGACCATATACTTTAATCTGACAAATATATCATAGATGGTTTAGAAAGTACTTAGCTTTTTCATATATCAAAGTTATAACTTACAATATGTTCCAAAAAATACATAAGCAGTTTTAATGACTCAAAATAGCTCAAATGCTCAAACATTTCCAAAATCACATATGTAGTTTTAAAGACTCAAAATAGTTCAAATATTCAAACATAATTTATATTTTTAACAATCTTATGACTATGGTTACGCTATATCCCCGTGACTGGGCATCAGAGTACCAATGAATAACTCCCACTGGCTGGGTATCAGTGTACCAATGAATCACCCCCATTTGGGTATCAAAATACCAATGAATAACCCCTATTGGCTGGGTATCAGAGTACCAATGAATAACCCCCATTGGTTTGGGTATCAGAGTATCAGAGTACCAATGAATAACCCCCATTGGTTTGGATATCAGAGTACCAATGAATAACCCCCATTGGCTGAGTATCAGAATAAATTCATAGTCGAATTGTTCATAATCATATATATAAAATCATAGTTTCTAACAAAAATATCTTATTCAAACACATTTATATAATCATATCTTCAATATTCAAATCTATTTGTGATATTTCTATATTATTTACTTTAAATCATTATAGCTATAAAACAATTAAATAAAATAAACCTTATATTCAAAACTCACATGTATTTGTGAGAATTCTTTACCCTTTACTTTGAATCAGTATAGCTAAAAGCAATTACATGAATTACATCATATATTCAGTAATCAGATATATTTGTAATAATTCTTTACTTAAAATCAGTAGTACAATAGAAATAAAATTGTAATAACTATAAACAATTTCAGTAATTAAAATACGCAAAATAAAACCAATTAGGATAAGGCTACTTACTCCAAAAGTTATTCCAAAAGAAACTTTTCCCTAACACTTCTTCTAAAATCCTTAGATATTCCCTCAAAAGTATAGTCAATTTTTCTCTGCTTCAATCCTTTGAGTAGTCTCCTCTCTCAAAATATCTCTCCCTATATATTGACTTAATATGCTTATATATATAGCTAGGGTTTCAACTTTATTTTCTAAAAAGTCCTTATAATTATAAATTATAAAATTGACCCCACAAAGATTTACTTAAATACTCTTCCTTTTAATCCCTTTTTTTTTTCCCAGGGTATTACAATCTCCCCCACTTATAAGAATTCAGTCCTCTGAATTCATCACAAGTTGAACGAGTTATCATGCTTCCACTGCGCTACTCTAAAGCCACAATTGTATCGATCTATACAAATTTATCACTCATCACCATAGTTCAAAACTATTTCACAACATATGCGTAGACTTTTCCTTCCCAAGATTTGTAAGATAAAAATTTCCAAAGCAAATGGAGCGACGATGTTTCCACTGCATAGTACAATACCGCTATAAAATCCCTTACTCAATCACCAGTAGTTTAAGAACAACCATATTATAAAGATTCTTTTAAGATATACAGATCCCTAGTCTAAATAGCTCTCTAAGTTCCTTTCAATATGAATAAAAGTTCCAAGGCCCATTTGTTAGATTAACTCAAATAACTGTTTTTCCGTCAATTATTAATTTCAACAAAATTCCAAGGCCTAAATAGACTCCAAAAATTACAAGGGAAATCCACAATTTTGATATCCACCATAGACCATTGAATGTTAGCATCCATTTAATTCTATACCTCAAAATTAAGTAGTGCGTCCAAAGTTCCAAACCCTCCTAAGTTCAAAATGAATTTACAACATATGCATACATCACTATATCTTTTCTTCCACAAGTTTTGTAAGAAAAAGAAATTCCAAAATCTCCATAAATAATTGAGCATTGGTATAAGGTCTTTCATAGAACCTCTATTTTAACCATAGATTATCTTCTCAAATAAGCAACACTTATTCACCTATAATCTCCAAATGATACTTGGGCTGGAACTCATTGAAGAGCTGGTTCCTTATAATTACATTGCCTATTATGTAAACAAATCTTTAAGTATACATTGGCTAGAAGGGAACAATCCATGAAGTATCTCAACCTTTTTTTTTTTTTTTACCTTGCAAATAATACTCACAGCAGTTTATAATAGTCTAGAACTTAAGAGTACTCTGCAATCTATAATCACTAACCATCTGCCAATATAAAACAAAAGGTACGACAATTGACTATAATTTAGATTGTAATAGTCTTTCAAAATAAACTCTCTTGCATCCCAACTCCTTCGATATCCAATCAAAAATATGGTTCACTAGTCCAATTCAATACTATCACGTACTTGTGTTTTATCCACTTCATTTTCTATTGAGTCAATCCATTAACTCTTATCAGTTTAAGTTCAAAGAATTACATTTCTGGCATCAAAACTTATTTCCCCAGGATATTAAACAATCCTCTAAGTCTATTGAAAGAATTTGAAGACCTCAAACTTCTAAGTTACAGAACATGTCTCAAAAACATTTAGGGACTACCTCACACATAAATTAGGCTATGGTAATCCATGTAGGTCAACCCTAACAAGAACAATGATCAAAAAGAAGGTCTCGATCCTTAACATTAGAATCCAAGGAAGCCCACCGATATATTACTGAATTCTTTAAACACCCTCAAAATTTATATAATAACATATAATATAATGTGAACTACAATATCCACAAATTAATTTCCTTCACACTACGAACTTTCCATTAATTTCCTTACTCCATATAAACTAAAATCAAGGAATCATAGCTCTAACATCAAACCTTAACCCCTAAATAGAGTTCTGCAATTTCCAATTCCCCAAAGCACTCCGAATTCTAAATAGGGTATAAAGAAGACTATCATTCAATAATTAAACCTATGAGAATCTCCCACAGATCAAACTAACCTTTGGTAGGTCGACTACATTAGGCAAAACTATCAATGAGTTTTCAAAAGATCAATCACAAAACAGCAGGAAGATTTCCTTTGCTTGTTCCTTTCTCACTCTCTTTTCCTTTTAATAAAAAGAAGAAGTTTTAATAACTAATCTGATCAATTACAAAATTTTCAAGAATAAAATACACCCACTTAATACTAGTATAAGATCATAGAAGTATATTAATTAAAATCCTCCCTTTGTATTATAAGTCACGTATGCATAACCACATAGACATAAGTATCAAAACCTTCAAATATGATCTCACAAATCATCATATGATGGAACCTCACTTACACTTCTCGTCAAGTCATCAAAAGAACACTATCTATGACCTAATAACCCTCATAAACAATGACTAAAACCATAATCCCTAGTAGACAAACTTTATTTCAAATCAAATCCTAGTATAGAGTCTGCAAGATCATAACCTAAGCTCTGATACCATTTTAATTGTCACGCCCCGAACCCAAGTATAAAGATAGGCACGTGACAACTGCCGCACACTTATAAAACAAGCACTTACAAGTGTGCAAGGCCTTCTTAGCAACTAAAATTTATCCTCAAAAATTAAATCAAATAAATCTAAAATACCTCAACAAATTTTTTATGAATAGCTCTCCAATAATTTGATAGGAATAAATTCCAAACCTCATATACATAATGCCAATTGGCCAATAAATATAAAACTATTAGAAGACCATCCAATCCCAGTATCACAAAACTTCTTTTTCTGCTCACAACACAACATCAAAACTCCCAAAACTTGATATTCTTCACAATCTGAAACTAGAGGGGAGAAAAGGGGGGGTGAGTTGACAACTCAATAAGTAACCAAAGTCCTAATAAGTTCTATCAAGCAATAAATCTGTAAAGTAATAAAATGTAATAAAAGTCTTCAAAGGTTGTAATATATTATGGGTTTTCAAAAAAAAATAACTAAAGAATTTTCATAGTCTTAAAAATAACAAGTTGCAAATAGACCATATACTTTAATCTGACAAATATATCATAGATGGTTTAGAAAGTACTTAGTTTTTTCATATATCAAAGTTATAACTTACAATATGTTCCAAAAAATACATAAGCAGTTTTAATGACTCAAAATAGCTCAAATGCTCAAACATTTCCAAAATCACATATGTAGTTTTAAAGACTCAAAATAGTTCAAATATTCAAACGTAATTCATATTTTTAACAATCTTATGACTATGGTCACGCTATATTCCCGTGACTGGGCATCAGAGTACCAATGAATAACTCCCATTGGCTGGGTATCAGTGTACCAATGAATAACCCCCATTGGTTTGGGTATCAAAATACCAATGAATAACCCACATTGGCTGGGTATCAGAGTACCAATGAATAACCCCCATTGGTTTGGGTATCAGAGTACCAATGAATAACCGCCATTGGCTGGGTATCAGAATAAATTCATAGTCAAATTGTTCATAATCATATATATAAAATCATAGTTTCTAACAAAAATATCTTATTCAAACACATTTATATAATCATATCTTCAATATTCAAATCTATTTGTGATATTTCTATATTATTTACTTTAAATCATTATAGCTATAAAACAATTAAATAAAATAAACCTTATATTCAAAACTCACATGTATTTGTGAGAATTCTTTACCCTTTACTTTGAATCAGTATAGCTAAAAGCAATTACATGAATTACATCATATATTCAGTAATCAGATATATTTGTAATAATTCTTTACTTGAAATCAGTAGTACAATAGAAATAAAATTGTAATAACTATAAACAATTTCAGTAATTAAAATACGCAAAATAAAACCAATTAGGATAAGGTTACTTACTCCAAAAGTTATTCCAAAAGAAACTTTTCCCTAACACTTCTTCTAAAATCCTTAGATATTCCCTCAAAAGTATAGTCAATTTTTCTCTGCTTCAATCCTTTGGGTAGTCTCCTCTCTCAAAATATTTCTCCCTATATATTGACTTAATATGCTTATATATATAGCTAGGGTTTCAACTTTATTTTCTAAAAAGTCCTTATAATTATAAATTATAAAATTGACCCCACAAAGATTTACTTAAATACCCTTCCTTTTAATCCCTTTTTTTTTTTTTTTTTCTAGGGTATTACACAAGGCTTGTAAGAAAGGGAAAAGAAGAAGGTATCGTCAACTATTTAGTTACTGATACTCAGCAAAGAGATTGTGCGAGTGGAAAAGAAGCCGCTCTTGAAAACAAGGTGCCCTCTTATTTCTTTTTTCTCATTTGTCCTTCCACATGGTTCTTGCTTTATTGTGGTTATAAATACTTTTTTTTTTCTTTTTTTTTCTGAGTAATTGTGGTTTTAAGTTTTCCTTCTCAAAAAAAAAAAAAAGTTTTAAGTTTTAATCTGTTAGAAATATTGAATAATTGTATTGTATTTCACACTGAAAGAATATAAATAAGTGCCTATTATAGAAGGCATATGAGTGTAGTACAAGTAAGAGTGTAGTACAAGAATGTGTGCTATACAAGTAATCTAGTTGGGCCTAAAACCCACAACACTATACACATTAACAACCCCCCTCAAACTCAAGGTGGATGTAAGACCAACTTGAGGTTGTCAACCAAAGTACGAAGGCGTCCCTTAGGATGTGACTTGGTAAAGATGTCTGCAAGTTGATCTTTAGAGGAAACTGGGATCAGCTTGAGAGCACCATGGACAAGATGATAACAGATAAAATGACAATCGATTTCGATGTGTTTAGTCCGTTCATGTAAGACATCATTGTGAGCAATATGAATAGCACTCTGGTTGTCACAATAAAGAGGAGTAACAGAGGATGTAGACACACTTAAGTCTTTGAGAAGCCATCGTAGCCAAAGGAGCTCAGATGTGGTATCAGTAAGGGCACGGTATTCAGCTTCAGTACTGGAGCGGGCCACGTGAGTTTGTTTCTTGCTTCGCCAAGAATTCAGAGAAGAACCAAGAAGAAAGCAATAACCAGTGGTGAACCTGCGATCAGTGGAATCTCCTGCCCAATCAGCATCAGAAAATGCACGAAGAACAAGAGGAGACTGAGCAGAGTAGAAAAAACCATGAAAAAGAGTGCCCTTTAGGTATCGAAGACTGCGCCGAATAGCGACATAGTGGGTCGATGGAGCAGACGGATACTAGCTCCCCTGGTGAACAGCATAGGAAATGTCTAGATGAGTAACATTGAGATAAACTAAGCTGCCAACCAAGTGTCTATAAAGAGAAGGATTAGACAATGGTTTCCCTCCTGAGGGAGTCAGATGCGCATTACGCTTAACTGGAGTATCAACAATCTTGCTATCAGTGAGTCCAGCTCGAGACAAGAGTTCAGAGGCATACTTGGCTTGAGTAATATAAAGTCCATCTGTAGAATGAGTGATTTCAAGACCCAAGAAGTAGCTGAGATGTCCAAGATCTTTCATCTCAAATTGCTGACTGAGAAAATCCTTGAGTTCTTGAATGCAACTAAGGTCATCACCAGTTATGATCATATCATCCACATATAGGAGAAGTCAAATAGTGCCTTTGTCAATGCGATGAAGAAATAAGGCAGAATTATAATGACTGGCCATGTAATCCAAGCGAGAGATGGTAGAACTGAATTTGGCAAACCAAGCTCGTGGAGCTTGTTTAAGGCCATAAAGTGCACATCAAAGGTGACAAACCTTGTTTGATTCAATAGAAAGACCAGGAGGAGGTTGCATATAAACTTCTTTACTTAAATTCCCATTTAAGGAATGCATTTTTAACATCCATCTAGAAAAGGTCCCATTTACTAGCAGCAGCAACAGTTGAAAGGGCACGAACAGATGAGATACAAGCAACCGGAGCAAAGGTCTCTTCATAATCAATCTCATACTCCTATGTAAAGCCTTTTGCAACAAGACGAGCTTTGTAGCGCTCAATGGATCCATTAGAGTGAGTCTTAATCTTGTAGATCCACTTACAACCAACCACAGATTTCCTAGGGGGGAGAGGCACCAAATCCCAAGTATGTTTTTAGATAATGCATCAAGTTCCTCTTTCATTGCAATTTTCCATAAAGGGTCAGTGGAACCCTCACGATAGGTGTGAGGCTCGTGCAGTGTAGCAAGGGCAGTGTAACAATGATAGTCAAGTAAATGTGCAGGAATGGATCTTACCCGAGTTGAGTGACGAGGTGGAATGTCTTGTGCAAGATCTTCAAGCGAAGCAGGAGCAGGGGACCCAAGCTCAAGGTTAGGGTTGGGTAGCTCGTCTTCAACCTGTTCATCTTTCACCTGTTCATTAAAGGGTGAACTATGAAAGAGATCAATGATATCTGGTGGTTGGACAGAGAAGTCTACATGAGAATCAGGAGCAACTACAGGAGGATCAGGAGCAGCTACAGAAGGAATATGTACCTCATCTGAAAAAAGATCTAAGACAGAGGAGGAAGATAGGGAGACATGGAAGTAAGAGAGCTCGACAAAGAGCTGATGTTCCAAAAAGACAACATTGCGGGAGACACGAAGTCGATGAGAAACAGGATCATAACACCGATATCCCTTTTGAGTTTCGCCATAGCCAAGAAAACAACAAAGCCTTGATCGAGGTTCAAGTTTGTTATGCTCATGTGGCTGAAGAAGAACGAAACAGGCAGAATTGAAGGAGCGAAGGTGATGATAATCTGGAGATGACCCAAAAAGGCGCTCATATGGAGTTTGATTTTGGATGACAGGACTGAGAATGCGATTAATAGCATGAACAACATGAAGTGCAGCTTCGCCCCAAAAAGGAGCAAGAATTTTGGCAGAGAGAAGGAGAGCACGAACAGTGTCAAGAATATGACGAAGTTTTCGTTTATTTCTACCATTTTGCTGAGAGGTACCTGGACAAGTTAGTTGATGAACAGTGCCATAGGAATGCAAAACAGCTTGGAAAGCATATTGAGTGTACTCAAGAGCATTATTAGACCAAAAAATTTTGATACGTTTGGAAAATTGAGTTTCAACCATTTTTGCAAAATTAGAATATACTTGCAATAATTCAGAATAATGTTTCATATGAAAAATCCAGCTATAACGGGAATAATCATTATCAAAGACAACAAAATATCGAGATCCACCAATACTAGAGATAGAGGAAGGTCCCCAAACATCAGAATGAATTAGGTCAAAGATATCAATGGACACTGATTCACTAGTATTGAAAGGCAAAGCTGGTTGTTTTCCTAATTGACATGAAACACAATCAAAATTTTCTGTGGACATTGAACCTAACAAAACTCTAGAAGCCAAGTATTGTACCCGAGAGGAAGATGCGTGACCAAGTCAACGCTGGAGAAAAGTCAACAGTTAAAGTCAACTTTCGGTCAAAGTCAACGTGGTCAACGGTTTGGTCAACGATGACGTCAACTAACGTGGCAGGTGACATCAGCAGAGATGATGTCAGTAGATAACGTCACTTAGGGCTGACGTCAGCAGGTGCAAATCTGGCGCATGGAGGCGCGTGAAGGTGTGTGGAGGTGCGTGAAGAGGCATGTTGGCACGTGGAGCACGTGAGCTTGAGCGCAGAATCTTTAGGCGGCGCGTGGGGGTGCGTGCGGTGTCCGATGGCTTTGAGGTTTCCACGATTGTGTAGATCGGCGCAAGACGATCTCAGTGGTACCTGTAGAAAATTAATCGGAGCAATATTTGAGGGCGGTGATGAAAAAGGGTTGTGGTCTTCACGATGAGAAACTCCTCAATGGCAGTGGTTGCAGGTTCGGAACCCAAGGATGACGACTGAAAGATGTCGGAGGTTTAACAGCGAAAGGCTGCGGCAGTTGTTATAACGGCGGCAGCAATGTTGAGAATGGAGTAACACCAATAAAGACAAGACTACTAAGAAAGGTCAGAGCAGTGGTTCTGATACCATGTTAAACTACCGATTGTCCCAAAAGTTTAAGTTGTTAGGAAATGGTGAATTTAATCACTTAACCATAAGTCTAACACTCCCCCTCACTTGTGGATCTAAACTTCCCCTTAATAAATAGGGGCCCAACAAGTGGGAATTTAACATTTTAAATGGGAGGTAGAGTAAAGCTATGGATCGAACTCAGGATCTCATGCTCTGATACTATGTTAGAAATACTGAATAATTGTATTGTATTTCGCACTGAAAGAATATACATGAGTGCTTATATATAGGAGGCATATGAGTATAGTACAAGTAAGAGTGTAATACAAGAATGTGTGCTATACAAGTAATCTAGTTGGGCCTAAAGCCCACAATACTATACACATTAACATAATCTATACTACTATTTAAGGGGCTTTTTCTCTTTTGAATTCTTTAATTTTGATGTCCAAAATATCATCAAATTTACTAGTTTGTAAAGCTTAAATAATACAATTAGACATGCAAAATTACTAATTTAAAAACTCCTAAATTTTAGTTAAATTTAAAAAAAAAAAAAAAAAACAGTTTATCTAAACTCTATCCATCTCTATCCTCACGTCTCATATTTTATACAAATTCACAAAAATGAGAAAAAAAAAACTTATCGAAAAAAAAATTGCTACATAACAAGCAAGATAGGACTGCAAAAGAGGCCAACGATCAAATTAGAATTAAAAAAAAAGGGGTAGACTACTCAAATCTTTCTTTTTAATATTGACATTTGAGTTATTATCATGTGTTATGATTTCCGTGGGTTGTGATCCCCAAATACTTGATAGGAAATTGTCAATAAATTGTAATTCTCTTCATATACACTAAAGTTACGAATTTTTTTAATTATTTAATTTCTTGAATTTTTCTTCATCTTTTAATCTATATAAAGAATAAGTGACCAATACATATGGTTATATGTAATTTTGTCTGTTAAATATTAACATTAATACACCATGTTGAATATGGTAGTATGAACGCGGAAGCAAAAGTATAAAGTATAGAACACAATAACACACGAGGATTACGTGGTTCGGCCTAACAGCCTACATCCATGGAAGAAACCCTAAAGGACTACATCAATAATATATTAGAGTGAAGTACAAATCCTGTGTTACAATGAACCATAACATGTGTATATATAGTAGACTAAACCCTAGACTAAAAGACTTCTAGTACAAGTAAGAGATTGGCTTGCACACAAAGTAGAATTAGGTTTGGGCTTATACTAATGGGCTAATATATCTCTAACACCCCTTCTTAAACTCAAGATGAAAACTTGATGAAATCTTGAGATTTGATAAGGTTGTGAAGACCTCTTGAATGAAGTTTGGCTCTATGACGGTAGTTTGAGGAAGGCAATGGTCTTGTAGTGTTGATGCGACTTCTAACGGTGGCATGACTATACTGGAGAGTTTTGACAGCAACAATGGGAAGCCAAAGAAGATGAACGCAGCAAATAAACACCGAGGAAGACAGAGATTGCTCTTAAATACACCGTAAGGACAAAAAACCATGGCCACAGGAAGGTGGCTCTGATACCATGTTAAATATTAACATTGATATACCATGTTGAATGTGCTAGTATGGACGTGGAAACGAAAGCATAAAGTATATAACAAAATAACACATAAAGATTACGTGGTTCGGCCTAACGGCCTACATCCATGGAGGAAACCCTAAAGGGCTACATCAATAATATATTAGAGTGTAGTACAAATCCTGTGTTACAATGAACCATAACATGTGTATATATAGTAGACTAAACCCTAGACTAAAAGAGTTCTAGTACAAGTAAGAGACTTGGCTTGCACACAAAGTAGGATTAGGTTTGGGCCTATGCTAATGGGCTAATATATCTCTAACACTATCAAAATCCAACACTGATTTTTCTTTCAAGAAAACGGTGAAGACGAATATTTTTTGGATCTAGACGATGAAGTTTGTGGTGATATGTGAATTGAAGTGAGAGATGAAGATATGATTGAATTCTGGATTGGATTTGTGGTTGAATTTATGGAGGTGAGGGATTTTCATATGCTGATCTCAATGATCGATGTACAAATACCAATTATCAAAATACACTACTTTTTTCACTCTATATCTGTGGAGATCTTGATCTTGAGGTTTGATTATTCTGAAACATGGCCATTGAGTTGCTGGAAAGTGATTTTGTTTGTTTTCAAACATAGTAGAAGTGAGTTTCATCTTTTATCAAAAGTCAAAACCGTGTACTTCTGGGCTAACTAATGTATTCAAGGTTTTATTTTTATTTTTATTTTTTACTCTACAACTGTTTGCAATTTTTTTTAGTAATTCTTTTCCTTTTAGTTATTACTTGCATTTTTTTTTTAATATTTGTGGTTAAATAATGAAGGACAAAAATTATGTACAACATTTAAATACTGTTCTTAAGTCTTGCCTAATAATAAATGTTCTACATGCCACCAATTTTATTAGATTTACAATATGAAAGGGGGATTTTGATATTAGATGGTAACAGAAATCACATCAAATAGATTTGTGTGTGTGTTTTTCTCATTTTTCCTGTAAGTTACAAAAAAAATTATATTTTTATCCTCATGAAAATTGGGTGGCTTAGATTATAGATGTAAAAAAAAAAATCATGTCAAGTCTTTTTTTTTACATCAAATTATCCATTTAAGTAAATATTAAGTAAATATCAGCCTAATGTACATTAAAATAAAAATATTGGCCTAAAGATTAAGTAATACCATAAAATATCATCTTCCAATCATTGAAACTTTGATAATCACATTACAAGAATTGCCCAAAAGATATGACGATTATGGAATACAAGCCTTTGAGAGAAGCTCTTCTATTTTTTCTAAAGGTTAATAGTTTTCATTCATCATAATTCAAAATTACTACATTTTCTAATCACAAAAATATTTAAGGGTCTGATGAGTGGTATGCGATTGAGGGTAAAATAATTTTTTTCATATAAATCTCATCACACCCTTAGGTAATTTTGTGATTAGATAATGTAGTAACTCTGAATTATTATGAATGAAAATTATTAACTTTTAGGAAGAAAAAAAAAATGCACGTGCTCACCTCTATTCTCGTTCACCATACATGATCTGCCAAGTCCTGGGTGTAGAACAATTTGCTTCGTGTTGTGCGATTGAGATCAGAGATACTTCCTTCGATCTGTTTCATTATTTTACTTTTTCATTGATTTGAATTTTTTTTAAACATAAGTTAGTGGACCGAGGAGGATTAACAACTTCAGCATGATGAATTGTAGTTACCGATCAGGTATGATACCCCTTGGGATTTTGTATTCAATTGTTTTCTTTTATGATAGGTGATTTTGGTTTTTGATTCTCATTATAGTTGCTGTTACTGCTTGTTAAATATATTAGCAACGCGATGTGTTATACCATGTTGTATATGCTAAAGTGGATATGGAAGGAGAAGTATAGAATAGGAATACTAAGAACACGAGGGTTATGTAGTTCAGCCTTGTCAACCTACGTACACAAAGGAATCTCTTAAGGGTTACGACTTTATTATATAAGAGTGTAGTACAAAACCTGTGTTAAAATGAACCATAACATGGGTATATATAGTAGACTAATAGACTTCTAGTACAAGTAATAGACTTGGCTTGCACACAAAGTAGTATTAGGCTTGGGCCTATGCTAATAGGCTAATATATCTCTAACACCTCTCAAATTCAAGATGGAAGCTTGATGAAACCTTGAGATTTGATAAGGTTGAGAAGATCCTTTGAATGAAGTTTGGCTCTGTGACGATGGTTTAAAGAAGGCAATGGTCTTATAGTGTTGATGCGACTTCTAACAGTGGCATGACTATACTAGAGAGTTTTGACAGCAATAATGGGAAGCCAAAGAAGATTAACGCAACGAAGAAACACAGAAGAAGACAAAAATTGCTTTTAAACATACCGTATGGACAGAAAACCATGGCCATAGGAAGGTGGCTCTGATACTATGTTAAATATATTAGCAACGCGATATTTTATACCATGTTGTATGTGCTAGAGTGGAAGTGGAAGAAGAAGCATAGAATAGAAACACTGTAAACACGAGGGTTATATGGTTCAACCTTGTCAACCTACGTCCACGAAGGAATCCTTTAAGGGCTATGTCTTTATTATGTAAGAGTGTAGTATAAAACCTGTGTTACAATTAATCATAACATGGATATATATATATATATATATAGAAAAAAAAAAATCCTAAACTAATAAATTTCTAGTACAAGAAAGAGACTTAGTTTGCACACAAAGTAATATTAAGCTTGGGCATATGCTAATGGGCTAATATATCTCTAACAATTCTCACCTTTACTCTCTTGTTCAACATATTAACCATCCTTGACCAACTGTTTTGCAATTTAAGTGGAGGTAGTGGAAACAGCCTGTTTCTGTGCTTCGTTAACAATTCGATAGCATAATGTGAGGTACTTTGTATATTCCTTTTTTTTTTAATTATATAATGTCGTTTGATGCGATTATCTTCCTGTACTTTGGTTGTCATCATAGTTCATAGCCTAGTTTTACTTGGCATCTACTGTCCCCTAAAAGAATAGGCAGAAGAAGAAAGAAGAAAAGAAAGGGTAAAAGCAAGAACGAAGACTGTTTATTGGCAAAATATCTTTTGGTCCCTCCCAGCTTAGGTTTGTTACTTAGGGTTTTAACGAACCGAACTTTGTCGAGAATTTAATGTTCAAGTTCAGCTCGATAACAAATGTGAAATATTTAAACTTGGCTTAAAGCTTAAATCAAGCTTACAAACTACTTTTGAGCTTGATCTTGTTCGATAGTTCAAAAGTTTGAACTCTGCTTGGCTTGACTTGATTTATTAGTCAAGCTAGGCTTAAAATCACTATTAAGCTTTTGAACTGGAGATTCATAACAAATACATAATCAAACTCATATTAAGCATATTATCCACCACATTTGGTTTAGACATGTGGTCTCAATTCTCAATTAATTAAAGGTTTAGTAAGATATATAAGCTTATTTTTCAAGCCTATATGTAGCATAGCCAAGCTCATAAATCAACCTAAACTCGGCTTGTTTTTTTATCGAGCCCTATTGTTCACAAACCTGTTCTAGATTTTTTTTTTTTTTGCTTGGGCTCGCCTCATTTATTTAGCAAGCCTAAAATTAAGGCTCAAACTTGACTAGTTTATAACAAATAAATATGAACAAGCTATTTATAAACAACTTGATTCATTTATAGCCCCATATTTGTTGTTACATTAATCCCTTGTATTTTAAAATTGTTAATTTATACCCTCAATTTTGAGACCACACCCATTATGCTCCTTATATCTGTATCTATGATATTTATACCTAGGAACCCTGTTGAACAATGCCTTGAAATGCTTTGCGAACCCATCAATCATTTCAATCAAAGTCACTGCATTTCCTATTGACATCTTTGCAATAAAATTGACGCTGAACTGGTATCTTCATTCTTCAAGTATCCCCATGTTATAACATTTCTCTAAGGCAAATAATAAAATATGCTAGACGAATCAAGGACAAAATGGGCAAATGCCCTTTTCGTGCAAAAAAAAGTGGCATTTTACCCCCTTTCCCAAACTAGTTAAGGAAATGCGCCTCTTTTGTAACTCGATTTTCTAAAAATCGAGTTTAAAAAAAAAAAATTTGAAGCCCTATAGCGGCGTTTTAAGGAGTCTATAGTGACGTTTTAAAGACCTATAGTGGCGTTTTGGAACTCGAGTTATAAGAAATTTTTTTTTATTTTTTTAACCTATAACTCGAGTTCATGGAGCTCGAGTTCCAAAACGCCATTATAGATCCTAAAAACGTCACTGTAGGCTCCTTAAAAACGCCACTTTAGGGCTTAACTCGATTTTGAGAAAATCGAGTTTCAAAAAAGGGGTATTTCCCTAATTAGTTTTGGAAAGGGAGCAAAATGCTAGATTGTTTTTTTAAAAAGGGCATAGGTCAATTTTGTTCGAGAATCAATGATATCACCACATTTTGCATACAAACTAATGCAATAAGCGACCAACAATCACCTTGCAATCCAACTCCATCTTTATCATCTCTGTTAGAATACAAGCCCAACAGGCTTTAGACCCATTATACTTTTTACCCTATTTTTATTCTTACCATTTACAAACTCCAGATTTCTAATTCTACGCTCTGAATATCCAAAACTATACATATCTGGATGGCTGGTGAAGAAATTAATTCATGTCACGCCCCAAACCAAACCTTCAAGAGAAATGGTAGGGGATTTTTTTTTCTTTTCATATGATAAAATAAATAAACATATTGATCATTCCACAATATAAATTAGATCTTTATAACATATATACAAACAATACGAACTACAAATCATACGTCCCCAAAATTTACATGAATATTCCAAACACTAAATGATTTAACATAAAACTCCAACGTTCTCAAAAATATACAACCCCAACAAAATTCTTGGGCTAACAAACCTTAAAAGAGCCCAACCTCTAATAGAATTAACTACTACTTATAAACAACTAGATCAAATCACCAACCAATAATAATGTCAGTCTCCCAATTCAGCATAAAACTCCAATCTCCACCAATAAGACAAGCTTCATTCCCGAGGTATAGCAAATTTATCTGTAAAATTGTTGGAGAGTGGATTGAGCTAAAATCTAGTATGTAGCATAATTAATGAGGGTGGGGGAATGCAAGTCTCATAATAATGAGCATTTTACAAAACATGTTATGCTTTGGGAATTTTCATTTGATTTCTGAAAATTCGATACCAATAATGACATGACAAGAATGCTTGAAACAACATAGCACAAATCTTCTTTGAAATATCTTAACGTGAAACTACATACTATACACTGTGAGCAATAACAACACCATTCCAAACCAGAAAATCCAACCTAGGGTCACATGACAATCGCCGACACAAAGCCGGAACTCATCACCAACGCAAAGCCGAAACTCATCTGCCGACACAAAGCTGAAACTCATCGTCAACACAAAGCCGAAACTAATTTTCCTACACAAAGCCGAAACTCATCGTCGACATAAAGCCGAAACTAATTTGCCGACACAAAGCTGAAACTCATAACCATCACAAAGAAGGGTACTAAGATAACAATGTCACAGACTATAGTATCCAGCTGGGTAATCACCGGGTAATCACATGTCACAGCCCAAGGGTAAAAACATAAAGAGCTCATAGTTTACATGAAATCAAAACACATTTCAATTTCAAGTAGTTTCATAAAAATCTTTGAAATACCCAAAATATTCACATAGTTCTCAAAGCCTTCAAACTCATTTCTTGTTAAGAAGATTTTGTATCAATTTCCCCAAACATCACAAGTCAAGATAAAGCATCTTTAAATCTTTCAAATAATACACTAAATCCATAAAATCTACTCTCAAGAATTAATCAAATATGCTAATCTTTTCGATGCTAAAAAATCATGCATTTCCCCATATGCAATAAGAAATATGATGCACTTTCATATATAATCATATATAGTAAGGTCACAACATAACACTTTTTAAGAAAACATAGTTCCACAAATAATTTTCCAAAATGTGTTTGAACCAAAAACAACGTTTATACAACATAGTTATTTTCCAAAAATCCCATTAAAAAGCAACTTACCTTAGCAGTCCAATCCAAATTTACCTCAACCGAGCACTGCATTCAACCAATCAAGTTACTAGTTCCATCACAAAGTACCTTGGAACCTATAAACACAAGTATCAAGCCTATTAATAACAAGATTTACCACAAATTACACTATCAAATTTGTTTCCATAAATTGGAAAGGATTCCCTAAAAAATCAAACCTAAGGCCCTAAAGCCTAGCTTGACCATCCCAAGACAAGTGCCCCTTTGCAAGACAAGTGCCCCTATCCTAAAGGGAACCAAACAAGCATACAAGAAACTCATAGGACTATAACACAACCAAAGTCTTAAATTTTCCTACCACAAACAATGTGCATTTACCAACTTAATACAAAACATGTCATTACCCTTCCACAAACAATGTGCATTTACCAACGTAATACAAAACATGTCATTACCAAACCATGATAAAATTAGCCAAAGTAAAACGCTTGTCAAAGAAAGCACATATGAACTTACAAGCTAAACCACACAACAGAAGCTTGTAGTAAATTTCTTAAAGTCTCAACATTCTAATCATACTTTTTGATTAAATTTGCAATAGGTCAGCTCTTTTTAAAAATCCGTTTGGTCCACTTAGTGTTATCCAAAAATCTTGAAATTAAATAGGGAGAAACCCTTGTATGTCTAGTTTGTACCACCAAAAATTCGGCTCAAAATGATTTTCTATAATTTATTAAAAATCACATAGTACAACTTACTCAAATCTGCCAGGGACAAATTTATAGTCCTAAAAGAAAATTACTATAATTTTAATACTATTCCAAAAGTTTTGAGACTTGATTAATCTTAAAGCTACATTTGTTAACACACATAAACAACTAGGATTACAGCCCATAACCTAATATAACAATCATCACAACACAAGTCAAGAAATTCAATCCCATAACTCATATAGGCAATTTATCAAACACTTGGTAAGCAAAAGACACATACTCACATTACTTGCACAAAAATATAGTTAACACCACAATCACAACCACATATGTCAAAGACATTTCAAAATGCAAGGAAACCCTCTTTCAAAAATTAATCCCAATCCCCCGTATAAATCAAAAATCCAAATGATTTCTCAAGAAACCCAACTCATATGGTTGCCAAACAATAAATCCATATCACCCCATAAAATTAAAAACCTCCAATCAAGTCTTAAATGTCTCAACAAACACAACAAAACAACTCCTAAAACAAAACCCACACAACAAAGAGCAATCTTAATAGGATAAAAACCCAAAGATATTAGAAGGTGGGTCATGGAGATTTTACCTTACATTCATATTGGGAGAAGTCAAACCATGGAGAAGAGATTGATGACCGAAAATTTAGAAGCTAACCGAGAGACCAAGAGGGAGGAGAGAGAGGTAGAGGGACGTGTGTGTTTGTGTTTGAGTGTGAAAGAAGAGGGATAACTGGTCAAGAGAGAGAGAGAGAGATACTTGTGAGGCTGTGTGGTTGAGAACATTGTTTTAAAAAACGGACTGGACTGGTCAGTTCGACCGGTTCAACCGGGAACCAGGAGCCAGTCCGGTCCGGTTAAAAACCGAAAAACTGGCCCAAAATCAGGGTTGAACTGGAAATTAAAAAAAAAAACAGTTCGATGCCTGGTTCGGTTTTAAAATCATGGTTGAGAATGAGTGGGTAGGTGGGGTGTCACTTGTGAGACTAAAAATCTGACCCTTCTTTTTTTCTTTTCCTCTTTTTGTGTGTGGGGGTAAAGCCGTAAAGGTTGGGTGGTTACAATTTAGGTGTGAAAGTCAAGATCTAAAATGTGATTGGTGTGGTCGATCAATTATATTTGTTCCATTTTGGAGATATTTACATTTTGTCCTTTTACTTCCATGATGCATTATTTGTACTTCTCGGTCATTTTGCCATCTTTGCTCTAGTACTGTACTCCAAACTTCTATCTTGCTTCTTTATCATTTTTATTGAAATAGAGGCCTGTGCTTCTGGACTCCATTTTTGCTTTGCTAAGTTGATTTCATTTTCCAGTTTCATTCTAGTTGCTCCAGTCCATCAATATCCTAAGGAGAGATAATTTCCTTATTGAGTTTGAAGCTACTTCCACTACAAAAAACTGGTTCTATAGTGGCGTTTTTTTTAGTAGCGTTTGTAAAAAACGCCACTATAGGCACCCTATAGTGGCGTTTGTAAAAAACGCCACTATAGGCATATCTATAGTAGCGTTTGAAGAGTCCTATAGTGGCGTTTTAAAAAAAGGTTTATAGCAACGTTTTCAACTGCCTATAGTGGCGTTTGTCAAACGCCACTATAGGACCTCGTAAGTCCAAGACCTATAGTGGCGTTTGACAAATGCCATTATAAGTACCCTTTTTTTTTTTTTTTTCCGGTTGGGTAGGTCTTATAGTGGCGTTTGAGTCCAGGACCTATAGTGGCGTTTGGAAAACGCCACTATAGGTACCTTCTTTTTTTTTTCTTTTTTTTTTCCTTTTTGGTTGGGTAGGTCCTATAGTGGCATTTGAAAAACGCCACTATAGACCCTTGTATGATCAGGACCTATAGTGGCGTTTGTTAAACGCCACTATAGCCCAAAAAAAAAAAAAAAAAAAAATTGAACGGTTCCAGCGTAAACAAAATTATGGAATATGCCAAGAATATTCTTTGGCATATTCCATAATATTTGAATATAATATATATATATATATAAATGTATTTATTATTATATATTTATATTTAAATGAGAGATGTTACGTTCACAACATTTTTACAAAAAATCATAAGTGTTTAGTTGTTATTGGTTCAAATTTGAACTTAACACTAAGATTACTTTTTTGCCCCAACAATAACAACTGGTAATAGCCAACCACTTAGGATTTGTTGTAAAAATGTTTTGAAAATGTTGTGGACATATCATTTGTCTTTATATATATATATATATATTTTTTTTTTATATATGAGAGATGTTACGTCCACAACATTTTTACAACAAATCATAGGTGGTTAGTTGTTATTAGTTCAAATTTGAACCTAACACTAAGATTACTTTTTTGCCCTAATAATAACAACCAGTAACAATCTACTACTTAAAATTTGTTGTAAAAATGTTGTTAATATATCATTTTTCTTTATATATATATATATATAAATTTAAAAAAAAAACATTAAAACCCCCACCTACCCCCACTCTCCCATATCTCTCCCTTATCTCCACACCAGGCCTCAGCTTCCATTATCTTTTGTTTTTGTTTTTTTTTTCCTTCCTTTCTTTCTTTATCTCCCTTGTCTCTCCTAGTCAAGCCTCAGCATCCTTTCTCTTTTGTTTTTTTTTTTTTTCCTTTCTTTCTTTCTTTTTCTCCCTTGTCTCTCCGCCTCTGTTTCCTTTCTCTTTTGTTTTTTTTTTTTTTTTCCTTTCTTTCTTTTTCTCTCTTGTCTCTCCAGGTCAAGCCTCAGCATCCTTTCTCTTTTTTTTTTGTTTTTTTTGTTTTTCCTTTCTTTCTTTCTTTTTCTCCCTTGTCTCTTCGCCTCTGCTTCCTTTCTCTTTTGTTTTTTTTTTCTTTCTTTCTTTTTCTCCCTTGTCTCTCCACGCCAAGTCTCAGATTTCCTTTCTCTTTCTCTCTCTTTTTTTTTTCTTTTTTTTTCTTTCTTTCTTTTTCTCCCTTATCTCCACTCCTCCATCTTTCTTTTTTTCTTTTTCTTTCACTCTTCTTTCACTTTAATGTTTGTGGGTTTTAGATTTGCAAATAGTGTTGCAGCTTACTGATTTTGTTCAAATTTGTAGATAGTGTTTGATGCCATTGTTTGTATAGTTGCAGGTAAGCAATTTTTTTTTTTTTAATTATGATTGTTTTGGTCTATTTATTTTTTGATAATAGTTTTGCAAGTTGCTAAAAATTCAAAATCAATTTGAGGATTTTTTTTTTTTTTTTGCAGGTTGGTCTATGGTGGCTGAGTGTGTTGGGGTGGAGTTTCTATTTTTTTTTTTTTTTATAAATTTTTGGATGTGAATGTTGTGTTTGATTTTGAATTTTTTTAGGTGGGTTTGTGTTTCATTTTGAATTCGTTGGGGGTGGCTAGCTATAATGTTTGAATTTTGCTTTATTTATGTTTTTTGTTTTGTATCTTTTAATTTAATTAAAATTGTAATTTTAATTTAATTACAATATTAATTCAATTAAAAAAATTCACGTCAAAAAAAATTTTTGATTACCAAAAATTAATTTTTGGTAATCAAAAATTTTTTTGGTGGTTTTTTTGCTATAGTGGCGTTTGTGAAACGCCACTATAGCCTTTTTTTCAAAAATAAAAAAATTGGTCTATAGTGGTGGTACAATAGTGGCGTTTGTAAACGCCACTATAGCAAACGCCACTATAGCTCAAATGGGCCTATAGTGGCGTTTCACAAACGCCACTATAGGTCCAGTTTTTTGTAGTGAATTGCACGCACACCACCCAAAAAAAAAAAAAAGACAAAACAAAACGAAAGGCAGAAAGGGAGAGAGAGATATTGAAACAAGAATGGCCATTGTTAGTGTGGTTGCCGCTATAATTGTTGTGATTGCTACTATGGTTTCAGAAGAAATTGTCAAGTATATTGGACAGTGGCTCATCGAGAACATGGTTAAACCAGTTGGACAGTTGCTCATCGAGAAACTTGTTAAACCAATTAGACACTGGCTTGGTTATTTGTTTCACTACAGTAGCAACATTGAGAATATGAAGGAACAAGTAAAGAAGTTGAGGGACTTTAGAGAAAGGGTGCAACTGCCACATTCGGTTGACGCTGCTACAAGAAACATTGAAGAAATTGAAACCGATGTTAACAAGTGGTTAGAAAATGCGGATTTGATTATGGGAAAGGCCAAGGAAGTTATTGAAGATGAAGAAAAATCAAAGATGAGGTGTTCCTATGCGATATGCCTGAACTTGAAGCAACGACATCAGCAAAGTAAGAAAGCAAAGAAGATAGTGCAAGACATCAATGAAGTCTTGGAAAATTGGAGATCTGATAAAGTTTTCCATATGGATTACATGAACTTTGGGTCAAGAATGGTAACTATGAAGGGACTTATGGAGGCATTGGGAGATGCTAATTTAAGCATGATTGGGGTGTGGGGGATGCCGGGTGTGGGAAAGACTACATTGGTGAGAGAAGTTGCTAAGCAAGTCAAGGAAGAAAAGTTATTCGATGAGGTAGCTATGGCAACCGTGACGCAGAGCCCAAACCTAATAAAAATACAAGGAGAAATCGCTGATAAACTCGATCTAAAGCTTGATAAGGAAACTCCAAGCGGAAGGGCAGACCTTCTAAGGGTGATGTTAACAAAAGAAAACAATTAGAAAATACTTGTTATCTTAGATGATATATGGGAGAAACTTGATTTGGATGAAATAGGAATTCCTCGTATGGGTTGCAAAGTAGTGGTAACATCTAGGAATAGGGATTTATTATCTTCTGAGATGGGCACCCAAAAGGATTTTGGACTTGAAGTTTTACACAAAGAGGAAGCATGGTGTTTATTTAAGAAGTTGTCAGGTGTTTCTCTTGTAGATTCAAATTTGCGATCTAAAGCAATTCAGGTATCCACAGCGTGTGCAGGTCTACCTCTCGCACTTGTAACAGTTGCAAAGGCATTAAAAAATAAGTGTTTCATCGAATGGGAGGATGCCCTACGACAACTACGGCGGCCCTCTCCTCGAAACCAAAAAAGAATGCAAGAAGTTATATATTCAGCAATAAAGTTGAGTTACAGTCATCTTGAAAGTCCAGAGCTCAAATCGTTCTTTTTGTTCTGTGCTCAAGATCAAGTTCTTTCTACCATTTATTATCAAGACTTGTTAAAAAAATGTTTTGGGCTGCGTTTATTTCATGGCATTAGTACATTGGAAGAAGCAAGAAACAGAGTATATACTCTGGTTCGTAGCCTCAAAGACTCTGGCTTACTGTTAGATGCTCCTGATACTGATGAGTGTGTCAGTATGCATGATCTTACTCGTGATGTCGCCCTCTTAATTTCATATGAGACACAAAATGTGTTAACGATGAGGGACGAGGTCTAGTAGAATGGCCAGATGAGGACGATATGAAAATGTGCACAGCAATCTTTGTTTAAAATAAGATTATTCATGAACTTCCTGACTGTTAGAAATACTGAATGCAATAATATTGTATTTCTCAATTAAAAGAATATACATGAGTATGCTTTTATATAAGAGGCATATGAGTGTAGTACAAGTAGGAGTGTAGTACAAGACGTGTGGTGTACAAGTAAACTAGTTGGGCCTAAAGCCCACAACACTATTCACGTTAACAGCCCCCCTCAAACTCAAGGTGGATGTGAGACCAACTTGAGGTTGTCAACTAAATCTCGAAGGCTCCTTTAGGATGTGACTTGGTGAAGATATCTGCAAGTTCATCTTTGGAGGAGACGGAGAAGAGCTGGAGAGCACCATGGACAAGATGAAAACGGATAAAATGACAATCAATCTTGATGTGTTTAGTCCGTTCATGAAAGACATCATTGTGAGCAATATGAATAGCACTCTAGTTGTCACAATAAAGAGGAGTAGCAGAGGATGTGGACACACCTAAGTCCTTAAGAAGCCATCGTAGCCAAAGGAGCTCAGATGTGGTATCAGCAAGGGCACGATATTCAACTTCAGTACTGGAACGGGCCACATGAGTTTATTTCTTGCTTTGCCAAGAAATCAAAGAAGAACTAAGAAGAAAGCAATAACTAGTGGTGGACATACGATCAGTGGGATCTCCTGCCCAATCAGCATAAGAAAATGCACGGAGAGTAAGAGGAGACTGAGCAGAGTAGAAAAGACCATGGAAGAGAGTGCCCTTTAAGTATCGAAGAATGCGCAGAACAATAGCATAGTGAGTCGATAGAGGAGCAGACAGATACTGGCTCACCTGGTGAACAACATAGGAGATGTCTGGACGAGTGACAGTGAGATAAACTAGGCTGCCAACCAAGCATCTGTAAAGAGAGGGATTAGACAATGGTTTCCCTCTTGAGGGAGTCAGATGCGTATTAAGCTCAACTGGAGTGTCAACAGTTTGCTATCAGTGAGTCCAGCTCGAGACAAGAGTTCAGAGGCATACTTGGCTTGAGTAATATAAAGTCCATCTGTAGAATGAGTGATTTCAAGACCCAAGAAGTAGCTAAGATGTCCAAGATCTTTCATCTCAAATTGCTGACTGAGAAAATTCTTGAGTTCTTGAATGCCACTGAGGTCATCACCAGTTATGATCATATCATCCACATACAGGAGAAGTAGAATGGTGCCTTTGTCAGTGCGACAAAGAAATAAGGTAGAATCATAATGACTGGCCATGTAACCCAAACGAGAGATGGTAGAGCTGAATTTGGCAAACCAAGCTCGTGGAGCTTGTTTAAGGCCATAAAGTGCACGTCGAAGATGACAAACCTTGTTTGATTCAATAGAGAGACCAGGAGGAGGCTGCATATAAACTTCTTCACTTAAATCCCCATTAAGGAATGCATTTTTAACATCCATCTGGAAAAGGTTCCATTTACTGGCAGCAGCAACAGCTAAGAGGGCACGAACAGATGAGATACGTGCAACCGGAGCAAAGGTCTCTTCATAATCAATCCCATACTCCTGTGTAAAGCCTTTTGCAACAAGACGAGCTTTGTAGCGCTCAATAGACCCATCAGAGCGAGTCTTAATCTTGTAGATCCACTTACAACCAACCACAGATTTCCCAGGGGGGAGAGTCACCAAATCCCAAGTATGGTTTTTAGATAATGCATCAAGTTCTTCTTTCATTGCAATCTGCCATTAAGGGTCAGTGGAAGCCTCACGATAGGTGTGAGGCTCGTGCAGTGTAGCAAGGGCAGTGTAACAATGATAGTCAAGTAAGTGTGCAGGAATGGATCTTACCCGAGTTGAGTGACGAGGTGGAATGTCTTGGGCAAGATCTTCAGGCGGAGCAAAAGCAGGGGACCCAAGCTCAAGGTTGGGGTTGAGTTGCTCGTCTTCAACCTGTTCATCTTCCACCTGTTCATTAAAGGGTGAACTAGGAAAGGGATCAATGATATCTGGTGGTTGGACAGAGAAGTTTACATGAGAATCAGGAGCAACTACAGGAGGATTAGGAGCAGCTACAGAAGGAATATGTGTCTCATCTGGAAAAAGATCTAAGACAGAGGAGGAAGAAAGGGAGGCACGAAAGTGAGAGAGCTCGACAAAGAGGCGATGTTCCCAAAAGACAACATTGTGGGAGACACGATGACGATGAGAAACAGGATCATAACACCGATACCCCTTTTGAGTTTCACCATAGCCAAGAAAACAACAAAGTCTTGACTGAGGTTCAAGTTTGTTATGCTCATGTGGCTGAAGAAGAACGAAACAGGCAGAACCGAAGGAGCGAAGGTGATGATAATCTGGAGATGACCCAAAAAGGCGCTCATATGGAGTTTGATTTTGGATGACAGGACTAGGAATGCGATTAATAGCATGAATAGCATGGAGTGCAACTTCGCCCCAAAAAGGAGCAGGAACTTTGGCAAAGAGAAGGAGAGCATGAACAGTGTCAAGAATATGACGAAGTTTTCGTTCAACTCTACCATTTTGCTGAGAGGTACCTGGATAAGTTAGTTGATGAACAGTGCCATAGGAATGCAAAACAGCCTGGAAAGCATTTTGAGTGTACTCAAGAGCATTATCAGATCGAAAAATTTTGATACGTTTGGAAAATTGAGTTTCAACCATTTTTGCAAAATTCAAATATACTTGCAATAATTCAGAATGATGTTTCATATGAAAAATTCAGCTATAACGGGAATAATCATCAACAAAGACAACAAAATATCGAGATCCACCAATACTAGAGACAGAGAAAGGTCCCCAAACATCAGAATGAATTAGGTCAAAGATATCAATGGACACTGATTCACTAGTATTGAAAGGCAAAGCTAGTTGTTTTCCTAATTGACATGAAATACAATCAAAATTTTATGTAGACACTGAGCCTAACAAACCTCTAGAAGCCAACTGTTGTACCCGAGAGGAAGATGCGTGACCAAGTCGGGCATGCCAAAGTGCAAGGGAAGGAATAGAAGAAACTGCAGCAGCTGCAGCAACAAAAATAAGAGCAATAAATGGAAGACGAAGGTTGTCCATGGGAAACATACGTCCAACTCTAAGACCGTTCCCAAGCTCCTGTCCCATCCTCGGATCCTGCACAATACACCCAGAATAATCAAAGATAATGCGATAACCGAACTCAGCTAATTGGTCCATAGAAAATAAATTGTAAGAAAGGTCAAGAACATTAAAGACCCCAGGAACTGAGAGGTTGGAGGTCAAAACAGAACCTATATTATGACCAGACATTGTGGAACCATTTGCTGTGCGAATATTAAGAGGGTGTGGTGCAGGTTGAAGTTCAGAAAATAAGGACAAGTGAGGTGTCATGTGATTGCAACAAGCAGAATCCATAAGCCAAGAGGAAGGAGACATACCAGATAAAGCTAAGAGAGAAGAGGAATAAGATGCATTACCAACCATACGAATGACATTAGCGATGATGTTTATAAGGTCATCTCTGGAAATGGTGAAAGTGGATCCAGAAGATTGAGACTGTGCAGTGACGGGAGCCATTGGTTGGACATTCTCAGAGGTGGCAACAGTAGTAGCAGAAATTGAAACAGCTGATTTGTTGCGTTGATAGCAAGTCTCAATATTATGGCCAAAACATTTTCAAAAATTGCAAAAACGTTTGTTGGATTTTTGGCGATGATTGTTGCAAAAGGAAGAAAACTTGCCCTTATTCTTCATTTAGAAGCAAAATATGCAAAAATAGACTGCAAAAATGAAATCTACGCGAAAAACTGGGTAAGGAGCACCTGGATTGCAAAAAGTCAACTCTGGCCAAAAGTCAACGGTCAAACCTGGTCAAAGTCAAAGTCAACGGTCAACAGATAGGTCAAAGGATGACGTCAACAGTTGATGTCAGCAGACGTAGGGCTGACGTAAGCAGGTGACGTCAGCTAGGGCTGACGTGGCAGAGATGACGTCAGAGATGACATCAACAAATATCCCAATGGCACGTGGAGTGCGTGAGGCGCGTGGATGAACTTCGTCGATTCTTTTGGCGGCGCGTGAGGGTGCGTGGGCTGTCTATTGAAGCCGATTCTTTCACGAAGATGTAGATTGGAGGTAGATGATTCTGATGGTGGCGGCGGCAACAAGATCGGAGCAACCCTGGTGGCGCATGAAGCGCGTGGAAGTTTTCGTCGAAACTTTGACCGGCGCGTGGATGGTCAAATCTGGGTGTTTCTGGCAGAGATGTGTAGAGCAAATGAATACCTACAAGGTGATATGTATTATGTCCTAATCAGAGGTCAACGGTGACAGTTCTGATGATGGCAGTGGTTTTGGTGGCGGAGGAGGAGCTTCTCATAAGGGACTTGGTTGTGTGTTGATGCAAAATGGGAAGGTTGTGGCTTATGCCTCTCGTCAGTTGAAAAATTATGAGAAAAATTACCCCACTCATGACTTGGAGTTAGCTGCAGTTGTTTTTGCTTTAAAAATTTGGAGACATTACTTGTATGGGGAAAGATGCTAGATTTTCACTGATCATAAAAGTTTAAAGTATTTCTTACCCAAAAGGAGTTAAATATGAGGCAACGAAGATGGTTGGAATTGGTTAAAGATTATGATTGCTCTATTAACTATCATCCTGGTAAGGCTAATGTTGTAGCTGATGCTCTTAGTAGAAAGCCTTCAAGTTTTTCAGCTGCTTTGCTCACTACTCGAGAAGAAATTATTCGGGATCTTGAAAGGATGGAGATTGAGGTTGTTATGGGTCATTCGGAAGCCTACTTGACTAGTTTGAGTGTTCAACCAACTTTGGTGGAAAGAATTAAATTGTCACAGGCCGATGACCCACATTTAAAGAAAATCATGGATGAGGTGCATAGTGGAAAGAAATCTGAATTTTCTATCTCTGAGAATGGTGCTTTGAGATTTGGAAGTAGACTTTGTGTGCCAAATGATCCATTGATTAAAAAAGAGATTCTAAAGGAGGCTCACTATTCCCCATATACAATACATCCGGGTAGTACAAAAATGTACCGTGATCTTCGTGAAAACTTTTGGTGGAATTATATGAAAAGGGAGATTGCTCACTTTGTAGAGCAATGTTTGACTTGTCAGCAAGTTAAGGTGTCACACCATGCAACGACCCTCAGGTTTGTTGCAACCACTTCCTATTCCCCAATGGAAGTGGGAGAAAATCACTATGGATTTTGTTTCAGGATTGCCGAGATCTCCTAAGGGTCATGATGCTATTTGGGTGGTTGTTGATAGAATGACAAAATCAGCTCATTTTCTCCCTATTCGGATGAACTACTCCCTTGATCAGTTAGCTCAGCTCTATGTTGATGAGATTGTGAGACTTCATGGAGTACCTGTTTCTATTGTTTCAGATAGAGATCCAAGGTTTACTTCTCATTTTTGGGGTGGTGTGCAGAAGGCCTTGGGTACTAGATTGAATTTTAGCACAGCTTTCCACCCTCAGACAGACAGACTGTCTGAAAGGACTATTCAAACTCTAGAAGATATGTTGAGAGCATGTGTTTTAGATTTTAAAGGGAGTTGGGCTAGTCACTTACCTTTGGTGGAGTTTGCTTACAATAATAGTTACCATTCAAGTATCGAAGCAGCACCTTATGAGGCTTTGTATGGGAGAAAGTGTAGATCCCCTATTTGTTGGGATGAGGTGGGAGAACGAAAAATCTTGGGGCCAGAGATTATTCAGAGGACTTGTGAAAAGGTAAATATGATTCGTGACCGACTACGAGCTGCCCAAAGTAGACAAAAGAGCTATTATGACATCAAAAGGAAGGCTTTAGAACTTGAAATTGGAGATAAAGTTTTCCTACGAGTTGCACCTATGAAAGGAGTAATGAGATTTGGCAAAAAGGGTAAGCTAAGCCCTAGGTTTATAGGGCCTTTTGAGGTCTTGGAGAGAGTGGGTGAAGTTGCATTTAGAATTGCCCTATCGCCAGCCTTGTCAGGAATTCATAATGTTTTCCATGAGTCTATGTTGAGGAAATATATTCCTGACCCTTCACATGTTCTGAGCTATGAGCCTCTTCAGATCAGAGATGATTTATCATATGAAGAAGTTCCAATAGAGATTTTGGATCGTAAGGAGCAAGTGCTACGCAAAAGAACAATATCTTGGGTAAAGGTGCTTTGGAAGAATCATTCGGTGAAAGAGGCATCTTGGGAGCGTGAGGATGATATGTTGTTGAGATACCCAAGCCTTTTTCAGGATCAAGGTACGTAAAATTTCGAGGACGAAATTTTTATAAGAGGGGAAGAATGTAACGTCCCATCAGTTTTTTTTTTTTTAAAAAAAAAAAAAAAAAAAGAGGGGAAAAGTCTGATTTTGTGGGTGTTCCCACGTGCCACCCAACTACCCCACCTACCCCACCCATTCCCCACCACTCCTTTTCCTTTATCTCTTTTCTCTCTTTTGGCAGGCCTCTCTTCTCTCCCTTTCATTTTCTTTCTTTTCTTTTACTGAAACACACGCACATACACACACTCACCGCCGGACTCCACTCCAAATCACACAATTTCACCATCATTTTTCCGACAAGATCACCGGAAAATTTTTGTGAACCCATAAACTCCTTCATCTCATTTATTTGAGGTAAAAATTTCTAATCTTTTTGATGGGTTTTACACTTTTGCTTGAGGTTATTGTTATCTAAGTTTTAATAATGATACCCATGTGATTTATGAGCATTAGAAGTTGATGATGCTCCTTAGGAATCAGTAGGCTGGATGCTTGGACTCTTAAGGATCTGAAAGGCCTACAAGGAAAATAATAAATCAAAGGAGACCGGGGTTGGCCGGTCTAAGACCCTCCGATGGTGAAGTTAGTCTTCCTTCTCAAACTGAAGAAAACTTCTAATTCTATTAAGAGTGTCTCGAGAGATTCAGACTTACCTCCTGTGTTGGAGAGAGGGTCCTTATATAGGGCCGAAGCGACGGTTATTATCTTGCAACTGCTCCCTCATTTGTGGAAGCTAGGAGATAACCGTTTTGGGAAGTTTGAAAATAACTTCTCTCACATAGCGCGTATTTCTTGACTGAGTAGCAGGATCTGTTGAGGCTCGTCCATCCTTGGACGAGTGCTGCTGCGAGAACTTTGGACGAGGCTATGAATCCTTAGATCTAAATTGAATGGAGAACGGGTTATATGTATGGTTGCAGTGTGGATTGTCGAGCTGGTCTTGTGGGTGTGCTTTGTCCTTTTCCAGATGACAGCGCAAGGACGAGTGGATCATTGCCCTGGACGAGCTTGTCTCTGGACGAGCTCGTCCTTGTGGATGACGTACAAGGACGAGCTATGCTAGGTACCATCAGTTGCCTCTTCGTCCTTGTCTTGCCGTCTCACAAGATGTATCGTATTTTTCTCTTTCCTTTAATTGTTGCATATATATCTTTATTATTTCGAAAATGCAACTTCAACATGACTCCTCGTTTTTCGAGTAACGCCACGTGGCGTGTTTTGGTTGGCTCCGCTGCTTTTAAGGGGTGAAAATGTTTCCTATAAATAGTGGAATTCCTCCACTGCCCCTTTCACTTCGAAAGATTTTCCTCCTCGATCTGTCGTCTATAGCCTCGTCTAGAACTCACTCTGCGTCCATAGTCTTCCTCCGTCTAGAGCCAGGTATTTCTCACTCCTCGTCTTTAGGTTTACCTTTAAGTTTTTAAAGATGTCGACTGTGATTTCGTCGTCTAGCAATAGTATAGAAAAGGCTATTGACGAGTACCAGGACGTCACTAGCTATAACAGTTCTGATAGTCATAGTAGTAGTGGTAATGGGGGGAGTAGCACGGACGAAGGCTACATTTCTGGTGTCCCTGGGGTTCCCTTAGACGTTCTACAGGAAGAACTAAGGAAAACTTCTGGGTCTCATGCAGGCACCTCGTCCAACGTCCCTCCATCTAGTCCTTTGGACGAGGAGGAGACCGTTTATAGCTGTGCCATAGGCGTTTCGTCAAAAACAACCGAGCAAAGGCTCATCAATCTTAAGTCATGGTACCAAATCCCTGACGAACTTAATCCTAGATTGCCCGTCCGTGGAGAGTGGTGCTGTAGCCCTCGTTTTGGCATAGGCGTTTATGAGGCCTATTTTTTGGGGGGCTTGAGGCTTCCTTTGAATTCTTTTGCTAGAGAGTTATTGGTTAGATTAGGTTTAGGAGTCTGTCAGTTTAATCCTAATGCATGGAGATTGATCATCTCTATGCAAGTTTTGTGGAGAGAAGTGTTTGGGGGGGACCGTCCTCTCACAGTGGACGAGTTTCTCTACTGTTACAAGCCCTCTGAAATAAACCAATCTCTTGGCTTTTATCAGTTCATAGCTAGGGGCTCCAATTGTAGGTTGATTAAGTCTTTGGCCTCGTCTGATAGGAACTGGAAGACGGAATTCTTTTTCGTCTCTGGTATTTGGGCTGGGCACCCTGTGGACGTTGGTAGGGATACATTTGCCCCTTATGAGGGAAGCTTAGGGAACCTTCGTCCTGAGGGTAAGTCCTTTACCCCCATTTTTTTTTTTTTTTTTTTTATACTTATACTTTCAGTGTCTAACTTTCAATTGCTTGTTTGCTTTACAGCTGTTGCACGTCCTTCCCTAAGCAAGTTTCTTCGTGACCGCGTCCAAAGAGCTCGTCTACACCCTGACAGGGATTTCCACTCTTTGGTTTCCCTTAGACGTCTTGCTAAGTGGGGACTTGGTCCAATACCGTCCGACGAGGCCATCGCACACGAAGTCACTATTCGTAGACGTAAGTTTCTGACTTAACAAAGATATGTTTCTTTGTTTATTCTTTTCTCCTTTACTTTGGTTTTATTTTTAATTTTTATTTCCTTTCTTTGTAGGAATGACGACAATGAAAGAGAATAGGGGAAAGGAGCCTATGGGCGAGGGGAGTCGTCCAGAGGTCCATTCCCAGACTCGTCCTTCTGCAGGGGATAAGAGGAAGAGTTTGTCAAAAACTTTAGATCTGGGAAACCTTCCTAGTCGCAGAGGGAAGAAGCCCAAGCATGGGTCGTCCCAAACGATGACCAAGTCTACCCTCCCCTCGTCTCAGACGTCAGTCCAGATCTTGGACGCGGATTCTCCGACCCCTGAAGTTACTCCGTCCAAGACCCCTCCGTCGAGGTCAGCTGCGCCTACCTTGTCCCAGCCTCTAAGGATCCCCTCGAATCTAATTGAAAATGAAGATTTGGCTTGGGAACGATTTGAGAAGGTCGTGTTGGACGAGGACATAGCTGCGTGCTATGACATGTCTTTAAAAGATTTTGAACATTCTGGCGTCCACGATCTTTTTAAGGTGTGTAACCTTATCTTTGGGTCGTCCTTCTTTCCTCCCCCTTTTTTTTTTTTTTTTTTTTTTTTTTTTGAACTTCCCCTCGTCTAACCTTTATTATACTTTGCCATTGTAGGCAATGTCCAAGTTCATCGCGGCGTCTAGGCAGGCCACTGATTTGGACAAGACGAGGGTCTTGCTGGAGACGAGGGTGCAGGAAGTGAAGGACGAATGTAAGAAGTGGGCTGAGGTGGCGGCCAAGTCCAAGGACGAGGTCAGGGAGTTGCAAAACCACGCTGAAGAATTGAAGGCTGACATCGTCGAGAAGGATACTCATCTTGGCCACCTTCAACAGAGGAATGACGAGCTGAGTACCCTTCTCGAGAAAGCCAGGGAAGAAGCAATCGCTCAGTTCAAGGCGTCCAAGGATTATACTGATCTTTTGGACGCCAATTATGCAGCAGGGTTCGAGGATTTCAGGATGGACGCTGCAGAGAACTTCCCTGGGTTGGACTTCAGTGTCATCAAATTCAACATTGGTGGTGCCACCACTAGCTCCCTCCTCCATACGAGCTCAGAGGATGTGAATATTGAGGACGACGCCACCACCCAACCCATTCAAGACGAGCCCAGTGACGACCCTCCTCAACCATGAAGACTTAGCTTTTATCTGCTTATTTCCTTGTTATATATATATATATATATATATTTTTTTTTTTTTTTTTTTGGTTTTGGTCCGTTGTTTTGGACCTTTTGATGTAACTCAAATACAATTGATTCGTCCAAGTTACTGGGACGAGCGTATAAACATGTTTAATCTTGTTTAGGTTTTTCAGACGTTGGTTGTTTGTCATTATTGAATGCATGTTATTTTCCTTTACTTTTTCATTCATTTGAATGTTGTATGGAATCACTTGCATCCCTGTACTCCCAACTTTCATTGTCCATGAATTTATTTGTTTTGAATATCATTAGATTCTATGGCATTCGTCCATGGGCGTTGTTTTTCAAACGTCATGGAGTTATATTTCCACTTACTTATTTGGACGGCTCTTTGCTCGTCCTTAGGGCTAAGACGAACAAATGAAGGTCTCATGGACGACTTGCCTAAGGGCTTCACTCCTTAAAGTAGCCCTAAGGATCACATGCATTCCTCGTCCATGACTATGGTCGTCTGTTTATTAGACGTTGCCTTGTCTAGGATCGTCTGTTATGTAGACGTTTGCCTTGTTTGTTTCCTTGAAGGAAAGTTTAGACGTTATGCCCCTTTGTCTAAGGGTTTGCGCTCGTCTTTAACCTTGGTTTGTTTCATAGACGGGGTCATGGAGTTTGCCAAATTATCTGTATTTAAACACTCAAACCATACTCATTATTGAATACAACGTCGACAAGTATGGCACATAGTGCCTTATTATACAGACATCCAAATGTTACTTCGTCCATAGCTAGTGTAATAACTAAGCAGTTTGGGATAAAAACATTACTAAAAACATTACATAACACTGAATAATAACAGCAAGTACTCCTTTTGGATTCGTCCAAAAAGGGTCTCGTCCAGGCTGATACTTGATTGTTACTGGTAATACCTTCTCAGATGCTCAACGTTCCAAGGATGTTCCAATTTTCTCCCATCCAATGCCTCTAAGTAGTACGACCCCTGTCTTTTGCAGTTGACAACCCTGTAGGGTCCTTCCCAATTGGGTCCCAACTTTCCATGAGCTGGGTTTTTGGTTGCAAGAGAGACCCTTTTCAAAACGAGGTCCCCTACGTTGAAACGTCTTGGTTTAACCATCGCGTCATATTGTCTGGACATGAGGTTTTTGTACCTCGCTATTCTCTGCTCCGCATCTGCCCTTACCTCGTCTATAAGATCAAGGTTAAGGCGCAGTTGGTCTTCGTTGTCCTTGGACTGGTAATTCATCACTCGGTGATTGGCCATGTGAATTTCAGCAGGTATCACTGCTTCACTTCCATAGGCTAGCTTAAAAGGAGTTTCTCCCGTAGGAGTTTTCGCAGTGGTTCTGTAAGCCCATAAGACGCCGGGTAGCTCGTCTGGCCATAGCCCCTTTGCCCCCGCAAGCCGGGTTTTGATGAGTTTCAACAAAGAGCGGTTTGCAACTTCAGCCTGACCGTTGGCTTGAGGGTGGGCGGGGGAGGAGTAATGATTGTTGATTCCGAAGTGCTTGCAGAAATCTCTAAAAAGGGCATTATCAAATTGCCGCCCATTGTCGGACACCAAAACCTTGGGCACTCCAAATCTGCACACGATGTTTTTCCAGACGAAGTTCTTCACATTTTGCTGTGTTATTTTCGCTAAGGGTTCTGCTTCTATCCACTTGGTGAAGTAATCAACCCCAACCACCAAGAATTTCATCTGTCTGGTTCCGAGTGGAAAAGGACCTAAGATATCCAACCCCCATTGGGCGAAAGGCCATGGGGCCGTCATTGGAGTTAGATATTCTGCCGGTTGTCGGGGGATATTGCTGAAACGCTGACATTGGTCACATACCTTGACGTACGCCTTTGCGTCTGCTTGGATGGTTGGCCAGTAATATCCTGCACGGATGACCTTATGAACCAACGCTCTTGCCCCCGAGTGGTTACCGCACGCTCCTTCGTGGATTTCTCTCAACACATAGTTCGACTCGTCCGGGGCTAAACACCTCAAGTAGGGCTGGGAAAAACCCCGTTTGTACAGCACTTCACCCATAAGAATATACTTGGCAGCTCGGATTCTTACTTTCCTGGCTTCTCCTTCGTCTTGTGGAAGCCTTCCATCTTTAAGATAGGCAATTATTGGAATCATCCAGTTTTCTCTTTCTCCTACCTCTTGGACTTCTGGGAGGTCTATGCTTGGCAAGTATTGAACTTCGTCAATCTTATCCATGGTTTCTCCTGAAGAGGCTGCTTTCGCCAAGGCATCTGCTTCCATATTTTCTTCCCTCGGGAGTTGGATAAATATGGCGTCGTTGAATCCCTTGATGAGTTGCCTTACTTTATCCAGATATTTCATCATTCGTCCTTCCTTGGCTTCACATGTTCCATTTACTTGGTTAATGATCAACTGGGAGTCTCCTCGGACGACGATGGATTCTGCCCCCAGAGCTTTGGCTAACTCTAACCCCTTAAGGAGTGCCTCATACTCGGCCTCGTTGTTAGTGGGTTGGTATTGTAGTCGTACGGCGTACTCCAACTTATCCCCTTCGGGTGATCTAAGTACAACCCCGACTCCTCCCGAATGCAACGTGGACGAACCGTCTACGTTAATATCCCACTTCCTAACTCCACTTAATTCGTCCAGCTCTACTTGTCCAGGGGTAAACTCCGCAATGAAGTCTGCTAGCACTTGTGCTTTAATTGCCCTCCTTGGTTGGTATCTGACATCGAACTCACTGAGCTCCACAGCCCATTGGACAAGTCGTCCTGCCGCTTCTAACTTATTCATTGCTTTCTTTAAGGGGTGGTCTGTTTGGACGTTGATAACATGAGCTTGGAAGTAATGCCTCAGCTTCCTAGAAGCTGTAATCAATGCAAAAGCTAGCTTTTCCATGAAGGGATACCGTCCTTCCGCCCCTTTGAGTGCTCGGCTCGTGTAATACACCGGTTTCTGCACCCCTGCTTCTTCTCTGATTAGAGCGGAGCTCACTGCATTTGGGGATACTGCCAAGTATAAGTACAACTCCTCACCAGGGACTGACGGGCTTAACAAAGGAGCTTCGGTGAGATATGTCTTCAAGTCTGCGAAAGCTTTTTGACATTCGTCCGTCCATTCAAACGCCTTTCTAAGAACCTTGAAGAACGGTAGACACTTGTCAGTGGCTCTAGAGACAAACCTGTTGAGGGCAGCAACTCGTCCGGTAAGGGACTGGACTTCCTTGATATTTTGTGGAGGCGTCATATTCAATACTGCTTGAATCTTGTCAGGGTTCGCTTCAATTCCCCTTTGTGACACCATGAAACCTAGAAATTTGCCTGACGAAACCCCGAAAGCGCACTTACTTGGGTTCAGCTTCATGTTGTATTGCCTGAGTGTGTTAAAAGTCTCTTGCAGGTCGTCCAAATGCTTTTCTTCGTCTAGGCTTTTTACTAGCATGTCGTCAACATAGACTTCTACATTTCGACCAATCTGGGGCTGAAACATGTGGTTTACCAACCTTTGGTACGTTGCCCCCGCATTCTTTAAGCCAAAAGGCATCACCTTGTAGCAATACAGGCCTTGACTAGTGACGAATGATGTCTTCTCTTGGTCTCTTTCATCCATTCGTATCTGGTTATATCTGGAGAAGGCGTCCATAAAGCTCAGCAACTTATGTCCCGCAGTTGAATCCACCAATTGATCAATGCGCGGCAATGGGTAACTATCTTTGGGACAGGCTTTGTTTAAATCAGTGAAATCCACGCACATTCTCCATTTGCCATTAGCCTTCTTGACCATCACTACGTTGGCCAACCAGTCTGGATAATAAACTTCTCGAATAAAATTCGCTGCAGTTAGCTTTTGAACTTCTTCTTTGATGGCATTATCTCTCTCGGGGGCGAACACTCTTTTCTTCTGTCGAACAGGCTTCGAGGAGGCGTGGACGTTGAGATGGTGGGTGATGACAGCGGGGTCTATACCCGGCATATCTTCATGCGTCCATGCAAACACGTCAATGTTTTTTCTTAAGAACAGGACGAGGTCTTCTTTTACCTTATCTTCCATTTCCACTCCAACCCTTGTATACCTCTCGGGTTTATCCTCGTCCAAAGAGATATCTTCTAGTGCTTCAGTTGGCTCTGCCACGGCTCGTCTTTCCTCAATATTCATCATTTGTGTCTGCTCGTCCATGGCTAACATAGCCAGATAGCACTCTCTCGCTGCCAATTGGTCTCCTTGTACCTGCCCTACCCCATGCTCCGTAGGGAACTTGACTGACAAGTGATAAGTGGAGGTGACTGCCTTCCAACTATTTAAAGTTGGCCTTCCTATGATGGCATTGTAAGAGGATGAACAGTCAACCACCAGGAAATTCACGTTGCTAGTTACCTGCTGTGGGTGTGTGCCCACTACCACGGGCAAGGTAATGGTACCCACTGGCTGCACCTTCATCCCTCCGAACCCCACCAAGGGTGAATTCACCGGACGAAGTTGGTTTCGTCCAAACTTCATTTGTTGAAAAGCGGGATAATACAAAATATCCGCTGAACTTCCATTATCCACCAACACTCTTCTTGTTGTATAGTCTGCGATAAGTACAGTGATGACGATGGCATCATCATGGGGGTGATGAACCCTTCCAGCATCCTCGTCCGTGAACGTGATGGCCTGCTCGTTCATTGTCCTATCTTTGGACGACCATCCAGAGGGCTGGACGTTCTGCACTACCTTCAAGTAAGACTTCTTCGCTTTGGACGACTGTGCCATTGAATTTCCTCCTATGATTACTCTTATTTCTCCGAGCGGGGGACGTGGTGGTTCCTCCGCCTTTGCTTTCAGCTTGTCGTCCTTGTGATCTCATCCAAGAAAACTTCTTAACTTCCCTTGTCTGATAAGGTTTTCTATCTGTTGTTTCAAATCAAAACACTCGTCGGTGTCATGCCCGTGGTCCCTGTGGAAGCGACAATATTTGTTTCTATTGCGCTTATTGGGATCTCCCTTCATCTTTTCAGGCCATTTTAGGGAGGGGTCATCTTTGATTTGCATGAGCACCTGTTCCAACGGCGCATTCAACTGCGTGTATTGCTGGGTTCTTGCTGAGGGGCCTACCTTCTTACTGTCCCGATCCTTCTTGTCTTCCATTCGTCCCTTCTTTGGACGAGTACCTTGTTCGGAGTGACGCATGGAATTCTCCATTCTCTCAGCTCTCTTCCTTTTCTTGGCTATGATTGCATCTTCGGCATTCATAAAGTTTTGGGCCGAGTGAACGAGTTCGGCCGTGGTCTGAGGCTCCTTTTCGTAAAGCTTGTGGATGAATAAGTCAGAATTTACCCCATTGTGGAAGGCTGCCAACAGCAACTTGTCATCTACTTCGTCTACCGTCAGGGCTTCTCTATTGAAGCGAGTGATTGTTAGGTTCTAAAGACTAGGATCTAATGTATTTAGAACTTCATTTTGTATGTTGGCAAACCATGATCAAAACAATGTTGAGTCGTGTGTTAGACTTGCTCAAAGTATGGGGTTTATTGTAAAGTTGGAATCGAGTTTTTATGCAGAATTACTTGTAACTTTCTGTGAGACTCGATCGATCGAAAATTAGACTCGATCGATCGAAAATCGCACAGAACGTTTTTCTGCAGAATTTTCCAACTCAGCCCAAGCCCGTTTTAATGTATAGGGTTTTATGTTTGCCCTAAGTATAAAAGGGAAAACCCTAGCCACGTTTTTAGAGTTCTGTTTTGCTGTGTTTGTGAATCTCATTGTGAGATCTAGAGGTGTTTACCTTCACATACACTTAGGGTTTACAAACTTGAGATTTATGTCGAGAGTTGTGTAGATCGTTACAGTTGCAGAATCAAAGAGCACAAAGATATACAAGCAGGTGCGCTTGTGGATTTGCTGAAGAATTCCGGAAAGAAGGAGTCCGTGGATCTCGGAGCTATCATGGGGTCATGGTAGTAAGTTTCCTACAGGCAGGTAGCAATATGACGTTAGTGGTCTAAGTCTATTGTGTAAACTTCAATTCTTTCATAGTGGATTCAGTTTACCTTGAGGATAGCTAGGTCAAATCCTCCCCAGGTTTTTACCGGTGTGGTTTCCTGGGTCATCATATCTTTGTGTTGTTTATTTTCCGCTGCTTTATTGTTTTTATATTTATTTGTGTTAACCTAGTTTAATTAAATTACCTAAGTTAATAACTTGGCTAATTCTCTAGGTTAATCTGTTGGGTTAAGGGGTCTAAACGAACTGACAAGTGGTATCAGAGCGGGTAGCTTTTGTGTTTGATCCTTTGATCTTTGAGCTGATCCTTGACCCCTGTTGTCATGGAACACGGACACTCTCTAGTTGTTCCCCCTCACTTTGATGGAAACAACTATGCCTATTGGAAAGTAAGGATGAAAACATTCCTAAAATCCATTGATGAGAGGGTGTGGAATTCCGTTGAATACGGATGGGAGAAGCCCACTACTCCTGTGAGTGAGTGGCAAACTTCTCAGAAGGAGGCAGCCGCTTTTAATAGCAAAGCAATGAATGCTATTTTTAATGCTGTTTCCATGGAGGAATTTAAGAGAATCTCTAATGTTGAGGTTGCTCATACTGCTTGGAATATCCTCCAGACTGTGCATGAAGGCACAAAGGCAGTTAAGATAAATAAACTGCAGCAATTAACTTCTAAATTTGAAAGCATTAGAATGAATGATGATGAATCTTTTGATGAGTTCTATGCTAAGTTGAATGATATTGTTAATTCTGCTTATAATTTGGGTGAAATCTATGATCAACCTAAAATTGTTAGGAAGATTCTTAGATCTTTGACTGAAGATTTTAGACCCAAAGTGACTGCCATTACTGAGAGTAAGGATGTGAACTCCATCCCTGTTGATGAACTTGTAGGATCTCTTCAGTCCTATGAGTTAGACCTCCCTAAAACTAACAAATCCAAATCAATGGCTCTTAAGTCTGTTGATGATGTTGAGGATGGTGGATTTGATGATGATCTCTCTGCTACAGAGATTGCCTATCTTGCCAAGAACTTTAGAAACTTTCTGAGAAATAGTAATAGAAGGACAAGAGGCAAGAACACTGTTGAACCTAGAAGTTTTAGGAAGAATGAACCCACTAAGGTTAATAACTTTGAAAAACCTAAGGAAAAAGTAGGTCAATCTTCTAATAATTCTTTGGGACAACAATGTTATGGTTGTCAAGGGTATGGTCATTTAAAGTCTGAATGTCCTACTTATTTGAGGTCTAAGGGTAAAGCTATGGCTGTAACCCTTAGTGATGACGAAGTTTCCGACAATGAATCCGCAAGTGATGAGGATGGAAACTTTATTGCTTTCACTGCTACCATAGTAGTCAATGAAAGCTTGTCTGTTGAAGAGAACCCTTCTGATGGGGAACTCTCTGAGGATGCAGATCTACAGGAAGCCTACAATAAACTTTGCAAAGTTGCTGCAAAGGATGCTATGAATGTTGAGTTAGGCTTGAAGAAAATCGCATCTCTTGATCTTGAAAAGAAAAATTTACTTGTTAAATTATTTGATGCAAATGAGCTTTTGAATAATGTGAAAACTGAGAACATGCTCTTGCTTGAGAAAGTTAAATGTTTGGAACATGATTTGTTCTGTTGCTAGAGAACAAACTAATAGGTCTGCAAGCTCCAAACTTGATCACATGCTGAGTATTCAAAAGTCTCCTTCTGATAAATCTGGTTTAGGTTATGAGGAAAGTATTTCTGTACTTGAACCTTCTTCCACTAAATTTGTTCCTTCTTCTGAACCTTCTAAGAGTGAGATTGTCAAACCCGTGGTAAGTGAACCTGTCAAGCCTTTGAATGTTACTCCACCTAGAAAAATTAGGGTTGATCTTCATGCTTCTCATTCTAGAGCTTCTACTTCGACTAAGGGCAAATTGCATGATAAGCCTGCATGGGTTTGTCATTTTTGTGGAAAACCTGGACACATACGTCCAAATTGTTTTAAGTTGCAAGCTGCGAAGCGAGCAAATAAAACTACAGTACCTGTGCCTCAAGCACGTGATCCTATGGTACTGATTGGTGAATTGGTAAAGGCGTTAAACCTTTTTTCCAATCCTGGAGTTGCTCAGAATTCGAATATGAATCATAACTCCAATGTAAGAGTTGCATCTAAGAAGTCTTGGATGCAAAAAGGCTCAACCTAATTGAGTCTGTCTGACATGGTCCTTGTGCTTTATTGCTATATCTTTTGTGACCTCTGTTTCTAGGATTTGCATTGCATTGCATTCATGCATTTCATTCTAGGTTGTTTTTTTTTTGTTATATAAAAAAAAAAAAAAAAAAAAAAAATTTTGTTGCAAATTGTGTTTTGCTATTTTTCCTTGAATTTGAAGACAAGGTTGGTCTATCAATTATGGCATAACATGTTTATGTACCTTGTTTAGCTTTGATGCACTTATTTATTGCACTTTACTAGCTAAAGTCTTGTTGTGCATGTTGTGTGGGAAGATGCTATATTTGTTGATCACATGATCTTGATTTTGAAGTTGTAAGTCTTTGATTGTTGGACTTGAACTTAATGAGAAAGGCATAAATAACTATCTCACCACTGTGTATTAGCCAATCATGAACACCTTAGTGCATATCATAAGATTTTGTGCTCGAGAAAGTGTAGCACATGTACAAAAAGAACATAAGGTGTAACCTCTATTAAAATTGGTGTGTACATTATTGGGCTATAATAATTTCACAAATTCATAAAATTGGTGTGTACATTATCCCGGCTATTATTAAGTTTCTAATCAATTAATTTGAATAATGAGGCAAATCAAGAAACTTACATGATTGCAAGCTTTTACTCTAGGAGATGTGGGAGTTATATGATGTAACTCTTTAAGGGATAGTCTCTTTCAAATTCATGTGGTGGATTTTGTAGAAATTGTGATTGATCTCTATGTGTATATCACCTCACATGTTTCTCAAGCTTATGTTAGTTGCACACACTACACAAGTTAATCTTTGCTAAAATTGTGTACATGTTATTGTGTGTGTTTTTGGTCTGACCAACCAAGTTTGAGAATTCTTTGAAAATTGATGCCGAACATGTTTGCTTGTTTATTTTTTTTTGGTATATTGAGAGAAAAATTTTGGTTGAGGAATCTGGGTTGAATACTTGTGTTTTTGAAAATCATATCATCTCATACTCATGCATTTGATTTTAAAAATCTGCTGCTTTGAGGAGTTTTGGTTTAAAATGTTTGGTTTTTCAAAACACTGTTTTTTTCAGAATTTCGATCGATCGAAACTGATTTTCAACCGATCGAAAATGTTTAAATTTGTTCAGAAAACTCTCTGGTTGGTTCGATCGATCCAAGCTGTTTTTGGATCAATCGAATAAGTTTTCGACCGATCGAATGTAATTTTCGATCGATCGAAAATCGTGCCGGCTGTTTTTTTAAAGGAAGTTTCTCAAGTGTCTTTTCACTTTTTCAAAACTTTTCAAAACTCTTTTTGGTTTCCTACCAACCGGTCAGCACTATTCTTGGGATTTTTGTCGTTTTCCTCCACTTTATTTGCATAATCTCTCTCTCCCTCAGCTGGTAAGTCCCTTATACCCTTCCTTTTGCATTTATTTTCTATTTTCATGCATTTTTTTCATGCATATTTGGGTAATTTCGGAATTTTGGGATTTTCTATTTTTGGGATTGTTTTGGAGTGATTCTTTCTCAAATTCTTTATGGGTTTTTATGGGGACACCTTTCCTAAGCACCTCATGTGGTTTAATTTGGTTTATTTGGTGCTTTGAAGAAAATTTGAAATTCTAGGGCTTATATTTGAATAAATTGGGGATTTTGTTCAATTGGGTTGAAATTGATAAAATTGGCTTGTTTGATTGATTAATTTGATCATTATATTGAGTTAATTGACTATTGTGTTGATCAATTTATCAATTTGTTGTGTTTTGAAAACTAGGGTTTTTCAAATTGGGTATTTTTGATACACTTTGCTTGCTCAAGCCAATTTTGTTAATTTGAATCAAAATTGAACATGTCACTGCATTAGTACATGCATCATTTTCTGTTCATGCTCATGCATCATATAGATTTGATATTTTCTATATTTTTTATGCTGTGCTAACTTGCAGTCTGCTCTTGGTTTTGGTTTTTGCTCTTTTCTTTCTGTGTCTGTCTCTTTTCCTTAGCACTATGCCTAGGAAAACTTGAGCCCATAGGACTGTTGATCCTTCTCCATCTTTTGACACCGAGAGATTTCCTAGTGAGTCTAACCAGATTACATATGAGACCCTTAATCTTAGACGTCAGATTTGGGCTGAGCGTAGGGTTATCTTGGATGAGTTAGATCCTGAGGTTCGTAGGAACTTTGAGCGTCGGGGTTGGTTACCTCTTCTAGACTTTGAGCATCCTCCTCCTGCTTCTTTGATTAGAGAGTTCTATTCGAACCTCTCTATTCATGTCTACGATAACGACACCTTAGTCAAGGTGTGGTTACGTGGTGTCGAGTACCGCATTACCCCTTCGGTGGTGTCGGATGCTCTTGGGGTGCCCATTGTGGACCATCCCGTCTTTCCTTACGAGGAGTCTCCTCCCCTTGATGACGTCTTGTCATACATCACTGGTACTTCTATCCAGTGGGGTTCTGATCCTCGGATCTCGTCTGCTAAGCTGTCTGAGTTGTACTATCTTTTCTTTCGGATAGCATGTCATTCTTTGTGGCCGATTACTCATGTTCACACCGTCCCTCTTGAGCGATGTGTGTTTCTGTATGCTTTGGTCACTGATGCTCCTATCAGTTTTCCGCATATGTTCCTTCGTTCTTTGAACGAGGTTCATAGGTCTAGTTCTCAGGCTCATGCTTTGTTTTTTCCTGTTTTTATTCATAGGATTCTTCTCTTTCTTGGTTTTGGTGAGTATCCTGCTTCCGAGCCTGTTCATGTTATTGCTCCTATAGGTGCTACCTTTTTGAGGCAAAGGGCTGCTTAACTTCGAGCTAGCTCTAAGCGTGCTAGGGTAGAGCCTACCGGTGTCACTCCACCCCCTTCTTCTTCTTCTGCAGATCCTTTTGCAGCTGGGACTTCTTCGGATCCTGCTGGTGCTGCTGCTGCTGCTGATGTTCCTCCACCGTTTGATGAGGTTTCTGACCTTCGTCGGACGCTTGACACTGTCGTGACCGTTCAGGCGGCTCATGGTCAGCTTTTGGTGGACATCCTTGATGAGCTTCGTGCATTGCGAGCGGATTTGGCGAGCTCTCGTCGATCTTCTCCACCTCCTTTTGATGATGAGTGAGTGCCCTTTGGCAATTCGTCACAAAAAGGGGGAGTGCATAGTTCATTAGTAGCTTGTTTTTGTGTTGAGGGGATTTACATTTTAGGGGGAGTGTTTGTTTTCTTAGTAGTGATACTGCGGAGCTTGTGGAGTTATTAGATTGTATCTAGGTGCTTCACTGTGTATTTACATTTTTAGCTCTTGATTAGGAGATATTTTTGTTGAGATACATTGTTATGTATATGTTTTCTTATTTCACTATGTTACTGTGCTTATTGACTTATATTGATGATGTTATTCATGATATATGTTTTTTTTGTGTCATGTGAAATTAAGAAATTTTTATTTATGTATTTCCTGTTTTTGTTCCACACATGCGTTTATGTGTTTGTTAAGTGTTACAGGAATATACAGGTTGTTTTCAGTCGAGCTGCTGTCTACCTTGCAACTGTTGGATAGTAGTTTAGGTTGAATTGTTAAGTGGCTATTTTTTTGTTATGGGCTTTTTCAATTTGTAACTTTGAGCATTTTTGTTTAGTCTGTGTTTTGTCACGGATTGCCAAAGGGGGAGTTTGTTAGGTTCTAAAGACTAGGATCTAATGTATTTAGAACTTCATTTTGTATGTTGGCAAACCATGATCAAAACAATGTTGAGTCGTGTGTTAGACTTGCTCAAAGTATGGGGTTTATTGTAAAGTTGGAATCGAGTTTTTATGCAGAATTACTTGTAACTTTCTGTGAGACTCGATCGATCGAAAATTAGACTCGATCGATCGAAAATCGCACAGAACGTTTTTCTGCAGAATTTTCCAACTCAGCCCAAGCCCGTTTTAATGTATAGGGTTTTATGTTTGCCCTAAGTATAAAAGGGAAAACCCTAGCCACGTTTTTAGAGTTCTGTTTTGCTGTGTTTGTGAATCTCATTGTGAGATCTAGAGGTGTTTACCTTCACATACACTTAGGGTTTACAAACTTGAGATTTATGTCGAGAGTTGTGTAGATCGTTACAGTTGCAGAATCAAAGAGCACAAAGATATACAAGCAGGTGCGCTTGTGGATTTGCTGAAGAATTCCGGAAAGAAGGAGTCCGTGGATCTCGGAGCTATCATGGGGTCATGGTAGTAAGTTTCCTACAGGCAGGTAGCAATATGACGTTAGTGGTCTAAGTCTATTGTGTAAACTTCAATTCTTTCATAGTGGATTCAGTTTACCTTGAGGATAGCTAGGTCAAATCCTCCCCAGGTTTTTACCGGTGTGGTTTCCTGGGTCATCATATCTTTGTGTTGTTTATTTTCCGCTGCTTTATTGTTTTTATATTTATTTGTGTTAACCTAGTTTAATTAAATTACCTAAGTTAATAACTTGGCTAATTCTCTAGGTTAATCTGTTGGGTTAAGGGGTCTAAACGAACTGACAGTGATGAAGGATCGCAAACTTTCATTCTCTCCTTGTTCGATGGTCAACAGGCTGGACGAGGAACGCTTATGCCTTTGTCCTCCAATGAAATTGTTAACGAACAATTTGCTCAACTCCTCAAAGGAACTTACTGTATTTGGTGGTATCTTACTGAACCACACCCGCGCTGGCCCTTTAAGGGTAGTAGGGAAGGCTCTACACATGATCTCGTCTGGGACCCCCTAGAGATGCATTGTGGTCTTGAATGTGGCGATATGATCGAATGGATCCCTCGTTCCATCATACGAATCTAGGGAAGGCATCTTGAATTTTGGAGGTAATGGATGGCCATTGATTACAGCCGTAAAAGGGGAGTCCGTTCGATGGACTAAGTCTTCTACAGGATTTGCTCTTCTCATATTCTCCCGCATCTCATCCATGACTTTCTTCATCTGGTCCATCTCCTTCTCCAGATGCGGCACCCTTCGCGAAGTGGCGCCACGCGATTAGCTTTCTGGACCAGGATTTCCTCTGTCTTCTTGACTTTGGGCCTGTCCTTCAACGTATCCCTCGTAGCGTTGTCTTCGTTCATTGATCTCCCTCGTCAACTCTTGGTTTTGGCGGGTTAACTCCGCCATAGCGGCTGCCATGGACTGTATGTGTTGAACCGAAGACGGTTGCATGGCAGGAACCGACTGGCGATCCCGGTGGGGATTGCTGGAAGCATCCCTGCTTTCTTGGTGGCCCGGGCTGGTGGCCCTCGATCTTGTCCGAACCATACAGCCTTTTGTTGGAGAAAGCGTGAAACGAAACTACAAACACCAAATTTCACGAACTTTCCCACAGACGGCGCCAACTGATGATGCTCCTTAGGAATCAGTAGGCTGGATGCTTGGACTCTTAAGGATCTGAAAGGCCTGCAAGGAAAATAATAAATCAAAGGAGACCGGGGTTGGCCGGTCTAAGACCCTCCGATGGTGAAGTTAGTCTTCCTTCTCAAACTGAAGAAAACTTCTAATTCTATTAAGAGTGTCTCGAGAGATTCAGACTTACCTCCTGTGTTGGAGAGAGGGTCCTTATATAGGGCCGAAGCGACGGTTATTATCTTGCAACTGCTCCCTCATTTGTGGAAGCTAGGAGATAACCGTTTTGGGAAGTTTGAAAATAACTTCTCTCACATAGCGCGTATTTCTTGACTGAGTAGCAGGATCTGTTGAGGCTCGTCCATCCTTGGACGAGTGCTGCTGCGAGAACTTTGGACGAGGCTATGAATCCTTAGATCTAAATTGAATGGAGAACGGGTTATATGTATGGTTGCAGTGTGGATTGTCGAGCTGGTCTTGTGGGTGTGCTTTGTCCTTTTCCAGACGACAGCGCAAGGACGAGTGGATCATTGCCCTGGACGAGCTTGTCTCTGGACGAGCTTGTCCTTGTGGATGACGTACAAGGACGAGCTATGGCTGTACAAGGGAACGAGAAAGGAGTTTGATAAAAAAGAGTTTGGGAATGTCCCGCTTAGTTAACAAACATCGAGTTTGGAGTCGGGGCAGCATGAATACGAGACTATTGAAGTGAAGTTTGGAATCATTTTTGTTTTCAGACTTGTTCCCCCTTTGGAACTCTCTGGCTAATGACCTGTCGAGGACTCTTCAGTCAAGCACCATCCGAGCAACGAAGGTCGAGCTCAAAAATTCAAACGAGAATGGGGGTGTGTGATCAAAGTGAGACATGGATCGTGTGTTATAATAGGTGACCAGGCCAAGGGACGCTGTCGGAATCGCCCGGTTAAGTTGGACAGCAGTGACTCACTTTCTCTCCCGAAAGGGGACCGCTCCCACCTCTGGGAAACGATCGGCACGCAGACGTAGGGAGGCTTTTCTCGCCAACCGAACTGCGTCACCAAAGCAATTCCTGTTGAGGGAAGATTGGCGATATTTTATTTAATATCAGCCCAGTGCCAGTTCTAGCCTGGAGAGTTGCTCATTCGTTCATTTGTTGAGTCGGGCTCATGAGCTTATTTTCCTAGGTCGGAACAAGTTGATAGGATCCCCTTTTTGTCGCCCCCATGTCGCCACACGGGAGGGACATGGGAACGTAAAAAAGGAAAGAGAGGGATGGGCTCCATTCCAGAAGAGATTTTCATTTAACTCTTTCTCCCACTTATCATCTCTCTGTGGGACTTGTTCCCTCTTCAACTCAGCGCATAGATAGGAATTTTTATTGAGAATGTTTTAAGGTCCCACCTTACCTTTCAAAAAAAAAAAGTAGCCGAACCGAAGGAGCTCTCACAAATAGAATTTGAGTACCACGGGGAAAAGCTAGCTGGATAAACAAGACAGGGATCACCCGCTCGGCAATGCTACCTTGGGGAGGAGACAAAACACTTTAATATAACAATGGAAACTCTTACAATGATCTCTCACTGAACTACCTTCAGCCATTTTGGTATTATAAATTTGCCTCATGGTTTCTTGCCTTGCAGAACGGCCTTGCTCACCAAACATCTCCTTCAGACTTTGCATAATGTCCGAAGCTAGTTCTACATCCTGCATTTGATGCTGTAGAACATTTGAGATGGACGCTAGGATGTAGCACTTGGCCATTTCATTAGATTTCTGCCAACGATCATATCGTTGTTTTTCCTCAGGAGGAGCATCTAATGAAGGAAAGCTAGGACATGGTTGAGTAAGCACATATTTGTGCTCTTCAGCTGTGAGAACTATGTCCAAGTTTCTTTTCCAGTCAACAACATTGGTATCAGAGCGGTTTTCATTTCGAATTGTATAACATGTTTTGTGCGTTTTGGAATTAGAGATTGTAGTTTCAAGTTGATAGATTTCTGCATGGTCGTTGAAACTATGATTTGATAAAAACTGATATTGATGTTATGATGTTGTTTAAATATGAATTTGAGAATGTTAAATTGATCTTTAAGGCTATAGCATCAATAGATTTCAGTTTTGATATCAATTTCTGTCTATCATTTTCGTATGATGGTTGTTTGTTCATGCAAAACGGTTGAAAACTGCCTTAGAAGATTTTCTGGAAATTCGAGTTTCACGAGTTTCGATCGATCGAAATTTACTTTCGATCGATCAAGTGAAACAGAGACTTATCCTTTTGAATTGATTAATATTCGATTGCTAGTCGATCGATCGAATTTTATTTTCGATCGATCGAGAGGCGATCGAGTATCAATCGAATCAGACAAAAGGTTTAGTTCGAATTGTTTGATATTTTCGATCGATCGAGAGGCACATTCGATCGATCGAAAGAAAGAAAATCAGAATTTTTCTAAGTGTTTTCAAAATCAGAAAATCAGAATTTTTCTAAGTGTTTGCAAGGTTGTGTATAATTAGTTTATGCATGTTTAAAGATAAAAACCTTTATTTTAAAACATCTAGTGGGAGAGAGATACAAGGGTTGGATCTCACGGCCTCCATTATCGATTCATAGTAGTGTGGGCTAAGTACCTCGTCTTGGCGTATATGCCTCGCGATCCCAAAGGAGGGTGTTTACTTCATAGTACTACAAGATTGAATTTACCTGTTTAAAGTAGTGTAAACAGGCACCTCGTCTTGGCGTATATGCCTCGCGATCCCAAAGGAGGGTGTTTTGTTCTATGGTACTACAAGTTTAAACACAATAAAGGAAGATGAAATGTGGCTACACATGATTCTAGATAATGGTATACACTAGACTAAGTTTAATGTTAACCTCCCAAAGGAGCTATGTCATTATTACTTAGAGGCTGAAGATAATACGGCATATTATTAGTGTTTGATAAGAGTTATCATGATAGCACTAATAATGAGAATAGTTCTCAACTAATTGATGTGTTTATAATAAACTTGCTACCAAGGAATTATAGACATGGATTGGGTTGTCGTTGCATATATTATTTTATGGTTTTATTAAGGTTCCATATTATATGCTTATATGCTAAATTGATAATGTCCAGTTTACTTATTATATTCATGTTTATTATTTTCAGATTTGAACATGGCATCATTTAGCTCACTTGTTAGCATTCTTAATCAAAACAAACTGACTGGAACCAATTATGTTGACTGGAAAAGAAACTTGGACATAGTTCTCACAGCTGAAGAGCACAAATATGTGCTTACTCAACCATGTCCTAGCTTTCCTTCATTAGATGCTCCTCCTGAGGAAAAACAACGATATGATCGTTGGCAGAAATCTAATGAAATGGCCAAGTGCTACATCCTAGCGTCCATCTCAAATGTTCTACAGCATCAAATGCAGGATGTAGAACTAGCTTCGGACATTATGCAAAGTCTGAAGGAGATGTTTGGTGAGCAAGGCCGTTCTGCAAGGCAAGAAACCATGAGGCAAATTTATAATACCCCTCCCCACCACTGTCTCTGCAGGGTCGCCAGAATTCTTTTTAGCTTCAGGTGCCTGCATGAGACCCAGAAGTTTTCCTTAGTTCTTCCTGTAGAACGTCTAAGGGAACCCCAGGGACACCAGAAATGTAGCCTTCGTCCGTGCTACTCCCCCCATTACCACTACTACTATGACTATCAGAACTGCTATAGCTAGTGACGTCCTGGTACTCGTCAATAGCCTTTTCTATACTATTGCTAGACGACGAAATCACAGTCGACATCTTTAAAAACTTAAAGGTAAACCTAAAGACGAGGAGTGAGAAATACCTGGCTCTAGACGGAGGAAGACTATGGACGCAGAGTGAGTTCTAGACGAGGCTATAGACGACAGATCGAGGAGGAAAATCTTTCGAAGTGAAAGGGGCAGTGGAGGAATTCCACTATTTATAGGAAACATTTTCACCCCTTAAAAGCAGCGGAGCCAACCAAAACACGCCACGTGGCGTTACTCGAAAAACGAGGAGTCATGTTGAAGTTGCATTTTCGAAATAATAAAGATATATATGCAACAATTAAAGGAAAGAGAAAAATACGATACATCTTGTGAGACGGCAAGACAAGGACGAAGAGGCAACTGATGGTACCTAGCATAGCTCGTCCTTGTACGTCATCCACAAGGACGAGCTCGTCCAGAGACAAGCTCGTCCAGGGCAATGATCCACTCGTCCTTGCGCTGTCATCTGGAAAAGGACAAAGCACACCCACAAGACCAGCTCGACAATCCACACTGCAACCATACATATAACCCGTTCTCCATTCAATTTAGATCTAAGGATTCATAGCCTCGTCCAAAGTTCTCGCAGCAGCACTCGTCCAAGGATGGACGAGCCTCAACAGATCCTGCTACTCAGTCAAGAAATACGCGCTATGTGAGAGAAGTTATTTTCAAACTTCCCAAAACGGTTATCTCCTAGCTTCCACAAATGAGGGAGCAGTTGCAAGATAATAACCGTCGCTTCGGCCCTATATAAGGACCCTCTCTCCAACACAGGAGGTAAGTCTGAATCTCTCGAGACACTCTTAATAGAATTAGAAGTTTTCTTCAGTTTGAGAAGGAAGACTAACTTCACCATCGGAGGGTCTTAGACCGGCCAACCCCGGTCTCCTTTGATTTATTATTTTCCTTGCAGGCCTTTCAGATCCTTAAGAGTCCAAGCATCCAGCCTACTGATTCCTAAGGAGCATCATCAGTTGGCGCCGTCTGTGGGAAAGTTCGTGAAATTTGGTGTTTGTAGTTTCGTTTCACGCTTTCTCCAACAAAAGGCTGTATGGTTCGGACAAGATCGAGGGCCACCAGCCCGGGCCACCAAGAAAGCAGGGATGCTTCCAGCAATCCCCACCGGGATCGCCAGTCGGTTCCTGCCATGCAACCGTCTTCGGTTCAACACATACAGTCCATGGCAGCCGCTATGGCGGAGTTAACCCGCCAAAACCAAGAGTTGACGAGGGAGATCAATGAACGAAGACAACGCTACGAGGGATACGTTGAAGGACAGGCCCAAAGTCAAGAAGACAGAGGAAATCCTGGTCCAGAAAGCCAATCGCGTGGCGCCACTTCGCGAAGGGTGCCGCATCTGGAGAAGGAGATGGACCAGATGAAGAAAGTCATGGATGAGACGCGGGAGAATATGAGAAGAGCAAATCCTGTAGAAGACTTAGTCCATCGAACGGACTCCCCTTTTACGGCTGTAATCAATGGCCATCCATTACCTCCAAAATTCAAGATGCCTTCCCTAGATTCGTATGATGGAACGAGGGATCCATTCGATCATATCGCCACATTCAAGACCACAATACATCTCCAGGGGGTCCCAGACGAGATCATATGTAGAGCCTTCCCTACTACCCTTAAAGGGCCAGCGCGGGTGTGGTTCAGTAAGATACCACCAAATACAGTAAGTTCCTTTGAGGAGTTGAGCAAATTGTTCGTTAACAATTTCATTGGAGGACAAAGGCATAAGCGTTCCTCGTCCAGCCTGTTGACCATCGAACAAGGAGAGAATGAAAGTTTGCGATCCTTCATCACTCGCTTCAACAGAGAAGCCCTGACGGTAGACGAAGTAGATGACAAGTTGCTATTGGCAGCCTTCCACAATGGGGTAAATTCTGACTTATTCATCCACAAGCTTTACGAAAAGGAGCCTCAGACCATGGCCGAACTCGTTCACTCGGCCCAAAACTTTATGAATGCCGAAGATGCAATCATAGCCAAGAAAAGGAAGAGAGCTGAGAGAATGGAGAATTCCATGCGTCACTCCGAACAAGGTACTCGTCCAAAGGGACGAATGGAAGACAAGAAGGATCGGGACAGTAAGAAGGTAGGCCCCTCAGCGAGAACCCAGCAATACACGCAGTTGAATGTGCCGTTGGAACAGGTGCTCATGCAAATCAAAGATGACCCCTCCCTAAAATGGCCTGAAAAGATGAAGGGAGATCCCAATAAGCGCAATAGAAACAAATATTGTCGCTTCCACAGGGACCACGGGCATGACACCGACGAGTGTTTTGATTTGAAACAACAGATAGAAAACCTTATCAGACAAGGGAAGTTAAGAAGTTTTCTTGGACGAGATCACAAGGACGACAAGTTGAAAGCAAAGGCGGAGGAACCACCACGTCCCCCGCTCGGAGAAATAAGAGTAATCATAGGAGGAAATTCAATGGCACAGTCGTCCAAAGCGAAGAAGTCTTACTTGAAGGTAGTGCAGAACGTCCAGCTCTCTGGACGGTCGTCCGGAGATAGGACAATGAACGAGCAGGCCATCACGTTCACGGACGAGGATGCTGGAAGGGTTCATCACCCCCATGATGATGCCATCGTCATCACTGTACTTATCGCAGACTATACAACAAGAAGAGTGTTGGTGGATAATGGAAGTTCAGCAGATATTTTGTATTATCCCGCTTTTCAACAAATGAAGTTTGGACGAAACCAACTTCGTCCGGTGAATTCACCCTTGGTGGGGTTCGGAGGGATGAAGGTGCAGCCAGTGGGTACCATTACCTTGCCCGTGGTAGTGGGCACACACCCACAGCAGGTAACTAGCAACGTGAATTTCCTGGTGGTTGACTGTTCATCCTCTTACAATGCCATCATAGGAAGGCCAACTTTAAATTGTTGGAAGGCAGTCACCTCCACTTATCACTTGTCAGTCAAGTTCCCTACGGAGCATGGGGTAGGGCAGGTACAAGGAGACCAATTGGCAGCGAGAGAGTGCTATCTGGCTATGTTAGCCATGGACGAGCAGACACAAATGATGAATATTGAGGAAAGACGAGCCGTGGCAGAGCCAACTGAAGCACTAGAAGATATCTCTTTGGACGAGGATAAACCCGAGAGGTATACAAGGGTTGGAGTGGAAATGGAAGATAAGGTAAAAGAAGACCTCGTCCTGTTCTTAAGAAAAAACATTGACGTGTTTGCATGGACGCATGAAGATATGCCGGGTATAGACCCCGCTGTCATCACCCACCATCTCAACGTCCATGCCTCCTCGAAGCCTGTTCGACAGAAGAAAAGAGTGTTCGCCCCCGAGAGAGATAATGCCATCAAAGAAGAAGTTCAAAAGCTAACTGCAGCGAATTTTATTCGAGAAGTTTATTATCCAGACTGGTTGGCCAACGTAGTGATGGTCAAGAAGGCTAATGGCAAATGGAGAATGTGCGTGGATTTCACTGATTTAAACAAAGCCTGTCCCAAAGATAGTTACCCATTGCCGCGCATTGATCAATTGGTGGATTCAACTGCGGGACATAAGTTGCTGAGCTTTATGGACGCCTTCTCCGGATATAACCAGATACGAATGGATGAAAGAGACCAAGAGAAGACATCATTCGTCACTAGTCAAGGCCTGTATTGCTACAAGGTGATGCCTTTTGGCTTAAAGAATGCGGGGGCAACGTACCAAAGGTTGGTAAACCACATGTTTCAACCCCAGATTGGTCAAAATGTAGAAGTCTATGTTGACGACATGCTAGTAAAAAGCCTAGACGAAGAAAAGCATTTGGACGACCTGCAAGAGACTTTTAACACACTCAGGCAATACAACATGAAGCTGAACCCAAGTAAGTGCGCTTTCGGGGTTTCGTTAGGCAAATTTCTAGGTTTCATGGTGTCACAAAGGGGAATTGAAGCGAACCCTAACAAGATTCAAGCAATATTGAATATGACGCCTCCACAAAATATCAAGGAAGTCCAGTCCCTTACCGGACGAGTTGCTGCCCTCAACAGGTTTGTCTCTAGAGCCACTGACAAGTGTCTACCGTTCTTCAAGGTTCTTAAAAAGGCGTTTGAATGGACGGACGAATGTCAAAAAGCTTTCGCAGACTTGAAGACATATCTCACCGAAGCTCCTTTGTTAAGCCCGTCAGTCCCTGGTGAGGAGTTGTACTTATACTTGGCAGTATCCCCAAATGTAGTGAGCTCCGCTCTAATCAGAGAAGAAGCAGGGGTGCAGAAACCGGTGTATTACACGAGCCGAGCACTCAAAGGGGCGGAAGGACGGTATCCCTTCATGGAAAAGCTAGCTTTTGCATTGATTACAGCTTCTAGGAAGCTGAGGCATTACTTCCAAGCTCATGTTATCAACGTCCAAACGGACCACCCCTTAAAGAAAGCAATGAATAAGTTAGAAGCGGCAGGACGACTTGTCCAATGGGCTGTGGAGCTCAGTGAGTTCGATGTCAGATACCAACCAAGGAGGGCAATTAAAGCACAAGTGCTAGCAGACTTCATTGCGGAGTTTACCCCTGGACAAGGAGAGCTGGACGAATTAAGTGGAGTTAGGAAGTGGGATATTAACGTAGACGGTTCGTCCACGTTGCATTCGGGAGGAGTCGGGGTTGTACTTAGATCACCCGAAGGGGATAAGTTGGAGTACGCCGTACGACTACAATACCAACCCACTAACAACGAGGCCGAGTATGAGGCACTCCTTAAGGGGTTAGAGTTAGCCAAAGCTCTGGGGGCAGAATCCATCGTCGTCCGAGGAGACTCCCAGTTGATCATTAACCAAGTAAATGGAACATGTGAAGCCAAGGAAGGACGAATGATGAAATATCTGGATAAAGTAAGGCAACTCATCAAGGGATTCAACGACGCCATATTTATCCAACTCCCGAGGGAAGAAAATATGGAAGCAGATGCCTTGGCGAAAGCAGCCTCTTCAAGAGAAACCATGGATAAGATTGACGAAGTTCAATACATGCCAAGCATAGACCTCCCAGAAGTCCAAGAGGTAGGAGAAAGAGAAAACTGGATGACTCCAATAATTGCCTATCTTAAAGATGGAAGGCTTCCACAAGACGAAGGAGAAGCCAGGAAGGTAAGAATCCGAGCTGCCAAGTATATTCTTATGGGTGAAGTGCTGTACAAACGGGGTTTTTCCCAGCCCTACTTGAGGTGTTTAGCCCCGGACGAGTCGAACTATGTGTTGAGAGAAATCCACGAAGGAGCGTGCGGTAACCACTCGGGGGCAAGAGCGTTGGTTCATAAGGTCATCCGTGCAAGATATTACTGGCCAACCATCCAAGCAGACGCAAAGGCGTACGTCAAGGTATGTGACCAATGTTAGCGTTTCAGCAATATCCCCCGACAACCGGCAGAATATCTAACTCCAATGACGGCCCCATGGCCCTTCGCCCAATGGGGGTTGGATATCTTAGGTCCTTTTCCACTCGGAACCAGACAGATGAAATTCTTGGTGGTTGGGGTTGATTACTTCACCAAGTGGATAGAAGCAGAACCCTTAGCGAAAATAACACAGCAAAATGTGAAGAACTTCGTCTGGAAAAACATCGTGTGCAGATTTGGAGTGCCCAAGGTTTTGGTGTCCGACAATGGGCGGCAATTTGATAATGCCCTTTTTAGAGATTTCTGCAAGCACTTCGGAATCAACAATCATTACTCCTCCCCCGCCCACCCTCAAGCCAACGGTCAGGCCGAAGTTGCAAACCGCTCTTTGTTGAAACTCATCAAAACCCGGCTTGCGGGGGCAAAGGGGCTATGGCCAGACGAGCTACCCGGCGTCTTATGGGCTTACAGAACCACTGCGAAAACTCCTACGGGAGAAACTCCTTTTAAGCTAGCCTATGGAAGTGAAGCAGTGATACCTGCTGAAATTCACATGGCCAATCACCGAGTGATGAATTACTAGTCCAAGGACAACGAAGACCAACTGCGCCTTAACCTTGATCTTATAGACGAGGTAAGGGCAGATGCGGAGCAGAGAATAGCGAGGTACAAAAACCTCATGTCCAGACAATATGACGCGATGGTTAAACCAAGACGTTTCAACGTAGGGGACCTCGTTTTGAAAAGGGTCTCTCTTGCAACCAAAAACCCAGCTCATGGAAAGTTGGGACCCAATTGGGAAGGACCCTACAGGGTTGTCAACTGCAAAAGACAGGGGTCGTACTACTTAGAGGCATTGGACGGGAGAAAATTGGAACACCCTTGGAACACCCTTGGAACACCCTTGGAACGTTGAGCATCTGAGAAGGTATTACCAGTAACAATCAAGTATCAGCCTGGACGAGACCCTTTTTGGACGAATCCAAAAGGAGTACTTGCTGTTATTATTCAGTATTATGTAATGTTTTTAGTAATGTTTTTATCCCAAACTGCTTAGTTATTACACTAGCTATGGACGAAGTAACATTTGGATGTCTGTATAATAAGGCACTATGGGACTTATTATAATGTTTTGGGTGCCGACATTGATGGAGAATCCCAAGTGGATATGATACTCCAGTCACTACCGGAGTCATTCAAGGAATTCAGACTTAACTATAACATGAACAAAAAGATTTATGATAGATTTAAGCATTGCTACTGGTGAAAAGGTTTCCTCATAATTGATGCCTTCTTTTTGAGTATAACCTTTTGCCACTAGCCTTGCTTAAATCTATCAGACTTCCCTTTCAACACATGTGTTGGACATCCCCAAATGTGGAGATATTTCATACTAGGCTTGCGCCCACTCCACAATTGTCTAAAACAATGTGATAGGAACTTGCTCCATTCTCACTACACCAAGATCAGAAAGGAATTTCTTGAGCCAAACAGCTTCCTTTGCCGCCTCACAAGCAGCAACATATTCAGCTTCCATGGTGGAGTCCGCAATACAAGATTGCTTAACACTCCTCCAACTTATGGCTCCACCTCCCAAGGTGAAAACACATCCTGACGTGGACTTTCTGAAATCTAGATCTGATTGAAAGTCTGAATCTGTATAGCCAATGGGAATCAAATCCTCACAACGGTAAACAAGCATATAATCTCTCGTTCTCCGTAGATACTTGAGAATATGCTTTACAGCTTGCCAATATTGTGGTCCTGGATTTGATTGATATCGGCTGACCATGCCAACTGAAAAACAGATATCTGGTCTAGTACAAAGCATGGCATACATGAGACTTCCTACTGCAGAGGCATAAGGAACTTGTCTCATCATATCTACTTCCTCTTGAGTCTTGGGCCTTTGGTCATCAGACAGAGGAACTCCATGTCTGAAAGGAAGTAATCATTTCTTGGAGTTTTGCATGCTAAACAGTTCTAGAACCTTATCTATATATCCAGCTTGTGATAAGCATAACATCTTATTCTTACGATCTCGCCAAAGCTTGATCCCTAGAATAAAGTTAGCCTCACCCAAGTCCTTCATATCAAATTGGCTTGACAACCAAACCTTTACTGATGACATTACACCTACATCGTTTCCAATGAGTAGAATATCATCAACATAAAGCACTAGGAACATTACTACTTTGTCTTGATGTCTTTTATACACACATGGTTCATCAAGATTTTGTTCAAAACCAAATGATTTGATTGTCTGATCAAATCTGATGTTCCATGACCTAGATGCTTGCTTAAGTCCATAAATGGACCTATTTAACTTGCAAACCATATGCTCTTGGTTCTTTGCTATGAAACCTTCTGGTTGCATCAATCAGAATTCTCTTATCCATTGCTGCTCATTATGATTATGAGATTTGGCAAATGGATGTCAAGACTGCATTTCTCAATGGCAATCTTGAAGAGGAACAACTATTGCCGTCTTGTCTTCAAGGTGCAGTAAACAGGAGATAACAACTTACTGTTATTTTTCTTCCCTTACGAACATCTCTTAAGTTTCTACCTCAAAAGTGTCGCCCGACTGACAGGTCATAAGCTGAAGGGGCTGAGAACTTCAAGTCGGGCCCCTTGTTCTTGGCCAATAAATAAGGAAATATAGCCTTGCATGCCTTCGAGCAAAGGTAGGGCCCTTCCCCTGCCATATTATCTGTATTTAAACACTCAAACCATACTCATTATTGAATACAACGTCGACAAGTATGGCACATAGTGCCTTATTATACAAACATCCAAATGTTACTTCGTCCATAGCTAGTGTAATAACTAAGCAGTTTGGGATAAAAACATTACTAAAAACATTACATAATACTGAATAATAACAGCAAGTACTCCTTTTGGATTCGTCCAAAAAGGGTCTCGTCCAGGCTGATACTTGATTGTTACTGGTAATACCTTCTCAGATGCTCAACGTTCCAAGGGTGTTCCAATTTTCTCCCGTCCAATGCCTCTAAGTAGTACGACCCCTGTCTTTTGCAGTTGACAACCCTGTAGGGTCCTTCCCAATTGGGTCCCAACTTTCCATGAGCTGGGTTTTTGGTTGCAAGAGAGACCCTTTTTCAAAACGAGGTCCCCTACGTTGAAACGTCTTGGTTTAACCATCGCGTCATATTGTCTGGACATGAGGTTTTTGTACCTCGCTATTCTCTGCTCCGCATCTGCCCTTACCTCGTCTATAAGATTAAGGTTAAGGCGCAGTTGGTCTTCGTTGTCCTTGGACTGGTAATTCATCACTCGGTGATTGGCCATGTGAATTTCAGCAGGTATCACTGCTTCACTTCCATAGGCTAGCTTAAAAGGAGTTTCTCCCGTAGGAGTTTTCGCAGTGGTTCTGTAAGCCCATAAGACGCCGGGTAGCTCGTTGGACGAGGCTATGAATCCTTAGATCTAAATTGAATGGAGAACGGGTTATATGTATGGTTGCAGTGTGGGATTGTCGAGCTGGTCTTGTGGGTGTGCTTTGTCCTTTTCCAGACGACAGCGCAAGGACGAGTGGATCATTGCCCTGGACGAGCTTGTCTCTGGACGAGCTCGTCCTTGTGGATGACGTACAAGGACGAGCTATGCTAGGTACCATCAGAAGTGATATTTATGTGTTTGTATGTATGGGTTTTGTATTGGTGGAATTATTTGGTGAGTGGGTATATAATTTGTGCTAATGATGACTACATAAAGTTTATGTATGGTGGAAATTTTAGGGGTTTTGAGTCATATCATGTGATGGTGGGTAAATTAAATTTTTCCATTGCCATTGGGTTTATTTGGAGTTAGTTGAAGTTCTAAATATCTTGTCTTGGAGGATATTTTTGATTTAGCTTTCATGGGTCTCTTAATAATGTAGTGTAAATTTTATGGAAGCTAGTCATGATGTTGGAGATGATATTAAATGGGTTAAATTTATAAATTGGAGATTATGCCTTATGAATCAATTTGTTGAGAAACTTTGGAAGTGGGATATATTTTTATTGATGAGGTTAAATAATAGGCTTGCCTAATTAAGTGCTTTTTGGCAATTCCTAAATTGTAGCTAGATGCAATTTCAAGCTCTATGCTTATTGTGATAGGTTTACTTGATATTGTTTAGGTTCTAGCTAATCTCCTTGGAGCTTGGAGAATTAGGATTTTGCGGTTGCGAGGTAAGTAGCTTTTTAATGGGATTTTTGAAAAATAACCATGTTTTATAAATGTTGTTTTTGGGTCAAACACATTTTGGAAAATTATATATGGAAATATGTTTTGTTTAAAGTGTTGTTTTGTGACCCTATTATATATTATTATATATGAAAATGCATCATATTTGGTATTGCATTTGGGGAAATGCATGAATTGTTGATATGGAAAAATGAGCATCTTTCATTTAATCTTTGATAAGAAAGTCATTGATTTTATGGTATATTGAAATATTTAAAGATGCTTATATTGTCTTGTATTATTTGGGAAATTGATAGAAAATATCTTGACAAGAATGAAGTTGAAAACTTTACAAACTTTGTAGAAGTTAGATTATTTAAGGTTTTTCTGAAACTACCTGGATATGAACTATATGTTTCAAGGAAATGTATACCTGTGAGCTTTATATGGTTTTAATAACATGCCATGTGTGATTTCCCGGTGATCACCTGATTTAGTTGCCGTAGTCTTTGTGATAACGGAATCAAATCTAGGTCAGTGCTCTTTCACTTTGGATGACGCATTCTTCCCTGCTGCCCATGGGAGGAAGAGGTTCCTTAATTGTGTGTGGGTGAGGTTGCTGTCCATGGGGCCAAGAGACCACATGCAAGAGAGGTCCTATTTGACGCGCTCTCTCTGCTGCCCATGGGGGGAGAGAAAAACCTTGAGGGTATAGGTGAGGCTGCTGTCCATGGGGCCAAAAGTCTGCATACTAGAGAGGATAATATCATGCCAATTGTGAATGGGTGGATCCCCTGACCAGTCTATGTGGTAGTGTGGTATATTTGTGATAAATTACTATATGTTAAATTTATGGCTTTGGAAACTATATTGTTAGTGCTCACAGATTATGGTATATAGTTTCATGGTATTTATTTTGAAAAACCTTGTGTTTCATTACTAAATCATTCTTGTCATATCATATTATTAGTATTGAAAATGGAACTTGCATTTCCCCCACCCCCATTAATTATGCTACTTACTGGGCTCTGTCTCATCCCATTATTTTTTTATAAACTTTTCAAAGTAGGCAACAATCTTTTGAGACAGCTTTTTGATGACTAATAGTGGTTAGACTGACTACTGATGGAGGCTGAACTTTTGTAGTGGAGATATTAGATGTTGTAAATCTTAGAATAGGCTTGACTCATTCTTTTGTATATTAGTGGTTGCGATGTTATTCCCACTAATGGGACAAGCTGATGATATGTAACTATATATTCAGACCTCTATTCTTTTGTGGCCAATGGCCCCTGTAATTATTGCTTAAAACTCTGACTTACTTTGGGAGCATATCTAATGGAATTATTGTGGTAATTCTTGATGTTGATAATTGATATGATTTATATGGATGGGATTGTCAAAAAGGAAAAATTTACAGGTACTTGAGACGTCTTTCTCATGCCTTGGACCCTTTGGGGTTTGAGGCGTGACAATCACCGTTCGAGTCCTGGGCCTTGTTGTATTAGGAAAATACGACACCGTTTTCTTCATTTCTTTTAACAAGTTTGCTGAAGTAGATAATTAATTGTTGTTGCAGGTTGTGTTCCCCAACTTGGAAACGTCGGAACTGTCCTCTATACAACTCTGAAGAGATACTACTTCACAACCAACATCGGCCAAGCTCCTCTTTCAAATTAACAAGCCTACAAACAGACTCAAGATTTCAAAATTTGTGTAACTTGACCATGAAGGGCTCTGGCAATTTAAAATACCTATTGTCTTCCTCTACAGCGAGATTTATGGTTCAGCTCAAATATCTTGACTTTGAGGACTGTAAGGTAATTTGGTGATTTCCTCAAATGAAATAGCAATAATATACAGCGAGATTTATGATGAATGTCAAACATCTTCTCATAATTGAATGCAAGGTTATGGAAGAGGTTCTACACATAGACGAAGAAGAAATACTTTCAGATGCGTTGTTTCCTCGGCTAGAATGCTTGTTCTTAGAAGATCTTCCAATTCTTAAAAGATTCTGTATTCACAGTAATGTGAAATTTCCATTATTGAAGAAAATTAAAATAAACAATTGCCCTAAATTGAAGACATTTGCATTCAGACCAGAGGCGGCCCAACATAATTTGGGGCCTAAGGCGAAAAATTTATGCGGGGCCTTTAATATGTGAATATTAATTAAACAAAATTATTTAATACCAATCAAATTAAGGTTAATTTGATACATTAAATACATAAATAATACCAACTAGACTAATGTTAATTTCACATAGAGAATTGAATATTATAGTTGAGCTATAAATATTAATAAAAAGAAATAAAAAAATATTGCGATTGAAAAAAATATTTTATTTTGGATATAAGACAGTGCATAATTAAATAAAGTTGTAATCTAATTTTTAATTTTATATTTTGATTTTAAGAGAGATAGATATTATTTGGTGTGTGGCTTTGTAAGATATTAGTTTACAGAAATCAAAGTCTCAAACTATCAGGGGAGATAATCTATAATTGATGATTTAACACATTTACAACATCTTTTTGAAAGATTTTAAGGTTTTAATTGAGTTAAGGTTCTATTGGTCTCGTAATTTGAGAGTTTTAATAGAAATGAAAAAGAAAAATACGCTAATTAAAAATACTATAAAATGTTCAAAATATAATGTGATATTGTCTCTCACTGACGAATTTCATTAATTTAATTAATAAATGTTTATATCACTTTTTTGTGATTAATAATATGGCAATTTATAAATCAATAATAAAATTTGTAGTATTTTTAACATCACTAATTAAAAAATGTACAACCTTTAAAAAATATATATATATATAATTTTATAAAAATTTGAGCTTTTAACTATGAAAAATAGGGCTTTTTTCTTTAAAAAAAATTGTTTTTAAGGTGGGCCTTAGGCCTAGGCCTAACTTGCCTAGGCCTTGAGCCGGCCCTGATTCAGTCATGCCAGTTCAAACATGGAGGTTCGTAAAGGACTCGTGGAAATAAATTCAGAGGACAGTCATCATACAACTTCGCAATCACACATCAATGAAAGCGTAGATATTTTTTAAACTTTCCCCCTTCTCTTATTTTTGAGTTTTTTTAAATGCTAAAATTAAAAATCTTTTAGCATATTTAACTTGTACATATGTTTATGAGGATTTGAGTTTGTCAGAGTTGAAAAAGAATTTATTATTGCTGCAGGTTGCGTTCGCCAACTTGGAAAGTTTGGAACAGTCCTTAATAGACTTGGAAGAGAAACAGCAAAACCAACATTGGGCAAGGTCCTTTTGCAAAATAAAAAACATGAAAACATCCATAAGGTTTCAAAATTTGTCGTATTTGGGCGTGTGGGGCTTTGATAGTTTCAAATATCTACTGTCATCCTCCATAGCAAGATCTATGGTGCAGGTCAAGGTTCTTCACATTGTGAATTGCAAGGCTATGGAAGAGATAATATTCATAGAAGATTTAGGAGATGAAGAAGAAGAAGAAGAAGAAATAATTTCTAAGATGTTCCCTCGACTGGAAGTCCTGAAACTAAATGGTCTACCAATTCTGAAAAGATTCTGCGTCGGAGGTAATATTGAATTTAAATCCATGAGGTCACTGTTCATATTACATTGCCCTAAAGTGAAGACATTCATATCCAAACCTTCCAATTCAGACACAGTGATGACTGTCTGCAAAGAAATCAAGGAAATGAATACAGAGGAAATCCCCCGTACTGTTGCGATACAACCTCTCTTCAGTGAAGAGGTAGACATTTTTCAATTTTCCTCCTGATTTAGTTTCTTGTGCTTATTAATCAATGTAAGAGTTGACCACTTAACCAACCATTGCACTCACTCACGAATATTCTACCACTTTATCTTCCATTATGTGAGTTATTATTATTAGGTGTTTCATTAATTAACACATGGGATGAACCCTGCAGGTTGCATTCCCTAGTTTGGAATATTTGGAAATATCCTACGTGGATGACTTGAAAATCATATGGGACAACCAAATCCCCCCATATTCCTTTTGCAAGCTTCGGGCAATGAAAGTCGAATTCTGTGAAAATCTTATGAACATCTTTCAATCTGATATGCTGACAAGATTTCAGAGCCTAGAGAATCTCACCATAACTGATTGTGGATCACTACAAGAAGTATTTCAACTGCAGGAGCAAGATGCTAAAGAAACGCATGATGTAACTGTCATTCATTTGAAAGAATTGCGTTTGGATCGCGTACCCAAATTGAAATATGATGGAATAAGGACCCCCAAGGAATTTTTAATTTTCCAAATCTCAACCTTGATAGTACGGGTTTAAGAAGTTACTGGTCAGACTCACTGCCTAGTGACTAGATGTCTCACGTAATTGGAGAATCTTCAGATTGTTGTTTTAGGGGTGGAATAAATTTTTTCTTTGTTGTTGTAGTCCAGCTTGTTTTCAATCAAGTTTCTTGATTAAAAATAAAAATAAAAAAAATGAAAAGAGAGGAAGAAGAAGAAAAGCAAAAAAAAAGAAAAAAATTGTTGCAGCGGAAGGAGCAAAAGCTATAGCTAGATTTGTGCTACCTCGAGAAAATCCTGAATCTTATACTAAGACTAATGCGTAAAGATATATGGACTCATGGACGTGAAAATTTTGAGATATTTGCTCCTGAACCTCTAAGCTTTCAAGAAACTCTAAAAGAGAGCAAAGTTGACATCTTCATTCAACAAATTTTCTTGGTGTAAGAGAGGTAAGAGCCTTAGTTAATCTTTTTAAATGTTTGAGTTACAGTGATAGAAGAGATATTGCTTCTTTTTGAAGTTATAAGAAAAGTTTTTCTTCTTGATGTGATAAAAAATTTGTTGAATTCTTGTGTTCATGCATGTAGTAAGAGCTTTGGATGATTAATTCATTTGTAGTTTTCACTGAGTAATTAGTTTCAACCATTTGGTCATAAACCACTAATGAATTTTAGTTTTAAACTTTTTTTTTTTGTTTTGAAATTTTTTTGCTTTAAAGGAATCTTTTTTTTTTTTTTTACTTTCACTTTCTGTTTGTGTTTGACTTCTCGGATTTACTTTTTATTTTGTTTGTTGTTCAGATTATCATTTATTTACTCTTATCTAAAAAAATTTGAAAATTTCGTTTTCTGAGAGCAGTTTGAACTCACAAATGAATGATTGAAAAAAGAAACCAAAAGAAAAGAAGAAGAAATGTTTCTTAGTTTTAATTTTTAATTTTGTTTATGAACTTTGTGGTGTTGAAGGGCTTGTGATTGGAGGAAACGTTGTAAATAGATCTTTTTGTGTAAAAGGAATTTGAGAAAAAGCCGAGCCCAAAGTAGAAGAAGAAAAAGAAGAAGCATGCTTCTTGATGTGTTTTAATTTTAGGTATTCCCTTCTCTGTCCCATCTCTCATTCATCACTGTATCTTAAAATTTATTTATCTATACGAAAGCTAATGCAATACTCAACAGGAAGTGTAGGTAACCTGAACCAATCAATGACAATCAATCTGAGCCTCCCAATTCCGGCACTCCTTCCTTAATCAATCCCTTTGATCTTCTCAACGACCAAGATGACCCTTATGACCAGGTTCCCCTTCCTCATTCTTCTTCTTCTTTTTATTTTTATTTATTTATTATTTATTCTATTTTTGTTTTTTTCTTTCTTGCAATTGAAAATATTTTGAGCTTGTCCAATTGTATGTTGACCTGTAATTAGAGATTTGTTTCATTCAAATTCAATCCCTGATACTGGTTAACGAGGTGTAATTGACAGGGGGGAAAAGGATAAATTACATTATTTATCGTATTTTTGAAACAAGCAACTATTTAAAAAAAATTTATGATTTTTTAGGTCGGACTAAGATTCAATCATGGTCAAACCATGACAAAATAAAAATTTTAATTCAATTATATATAATAAATAGAATATTTTGTGATATAAAGACTCAGCAAGCCCACTTGCCTAAATTGTTAAGAGTGTTAGACAACTTTCCATGCATATGGGGGGCTGATAACAATGCTTTTTGTCTCTAAAATTTAGGGTAAGAGTCTTACTCAAATGTTTGGAGACAAGTGCATTACTCTCCAAATTTGTAATAGCTTTTTAGTTTAGGGAATGAATGTTTAAGGAGTACCTATTGGAAGGAGGAACAAGTCTTTTGCTTTGAAATTTGTAATTTCAGTGTATCAATTTTATTATTTTTCACTGGATTTTTTTTTCTTTATGATTTGGTTATATCCAATTTATTTGTTGGTAGTTTCTTAATTCAAATGAGAAATGAACTCCGAGAATATGTTAGTTTTCAAAATTTTGAATATTAGGAAATTTTATAAGACAGTGTTAGATACTTGTCTTAAGATTGGTTGAAATGGTTTTTTTTTTTTTTTTTTTTTCTTCTTCATATGAATAGTTATTTAGCCAAGACATACTGAATCTAAGTATAGGGATGTTAGTAGTACAAATTTGAGTTCTTTTCCAACATTTTGACTGTGAATATTCCAACAAATCTCCCCCTTTCCATGGGGGCCTTCTACCAAGTCACTTGTAGTACTTCAATTAGTCTTCCCTTTGAATGGAAGACATTTTCTAATTAATATACCACTTGTTGGGAAGTGAATACCTTAGGCTTAGAAAGACTCAAATTGAGAAGTTAATATAACATATAGCATATAGGGAAACTACTTAACCTAAAAGTTTAAACCTATGATTTTGGACTCAATTATGTGTTATGTTAACCACTTACTCTTTTTATTGAAATTCAATGTGGACTTCTGTTTGGAAATTGCCTCAAATTCGAATTCCTAGTTGAAGAAGGAAAAATTAATTTGAGTTTCCTTGTTATAGAAGGTAAGACTATTCCTTGGTGTGGAAGGAAGTCTATTCCTTGTTAAAGAGGTAATGTATTCCTATTCCAAGAGGGAATAGCAAAAGAGTCTTATAAATAGATAATACTACAAAGAATTTGATGGCTTTGGCTTTGGCCCAAGGGTCCTCCCTATGGGAAGAGGGAAAATAGAGCGTGAAACCAAGAGAGAGAAAAGGGATTTTCACTTGAGAGAAACGCAAGAGGAAGGAGAGTACAAGGTATTGCCGCCTTCAAGAAGATAGCCGATGAGGAGAGAGCAAAGGGTTGCCACCTTCTAGAAGATAGCTGAGGAGGAGAGAGCAAAGTGTTGCTGCCTTTGAAAGAGATAATTAGTGTGTGTGTGTGTGTGTGTGTGAGTAAAGAAAAAACAAGAGAGAGATTTTTTCTTTAGCCATAAGACATACACAAGAATCATTGTAATTGATTTGATAATAGTGAAATTATTCGAAATTTGTCCCGTGGTTTTTTCCCTTCAAAGAGAAAGGGTTTTCTACGTAAATTTTGTATTCTTATGTGTGATTGTTATTTTGAATTGCTAATATTGTTGATAACATTATTTGGGTCCTAATAAGTGGTATCAAAGCTAGGTTAGAGTAAAAGTGATGGTCGGAGAAGAAGGCAAGGCTTCAGGATTTGAGAATTTTGATGGAACAGACTTCAGATATTGGATGATGCAGATTAAAGATTATCTCTATGGGAAGAAGTTGCATCTCCTCTTTTGGAGAAGAAGCCTAATAATATGAAGGATGAAGAATGGAACCTTCTTGATAGACAGGTATTGGGAGTTATTCGATTAACTTTATCAAAATCAGTTGCGCACAATATTGTGAAAGAAAATACCAACAAGTGGTATCAAAGCTTGGTTGATTTAGTAGATGACTCTTTGCGTGAATTAAGATGGAAGAGAATGGATTGCTTTGATTAAGGTGGAGCTATTCCAAGAGGAAAAGAGGACTACTTGATTAAGGTAGGAGTTATCCCAAAAGAAAAGAAGATAGTTGAGGACAATTGATGGAATTTGAGTCAAGGTGGAGATTGTTGGGAAATTGCCTCAAATTTCAATTCCTAGTTTAAGAAGGAAAAATTAATTTGGGTTTCCTTGTTATAGAAGGAAAGACTATTCCTTGGTGTGAAAGGAAGTCTATTCCTTGTTAAAGAGGTAATGTATTCCTAGTCCAAGAGGAAATAGACTCCTTATTAAAGAGATAATGTATTTCTAATTCAAGAGGGAATAACAAAAGAGTCTTATAAATAGACAATACTACAAAGAATTTGATGGCTTTGGCTTTAGCACAAGGGTCCTCCATATAGGAAGAGGGAAAATAGAGCGTGAAACCAAGAGAGAGAAAATGGATTTTTGCTTGGGAGGAACGCAAGAGGAAGGAGAGTGCAAGATATTGCCGCCTTCAAGAAGATAGCCAAGGAGGGAAGAGCAAAGGGTTGCCTCCTTCTAGAAGATAGCCGAGGAGGAGAGAGTAAAGTGTTATTGCCTTTGAAAGAGATAATTAGTGTGTGTGTGTGTGTGTGAGAGAGAGAGAGAGAGAGAGCAAAGAAAAAACAAGAGGGAGATTTTTTCTTTAGCCGTGAGACATACACAAGAATTATTGTAATTGATTTAATAATAGTGAAATTATTCGGAGTTTGTCCCGTGATTTTTTCCCTTCAAAGATAAAAGGTTTTCCACGTAAATTTTGTGTTTTTATGTGTGATTGTTATTTTGGATTGTTAATATTGTTAATAATATTATTTGGGTCCCAACAACTTCACTATTTAACAAACCTTACTACTCACACGTGAATATTTCAACATGTTGAAATTATAAGACTATGGTTTTCCTACTTGATTTTGTAGAAAAAAGTTTTCCATTCATGCGTACAAATTACGATGTTGTGGGTTATTCTAGTTTATTGAAGGTAGCATTTGTAATCTGAAGTTGATTGTACAAGTTGCCTTACAAGAAGATGCATTTGTCATGTCAAAGAATTATAATTACTCTATAACCCAACAATGTGCGCAATGCGCGTCGGCGCGTGCGATTTAAGAAAAATTTCTTTAGAATTTCTTTGTGACATGCACATCTGGCAGTCTATAAATTTTATGATTCTTTCCCCTATTTCCTTGAAGGTGTAAGTCAATTCAAAGACAAATGGAGAGAATACAAGAAACCAAAAAAACTGAAAAAAAAAAAAAAAAAATGATATCCTTGTTTTCTGTCGAAGAGGTGAATGTGGGGCCGTGGCTGCTAGAAATCAGATAAAAATTCTGTGGAAGGATGATGACTACATTGAACTCTGTTGAACTTTTACCAGTAAGTTCAATTCGTTGATGTCATTGATGATTGAATCATGGTTGTGATATCATTAGTTTCAGCTATCATTGAGTTATGTTTGTAAATGAGATGTATTGTTTACAAGAGGTGGCAGACTAAATTCAGTGCTTTATATATTATCAATATTGATGCTTTAGTTTGTCAATGTGATCATACTGTTTTGTGTAAAGAACAAAGCCTAGAGTAGTGTTCTTGCTGCATATTCTCAGTCTACTGGGAAGAGGGTTTTGTGATCTGGGAAAATGGATGAGGATTTCCGAATTTTTAGACATTTATATTGGTGAAATAGCTAGGATCACATTTCACTATGGTAGGATGGGTGAATATTGTGCAAATTATAATCACAAGTGGGATAATTATCTCACAATGCGAAAACTATTTCCAAAGGAATGTAGCATACAACTGCATGACAGAAAAATCCATTCAATGCAGTGAGCCTTTATATTCAACGCATAGAATATAGGGACATCTTTTCTATTTTGTAGGATAAAACCTTCTAATACAACCCTATAAACCTTAACCATATGCAGTGGTGTATCATCTGATTTGCAGTCATCTAAAGATGGAGAGGACGAAGACAGAAAGGTAGTGTTTAGTTTGCAGCAAACATTATGGAAATGTGGAATTATAATGTTTGGTTCGTTTATTTGTATACAATTTTATAGTAATGTAAAACTACTAAAAGATTCACATTACCATTAATTATTGTAATGTGATTACCTTCTTAGATGGTGAAAATCTTATATTTCCCACTCATGATAATGACTAATATGCTCATATATTTCCCGAAACCTTTAATTTTACGAGTGAAAAATAGCAATACATCAAGACATCCTTCTCGCCTGTATTGTTTCTTTGTAGTGGGTGTCCTAAGGCTTGGCTTGTTAGAAATTAACTCAAAACTCAAGCTTGGGCTTCATTTGGTCAATGTATAAGCCTTGATGAGCTTGTATATGTCAAATAAAGAAGCCTAGAGGAGCTTAATAGTTAAAGTCAGCCAATCTATTAAGCATCAAATCAGGGGTAGAGCCAGGGGGGTTAAGGGGGGGCGCCTGCCCCCCGGCCTGCCCAAAAAAGACCATTAGTTTCATAGCTAATACTTATTAAAAACCCCAACCTATTTTTTTCTTTTGATAGAAATAGTAATCTAGATCAAAGATCTTCCTTATCATGTGAGGAATTTCATCAAACCAAAAGCTCTACTCAATCACACTTAATGATAATTTAGCTAACTAAAACTCCACTCTATTTCTTTAAGTCTTGAATAAAAGCATAACTCTACCTTCTAAGTGAATAAATAAGTAACCACAGGTCCTTCACTAGCATGCCTTACACATAAGTTTAAATGTTTTCCTACTATACTTTAGCAAAAAGGCCCTGATCAATGTTGGGAATAATACATAAAGTAATAAAGGAAGAACAATGATAACACAAAGACAAAATAGAAAATAGATAACCTGGAGGCACAATATCATTTTCCTTTAGACAATATATGCCCCCACACTATTGTTGTTAAAAAGTTATCACAAATTTATCCCCAGGATACAACCAAGTTGTTGGGTTTTACAAATAACAATTCTAGAAAATGACTTATAGGGTTATATTTCATCAAAAGGCACGTATGGAGAGTCAAAATGTTTCATAAATTCGTTCACAAGCTTGAAACCTCTTCAAACTTTAAGAACAGTCACTAGAAAATTCTGCAGAAAATTTAGTTTTTTTTTTTTTTTTTTAGTTTTGATCTGTTGAGAGAATTCCTTTCGATTGATCAAATGCTCTTTTTGATCGATCGAATATGAATCAAATAGCGATCGAATTATCCAGTGACTCCAAGATTACTTTCTTAATCATTTCAATTGATTGAGCAAAAGTTTCGACCGATCAGAAAATTTTTTAGTTCGAATTTCACTTAAAAAATTTCAAAATTTGAATTTTCACTTTATGAAATAATACTCTCCAAACTCAAATATCATTATTACAGCCTATCCATGTATATACCTATATATACAACAATCAATCCCTTCAAAAATGCAGTCTTGCATACCAACGTGGAAAGCAAAGTTCACCGCTTGGAAAGCCACAATCCATCATAAACCTTGATAAAACTCCTTTGTACTTAGCTATTATAATATTTGACTTTTTTATTTTCTTTTATGAAAGGGTATATATCATATACAAATTTTGCCCTCTCTCAGTTTAAATCCTGGCTCTGTCACTGCTTTAAATTGTCCTAATTTGGAATGTCTACTTAGTAATTTCTATTGAATTTACAAATAGAGTCACTATACGCTTAATATACTAATAAGGGCAGAGATTGGATTCTAGATTATATTAGTCAGGTAGGCTGGACTGGGATTATGGGAAAATCTCTACAAATTCTTCTCTTATCCCATCCATTTCTTGTTTTTGCTTTCTCGCCTTCCCCCCATCTCTCACGGATATCACCAAAAAAAAAAAAAAGTTCCCAATCAAGCTGAATCAAAAACTTGCTCTTGATTAATCAAGTTGCACTCTCTAATTCATAGAAAATATGCAATGAGGAAAAGTATGAAGAATGTGTAAGGTTTTCTTTGAAAAAATTATGAGAACGAAAAATTCTTTTTCAGAGTTTCATTGTGTACAATGGCATTTTGTACTACACGCAGTTCAGTTTCCTCTTTCTTGTACAACTTCATATATGGACATAAGCTAAATTCCCCGAGGGCACTTTATTGCTCACAAGGAGTTTTAAACAGATCATGAATTGATTAATTTCTTCGCAACCCTAGAGCACAAGTTTCATCATTTTAATTAAGAAGATGAAAAAAAAAAAAGAAGAAGAAGAAGAAGAAGAAGAAGTAGTAGTAAATGGTTACACGAGGTGGGACTAATTTTATTTGTAAATCCACAAGCATAGGATGGGCAAGAAACAGAAATTTTTTTAGAACATTCTTAACTATATCCCTATTTAGGAGTGAGGTAAATAATTTTTTTTTTAAAAGCTTAGAATTTCCTTTTTTTAATTATCAGTTTAATCAGTAAAGGGAAACTACATTTACTAATGTGTTGCACATAGAAAACATCATAATGCAACAAATAAATTAGACACATTGGCAATTTAAGAAAGCATTAATCTTCTCTGTTCTTGTGGTCAAGCCCCTTTAAGGCTTTATCATCTCTGTTCTTGATCAAATTAAGGGCCATTTGATCAAGAACAAGTAAAAATGCAAGCCTGCAGCTCGCAGTTGAAATATGTGTTTGAGTAACCAATATAGAGAAGAGGAGTAAACCAGTTACCAGGGAATTAAGTTCAGCATTATGTCAATTCACCAGTATTGTCACCAATTACTAGACATTGGATGAGGCTGGCTCATGAAGCTTCAAAACTGAGGGGAAAAAAAATCAAGAATTGGGTAGAGTGGAAACGCAGCGAATGAAACTCTTATTAGTTGACAATGTTGGGTTTACTGTCTCTCTCTCTCTCTCCCATAATTTTTGAATACTTATTTATATATATATATATATATATATATATATATATATATATATTGCCTTTGTTTTAAATTGATTTTGTCATATTTCTTGGGTTACAGTCATCAACCTACCCCTAACTTTGAGTTTAGTATGGAAGAATTGTCCTGGTATATCATGTATGTTATCACTAATTTGTTTCATGAGTTTAGGACACCAAATTTGATTGCAAAATATAATATGGCGGTTCTTACTTTATCGGATCAGGTTGAAGGATGTTAATGAAAACAGTGAAGAACGTGAGAGCTTGGTTTGATTTGGGGTTGGGCTTGTGTGGTTTGAGCAGATGAGTTAATTTCAGAGTAAGATGGGTTGATGTACTTTTAGTCTTATTTCAGGTTGGACTTAAGATTGCGTTGGGCTGTGGTTGCTTAGTTTTGATTTTTTGGATGTGGGTTTGCTGGTTTAGTTGATTTGGTCCTAAAGTCATGGGTTTGTGCCTTCTTATTGGGCTTAGATTTGAGTTTGTTTGAAGCTGTATCGGCTTGTGAGAGTTGAGTTTAATTGATGAAGGTGTTTACTGTTGGGGCTAGTATTCTTAATAAATAATGTTCCGGGTATAATTTTCACAAGGAATACATAGGTAAGAGTATGATGAGGCGGTGCTCGTGCTCTCCTCTCTCACATTTATGTTGGGTCTCAATAATTAAATTTAGACTTTTTTTTTTTGAAATAATTAAATTTAGGCTGAAATAATGAAAAACCCATTCGTATATGTTTCACCAAAATTTATTCCAATCTTCTAACTTTGTTTTTGTTCATTTCAGTCCTTTAACTTAACTTTATTCAATTAAGGCTTTTCCATCAAATTTTTTTTAATGTTGTGGTAAGTTTTTCAATTTTTAAAATTTTAAAAAAAATCAATTAATGAATGAAAAATATTTTCTAGATTTGTTTTTTACAAAAAAATTTAACAAAATTTGACAGAAATGCCTTAATTAAATAAATCTAAAATTTAAAGGACTGAAATGAATAAAGACAAAGTTAGATGACTAAAATGAAATTTGAAGAAATTTAGAGGGTTAGTTTTGCATTTTATCCTTATATTTATTATGCAGTACACCATATGTGTAAGAGAAGAGAGCACCACGTCACTAAACTCTCAAAGTATCTAATACTTTTCCAGTTCTCTCAACCTCTCTCAACAATTTGATTCCAGTTTGCATTATGAAATTTGACTATTCTACTCCAATCGTGAGTGACCATATCGTTATCAAGAATTTGTTTTATAACAACAAATCTCTATATTATTTTGTCTTCTATATTTCTAGTATCATATCAGATTACCTAAAATTTAGAAATTAATTAAAAAATAATGGAAAAAAAAAATTTTGATTGATGCATATCCATTCGTTCTATCTTTCAATTGTAGGGCAAGCGCATAATATGACATTTGAAAAAGAATGGATTGGTCCCTTTTTCTTCAAAATTTTTTAAATTAAAAAAATTCAATTAATGGTTGAAAAATATTTTCCAATTTTTCTTTTCAAATATTTAATAGAAGTTGATTAAAAATGCCTTAATTGAATAAATCTGAAACTTAGAAGACTGAAATGAACGAAAACAAAGTTAGATGACTAAAATGAAATTTGAAGAAACTTAAAAGGTCAGTTTTACATTTTATCCTTTTATTTATTATGCAGTACACTGTATGTGTACGAGGAGAGAGCAACACGTCACTAAACTCTCAAAGTACCTAATACTTTTCCAATTCTCTCAACCTCTCTCAACAGTTTGATTCCAGTTTGCATTATGAAATTTGACTATTCTACTCCAACCATGGGTGACCATATCATTATCAAGAATTTTTTTTATATTATTTTTTATAACAACAAATCTCTATATTATTTTGTATTCTATATTTCTAGTATTATATCAGATCACCTAAAATTTAGAAATTAATTAAAAAAGAAAGGAAATAAAAAAAAATTGATTGATGCATATCCATTCGTTCTATCTTTCAATTGTGGGGCAAGCGCATTAGATGACATCTGGAAAAGAATGAACTAGTCCCTTTTTCTTCAAATTTTTTTAAATTAAAAATATTCAATTAATGGTTGAAAAATATATGTCAATTTTTTTTTCAAAATATTTTAATAGAAGTTGACGAAAAAATGCCTTAATTGAGTAAATCTGAAACTTAGAGGATTGAAATGAACGAAAACAAAGTTAGAAGATTAAAATGAAATCTAAAGAAACTTAGAGGGTTAATTTGCATTTTATCCTTAAATTTATTATGGGGTCCACCATATATCAGAGGAGAGAGCACCATGTCACTATACTCTCAAAGTACTTAATAATTTTCCAGCTGTAGTTTGCTTCTAGTTTGCATTATGAAATTTGGCTATTCTACTCCAAACGTGAGTGACCATATCTCAAGAATTTTATTTTATAACAAAAGAATCTCTATTTTATTTCGTCTTCTATATATCTAGCATCATATCGGATCGACTAAAATTTAGAAATTAATTAAAAAAGAAAGGAAATACAAAATTGATTGATGCATATCCATTCGCTATCTTTTTCAATTGTGGGGCTAGCGCATTATATGACCTTTGAAAAAGAATGCACTAATCCCTTATTCTTCAAATTTTTTAAATTAAAAATTTTCAAATAATTATTGAAAAATATTTTCCAGATTTTTTTTTTCAAAAAATTCTCACAAAAATTAATGAAAAATGTCTTAGTTGAATAAATCTAAAACTTAGAGGACTAAAATGAACCAAAATAAAGTTAGAGGATTGAAATAAAATATGAAAAAACTTAGAGGACTAAAATGAACCAAAATAAAGTTAGAGGACTGAAATAAAATATGAAAAAACTTAGAGGGTTAGTTTTGCATTTTATCCTTAAATTTATTATGGGGTCCACCATATTTGTAAGAGGAGAGAGCATCACGACACTATACTCTCAAAGTACCTAATAATTTTTCAGTTCTCTCAATCTCTCTCAATAGTTTGCGTCCAACGAATCTCTATTTTATTTTGTCTGCTATATTTCTAGTATCATATCAAATCAACTAAAATTTAGAAATTAATTAAAAAAAAAGAAAGGAAATAAAAAAAAAATTGATTTATGCATATCCATTTGTTATCTCTTCCGGTTGTGGGGCTAACGCATTATATGACTTCTGAAAAAGAATGCGCTGGTTTCTTGCTCTTCAAAATTTTCAAATTAAAAAAAAAAATTAATGATTAAAAAATATATTTCAAAATTCTTTTTTCAAAAAATTTTAACAAAAATTGATAAAAATACCTTAATTAAATAAATCTAAAACTTAAATGATTTAAATGAGCGAAAGTAAAATTAAAAAATTAAAATAAAATCTGAATAAACTTAAAAGGTGAATTATGAGTTTTATCCTTAAATTTATAATCGGAACCACCGTACGTGTACTCTCGTAGTATTCAGGTCTCTCAGCCTCGCTCGACAGTTTTCATAAATCACAGCCTAGCCTAAACTCCTAAGAGCATCCACAGCCGTGGTTTTAAAATTTTAGCTATTTGTCACATCTAAAAGTCACTTTATCTATAATTTTAACTATTAGCTCTTTACACTCCACAGCAATGAATCTATAATTTTAGCTATTTGATTAAAATAATAATAAAAACTTATTAAAATAATAATAAAAACTTCATCATCATCCACGACATCCTCACCATCAGCCACAACATCCTCACCGTCAGCCACTCAGCCCCCGTCACAACCACCTCCACCATCAGCCCCAATCACCCCCACAACCACCACCACCACCTCTAGTCCACAGCAGGGGAAAAAAAAAACCACCAACCCAAATCCCCAATCTTTTTCCTCAACCCAAACCAAACAAAATCACCAAATCATAACAAAATCCACTTGAAAAAAAAAAAGCAAAAAAAAGCAATTGGATCGGCAACCACGAACCCAGCAGCAACCAATTGAAAAAAAAACCCAGGAACCAACCAAGAACCCAGCAGCAACCAATTGAAAAAAAAAAAAAAGAAAAAAAAAACAATTGGATCGGCAACCACGAACCCAGGAACCAACCACGAACCCAGCAGCAACCAATTGAAAAAAAAAAAAAAAAAACCCAGGAACCAACAACGAACCCAGCAGCAACCGATTGAAAAAAAAAAAAGCAAAAAAAAAACAATTGGATCGGCAAACACGAACCCAGGAACTTGGATCGGCACTGGGCAGGAGGTGCTGGGCAGGAGGCGCTGGGCAACCACGAACCCAGGAACTTGGATCGGCAACCACGAACCCAGGAACTTGGATCGGCAACCACGAACCGGCGCTGGGCAGGAGGTGCAACGGAGGAGAGAGGAGGGAGGGAGGTGCAACGGAGGAGGGACGGAGGTGTAACGGAGAGAAACGAAGAACGGCTGAGGGAGAGAAATGAAGAACGGCTGAGGGAGAAAGAAGCAACGGGAAGAAACGAGGGAGAAGGAGAAAGAAAAAGAAAAAGAAAAATGTGAAAACTGAATAAAATAGTATTTTTTTTTTTAGATGTGAGCTACAGTGCACATCTATTTTTAGATGTGCACTGTAGTTGTGGAGCTATATTTTTTAGATATAGCTTCACTGCTGCAGTTTCATTTTTATGAATAGTGGTGCTAAGAGCATCCACAGCAGTGGATGCAAATTTCACTCATCTAAAAGTCACTTTATCTATAATTTTAGCTATTTCCTCTTCACACTCCACAGCAATACATCTATATTTTTAGCTATTTTGATTAAAATAATAAAAAAAACTCCTTACAATAATAATAAAAAATTTTACTGCAAGTTTCAGTACAGCCATCACCACCACCACAGCAAACTTCAGCACAACCATCACCACCACCACAGCACAACCATCACCAGTTCACAACAAAAAAAAAAAAAAAAAACCCATGAGATCGGCAGTGGAGAGGTGAGCACGGCTGAGCTTGAGAGATGAGAGCTTGAGAGGAGATGTGAGATGAGATGAGAGGAGCTTGAGAGCAGCGGTGAGAGATGAGAGCTGCGGTGAGAGATGAGAGCTTGAGAGGAGATGTGAGATGAGATGAGAGGATCTTGAGAGCAGCGGTGAGAGATGGGAGCTGCGGTGAGAGATGAGAGCTTGAGAGATGAGATGAGAGGAGCTTGAGAGCTGCAGTGAGAGATGAGAGCTGCGGTGAGAGATGAGAGAGATGAGAGCTGTGGTGAGAGTGACTTGTCTGAGCTTGAGAAAGAGAGTGATTTGTGTGAAGAGAGGTGGAATGAATAAAAGAAAAGGAGAAAAATAAAGAGAGGGAATAAAATATAATTTTTTAGATATAGATGAGTGCTATAGTGCATATCTATATATAGATGTGCATTGTAGCACTTTAGTTATAATTTTAACTAATACCACCACTGCTGCAACCCTCCTTTTGTGCTAAATAGCTATAATTTTAGCAATATAGCTATTTAGCACCACTACTGTGAATGCTTTAAATAGCTATATTTTTAGCAATATAACTATTTAGCACCACTGTTGTGAATGCTCTAAGAAGTTGCCAAGAATTTCAGTGCACTGATCAACGAAACCGTTGTGAATGTGGTGGGTCATATACATCTTCGGTTTTTACGTCAAAAGTCATATTATTACCTTTGTCTTTTTGTCCTATATTTTCAATTTTTCATTGTACTGTTGTGGATACGTTTGGTCACATCAATTCCCTTATTTATGTGCCTTTTTATCTTTGATTGGTTGCTTTTTTCTTTTTAGTAATTTATTGATGGGATGTATGATCACGTGAGTTTGGATAGAGCTTTCCAAACGTGTTTACGTCAAAATCATGGGTCTTGTGCTGTTTATTAGACTTATAAGTATTTTTTTTTAGTAAAATTTTTATTAAAATTGGTTCTTAGAGCATCCACAGCAGTGGATGCAAATTTCACTCATCTAAAAGTCACTTTATCTATAATTTTAGCTATTTCCTCTTCACACTCCACAGCAATACATCTATATTTTTAGCTATTTTGATTAAAATAATAAAAAAAACTCCTTACAATAATAATAAAAAATTTTACTGCAAGTTTCAGTACAGCCATCACCACCACCACAGCAAACTTCAGCACAACCATCACCACCACCACAGCACAACCATCACCAGTTCACAGCAAAAAAAAAAAAAAAAAAAAAAAAAAAAAAAAAAAAAAACCCATGAGATCGGCAGTGGAGAGGTGAGCACGGCTGAGCTTGAGAGATGAGAGCTTGAGAGGAGATGTGAGATGAGATGAGAGGAGCTTGAGAGCAGCGGTGAGAGATGAGAGCTGCGGTGAGAGATGAGAGCTTGAGAGGAGATGTGAGATGAGATGAGAGGATCTTGAGAGCAGCGGTGAGAGATGGGAGCTGCGGTGAGAGATGAGAGCTTGAGAGATGAGATGAGAGGAGCTTGAGAGCTGCAGTGAGAGATGAGAGCTGCGGTGAGAGATGAGAGAGATGAGAGCTGCGGTGAGAGTGACTTGTCTGAGCTTGAGAAAGAGAGTGATTTGTGTGAAGAGAGGTGGAATGAATAAAAGAAAAGGAGAAAAATAAAGAGAGGGAATAAAATATAATTTTTTAGATATAGATGAGTGCTATAGTGCATATCTATATATAGATGTGCATTGTAGCACTTTAGTTATAATTTTAACTAATACCACCACTGCTGCAACCCTCCTTTTGTGCTAAATAGCTATATTTTTAGCAATATAGCTATTTAGCACCACTACTGTAAATGCTTAGGATTCTATTTGTATATTTAAAAATTATTTTATTATAATATTTTTAATTTTTAATTTTTAACAATAACCAGGATTCAAACAAATCCAAGATGTATCCACCTTTTTCACCATGAATTTGCAGTGTTAACTTGTCTTTTATCTTCCTCTTCCTCTTCCTCTTCCATGATTCATTCTTCACGCTGTACATTCTGCCTACCTCCCTACCCTTTACGTTTCATTGCCAAACTTTGATCTGGCTCTTCGTATTCAAGTCTAGTGACTGTTTTTTAGCTTTGCACTCTTAAATCAGAGGAGTAAAGAGAGGTACATGCTTTGCTTCTATTGTCCATCCTTGCTTTGCTTTACAAATTTATTGTAGTGACCAGATTTACTAGTAAATTATCCAAAATCCTTAATTCCCATACATTTCCCTGTGATTTTAATTTTATTCCTGCTGCATATTTGTTATCGTGTTAATTTTCTTCTTGGTTTTTAACTATGTGCCTATTTTTTTTTAAAACAATCTGTGCCTTTTTTTTTTTTGACTGCATATTTGATGTTCTTTTAACTCAATGCTCAATTTTTGAAAAACACTTACGGGCTTGTTTTGGAAAAATAATATTATTTTATTATTAATTATTAAAAATAGTGTTGCAGTAAAATTATTTGGAAGAAGAGCCTCCCTTTGAAAATCATGTTTTTAAAACATGATTTCAAATATTCAAATTTCAAATTTTGCACTAAAATTATGTTTTAACCTAAAAAAAATTACACAAATAGTCTCATTTTTTTGCTTTTAATATCTACTTTTCCCAACATATATAACAAAAGTTTTTCATTTTTGTTTTGTAATATACTTTATATATATATGTGTGTATATATATATATTCCATTTTTTTTCTTTTTAATTTCATGAATGATTTAATTTAGAATATCTAATTGACCACTTTAAAAATATTATAAAATTTGTTATGAAAAAACTGTTTTCATTATTGATGATGTCAAAATCAAACCAGTGAGCTGCAGGGCTTGCGCGTTTCCGACGGACCTACACAGATAAGGAAAACCTCAAAGGGAAGTACCGGCGTGGTACCGGCCAACGACCCTCCGATGGTTAAGTTAGTATTATTCACAACTCCAGAGTGCCAGAGTCGGGTCTTAGTATGCGTACCTCGATTTTTGGAGGGCGTCGTGGTATTTATAGTAGCTGTAGTGGCCTTTAGATGAGGCGTACTGGAGAAGATATCACTGTACCGAAATTGCCCCTGAGTAGCGTAGGGCGCAAGACTCTCCTTGGGTGGCCAAGTGTGTTGGGCACGATTCCCTTCTTGGGGGTAGGGAATCGTGCTACGTAAGATATCTGGCCAAGTGGTAGCGTATGCGATAAGATTCAACTTTCCCAAGGAAACGTACGTGACAAGATAGGTTCTAGTGCCTGATAACAACACCCGTCGACCTTCTTCCCGTTGCCCCCTAGGGCTGAGGTCGTCAAGGTCCGACGTCCGTCGCGTACATCCATCGTCATGGATCGAGCCGTCAGCAAGTATGAGCTCCCACCGTCTGGTGGGCGCTTTACCCCTATCAGATGCCCCCTCAGCCCATCAATCCGTGAACCTTCAAAGGACGGACTAATGGGGTGACGGTTCCAATTCAAAACAAGGGTCGAGTAGACAGGCTGTCATCAGCAATTAATGTCGGGTAATAAATGCAAAACACGTGTCGTCAACCCGTGGGCTGTGTGCTCGGAACGAGGCGTCCCTTCGTCTCCCGCAATTCTTCCCATATAAAAGCCTTCCTTCTTCTCTCTCATTTTTCACTTTTCACTGAAAACCCATGATCAGAGCGCATCCGTTCACCTAGCAGAAAAGCACCTTATCCGTCAACTCGTGCGCCCGTCACATCCTTGCAACCGTCGATTACACCTTTCATCAGTGCAAACAGCTGGTAAGTACTTTCTGTTGCTTGTTCATTCTTTCCACCGTCAGTGTCTTTAGGTCAGTTGAACTTAGGGTTTTCCGTCACCTGTAGGTGACATGTCTAGCGCGTCCAGTAACCAATCGTTTGTCCGCGACGGAGCGGGCTACGATGAAGTCAACCCGTCGGGTCCAAAGGATCCTGCAGCAACAACTTCCTCGAGTGAAGAGAGCTCGTCCACCACCTCTTCCTCCTCGAGTAGTGATAGGGCGGAGAGCAACCTTAGCGACGGTCTAGAGGGAGATGAACCTCAAGTCCAGTCCGTCGTGGGTAGTGACGGGATGAGGAAGTACGTCATGCTTTCTCTGTGGACGGTGAATGACTTTTTCTCCACAATCAAAGAATCACACTTCAAAACACTTAGAAGCAAATACCAAATTCCCGCCAATATACCTCTCCATCTACCCCACCCAGGAGAGAAGTGTTACTACCGTGGTGTCAGGGGTGTCTGGGTCTACGAGCAAATGCTCAAGGTAGGGTTGAGGTTTCCACTGACCCAACTGCACCGTCACCTCCTTCATTACCTAGGACTATCCGTCAACCAAGTTTCCCCGAACGCCTGGAGGGTTTTTATTGGGGTAGAGGTGTTGTACGGGTCCATGTCTGAAGGGAAGAAAAGGTTGACGGTGAAGGAATTCTTCCACTGCTACCATCCGGTGGAGATACAAAAATCCAGGGGGATGTATAGTTTTGTGGCGAGGGGTCCACTATTAAGGTTAGTATGCGATACTCCAAACTCCAATAGGGACTGGAAGTCTAGGTACTTTTTCATGGACGGGGATGAGTGGATGGGGCATCCTGGTGAGACCGAGTTCATGCCCGTCGACACAACGTGGGTTGTCTTGTCCCCGTCTGGTATTCGCCCGTTCACTTTCTCTTCTTACTTTTTCCTTCTCTTTTATTTTTTGTATTTATCTTTTATGCACCGTCAGCATATAACCGTCTTCCTTCCTCAGCTCAAGACCGTCCTCAAGTGTCAATTGAAGACTGGAGCTTTTTGGAGAAGATTTTTCAGAAGTCTGAGTTGAAGGAAAGGTCTTGGGCCAATTTGGTGTGTCTGAAGACCATCTGTTGGCACTGCGACGGACCTGAACCGTCTCCGGAAGCAGAGAAGTACGAGATACAAGTTAGGAAACGTACGTTCGTTCACCTGAACTTTATGCTTGCCATTTTTCTCTCCTCTTTTTATCAACTCATGTGCCGTCTTGTCTCGCAGAAATGGACGAAGCGAGGAGGAGGGCTATAATTAAGCAGCAAGCAGCTGCAAAGAAGAAAGAAGGCCAAGCTGCAGGGACGGGTGTGCCGAAAGTGCCCGTCACCAAAAGGAAGCCCGAGCAGAAGGGGGACCGTCTCCCCAAAAAGCCCAAAACCACCCCCGAGACCGTCATTGGGCTGGAGGCGGACGGAAATAAGGTCCCCGTCAAACACGGCAAGGGGAAGGGCTTGATGACGGCTGGCCCAGCTTCTGACCCGAAGAAGTCACCCGTCCTTCTGCGTGAGGACTCCAAGTATGCCTTAGATAAGCTGTCCTCCATACTGACGATAGACGACTATGAGGACCTTGGAAACCACGCGACGGAAGCGATGGGCGAGACGGGGCTATTCAGTCTTGCCCAGGTAAATACGCTATCCGTGCACTTCACTTCGAATACATTTCTTTTACCATCGCTTGATTCTAACACCATTCTGTCTCAGGCCGTCGTCATGATGAAGGGGCTCATGGACTGTTGCGTTCGGGAGGAGACGGCCCTGGACCGTGCAAGGGCTAAGGCGGCCGAGACGGAAGATGAGCTTGAGCAATACAAGGCCTGGAGGGTGAGGGTCGAGAAGAAGCTCTCCGTCGTCAAGGAGGAGAGATTCGAGTATAAGAAGCAGACGGAGACGCTGCAGACGGTCCTGGCTGATAAAGAGAAGGAGATCCTGTCTATGAAGGATCAGCTCCGTCAGGCTAGGGATGATGCTATCAGGGAATACCGAGACTCTGATGCCTACCTGACGGAGCTGGGCGGCACATTTGCGGACGGTTTTGATGAAGCCGTCCGTCAAGTGAGAGCCACTTATCCGGAGCTGGATCTCTCTCGAGTGTCTATTGACGAGGCTCAGGCGCAGACGTCCGTCCTCCAGGCCGCTTCAGAGTGTACGGGTCGCCCCCTTGATGAAGGCCAGAATGATAAAGGCGACGGGACCCTTGATGACGATGCCGAGACAGCCGTTCAAGCCAAAATCCAAGCTGAAGAAGAAGTAAATATAGTTGATTCCCCCGTTCATTAGACTTGTAATTTTTTGTGGAGAATTTTTGTAATTTTTTGTAGAACGGTCAGTTTCGGGACCGTCGAGAACAATGTTGACTTGAAATGTATTTGTGTTAATCTATATCCTGTTTCAAATTTTGTTCTCGTGGATATTTCTTGCTTGCATGATTCCTTTTATATGTCGTTTATGCTTTGTGAAACCGTCAACTTTTATTCAAACTTAATGCCTGGTTTCTTCATGCAAAGAGCCTTGCGGAACCATCAACATTATATAATCTTTTTAATCACAGTATATAATCGAGGGCGGCGTGGTCGGTTTTGGGCCGTCAGCCTAGACCCCGTCGTTTATTAGACTTAGGATTTGGCTTTTACCATTGTAGGATAGTGTAGCTGGCTTCAAGCCGTCGCCGTCTATGCCGTCGTCTTTTAGACTTCGGCTTTCGGCTTCCCATTTAGGAGAATACAGGGGCTTTTAAGCCGTCAGCATGGGTGCATGACGCTTTTATGCCGTCGTCCATAGTAGGCCGTCGTCTTTGAGACTAGCTTTTTGGGCTTTCCATTCAGGAAAACGTAGTGGCTTTTAAGCCGTCAGCTTGGGTGCTTGACGCTTTTATGCCGTCGTCCATACTAGGCCGTCGTCATTGAGACTTAGGCTTTTTGGGCTTTCCATTTAGGAAAACGTAGTGGCTTTTAAGCCGTCAGCTTGGGTGCTTGACGCTTTTATGCCGTCGTCCATACTAGGCCATCGTCATTGAGACTTAGGCTTTTTGGGCTTTCCATTTAGGAAACCGTGGTGGCTTTTAAGCCGTCAGCTTGGGTGCTTGACGCTTTTATGCCCGTAGAGTGGACCCGTCAGCTTTTGACACCGTCAACTTTTTATGCTTGAACGGATTTAACGCTGAGGCTTTTGTACTTTGCAAGTTTCTGATGTTCAACACTTAATAGTAAGTAGAAGAGACTTTGAATAAACCTCTGTATGCCTTGCCTAATTTTTGCGAGGAAGAAAACATGCCCTTTGAGCCCCAGGAATACATTAAAAGTAGATCAATTACAGACTAGATACAAGTAGGGGCTGCCGTTCTTTCTTACTGGTAGTACTTACGTAGGTGCTCGGCATTCCACGGGTGGTGCAGCTTCTGCCCGTCCAGTGTTTCCAGGTGGTAGGTGCCCTTTCTTTGCCACGCTGTGATTCGGTAGGGCCCTTCCCAATTGGGGCCGAGCTTTCCTTGGGTTGGGTCCCTGGCAGCGCCCATGATTTTTCTTAGGACGAGATCACAGACCTGGAATTCCTTTTGTCTGACTCGGGAGTTGTAGTGTTTAGCCATGCGATCCAGATACCGGGCTAACCTTTGCTCTGCTGCTGCTCTGTCTTTGTCGATCAAGTCAAGCTGTAGGCGCAAGGCCTCGTTGTTCCGGCCTTCATCATGGGTGTTCACCCTGTAGGTTGTGAGTCCCACTTCGGCCGGAATGACTGCCTCGCTTCCGTATGTTAGCCTGAACGGTGTTTCTCCTGTGGGGGTCCTTGCTGTCATTCTGTATGCCCACAATACGCTTGGCAGCTCCTCGGGCCATATCCCCTTTGCCCCCTCGAGCCGAGTCTTGATAATTTTGAGCAAGGATCGGTTCGTTACCTCGACCTGTCCGTTGGCTTGGGGGTGGGCGGGGGAAGAGTAATGATTTTTTATTCCCAGCTGCGCACAGAACTCCCGGAAGGGACCATTGTCGAACTGTTTGCCGTTGTCGGAGACTAATACCCTGGGTATTCCGAACCTGCATATAATAGACTTCCAGACGAAGCTTCGTATGTTCTTCTCTGTGATGGTGGCCAATGCTTCAGCTTCCACCCATTTTGTGAAGTAGTCTATGCCTACCACAAGGAACTTTAGCTGTCGCACCGCTGTTGGGAACGGGCCCATGATATCTAGTCCCCATTGAGTGAATGGCCATGGGGCCGTCATGGGGGTCAGCTCTTCGGGGGGTTGCTTGACGATGTTGCTGAACTTCTGGCACTTGTCGCAAGCCTTGACATAAGCCTGCGTGTCTTTTCTCATGGTCGGCCAGTAGTATCCTGCCCGGATCAGCTTATGCGCCAATGACTGCGACCCTGAATGGTTCCCGCATATCCCCTTGTGTACTTCCCTCATGACACAGTCTGCTTCTTCGGAACCCAGGCACCTTAGGTATGGACGAGAGAAGCCCCTTTTGTATAGAATTCCTTCTATCAGGACGAACCTTGACGCTCGGACTTTCAATCTTCTGGCGGCCTCTCTTCCGTCGGGCAAGACGCCATCTTTCAGGTACGAGACCAATGGCGTGGTCCAGTTGCTCTCCGAGCCTACTTCCTGCATTTCAATAGAGTCTACCAGTGGAGAAACCTGCACAAAATGGAGCACACCGTCAGTGCTGCTCTCCTACTCCGACGAAGCAGCTTTGGCGAGGCGGTCGGCTTGCGCATTTTCATCTCTGGGGACTTGGACTATCTTCGCCTTGAGTTCATCTACCCTTCTCTTGGCATGTTGGAGGTACTTTTTCATTCTGTCGCCTCTGCACTCGTAGCTTCTGTTGACTTGGTTGACAACGACCTGGGAGTCGCAGGAGACGACCACTCGGGCCGCACCTGCTGCTTTGGCGAGGTCCAATCCGGCAATCAAGGCTTCGTACTCTGCCTCATTATTGGTGATGGGAAAGTCCAGCCGGATCATACAATCGATCTGGTCTCCTTCGGGGGAGCAGAGCACGACCCCAATTCCACCGGCTCGTCTAGTTGACGACCCGTTTGTATGTACACTCCATGCTGGACAGGCGTCTGCCCCCTCGTCTTCCGTGCTGGTGAACTCGGCTATGAAATCAGCTACTACCTGTCCTTTGATGGCGGTACGCGGGCTATAGCGAATGTCAAACTCAGTCAACTCTATTGCCCATAGGGCCAGACGACCTGCGGCATCTGGGTTGTGCATTGCTCGCCGCAAAGGCTTGTTGGTTAGGACAATGATTGTGTGAGCTTGGAAGTAGGGCTTGAGCTTTCAAGCTGCGATGGCTAGGGCGAAAGCGAGTTTCTCCATGGGCGGGTACCTTCCTTCCGCCCGTTGGAACGCTCGGCTGGCGTAGTATACGGGTTTCTGCACCCCGTCCTCTTCTCTGATCAAGGCCGCGTTGACGGCTGCTGGGGATACGGCCAAGTAGAGGAAGAGTTCTTCCCCAGGCTGTGAAGGACTCAGCAATGGAGGAGAGGAGAGATAAGCTTTTAACTCTTCGAATGCCTTTTGACACTCGTCCGTCCACTCGAACGTTTTCTTCAATGTGCGAAAGAAGGGAAGGCATTTGTCCGTTGCCCTCGATACAAATCTGTTCAGTGCGGCGACCTTCCCGTTTAAACTTTGAACCTCTTTCACATTCCTCGGGGGGGCCATCTCCATTATTGCCCTGATCTTATCCGGGTTGGCCTCGATGCCCCTCTGAGAGACCATGAAGCCGAGGAATTTTCCTGCTGTCACCCCGAAGGCGCACTTCGAGGGGTTGAGCTTCATATTGTAAGAACGGGGGGTTCCAAACGTTTCCTCGAGATCGCTCAGATAATCCTCCTCCTTTTGGCTTTTTACCAGCATATCGTCGACGTACACTTAAACGTTTCTCCCTATTTGGTTGGCGAACATTTTGTTCATTAGCCTCTGGTAAATGTTCATTAGCCTCTGGTATGTGGCACCTGCATTCTTCAGTCCGAATGGCATCACCTTGTAGCAGAAGAGTCCTTGGCTGGTGACGAATGAGGTTTTTTCCTGATCTGCCTCATCCATCCGGATCTGGTTATATTCGGAAAAGGCATCCATGAAGCTCAGCAGTTGGTGCCGGGCCGTAGAGTCTACCAGGGCGTTGACTCGAGGGAGGGGGTAGCTGTCCTTCGGGCACGCCTTATTCAGGTTCGTGAAGTCCACACACATCCGCCACTTCCCACTGGCCTTCTTGACCATTACAACATTAGCCAACCAGTCGGGGTAGTATACTTCCCGGATGAACCCTGCTTCTCGTAACTTACCGACCTCCTCTACCACTGCGCGATCTCTTTCTGGAGCGAACACTCGCTTCTTTTGTCTGACAGGCCGGAAGGAGGTTGCTACGTTCAGCCTATGTACCATGACTGATGGATCGATCCCCGGCATGTCCTCATGGCTCCAGGCGAATACATCCTGGTTTTCCTTGAAGAAGGTCGTGAGTGCCTGGCGGGTCGCCAGGCTGTTGAGGGCACCGATCTTTGTGGTTCTGTCAGGCTTGGACTCGTCGAGAATTACTTCTTCGAGTTCCTCCGCAGGTTCTGCCCCCGTCCTCTGCTCTATGTTCATCGTCTGTAGCTGGCCACTCATCTCTACCATTGCGACATAGCATTCTCGTGCGGCCACTTGGTCTCCCCATTGCTCTCCTACCCCGTACTATGTAGGGAACTTGACCTTTAAGGCATAGGTTGAGGTTGCGGCCTTCCAGGCGTTGAGGGTTGGTCGCCTTATGATTGCGTTGTACGCTGAGGAGCGATCGACGACTAGGAAGGTGATGTCCCTAGTGAGCTGCCGAGGGTATTCCCCGACAGTGACGGGCAATGTGATCGAGCCGAGAGGATATACTCTGGTCCCCCCGAAACCTGTGAGTGGTGCCTTGGTAGGGACCAAGCGTTCTTTATCGATCTGCATCTGCTAGAACGCAGGATAGTAGAGAATATCCGCGGAGCTCCCGTTGTCGATTAGGACACGGTATGTGTTATAGTCCCCTATCCGGATGTTGACGACAAGGGCATCGTCGTGCGGATGATGGAGGTGCTGGGCATCCTCTTCTGTATATTCCATGGTGGGGCTGTTGATTCTCGGCTTCTTCTGGACAGAGCTCGCAGCCTGAACGTTCTGAACCGCCCTGAGGTGGGATTTCAGAGCCTTCTTTGTAAAACCGGCGGCCGATGTACCACCCACAATTACCCTTATGTCTCCTATAGGCGGTCTGGGACGCTCATTGTCCCAGTGGGGGGCCTGTTCCTGTCGAGGCGTGTCTGCCTTTTCTCTGCTGACGAACCTCTGTAGCTTCCCTTGCCTAATCAGGGCTTCAATCTACTGCTTCAAATCGTAGCAATCGGCGGTATCGTGCCCGTGGTCCCGGTGGAAGCGGCAATATTTGTCTTTGGGTCGTCTGTCCGGGTTCGATTTCAACTTTCCCGAAAATGTCAAGGATCCATCATCCTTGATCTGCATCAGGACCTGATCAACCGGAGCCGTTAATGGGGTGTAGCTTGTGAACTTCCCGGCATTGGGCTTTGGGCGCCTATTGTCTCGGCTTTCCCCTGTCCGAGGCGCCTTCCGCCCCTTATCTTGTCGGGTGTCTTCCTGCCTTTCCCTCTTCTTAGGGGGTTTCTCTTCCCGTGCCAGTAACGCATCTTCCGCGTTCATGTACTTGATTGCCCTGTAGAACACATCTGACATTGTCTTCGGGTCATTTTTGTACAAAGAGAACAAGAATTTACCCTTCCGCAGCCCGTTTGTGAATGCGGCCACTTGTATCCTGTCGTCCGCTTCGTCAATTGACAGCGCTTCTCTATTAAAACGGGCTATATAGGATCTCAGCGTTTCATCCTCCCGCTGCTTAATGTTCATCAGGCATGCGGTGGATCTCTTGTGTCGGTGCCCTCCGATGAACTGGGAGGCGAATAGAGCGCTCAGCTCCCTGAAGGTGCCGATAGAACCGAGTGCCAGTCTGCCGAACCAGGTCCTCGCAGAGCCTTTCAGCGTCGCTGGGAAGGCCCGGCACATGATTTCGTCTGGTGCGCCATGCAGGTGCATCAACGTCTTGAAGGTCTCCAAGTGGTCCAGCGGATCCTTGGACCCGTCGTAGCTTTCCACCTGGGGCATGTGGAACTTTGGCGGTGTAGGGAACATGATGACAGGTGTTGTAAATGGGGAGTCCGTGCGGTGGACGAGGTCGTCGAGGTCGCTGGACACTCGTCCCTTGAGGGCGTTTATCATGAAGTCCATGCGTTCCTTCATCATTCGCATTTCCACGGCCATACTAGACTGGGCATGGCCGTCTGCCGACGGATGGTTTGGCTGCTGTCCTTCAGGCCGGCTCAAGGCATGGCTTCCCTCAGGACCCTCGCGGTCCCTCTCCTCGGCACTGCTCCCCTCCTGATTTTCTCCCTGGTTGTCACCCGTCGCATTCCTTCGCAGCAGCTGCTCTTCCAAGTCATTGTTGCGCTTCGTGAGACATTCCACCGCGGCCGCCAGAGTCTGGACTTGTCTTTCGAGGGCCGTGGTGCGTTGTTCGTTGCCTTGGTCGTTCATGGTGGTCGTCCTTGAACGCGTGAGTACCATGCAACCCTTAGTCCGGGAAACACGTAATAGAAACTTGCGCAATTCCCACAGACGGCGCCAACTGATGATGTCAAAATCAAACCAGTGAGCTGCAGGGCTTGCGCGTTTCCGACGGACCTACACAGATAAGGAAAACCTCAAAGGGAAGTACCGGCGTGGTACCGGCCAACGACCCTCCGATAGTTAAGTTAGTATTGTTCACAACTCCAGAGTGCCAGAGTCGGGTCTTAGTATGCGTACCTCGATTTTTGGAGGGCGTCGCGGTATTTATAGTAGCTGTAGTGGCCTTTAGATGAGGCGTACTGGAGAAGATATCACTGTACCGAAATTGCCCCTGAGTAGCGTAGGGCGCAAGACTCTCCTTGGGTGGCCAAGTGTGTTGGGCATGATTCCCTTCTTGGGGGTAGGGAATCGTGCTACGTAAGATATCTGGCCAAGTGGTAGCGTATGCGATAAGATTCAACTTTCCCAAGGAAACGTACGTGACAAGATAGGTTCTAGTGCCTGATAACAACACCCGTCGACCTTCTTCCCGTTGCCCCCTAGGGCTGAGGTCGTCAAGGTCCAACGTCCGTTGCGTACATCCATCGTCACGGATCGAGCCGTCAGCAAGTATGAGCTCCCACCGTCTGGTGGGCGCTTTACCCCTATCAATACTCAATCAATTTTAATACCTATTTAAAAATCTAACTTAATTGTAAGTTTATTAAAATATTATTATGTGTGATAGGATGTATTGAGTTTTAAATAAAAATTAATATGATAATTTTTTATTAAATGATGTAAAATATTAATTTTATACATTATCCTTACCAAATTTAAACTCTTTTTATTTTGCAATGCACAAAGTACCAACTATGATTTCACATAAAAATTTGCACGTAAACCACGTAAATTACAGCCTAGCATCAACTTTGAAGAAGTTGCCAAGAGTTTTCATTTGCACTTATCAACGAAACCGATACGAATGTGATGCCTCATGTTCTCTTCAGTAGGGGGGGGGGGGGTTTGGGTCAAAAGTCATATCACCTTTGCCTTTTTTTCTGGACTTTCATTGTCCGGTTGGTCGCATACTCACATCATTTTTTTTTTGTCTGTGCCTTTTTTTTTTTTTTTTTTGCTTGGGTAATTTATTGATGGGTTGTTCCACTTTCCACCGTCTCCACCATGAATTTTCAGTGTTAAGACTTGTCTTTCATCTTGCTCTTCCAAGATTCATTCTTCACGCTCCACGTTCATTGCCCAACTTTGATCTGGCTCTTCGTATTCACGTCTAGTAACTGTTCATCCGCTTTACACTCTTAAATCAGAGTAAAGAGAGGTACCTGCTTCTACTGTCCATTATTGCTTTACTTTACAAAGTTTATTGTTGTGACCTGATCATCTACTTGTTCACTATTATAATGAGGTTGAATTTAACTTGGTACGATATATGATATTATAAAACTTTATACTTCATTTTTTTTAAGAAAGTTTTAATTTATGGTATTTGTTCCTGATGATAGCTCTTTATCATTAATCTAAAACATCAATCAGTTTTTTGATGTGTGCAGAGATTGAACTCAAAATCTCTTATTCAACCATCAAAAACTTTTTCAGTTGACCTAGTTAAAACCCATAGTGATGATTTTGTTGGATATAGTTAATTTTTTTTTTTTTTTTTTTGAGGAATAAAAGAGGTGACTCACGTGTGATATCACAGCCAACCACACCTCACAGATACATCGTCTGTGAGTACTACCAGCATATAATGGTATCTGTGACTTGGACTCCACCCATGTGCTTCGTTTTTTTTTTTAGAAACCAAAGTCCAAACCCCACACTCATGGGGTATGAGGAGTGAACCCTCGCCTAGCACAACCATCAAGAAGGGGGCAACAACCACATCGAAAGGAACTTAAGACCTTTTATGATATCGCACAAGTTCCAATGAAAAAACAAATTTATCTGGATTTTCTGATTTTAAATATAGCAATTTTAATGTTGCCTTGACAGATTTTTTTTTTTTTCCTACTACTTTGTTTTTTGATGATTTCGTTGAAGTTGTTTTTATTGTTGTGCATACATGAATGGACTATTACTATGTGTTTTGATGATTTCGTTGAAGTAAGTTGTTTTTATTGTTATGCATACATGAATGGAGAGGCAGTTGAAAAGGCAGGTCGACAGTTCTACTTTTACTAATATACAAAAACAAAGTTTTTGGCTTAAACTTATTTTTAGGATGCAGAAGTTCCGCTAAAATGCCCCAATTGAATTGTTTTAATTTCCTCCAATTTTATTTAGATATAAGATGTGTATTTTTAAAATCAAATAAATGACGACGCATGTTGTATATCATACTAAAAATAGGAGAGAATTAAACGATTCAGACTCATTTCTGGTTAAAATATAAAATTAATTGAGTAGTTTGAAATATAAGGGAGAATTAGAGAGTTTGGGCTCCATTCCCGTTAAAATATAGAATTAATTGAATAGTTTGACTGCACATTTTCTTTCATAATGAAAGGATGGACTCAAAATATAGATTTTTTTTTTTTATAATTGGTAAGCTATTACGCATATAATTATAAATATTTATTATGAAAACAAAAAGTAAATATAATATAAACTGCATTCATATCTTTAGTTTTTAGGTCAAAAGTCATATTACCTTTGCCTTTTTTCCTAGACTTTCATTGTGGTGGGGCCCGGTTTGTCGCATACTCACATCATTTTTTTTTTGTCTGGGCCTTTTTTTTTTTTTTTTTTTTTTTTTTTTTTTTTTTTATGCTTGACTGATTGCTTGGGTAATTTATTGATGGGTTGTTTCCACTTTCCACCTTCTCCACCATGAATTTTCAGTGTTGACTTGTCTTTTATCTTGCTCTTCCAAGATTCATTCTTCACGTTCCACGTTTCATTGCCCAACTTTGATCTGACTCTTCGTATTCAAGTCTAGTAACTGTTCATTCGCTTTACACTCTTAAATCAGAGGAGTAAAGAGAGGTACCTGCTTCTACTGTCCATTATTGCTTTACTTTACAAATTTATTGTTGTGACCGGATCATCTTCTTGTTCATTATTATAATGAAGTTGAATTTAACTTGGTACGATATATGATATTATAAAACTTTATACTTCATCTTTTTTTTTTCTTTTTGTTTAAAGAGAGTTTTAATCTACAACGTTTGTTCTTAATGATAGCTTTTTATCATCAATTCAAAACATCAATCAGTTTTTGATGTAGGCAGAGATTGAACCCTAAATCTTTTATTCAACCATCAAAAACTTTTTCAGTTGACCTAATTAGAACCCATAGTGATGCTTTTGTTGGATATAGTTAATTTTTTTTTTTTTAGGAACAAAAAGGGTGGCTCACGTGTGATATCACAGCCGACCACACCCCACAGATACATCACCTATAAGTACCACCAATACATAATGGTGCCCGCGACTTGGACTCCACTCATGTGCTTCGTTTTTATTTTAGAAACCAAAGTCTAAACCCCACACCCATGGGATATGAGGACTGAACCCTCACTTGGCACAGCTATCAAGAAGGGGGCAACCAAAACGAAAGGAACTTAAGACCTTTTATGATATTGCACAAGTTCCAATGATAAAACAAATTTATCTGGATTTTTTTATTTTAAATATAGCAATTTTAATGTTGCCTTAACAGAATTTTTTTTTTTCTACTACTTTTTTTTTTTTTTTGATGATTTCGTTGAGGTAAGTTGTTTTTATTGTTGTGCATACATGAATGGACTATTACTTTGTGTTTTGATGATTTCGTTGAAGTTGTTTTTATTGTTCTGCATACATGAATGGAGAGGCAGTTGAAAAGGCAGGTCGACAGTTCTACTTTTACTAATATACAAAAACAAAGTTTTTGGCTTAAACTTAGGCTGCGTTTGTTTCGGCTGAAAATGGATTCAGGAAAACAAATTACGCCCTACTGTGTGTTTGGTTACGCATGAAAAATATGGTCAAATGGAAAATCATTTCCGTTGACTGTAAAATACCCACCCCAGAAGCGTAAAATGATTTATGTTCTCATTTTACCTTCAAACCATTTACACCTTCTCAGAAAATTTTTCTCCTCACTCACTCTCATCACTCACGCCAAACCCAAGCCGGAGAGCCATCGCCAGTGAAGCCCAGATCCAGTCCCCGATCCACGGCCCCGCCGGTTTGATCGCGTCACCTTAAACCCATCGCCGATTTGATTGCGCTGCCTCAAACCCATCGCCGATTTGATCGCGCCGCCTCAAACCCATCTCCCGTCTGCGCGATCTTGCCTTCGAACCTAGTCGCCTCTCCCTTTTCCTTCTTCTCTCATGACCGGATTTGATGAATTTTTTTTTTTTTTTGGGTTTTGATTCTGTTGTGTTTCTCTGAGAAATGATATTATATATTTGTTTGGAAGCTGAGAAAATGTGAGTAATAAGAAAAAAATGTGTTTTTTATGGCATTTTCAAGAATACAACCAAACACTAAAAAATATTTTTTAAAGTATTTTTTAAAATGCCACCAAATACCTAAAAATATTTTCTTTTCTGAAAAGTATTTTCCCCTGCAAATATTTTACACTTAGAAAACATTTTACATTGAACCAAACGCACCCTTATTTTTAGGATGCACAAGTTCCGCTAAAATGCTCCAATTGAATTTTTTTAATTTCCTCCAATTTTATTTAGATATAAGATATGTGTATTTTTAAAATCAAATAAATGACGACGCATGTTGTATATCATACTAAAAATAGGAGAGAATTAAACGATTCAGACTCCTTTCTGGTTAAAATATAGAATTAATTGAGTAGTTTGAAAATATGAGAGAGAATTACAGAATTTGGGCTCCATTCCCGTTAAAATTTAGAATTAATTGAATAGTTTGACTGCATTTTTTCTTTCATAATGAAAGGATGGACTCAAAATATAGATTCAATCGGTAAGCTATTACGAATATAATTATAAATATTTATTATGAAAACAAAAAGTAAATATAATATAAACTACATTGATATGTGAATAAATAAAATCAAGATACAGAAATTATAGACTTAAAGAAAATAGAATGGAAAAACTCGTTTGTGATCAAGGGCGGTGTTTAATTTTAACTTCAACTGTACATGCTTAAAGATAAAACGCGGTGTTTAATTTTAACTTTAACTGTACATGCTTAAAGATAAATTTCGTTCCTGAAGGACAAAACTTAGGTACAATATCTTAGATGTTGTTCTTTAGGTTTTCTTTTTAAAATTTAGCTATGTGTCTATTTAATTAAAAAATATATTTTCATCTCATAAAAAAAAATTTACATAGCAAAATCTTAAAAGAAAAACCTAAGAATTTAATTTGGATTTATAAGAGAACCTGTAGCAGTTGTGCCAAATGCCAAATATTTGGCACATTTGGCACACCAAACACAAAAAAACATATTTATCAGATGTTGTAAATCCTAAATATTATGCAACATGCTACAGTACCGTCACAAATATGTGATGGTACTGTAGCATGTTGCATAAATTTTTTAATACTTTTTTATTCTCTTTTCTCTCTCCTCTCTCTTCACTTTTTCTTTTCTCTTCTCTCTCACCGATTCTCTTCTCTTCACCTCTGTTCCTCTCTCCCATTTCTTCCATAGCCGTTCCCTGAAGCCGTCGCCGCCCAGCCGATCTCCAAGGCAAGGTGATCGGAGTATCACTAGACCACCGATCCACGCCGCCGACCGTCTTCTCTATTCTGCTTCGGTTTTTTTTTTTTTTCCTGTTCATGTTTTTTGGCTGTGGTTTGATGGGTGGGTTGGGCAATGGGTGGGTTCGGATGGGCAGATTGGTGGTGGGTGGGTTCGGGTTGTGGGTTGTGGCGGTGGGTGGGTCGAATCGGTGGTTGTTGTTGTTGTTGTAGGTCGAATCAGGTTGTTGTTGTTGTCGAATGGGTGGGTGGGTCAAATCGGGTTGTGGGTTTTTTTTCCGTTCCCGTTTTCTGGTTGTTGTTGTAGTTGTCGTTGGTGGTGCCGAATCGGTGGTGGTGGCTGGGTTGAACTTCACGTTTTTTTCGTTCACCTCTTTTTCTTTTTTTTTTCTTTTTGTTTTTTTCTTTCTGGTGATTGTGGCCGCAACCATTTTTGTTGGTTTGTTGGTGTTGGTGTTGGTGTTGTTGCTGTTGATGTTGTTGTTAATCGGCGTTGATGGTGATGTTGTTATTGTTGCTGTAGTTTATGATAACAGGGAGGAGAGGATATATTATTTTAATAGGTAGTAAATATTATTTTAATGTGTAGAATTGAATTATAGAACATCTGATAAATGAGATGTTGTAAAATGATATGGTAAAATAATAAAGTAGGGTTTTGGTGTGGCAAAATGACATTTTTTTTGCAACATCTGCTACGAATGCTCTAACACTTTACATAAAAGTAACATGCGCGTGTGTGAGTGAGCCCTACTTAAGTTGGTCCTCCCTTCCACAAAAGTAGGGTGCCCCGTGGGACCAACCACATGTCCAACATTAGGGTATACAAACCCATAAAATTTTTTCAATCTTTCAAACGTTGGACAGTACGTTTTCACCGCATTTAGAGTTCGTTTCAAAATAGCTTATGCAGTTGAAATTAAAATTTTTTTATTGAAATTATTATAGATAAAGCTAAAAAGTAGCTGAAAGATTATAATGAGACTCATAAATAATACTGAAAAGTGCAATGAAATTCATAAAAAAGTTAATTTTTTAAGCCAATGCTAAATGCAACCTTACTCATATATAAAGCACTTTTTTTTTTCCTCAAAAAAGAAAAAGTAGGCACTTTTATATTCTAAATTAAAAAGTGGGTACTTTTGGATCAATTTTTTATTCACTTCTTGACAATTTTGAGCAAGTGACCACACGATGTTATTCTCTTCAAAGAGGAGAACACCACTTGATTCCGATCCACCTCAAAGGACACACGGATCTCACCTTTATTTTGGCTCAAAGATAGCCAACCATCCACTTCTTGAACCATATTATCTTGAAATTGACTTATTTATTAATCATATTAAAATCAAGTTGACCCATTTGATACAAACTTGTAAAAATAGTAACGAATTTGCGGGTCATGTCTGATATTGCCACCTAACTTTAACTTGACAAACTTTTACGTATCTTATCAATATTATAACTATGTACTGTGTTAGATTTATTTTTATTTGCGATAATAAAATTATCAAAATCAATATATGTTAGTTTCATATTCTACTATTTATATCAAACATCAATTATTAATTCATATTATTATAATATTAAAGTTTTTCTTAATTTTATTAAGATTTTTCTATAGTTTGGATGATCATCTTAATTTCATATTTAATATGTATGTATGTATTAATTATATATGTTAGATTTTACATAAGAGAAAATTAACTTATTTAAATTATAATAATAGGACACAATAAATAATTTTTTATTTGTTATTTTTCTTGAAAATTATCAAATTATACATGTTTCCTAATGTAAAATAACTCACTAACCCACGTGATATTGAACTTAAGACTTGATGCCACCACTAGAGATGAAATGCCATTGGTGTTACAACCCATTAGCACTAATTATATATATATATATATATATATATTTTTTTTTTTAAATTATGAATAACATAATTATGTTATTAAATAAGGATATAATAAATGAAATAGTTGCGGAATTCAAACTGGTAAGGTCTCTTGTCATCTAATAAGAAATTTGGGGTTCAAACCCTACTTACACAAAATCTAATTTGTGTTTAGATTTGATGATAAAAAGCAATTATCAGTTTGTAAGTTTCTTGTAGTAAAATTGATAGTACTTTTAACATTTTTCATATTGGATCTATAAAAAATAAAGGGTTAAATTACAAAGTACACCTATTAAATTTGGAGTTGTTTGGATTTTACACCCTGAACTTTGAAAAATTAAATTTTGCACCTTGAAGTTTACATCCGTTAGCAAAAGTAGTCCCTCCATTAGTAGACTCTCCTACGAAGCTGTCAAGTGACACACTGGTGTCTGATTTGTAATTTTTTTTGCTACGTAAGTAGGTCTGCTTTTTCTAACAGAGCTAAACTTCTAGGTATAAAATCCAAAATTTCAAACTTTAGAGTGTAATATCCAAGCAATCCCAAACGTTAGAAGTGTACTTTGCAATTTACCTCTTAAAATACAAAAAAGTGAAATTTTGCTTGAATGAATGTTATAAAGAGGTAATGTAATTCTATGGTAGATTTGTTAAAATAAAAAACTATTAAGCTGCGTAATGTTGCAAAAAAATCACCCAGATGCAACTTAAATCTCACCTCCTAAATTTCATGTTAATTGAATATCATTTATTATCTAATTCATAAACTCATGTACTGCATATTTTATAAATACTTAAAAAAGGAATGATGTAACATCATAAAAAATTAGATCAAATGTAACTTGAACTTATTATCTTTGTTACATGTAAGACATGTCTGTAAATTAGAGTCCACACACAGAGACAAAGCTATAAATAAATATGAGGATAAACTATAAAATACACCATTAAAGTTTAGAGATGCTTAGATTTTATTGCTCTGAAATTTGAAATATTGGATTTTATACTACCTCCATTAGTAAAAGCAACCCATTTATTATTGGACTTGACAATGTGGCAAAACAAATTACACGTCAGACGCTAGCATGTTACTTGACAGCCATGTAGGCGAGTCCACTAATGGAGACGCTATTTTGCTAACCACAATAAATTTTAGGGTGTGAAATTTAATTTTCAAACTCTACAATGTAAATCCAAACAACTCTAAGCTTTGTGGGTACTTTGCAATTTATCTAAAATAAATAAACAAAAAAGAAAAGGAAATAGTTTAGATTATACAGGTATCGGTTCTTCTAATCTTAAAATTTACAAACCCGTAAGATATGTGTGCCCTCTATTTACTCTTTCGTTTTTCACTTTCATTTTTGAATGTCAAAATTTTGAAATATTTTGTTTTTAAACCTGGAACCAAATGAAACGCGTGTTCTATATAGTAAATATTCGCACTGTATATTACCAACTTTTTTTTTTTTTTTTTTTTTTTTTGAGAAGAACTGTATATTACCACTTAAACCGCATTTATGCATTTAGTTCAAGACCACCATATTTAATCATAACATAAATTGAACAATATTTATTTTTGAGAATCAAATTGAACAATATTATCTTCTCAAAAAAAAATTGAACAATATTAATAATTCAACTCACGAAATTTTATTGAAAATTATGTCTATTAAGTCCATCAAAAACTATCAAATGTACTTAACACACAAATAATATTCAGATTAATTTGTTTTTCACATAGATTTTTATAACGCTAAATTTTTATATTTTCTTTTTTTGGTTAAAAAAGGATTTGCATTATTAAACACAAATAAGTCTATTACAACTTACAAGCATTACCCTCTGCATCCAAAGGTAATAGAGTCTCCACTATAAGTGGTGGATTATATACATCTATTGCCTTCCCAAGAGCATCAGCACATCTATTGCCTTCCCACACTACAAAAAACGGGGGCTTTAGGCCCCGTTTTTTTGGGCCGTGTTTGCAAAAGCGCGGCCCAAAACGGACTAAAGCTGCGTTTTTAAAAACACGGCTTAAGTCCGTTCAACGGGCCGCGTTTTTGCAAACGCGGCCCAAAAAAAAAAGCTTGAGGCCGCGTTTTTAGACGCGGCCTCAAGCTTTTTCTGAAGCCGCGTGTTTAAAACGCGGCTTCAATCTGGAATGGGGCTGCGTTTATTAAAACGCGGCCTCAATTTTGCCTATAGCCGCATGTTAGACACGCGGCTTTAGGCTTTGTATATATAGTCTTGACCCGGGTCAAACTTTGCTCAACCCTAGCCGGCCTCCCACACACATCACCCTCATCGCCCTCCAGAGCTCCAAGCCCTCATCATGTGCGTGCCTTCATCTCCATCTCCAATCTCTGATCTGAGATCGAGGCTCGGAGATGGAGGCTTGGAGCTGCAAGCCTCGATCTCGGATCAGAGATCGGAGATGGAGGCTTGGAGCTCCAAGCCTCCATCTCTGATCCGAGATCGAGCCTCGGAGATGGAGATGGAGGCTTGGAGCTCCGATCTCCAATCAGAGATGGAGGCTTGGAGCTCCAAGCCTCCATCTCCGATCCGAGATTCTTTGTCACGGTTTCTCTAAAACCCATTTGAATTTTAACTAAAAAATTATTGGTCTTGTAAGGTAACTTGTAAGGTAAGTGAATGGTCTTCACTGGATTGTCCTTCATGGCTGCCTCTTGTTTTTCATTAGATTCTTCTACTCCTTTTCTATTCATCATCTCACTCTCCTTTTCTTTCTTTTTTTTTCTTTTTTGTGTGTGTGTGATGTAGCAGGTCTGTGCGATCTCAAATTTGGGGAAGTGTTTCATAATTTTAGGGACCCAATCACTCAAAGGTACGGATCTTTTCCTTTTTTCTTTGTTCATGGATTATTTCGAAATTGCTATGTATTTTGCGTTGAATCTGGGTTTATTCAGAATGGGTATTTCTGTGTGTGTTTGTACTCCTTCCATGTCCATATATCTATATTGCTATTTGAAGAGCCTTATTGCCGTTCTTGAGAAATTTTAGTCTACTATAATTTGAAACCTAAACTAGAAATGGCCCTAAATAAAATGTCTCAATTCTTAATGTGAAAGTTGTGTGATAGCAATCCATGTATGACAACCCTTTAATTTGTGGAAAATTAAATTTTATGATGCATACATTCATGTAAACGTTTTTGTTGTTGTCAACCCTTTAATTTCCTGGACCTGTTTGGGCAAGAGCAATTAACTTAATGGTACATAGGCAACATGTCCATCTTTTTGAGATTTCATTCATGTCTGTCTCTCTTCCTACTATATCTCCTTTAGGGTGCATTGGTCTACCAATATTTCTTTTATATGCTTTTGGTTTTGCTGCATTGGTCTCTCTTCCTTAATGAGGTTGGGTTTAAATCATATTAGATGAATTTTTTTTTCTTTTATGCATGAACCAGTAAATGTAATGGATGGTTCCTTAATTTAGAATTATGAGCAAGGACTATGGCCGCGTTTCAAACGTGGCCTAAGGTAGAAGCTATAGCCACGTTTAAAACGCGGCCATAGGCCTTAGTCTTAGGCCGCGTTTTTAAAAGTGCGGCCATAGACTCCGGAGGCCTATAGTTGCAGGGTTTAGGCCGTTGCTACACGGCACCTTTACAAAGCCCGTTGCTACACGGCAACTCTTAAAAGCCCGTCGCTACACGGCACCTCTAAAGCCCGTTACTACATGGCACCTTTACAAAGCCCGTTGCTACACGGCACCTCTAAAGCCCGTTGCTACACGGCATCTCTTAAAAGCCCGTTACTACACGGCACCTCTTAAGCCCGTTGCTACATGGTACCCTAAAGCCCGTTGCTACACAGCACTTTAAAAGCCCGTTGCTACACAGCACCTATAAAGCCCGTTGCTACACAGCACCTCTAAAGCCCGTTGCTACACAGCACTTCTAAAGCCCGTTGCTACACAGCACCTTTAAAGCTCGTTACTACACGGTACCTATCTAAAGCTCGTTGCTACACGGTACCTCTAAAGCCCATTGCTATACGGCACTTATCTAAAGCCCGTTGCTACACGGCACTTATCTAAAGTCCGTTGCTACAGGGCAATATTTTTACAAAATCTCAAAACACTTTACAAAGCCCAAATAATAATTTGGCACCTATTTTACTAAGCCCAAAAACTATTTTAGCATTAGTCTTACAAAGCCCAAATATTAATTTGACATTATTTTACTAAACCCAAATACTAATTTGGCATCTATCTTATTAAGCCCCAAAACTATTTTTGGCACTAGTCTTATAAAACCCAAATGATAATTTGGCACCTATTTTACTAAGCCCAAAAACTATTTTGACACTAGTCTTACAAAGCCAAAATATTAATTTGGCATTATTTTACTAAGCCCAAATACTAATTTGGCATCTATCTTATTATGCCCAAAAACTATTTTGGCACTAGTCTTACAAAGTCCAAATATTAATTTGGCATTATTTTACCAAGCTCAAATACTAATTTGGCATCTATCTTATTAAGCCCAAAAACTATTTTTGGCACTAGTCTTATAAAGCCCAAATGATAATTTGGCACCTATTTTACTAAGCCCAAAAACTATTTTGACACAAGTCTTACAAAGCCCAATTATTAATTTGGCATTATTTTACTAAGTCCAAATACTAATTTGGCATCTATCTTATTAAGCCCAAAAACTATTTTGGCACTAGTTTTACAAAGCCAAAATATTAATTTGGCATTACTTTACTAAGCCCAAATACTAATTTGGCATCTATCTTATTAAGCCCAAAAACTATTTTTGGCACTAGTCTTACAAAGCCCAAATAATATTTTGACACTATACCCATTTTTGCAACTATTCCATAAAAGCCTAAATGCTATTTTGGCACATATTTACAAAATCAAGTATTATTTCACATATGTTAAATCTCTTACTCATGGGAAATATAATTACTCATCCCTCAAGAAATATCTCTCTTACAAAATTTATAAAAGCCCATGTATATCACCCATGACAAAACTCTTCATTTTGTAGAAATGTCAAAACCCAAAGGAGCTCAACTATGAAGCCCAGCTAAGCCGGCCTAGTTTACACACAAATCCCAGTAGCTGGAGATCACGTGAGCTGACCAGCCAAATTTTAGCAACATCTGAATGGCTGGAGCCCATTCCCATCAAGTCCCAACTTGTCCAATCAGACCAGAAGGGGTACGTGTCTATCAAGGGTTTAACCCTTCCTCCACAAGCTGAAATCCCATCACTTTGCATGTGACATAAAGCTGAAACTGGCATAAGGCTGAAACTGATGTGACAGAAAATTGGGAAGTTTCAGGCAACTGTCCCTTCTCTCTTCTCCATCCCATCTGGTTAAGAGTCATCAAGTAGCCATGAATTAGACCATCAAAGCTCCTGAAACAACCTGGGATCAGTTCATTTTCATACCAAAAACGTATGTTCTCTGGTTCATGGACCAAGTGCATAAACTCCAAATAAGAAAACTTAGAGAAATGTGGTTTGGAGGGCACTAAGGGATCCCAGCAGAATTCCCAATAAGGGCTCCAAGGTTGACACCTGGCTTGGGGTGATGCAACCTGCCCTGACGAACTCTGATACTAGTAGCAGCATAACCAATATCATTAGCCTAATACATGTTCTAATCCCATCAGCCAAGGCTAATTAGCATTCAATACTAAGGCAGAATTCCAGCTGATCTTACCCAAAACAACAAAAATCTTCTTACCACTATTGGCTAAAATCCTGGGAACGATTTTCTAAAGATTTTTCTAAAGATTTAGCAAAGATTATTTGCTAATAACCCCCTAAAAGCCAACTATAAATGAAACTCTCCATTAATGCTTCACCAACACACAAGAACATACAAGGACACACCTAAAAAGAACTCCCTCTTAATTTTTCTGCAAAAATCCTTCTCTACGTTCTGAAAAAGTCACTAAGTTCTTAGTTTCAAGCTCAAAAACTAAGTTCCCCCAGCTCCTAGCTCAAAATACTCCTCATACCTCAACTCACAAACACTTATCTACCCTTGTAGAAAGTCTCAGCAACTTCACTGAACACTCTCTCATACTACCCGAAATGTCTCCCACTACTCACTGCTTATATTATACCCATGAGCATGCCTTGGCACCATAATGATCTTGCTACGCTAGCTGGAATCTCTCTCTCTCTCTCTCTCTCCCTTCATCTCACACTAAGTCTTCCTCATTATTTGTCATAATGGAACCTATGATATTTACTTATTCATTTACTATTGATGGCTATGATGTAACTGTTACTATAGAATTTTTCCCTCATATTGTTGTATTAGAAGACTCTTCTCCAGAGTTAACGGATGATGGGTTTGAAATATAGATACTTTCCCAAGTCTGTGAAATAGTTGTATCCTGTTCTTTCTCACTTTACCTCTGGGCTATTTTCTACAGAAACATTTTACCGTTAGGTTATTTTCTGCAGAAATGTGAAACTGTTAGGCTATTTCTTGTAATATGCTTTTTGGCCATGCTGACGTGTTTGCTACAGGGATTGTTTATGGGCCATTCTTGTCAGTTTCAATCTAGACCCAAGGCATAACACACAGTGAATTCTTTGAATCTTCACTGATAGCTTTTAGGCTGTGCATTAAGCCCATCATTGAGTTTTGGTTTAAGCCCCCGACCCATCATAAATCTTATTTGTCGAAAGGAAAACTTTTTCGCCCCCGACATTTTGGCGACTCCACTAGGGATCCTACTGAAGCCAAGAGTTTATCATGCCTCTTAGGTTGCGGAACAGTCAGTAAAAAGGGACTAGAAACACCAGTTTCTCAGCAGCACAAAGCCATCACAGCTCAGCTCCATAAGGAGAACATATTGACTAACATGAGGTCAACCAAAAAGGTTCTGACCACCAATTTTCTTTGCTCTTGGAAACATTACAAGGAATGCAATAAGCTCTGTTCGAACTTGCTGAATCTTAAAGGGTCTTGAGAGAGACTCAAGGGCCAACACCCTAGCCGTTACATGAAGGTCCAGATCCTAGAACACAGTAGGAGAGGGGATCAGCCGCTGGGAATCCTCAGTTTGGTGAGCAAAATGCCTCTCTTCCTTAGTTTGTTACATTATCTGATCTTACTGCCTTGCTGAAAAGGGAAAGGGTTAGCCAACCAAGGCCCTTTGTTTAAAGGCCACCCTACCCAGCTGAGTTACTAAGCAAGCCATATCTAGAGAAATATGAGACTCCCACCTTCTCTCCTTATGATGGGAGGAAAGGGAATGCGACCGAGCATGTCAACAAGTTTCTTGACTCCATGGGTCCTTTTGCTGGAAATGGTGATCTTTGTCTTAAGGAGTTCTCAAAATCCCTTACCGATCATGCCTACACATGGTATTCCACTTTCAGCTAAGTTGCATTGCCACATGGGATGACATGGTTGAAAGTTTTTGCTCAAAGTACTTTCATGGGGAGGAAAAGGTTACCATCCTCACTCTTCACAATACCAAACAAAAGTCCTCCGAAGGACTCCTTGATTTCATCCGGCGATTTAGAGATGCTACTCTTGATTGTTATGGACAGTACAAAGAACAAGAGCTCGTTGAAATTTGCATTGACAACATGTCTTATGAGTACCGAGCCCATTTGGAGAATCTTGATATCATTCAGTTTGCCTAGCTGCTCTAGAAAGCTCATAAGACAGCCGTATCAGTCAAGCCTTCCACCACCAAGAAATCCAAACCAGAAAAGAAAAATGTTCCTCAAGTTCTCGCAGTCTCCACCAATGAACCAATAGTTGGAGAAAAGCGAAAAAGAGAAGATGAGGAAGAGTACTCTCCCATACCATGCACCGATGAAGAAATGAATGCGGTCATTGACAAATGGATGGCCAACGGAGTGCTTAGGCGCTTTAAGCCTATCCGAGAGCCTACTCCGGAAGATATGCGAAAGCCTTTCTATTGTCGGTATCATAGATATGTGAGACATGGAACTAGAGATTGTAGAGCACTTCGAAGAACGTTTCACAAGAAAATTTCAGATGGCACTTTAAACCTCATTTGTGAGCAAGAGGTCCAGCGAAACCCACTGCCTCAGCATCATAGAGGGAAAGCCACAACAACCGTACTTTTTCATAATGGGGTTGGTGAAGATGAAACTGCCAGCGATATGGGTATGCCCCCAACAGCTATCTCTGCTCTTTAACGAAGCCCTACCTTTCGGACTTTGTTCAATTGATTGGGGCTCAAGGAAGAGTCAAGGAGAGCAGCAACTGAAGCTCTTGTATCCATCACTGCCAGCTCTGGAACACACTACCTCACAGCTGAAGCTCATGCTAGCCGTGCCTTCCTAGAGACTACTAATGTCATCACCTTTACTGACGAGGATATGGAGATTTCATGTTATCGACTCACCCTTTTCTTATCATGCTCTACTTGGGAGGCCATGGCTCCATAAACATAAGCTTGTGCCATCTACTTACCACCAATGTGTCAAGGGAAGATTTAATGGTAAGCCCATACGCATCCCTGCTAATCTTACACCATTTGATCTATCCGAGGCATGATGTGCATTGATAATAGCTTAATTTTGCATATTTATATCACTATTAGAAAGCATTATCATACTTATTTTGAGGTAATTCATGCATTTTATATTTGATTTTGGAATAATGTTGAACAATCAAATTTTGTGCTTAATTGAATCTTATTGCGTGAATTTGTTTTTTGTAGGAGAATGGAATTAAATAAGTGGATTTGTGCAAAAAAGAAAGCTAATGGACTTTATTTACAAGGGCCATGATGAAGTTAAAAAAGGCCAACCCAATTAAATTTAAGTCCAATTGGAGCAAGGAATCAAAGGAAATTTGCACCAAATCCAAGTCCAATTCGGATTAGGATTCCAGCCTGCATATCAGTTAGTAGTTTTGGCATAACTTTCGGCTCAGATGTCCAATCGAGATGATTCAAGTTGGGCTGGAAAGTTAACTTAAAGGGCTACAACTTTGTAGTTTACCAAAAGTCCAAATTCTGACGTTAAATGGGCCAAAATAGTCGGTTAAGTGAAGCCTAAAAATCTGGGATTTTCTCCAAACGGGAATTCAACTTGTAATAGGATTCCTTGACCTATTTAAAAGCTTTTTAGGGCAAAATTCAGGGAGGCTAGTCCTAGGGCTGAGATGCAAAACAGAAAATTGGAGAAAGAGGCAGTGCCGCATGTGGCTTCTCTGTAACTTTTCTCCATGATAGCATTGTGACTATTTCTTTCTCTATTTTATTTGTCTATTTTAATGTTTAGTATTTTATTCTTGTGTTTTATTTCAATTATCATGAGTAGCTAAATTTATAATTAGGGTTGAGGATGAAACCTTGTTAAGGATTATTAGTAATATTTATGTGATTTGATTTTTCCCACAATAATTGTTCTTTAATGATTTAAATTGTTCTTGCTTCATATCAATTGATTAAGATGGGATTTTAAATATGAGTTCAATCATGTTTTTCTCATGATTTAGGATTTGTCTTAATTAATTGAATGCTTGGATTATTAATTCTTGATTATAAGATTGGATATCGTTTGTGATTTGTTTGTCAATGGATACAATTTATGATTTGATTTTTAGAATTGGATATATCTTGTGATTTGTTGGCTACGGATACAATTGATGATTTGATTTTATACTTAAGAAACGAAGAAGAACATGCTTTAGATTTTTAAACTTAAGGATTTTAATGATGATATTTTCCATGATAGCAAGATTGATTTCTAGATTATCATGCAGTGGTTGGGAAAGATTAATGATCATAAATATATGCTGATATGACTTACAAGGCGGATTCCAAAACCTTAATTCCTTTCTCTAGATTGTTTACGTCTTTTTATTGCTTTATATCTTTTGCTTAGTTTAACTATTTGCTTAATTTTATTATTTGCTTAGTTTATTTAATCTCAAAAAAACCAATTTTTATTAAACTAGATTAGGATTAATTTGGTTAAGGTTTAATTAATTTTCCTACATTCATTCAAGTACCTATGGGTTCGACCTCGTTCTTGTCAAACTATACTTCGGTACGGTTTGTACACTTGCGAGTATTTTAAAATTTCACAACAAGGCACACTACTTTGAAGTCACTTTCTATGATGAGCTCACCCCAAGTGGGGAAGAACCTACATCAAAGCCTGTTGGGATTTCATTACCTAGCTAGCACGATATTGAGAATATTCCAGAAATAGACATAAGGTCTTTCCTTGATTAAAGGAAAAAGAAAACAGAGCGTGATGAAACCCCCAACGGTATCTCACAGCCGCGATGCATACAAGTCCAGCTACCAGATGGTCGTTTGGGGTATCGTTTATGAAGGTTCGTGGGGCCTAGCTGTCTCAAATAGAAGGGTTCCGGACTGAATGAAGCAAGCACCACGCCAACGTGCTGTTATACGCAAAAAGCAGAAACCCCAGCGAAAGAAGAAAGTCTGCCCTAGCAGTCTGGCAAACTTGTCTGAAGAGCCTCCAGCGATAACCAATTTTTCACCTGATGTGGAGCTGGAAACCATTAATCTCAGCAATGATCCTAGTGTCCAGCGGCCGACTTTAATTAATGCAACTTTGCCACCGTTGGAAAAGGCTCAACTCATTTCACTATTAAATGAGTACATTGATGTCTTTGCTTGGGAGTACCATGAGATGCCTGATTTGGATCTTAACCTAGTAGCACATGCTTTTAACGTGGAACCAGGGGCAAGGCTAGTAGTACAGCCCATGCAGACCTTCCATCCTGATGTTGAAGCACATATTATTCAAGAAGTCTAGAAACTCCTCACAATTGGGTTCATCAAGCCTATCATGCACCCAAAGTGGCTTTCAAACATTGTACCGGTCAAGAAAAAGAATTGACAAATACGATGCTGCGTTGACTTCCGAAATCTTAATAAAGCATGCCCCAAAGATGAGTTCCTACTTTCGAACATGGATATGCTCATTGATTCAGCTACTGGGCATGTTATGTTCTCATTCATGGATGGCTTCAGCAGTTATAATCAGATCAAAATGTCACCTAAAGATGCAGCCAAAACAGCCTTTCGAACTCCTATTGGTAATTTTTACTACACCGTCATGCCCTTCGGTCTTAAAAATGCTGGAGCCACATATCAAAGGGCTATAATCGCAATCTTTCATGACATAATGCATAAAGAAATTGAGGACTATGTGGACGACATTGTGGTAAAATCAAAAACAATGGGAGTTCATCTTGCTATCTTACGGAAAGTCTTTGAAAGGTGTCGGCTCTACAAGCTTCGCATGAATCCACTCAAGTGTGCTTTTGGAGTTACAACTGGGAAGTTTCTGGGATTTCTTGTTCACCAAAGAGGCATAGATGTTGATCCTAGCAAAGTGCAAGCCATTACTACTATGAAGCCACCTGCAACACTCACACAGCTCAAAAGTTTCCTTGGTAAACTCTCATACATCCGGCAGTTTATTCCAGGTCTCGCTGCCCTCACAGCTATCTTTACACCACTGCTGAAGAAAGGAAAACCCTTCTGCTGGGATTCCAAGTGCAAGCAGACATTACTCCAGCTGCAGCAACTCATGACCAGATTGCCAACCGTATATGCACCCATACTAAGGAAACCACTCAAGCTGTATTTGGCTACCAATAATGAAGCAATAGGGGCACTCATAGCCCAAGATGATTAAGAAGAGGTTGAGTGACCGGTTTATTATGTTAGCAGAAAACTAAAGGATGCTGAAACCCTCTATCCGAGGGCTGAAAAGGCTTGCCTTGCTCTGATATATGCTGCCTAGCGACTATGTCATTATTTGCTAGCTCACACAGTACAACTTTTAACAAAATCTTATCCAATCCACTCACTCTTGAGGCGACCAGTTCTTTTGGGAAGGCTAGCACAATGGCTCTTGCAATTATCTGAGTATGAGATCATAGCAATTACCCCAACAGCTGTAAGAGGTCAAGCCATCGCTGATTTGTTGTCAAATTTCCTTGGCGAGGACGGCTGGGACATTACTGATGATGTACCTAAAAAGCTGCCAACAGTTGCACTGATGGAAATAGCTGGGGCTGTTTAGACTTTACATTTTGATGGATCCTCTACCACTTCTGAAGGAGGAACTGGAATAGTCCTATCCAAAAGTACTGGAGAAATAGTGGGTATGTCATTCAAGCTTGATTTTCCATGCACTAACAATATGGCTGAATATGAAGCATATCTTACGAGTTTAGCGGTGGCTCGTGAAATGGGTATCAAACATCTTAGAGTAATTAGAGATTCAAATCTAGTTGTTTGTCAAGCTAAAGGAGATTTTGCACTCAAGGAACCATCTTTGGCTCCATATAGAGCTATGGCTCAAAGGTTGGAGGTCTCTTTTGAAGAATTCAATATTGAACACTCCCTAAGGTCCGACAATCGTTTTTCCGATGCTCTAGCCACATTGGGATCAAAAATCAGATTTGAAGGTGCAACTACAGATGTCTCTATTGTGAAAAGGCCTATTCTAGTTGTGCAAACGCTAAAAGAAGAGTCCTTTGATCAACTGCTGGGACAAACAGATTGATGATCTTCCATTAAAGAAGCACTATTATCACCGGATGAGAAGGATCACTTGAAGGTACTCAAAGATTATGCTCTAATGGCAGGCGAGTTGTACAGAAAACTTCCTGGAGGAGTTCTAGCTAGATGCTTTAGCCCTGGTGAGTCCACTAAGCAATTAAAGAAGTTCATGAAAAATCTTATGGCCCCAACGATTCTGTCAATCTTTACAGACGTCTCCAGCGACTAGGCTATTATTGGCCAGAAATGGGCAAACAAGCTGCCACTGTCCAAGAACAATGCACTAATTGCCAAAATGCTTTTGATCGGATGGAATCATGTGCAGTCCTTACTGCCAGCAATTGGCGTGTACCCTTCCTTGAGTATCTCATAGAAGGCATCTTACCCGACAATCACGAAGAGGCCAACCGCTTGAAGAAATTGGCTGCCCGTTATTTTGTGGAAGGAGGTATTCTTTTCAAGAAGGGATTTAATGGGGAGCCTTTGAGCCTAAGGGCCCCCGAAGCACAGTCGGTTATGCAAGAGGTACATGCGGGAGAGTGTGGTGACCATCAAGGCAAAAGGCGACTTCTCCGATGGTTGCTCAATCTCGGGTATTTCTGGCTCACCATGAAACAAGATACAACTGAATATGTGAAGACATGCCATACTTGCCAAGTCCATGAGAATCTCATACACACTCACCCTACCAACCTTCAAAATATGATGACTCCTTGGTCATTCCACACTTGGGGGCTTGACCTAATAGGCCAAATCAATCCACCATCCAAGGGTCATATTTGGATACTAGTGGCTACCAAATACTTCATAAAGTGGGTTGAAGCCATTTCCCTAAAGAAGGCTATAGGCCCAGCTGCTGCAAACTTTATTCGGGAGCATATAATCTGCAGATTTGGCATTCCTCACAAGATTGTTACTGATAATGGCACTCCTTTTTGTAGGAAAATATGGTTTTGTATCTCATACAAAACACACAGCGGAAGCAACAAACATAAATCTATTTCATTCATGATTGATAACATGCATTATGTAATTTTCAGAATTTAAGAACAAGATAGCGTATTTTGATGCGGTGAAATTTAAAACAAAAGATTAGAAGTAATTGGGAACACTTTTAATCTTCATTCCAATTCCACTTTACGCCCAAGAAGTGTGGTCTCTCAATCAGTTTTTAAGGGAGAATAATTGAGTGGCTTCACTCGCACATACACGCCACTTCACAATGATATCTCTTTTTTTTTTCTTATAAAAAAAAATTCTATATGTTTCTCCCTTTTATAACTAACTGATTATCTAATTGGGCCGGCCTATTAGGCCTTTCCAATTGGGCTTTAATGTGTGGCTTGGAGTGGGACCAAAAGGGACTAATAAGACACTAGCTCCAATAGGCCTTGGGCTTTTCTATCAACTCTTGACAAGCCCAAAGTTACTATTAATTATATTTAATACCCTATATAAATATAATTGCACCCTAGGTCTTATTAATAAATTATATCCCAAGACTTTATTATACATGCAACCCCTTCATAAAATATTCGTAGTAATACAAAGTTATGAATATAGACTGCGACTTTGTTAATTACTACATCTTAATTCTTGAATATCCGGTTTAATCCTTTTAAGTTATTCATCATATATTTATGAAATTCAATTTCATAAATATATACTTTAGTATATTCTTACTAAAGTGGTTAGCCCTAACACTCTGAATAACCAAACCCATTAAACTTATCTCAAGAGAATATTTTATATCTTCGTTAAGAGATTATGAATTCCATCTTGAGAATATATGTTCCATCAACACTAAATGTGGCTGCCCAACATACTGAAGTTTTGATCGTGACTTTAGATCTCACTCCTGATATATTAAAGCAACTTACACTTCATGATCAGGTCCATTATTCTTTCAGTATTAAAAGTTCATGCAAATAGAAGTCGTGAGATTTATTATTCATTAGACAGTCGTTAGGAGAATAATAAATCTCACAGCAGTCCAGTTCAATATGTCTTAACTCTTAAAACATATCAACTAGAAGTCTTCACTTCCATGATCAAAACAAATCATCTTAGTTAATATGTAATAAAATGCCCAATTTCATCACCGACTACGAACTATAATTCTGAGTTTACAAAAAACTTGTGATCTATATCTTCAGTGACTAAATCACATAAATCACATACTATGCATTTCATGGACTATATGATGATGTCCAAATGTTCATGTTACCATTATTTTAGATAATAATAAAAAAACTTTATTAATTATAACATTAAGTCATACATAATGTCATACATAGCATCATACAATAAGATTTAAGGGCATATATCCTAACAATCTCCCACTTGCCCTAAAAACTATTGTGCACTAATCTAACTCTCATTCCCTCCAAATGTGACTCAAAAGTCCTTTGTGGCAAGGTTTTGGTAAAGTAATCCGCTAGATTACTTGCACTATCAGTCTTTGCTACTACTACATCTCCTCAAGCAACAAAATCTCGAATAATGTGGTACTTTCTCTCAATGTGCTTTCCTTTCTTGTGATTCCTTGGATCCTTGGATTGTGCAACCGCTCCACTATTGTCGCAAAACAATGTGATAGGAACTTGCTCCATTCTCACAACACCAAGATCAAAAAGGAATTTCTTGAGCCAAACAGCTTCCTTTGCCGCTTCACAAGTAGCAACATATTCAACTTCCATGGTGAAGTCCGCAATATAAGATTGCTTAACACTCCTCCAACTAATGGCTCCACCTCCCAAGGTGAACACACAACCTGAATTGGACTTTCTGAAATCAAGATCTGACTGAAAATCCAAGTTTGTATAACCAATGAGAATCAAATCCTCACTATGGTAAACAAGCATATAATCTCTTGTTCTCCGTAGATACCTGAGAATATGCTTTACAGCTTGCCAATGTTTAAGTCCTGGATTTGATTGATATCGACTGACCATGCCAACTGAATAACAGATATCTGGTCTAGTACATAGCATGGCATACATGAGATTTCCCACTGCAGAAGCATAAGGAACTTGTCGCATCATATGTTCTTCCTCTAGAGTCTTAGGCCTTTGGTCATCAAACAGAGGAACTCCATGTCTAAAAGGAAGTAATCCTTTCTTGGAGTTTTGCATGCTAAACCGTTCTAGAACCTTATCTATATACCCAGTTTGTGATAAACCTAACATCTAATTCTTGCAATCTCGCCAAAGCTTGATTCCTAGAATAAAGTTAGCTTCACCCAAGTCCTTCATTTTAAATTGACTTGACAACCAAACCTTTACCGATGACATTACCCCTACATCATTTCCAATGAGTTGAATATCATCAACATAAAGCACTAGGAACATTACTATTTTGTCTCGATGTCTTTTGTACACGCATGGGTCATCAAGATTTTGTTCAAAATCAAATGACATGATTGCTTGATCAAATCTAATGTTCCATGACCTAGATGCTTACTTAAGTCCATAAATGGACCTTTTCAACTTGCATACCATATGCTCTTGGTTCTTTGCTATGAAACCTTCAGGTTGCATCATAGAGATTTCTTCTTCAAGATTACCATATGCTCTTGACATCCATTTGCCAAATCTTATAATTATAATGAGTAGCAATGGATAAGAGAAGTCTGATAGATTTAAGCATGGCTATTGGCAAAAAAGTTTCATCATAATCAATATCTTCTTTTTATGTATACCCTTTCACCACTAGTCTTACTTTAAAGGTTTCAACTTTTCCATTTATCCCTCTCTTCTTCTTGTAAACCCATTTGCAACTAACAGGTTTAATGCCGTTAGGCGCCTTAACAAGATCCCAAACATGATTGGAATACATTGAATCCAATTCAGATTTCATAGCTTAGACTCAATGATGTGCATCTATATCATTGATTGCCTCCTCATAAGTGTAGGGATCCGATTCAGCCTCTTCTGGGATAGCTTTATAAGTTTCTCCCAAACCTATAAATCTTATAGGAGGCCGAATAATTCTCCCACTACGACGAGGCACCTATGTACTAGTCATCTCATGAGTAATGTCTTGTGGTGTATCCAATACAGCCACATCATTCCTAGTTTCATCCATTAGTTGTTCAATTATAGGTTCATCTAATTCAACCAATACAACTTTACTTCTAGGATTAAAATAATTCACATAATCATCTTCCAAAAATTTGGCATGGGTGCTAACAAACACTTTATTATCCTTATGATTATAGAATAAATAATCCTTGGTTTCCTTTGAATACCCTAAAAACATGCATATTTGCATTTTAGCTTCCTACTTATCAAACTTCCCTTTCAACACATGTACTGGATATCCCCAAATGTGAAGATATTTCATACTAGGCTTGCAACCAATTCACAATTCCTTAGGTGTGTTGGGAACAGATTTTGATGGAATTAAATTTAAAATATGCATAGCAATTTTTAGTGCATATCCCCAAAATGAAATTGGGAAAGTTGAATAACTCATCATGGACCTAACCATTTCCAAAAGAGTCCTATTCCTTCTTTCCGCTACACCATTTTGTTGGGGAGTTCTAGGTGCAGTCAATTGGTAGACAATCCCATTTTGAATTAGGTAATCCTTGAAATTCCCAAGAAGGTATTCACCACCTCGATCAGATCGAATGGCCTTTATGAGTTTACCCAATTGATTTTCAACTTCAGCCCTAAACTCTTTGAACTTTTCAAAGGCTTCGGACTTTCGTCTCATTAGGTACACACAAGCATATCTTGAGTAATCATCCGTAAAAGAGATGAAGTACTCATAACCTCCTTTTGCTTGGGTTGACATAGGACCACATACATCTATATGAACTAATTCATGTAATTCTTGGGCTCTTCTACCTTTTGCATTAAAAGGTCGTTTGGTCATTTTACTTTCCAAACAAGATTCGCAAACTGAAAATCCATCAAAGTCCATGGGTTGTAAAAGTCCATCTTTGATTAGTCTTTGAATCCTATTTGAATTAATATGACCAAACGCAAGTACTATAGATATGCATCACTAGTAGAAGAAAACTTTCTCTTTAATGATTTTACATGAGAGCTACTATCTAATTCAGAATTATATAATTCATGCTTGTTAGGAGTTAAAATATAAAGACCATCCACAATATTGCCAAAACAGATAAACACTTTATCCTTCTTTATTACAACATTGTCTTTTAGGATAACATAATACCCATGTTTACCTAAATAAGTTGCAGAAATTAAATTCCTACGAACATTAGGTACATACAAACAGTCTTCCAATATTTAAACCCCAGACTCAAAACATAAATTAAACACTCCAACAACTACAACTGGTATTCTGCTCCCATCAACCAAAGTAAGAAACAATTCCCCTTCATTCAGCTTTCTGGTCTCCTGGAACTCCTGCAAAGTATTGCAGATATGATTAGTACAACCTGAATCCACACATCAGGAATCCGTGGGATTTTGTACCAAACACATTTTAAGAAGGAATGTACTTTTTATACCTTTATTCTTGGCAACCTTAAATATTGGACAATTCCTCTTCCAATGTCTTTTCTCAACACAATGGAAACACTTTCCTTTAGTTTTCTTTCCTTTGTTGGTAATTCCTAAGGCAACTTGTTTACCATCTCTCTTGGTGAAGTCCTTCTTTTTCTTCTTCTTTTTACCCTTGCCTTTCGACTTAGGTTGAGAAGTAGAAACTTCAGCCATATTGGCATCAAAATTAGAAGTACCAAGGATGCCTTCCGCCGCTACCAACTCATTCATCAATTCAGACAATGTATAAACCTTTTTGTTCATATTATAGTTAAGCTTGAATTCCTTGAATGATTCTGATAGTGATTGGAGTATCATATCCCACTTGGGATTCTCTATTAATATCGGCACCTAAAACTTCCAATGTATTCAGATTAGAAATTATCCTAAGACAATGCTCCCTCACTGAAGTACCTTCAGCCATTTTGGTATTATAAATTTGCCTCATAGTTTCTTGCCTTGCAGAACGGCCTTACTCACCAAACATCTCCTTCAAACTTAGCATAATGTCTGAAGCTAGTTCTACATCCTGCATTTGATGCTGTAGAATATTTGACATAGATGCTAGGATATAGCACTTGGCCATCTCATTAGATTTCTGCCAACGATCATATCGTTGTTTTTCCTCAAGAGGAGCATCTAATGATGGAAAGCTAGGACATGGTTGAGTAAGCACATATTTGTGCTTTTCAGTAGTAAGAACAATGTCCAAATTTCTTTTCCAGTCAACATAGTTGGATCTAGTCAGTTTGTTTTGATTAAGAATAGCAACAAGTGGGCTAAATGATGCTATGATTTAAATATGAAAATAACAAACATGAATATAATAAGTAAACTGAACGTTATCAATTTAGCATATAAGCATATAATATGGAACTTTAATAAAACCATAAAATAATATATACAACGACAAACCAATCTCTGTCTATAATTCCTTGGTAGTAAGTTTATTATAAACACATTAATTAGTTGAGAAATTTTCTCATTATTAATGCTATCATGGTAACTCTTACCAAACAAAAATAATATGCTGTTTTGCCTTTAGCCTCTAAGTAATAATGACATAGCTCCTTTGGAAGGTTAACATTACACTTAGTCTAGTGTACACCATTATCTAGAATCATGTGTAGCCACATTTCATCTCCTTTTATAGTGTTTAAACATGTAGTACCATGAAACAAAACACCCTCCTTTGGGATCACGAGGCATATACGCCAAGACGAGGTGCTTGTCCACACTACTTTAAACGGGTGAGTTCAATCTTGTAGTACTATGAAGTAAACACCCTCTTTTGGGATCGCGAGGCATATACGCCAAGATGAGGTGTTTACCCACACTACTATGAACCGATAATAGAGGCCGTGAGATCCAACCGTTGTATCTCTCTCCCATTAGATGTTTTAAATTAAAGGTTTTTAAGATTAAGAACCATAATAACGCTAGATACCTTGAAAACATAATTCTAATCTCATTAGAAATAAATTTCATTAAACAAAAGCTTTAATCCTAGCGTTAATATATATATATATATATATATAAATATATAAAGAGTCATATATTATAATATATATATATATATATAATATAATATGTATATATATACATATATTATAATATACGGATTAAGGCTGGCTTTATATAAGCCTTTAAAGCAATCATCACATGCTTATATACATATATACATCTTGATGCCCATTTTATATACACATATGAAAAACATGTCAATGGCATGCCACATGGATCCACAAAAAATGCAAAATCAAAAGCCATATATTGATCATGCCAAGTCATGCAAGCCTTATACAAAAAACAATATCATGCAAGCCTAAGCATGTAATTTACGGATATAAGCCTTAGCATGAATTCAAAAGGTGCAATCAATATATAGCCATGCATTGCATTGATTCGGTTCACACATGGCAGTTACATCCAATCCATTTATATATATATATATATATATATATATATATATATATAATTATCAAATCACTTCCTTGTTATAGCCATGCCGTGCAAAACAAACTCCAAGCAATGCATTCATTTGGCTCACTCCACTTCCTTGTTACAGCCAAGCCGTACAACACAAAGTTCAAGTGGTGCATTAAAAACCAAGTGGTGCAATAACTACTTTCATGCATTGGACGGTTATTTATTTATACCGTGCACATGGCCATCTTGCAATCTTGGCTATGGATTCATACACATATCCTTGGCTATATATATTTTGATAGTGCCGTATCATACACCTATCCTTTGATGAACCAATATATATCACATATATTAAACGTGCATGGCACTATTTAAAGAAAGTAAACACCACGTGAATGAATTCATTTGACGCAATCAAAACAATAACAACGGTGTCAAGTGCATTGACAACGTCAAGAAAACGTTTTCCTTTATTTTAAAATCCAATCACATGCTATACAATCATGATACGAAAACTTGGCTTTGATACCAATTGTAGGAAAATCTGGTTTTGTATCTCATACAAAACACACAGCAGAAGCAACAAACATGAATCTATTTCATTCATGATTGATAACATGCACTATGTAATTTTCAGAATTTAAAAACGAGATATCATACCTTGGTGTTGGAATTCAAAACAAAAGATTAGAAGTACTTGGGAACACTTTTAATCTTCACTCCAATTCCACTTTACGTCCAAGAAGTGTGGTCTCTCAATCAGTTTCTAAGGGAAAATAATTGAGTGGCTTCACTCGCAGATACACACCACTTCACAATGATGTCTTTTTTTTTTTCTTATAAAAAAAATTCTGTCTGTTTCTCCCTTTTATAACTAACTGATTATCTAATTGGGCCGGCCTATTGGGCCTTTCCAATTGGGCTTTAGTGTGTGGCTTGGAGTGGGACTAAAAGGGACTAATAAGACACTAGCTCCAATGGGCCTTGAGCTTTTCTATCAACTCTTGACAAACCCAAAGTTACCATTAATTATATTTAATACCACTATATAAATATAATTGCACTCTAGGTCTTATTAATAAATTATATCCCAAGACTTTATTATACATGCAACCCCTTCATAAAATATTCATAGTAATACAAAGTCATGAATATAGACTGCCACTTTGTTAATTACTACATCTTAATCCTTGAGTATCCGGTTTAATCCTTTAAAGTTATTCATCATATATTTATGAAATCCAATTCCATAAATATATACTTTAGTATATTCTTACTAAAGTGGTTAGGCCTAACACTCTGAATAACCAAACTCATTAAACTTATCTCAAGGGAATATTTTATATCTCCGTTAAGAGATTATGAATTCCATCTTGAAAATATATGTTTCATCAACACTAAATGTGGTTGCCCAACATACTGAGATTTTGATCGTGACTTTAGATCTCACTCCTGATATATCAAAGCAACCTATACTTCATGATCAAGTCCATTATTCTCTCAGGATTAAGAGTTCATGCAAATAGAAGTCGTGAGATTTATTATTTATTTGACAGTCGTTAGGAAAATAATAAATCTTACAGTGGTCCAGTTCAATACGTCTAACTCTTAAAACATATCAACATATCAACTAGAAGTCTCCACTTCTATAATCAAGACAAATCATCTTAGTTAATATGTTATAGTCTTCGCAGATGAAATGCCCAATTTCATCACCGACTACGAACTATAATTCTGAGTTTACAAAGAACTTGTGATCTATATCTTCTGTGACTAAATCACATAAATCATATACTATGCATCTCATGGACTATATGATAATGTCCAAATATTCATGTTACCATTATTTTAGATAATAATAAAACAACTTTATTAATCATAACATTAAGTCATACATAATGTCATACATAGCATCATACAATAAGATTTAAGGGCATATATCCTAACACTTTTGTCAACAAAGATGTCTGTAAATTGCTTAACCATCGTCGCACCAAGCACCGCAAGTCCACTCCTTACCATCCACAAGGCAATGGTCAAGCGGAAGCTACCAACCGAGTGCTATTAAGAATTCTCAGCAAGATGGTACATGAATATGAGGGTGGCTGGACAGAACACCTGCTGGAAACTCTGTGGGCATACCAAAGCTCAAGCAAAACAGCCACCAGACTATCACGATTCTCTCTTGTATATGGTACCGAGGCTATATCTCCAGTTGAGCTATTGGTTCCAACACCAAGGGTTGTTCACGGACAAGAAACAGACATAGATGCTACCACTTGTGCAGAGATCAGAACTACAGACCTTGAAACCTTGGAAGAGACACGAAATCTTGCCTATAACCACACCCAACGATATTAGCAACAGATGGCCAATGCTTACAACAAGGCCACGAAATCTAGGGCTTTTGCCAAAGGACAAATGGTTTTGAAGGCAACAGATCATATCAAGAGGAATCTCTCAGCACCCTCTAAATTTGCTCTAAGTTGGGAGGGGCCCAATCTCATAAGGGAAGCCAATGATAGCGGTTATTATCGTCTAGCTACGGCAGAGGGTGAAAGCCTCACGGAACCTATCAATGGCAAATGGCTTAAGTTGTACTACGCTTAACTCAACTTCCAAGTATGTACCAAACAACTCTCTTTTGCATGATCTTAAACTATTACTATGTGAATAAGAATTAAGCATTGCCTTTTGCCTCAAATATGATCTTCTTATATTTACAAGTACTTGAATACTACTTTCCATTCATAAATATGCATATTTTGAACTATGAATAAAGTAACAGCTTTAACAGCTGGATATTTTGAACTGAAATAGTCATGAACACAATATGTATTTTCAAAATTATGTGCATAATTCCCATGACTATATTTTAGCTTGAATATACTATTCTTTCATAAATAAAACATTTTTCACAAAATAAATTCATATACTTGTGCATAAACAAAACACAGCTTGTACAGCTAGGGAAATATCAAACTACCACATAAGGTTCATATGGTTGGTGCACCTCTGCACAAAACACAGCCTACATAGCTGAATAAACCCAAAATACATAACATGTTTCATTACATCATAATGAAAAAAAAATTGTCTAAAATACCAAGCTACTAATAATGATAAAAAAGCTAGTCAAATAAGCCATCACCAAAGGTTTCCGCTGAGGAAGAAGCACTTCCAGCTGACGAAGACCGCATCATCTCATCTTTCTGACAACAAAAGTGAAAGCTTAGCTCTCTTTGCTACAATTACTCTCTCAAGATCAACTACCTTCACTGCAAGCTCATTCAACATAATCTCATTATCTTGGGCAATACAAGCCTCGGCAGCAGCCCAAATCTTATCAAGAATGAATTGAACTCCAAACTTCATGAACAACAAGTCTTTTAGAGAATTTTTCCACTCAAGTGCTGAACTCTCAAGCTTTGTACGCTGCATATCCAACAACACTGCAGCAAGCAATTGAAGTCCGAATTTCTTCAATGAAGCACTTAGCTTGCATCCATCCATGAAGTGCAAGTGCTTCCTTACAATTGCTGCCAGCAATGGCTGACCTTCTGCAGGAATTTCAGACCGCTGGAACATGACAGTGTTATTTGAAAGGGAATAAAAGTCAGCTACCACTTTCTCATTCTCTTCATCTTTTGCAAATTTCTCCAATAATTCTTCAATGCTTATTCCCTTGATGGCAACACCAAAAGACTCAGCTTGTAGCTCTGCAAAAAGAGGCATGATTATGTCCCCAGTAGTAATAGAAAGTATTCATAGAGCTAAGTATTATTAAACAAGAAACTTGCTTTACTAAATATAAACGACCCGAAGTTATCATACCTGGAGGTTCTTTGCTATGATGTACATCATGAACAGTTGAAGAAACAACGTGTCCCTGGCTGGGCACACTAGTAGCAGCTTCTCTAGTAGTAGCAACAACATCAAGGTCCTTGCTAGCATGTTCTTTGCTGGACTCTCCAGCAGTAGTCTCTCCAGCATTGACAGCAACAACAACAGCAGGACTCTTGCCAGCCATCTATATACATGTTCCACCCACGGGATACAACCACAGCTTCGAAAATCTTGGCATCCCTTAGAATTTGATAGAATTCTTCATCGGCAACCTCTTGCTCCACCTAATCGGACCAACTAATAGTTGTGCCACAAGGACACAAAAATTGAATAGGGGCTAGCAGAAGCTCTTTCCCCTGGAACCGCAAGTCTATTATACCAGAAGCGGCTATGACCCATGCTGTCTCATGACTGAGGGCTTCACCCTTCAAAATCCACTTCTTTGGCACACTGGGTGGGCTGACCTCAGGAGCTCCAACTGCTGGAAACAGAGAAGATGAACAATACCAAGGGTCCTGCAGTGGTAGCAAGGGCTCCCCTAGCCTAACTTCCAAATCATCACCCCCAGTAACTACTGCAGTCATGCCCTCAGTCGTGGTCCCACTTCTTGGCACAGCCACCCCAGCAGTACTAGCATCATCAGAACCCAGTGGTTCTTCTCCTTCAGCCATAACTCACAGAACCAGAAATATTATTTTCTCAGAAGCAAAAAAGAAATTGCAGAAGCCCACTATTCACAACTGCCACCAAAATTTCAAACTTGCATGTGTGACCAAACAGCAACTGCTCACACGTGACTCGGGGGGCTAAATGTTGAGGTACAAATTTTCGGGCCCTAATTTCTTTAGCCCACTCACAAAAATACCCACACAAGCCCATAAATTATTTCGAGCCCACATAAATATTTCTCACATATCACTCAAATACTATGTTATTGGGCTCCCACAAATATTTCTTATATAAGCCTCACAAGTTACCTTGGGCCCTCTCATACATATTATCCAATCTAGATTTTCCACAAAAATACCCATCATATTACTATCATTATTGGGTCACAAAATTACACTATCTCCACAACAAAGCCCAAGACCATTTAACTTGTGAACAAGACTCAAAAAGCCCAAAAATACTCTTTACAAAGCTCGTTGCTACACGGCACCTCTAAAGTCCGTTGCTACACGGCACCTTTACAAAGCTCGTTGCTACACGGCACCTTTACAAAGCTCGTTGCTACACGGCATCTCTTAAAATCCCGTTGCTACACGGTACCTTTACAAAGCCCGTTGCTACACTGCATCTCTTAAAAGCCTGTTGCTACACGGCATTCTAAAAGCCCATTGCTACACGGCACTCTAAAAGCCCATTGCTACACGGCACCTCTAAAGCCCGTTGCTATATGGCACCTTTAAAGCCCATTGCTACACGACACCTCTAAAGCCCGTTGCTACACGGCACCTATCTAAAGCCTGTTGCTACACGACAATATTTCTACAAAATCTCAAAAAACTTTACAAAGCCTAAATAATAATTTGGCACCTATTTTACTAAGCCCAAAAACTATTTTGGCACTAGTCTTGCAAAGCCCAAATTTGGCATTATTTTACTAAGCCCAAATACTAATTTGGCATCTATCTTATTAAGTTCAAAAACTATTTTGGCACTAGTCTTACAAAGCCCAAATATTAATTTGGCATTATTTTACTAAGCCCAAATACTAATTTGACATCTATCTTATTAAGCCCAAAAACTATTTTTGGCACTAGTCTTATAAAGCCTAAATGATAATGTGGCACCTATTTTACTAAGCCCAAAAACTATTTTGACACAAGTCTTACAAAACCCAAATATTAATTAGGCATTATTTTACTAAGCCCAAATACTAATTTGGCATCTATCTTATTAAGCCCAAAAACTGTTTTGGCACTAGTCTTACAAAACCCAAATATTAATTTGGCATTATTTTACTAAGCCCAAATACTAATTTGGCATCTATCTTATTAAGCACAAAAACTATTTTTGGCACTAGTCTTATAAAGCCCAAATGATAATTTGGCACCTATTTTACTAAGTCCAAAAACTATTTTGACACAAGTCTTACAAAACCCAAATATTAATTAGGCTTTATTTTATTAAGCCCAAATACTAATTTGGCATCTATCTTATTAAGCCCAAAAACTATTTGGGCACTAGTCTTACAAAGCCCAAATATTAAATTGGCATTATTTTACTAAGCCCAAATACTAATTTGGCATCTATCTTATTAAGCCCAAAAATTATTTTTGGCACTAGTCTTATAAAACCCAAATGATAATTTGGCACCTATTTTACTAAGCCCAAAAACTATTTTGACACAAGTCTTACAAAACCCAAATATTAATTAGGCATTATTTTACTAAGCGCAAATACTAATTTGGCATCTATCTTATTAAGCCCAAAAACTGTTTTGGCACTAGTCTTACAAAGCCCAAATATTAATTTGGCATTATTTTACTAAGCCTAAATACTAATTTGGCATCTATCTTATTAAGCCCAAAAACTATTTTTGGCACTAATCTTACAAAGCCCAAATAATATTTTGACACTATACCCATTTTTGCAACTATTTCATAAAAGCCCAAATGCTATTTTGGCACATATTTACAAAATTAAGTATTATTTCACATATGTTAAATCCCTTACTCATGGGAAATATAATTACTCATCCCTAAAAAAATACCTCTCTTACAAAATTTATAAAAGCCCATGTATATCACCCATGACAAAACTCTTCATTTTGTAGAAATATTCAAACCCAAAGGGGCTCAACTATGAATCCCAACTGAGCCGACCCAGTCCACACACAAATCCGAGCAGCTGGAGATCACGTGAGCTGACCAACCAAATTTCAGCAACATCTGAATAGCTGGAGCCCATACCCATCAAGTCCCAACTTGTCCAATTAGCCCAGAAGGGGGACACGTGTCCATCAGGGGTTTAACCCTTCCTCCACAAGCTGAAATCCCATCACTTTGCATGTGACAGAAAGCTGGGAAGCTTCAGCCAACTATCCCAGCTGTCCCTTCTTTCTTCTCAAGCTCATCTGGTTAAGAGTCATCAGGCAGCCATGAATCAGACCGTTAAAGCTCTTGAAACAACCTGTGATCAGTTCATTTTCATACCAAAAACGTATGTTCTCTGGTTCATGAACCAAGCACATAAACCCCAAATGGGAAAACTTAGGGAAATGTGATTTGGAAGGCACCAAAGGGATCCCAGCAGAATTCCTAGCAAGGGCTCCAAGGTTGACACTTGGCTTGGGGTGATGCAACCTGCCCTGAGGAACTCTGATACTAGCAGCAGCATAACCAAGGTCATTAGCCTAATACATGTTCTAATCCCATCAGCCAAGGCTAATCAGTATTCAATGCTAAGGCAGAATCCCAGCTAATCTTACCCAAAACAGCAAAAATCTTCTTACCACTGTTGGCTAAAATCCTGGGAATGATTTTCTAAAGATTGAGCTAGATTTAGCAAAGATTATTTGCTAATCACCCCCTAAAATCCAACTATAAATGGAACTCTCCATTAAAGCTTCACCAACACACAAGAACATACAAGGACACACCCAAAAAGAACTCCCTCTTAATCTTTCTGCCAAAAAACTTTCTCTATGTTCTGAAAAAGTCACTAAGTTCTTAGTTTCAAACTTAGAAACTAAGTTCCCCCAGCTCCTAGCTTGAAATACTCCTCATACCTTTACTCACAAACACTTATCTACCCCAGTAGAAAGTTCCAGCAGCTTCACTGAACACTTTCTCATACTACCCGAAATGTCTCCTACTACTCACTGCTTATACTATACCCATGAGCATGCCTTGGCACCATAATGATCTTGCTGCGCTAGCTGGAATCTCTCTCTCTCTCTCTCTCTCCCTTCATCTCACACTAATTCTTCCTCATTATTTGGCATAATGGAACCTATGATATGTACTTATTCATTTACTATTAATAGCTTTGATGTAACTGTTACTATAGAATTTTTCCCTCATATTGTTGTATTAGAAGACTCTTCTCCAGAGCTAACGGATGATGAGTTTGAAATATAGATACTTTCCTAAGTCTGTGAAATAGTTGTATTCTGTTCTATCTTACTTTACCGCTATGCTATTTTCTACAGAAACATTTTACCACTGGGCTATTTTCTGCAAAACGTTTTACTGCTAGGCTATTTCTTGTATTATGTTTTTTGGCCATGCTGACGTGTTTGCTACAAGGATTGTTTATGGGCCATTCTTATCAGTCTCAATCTAGGCCCAAGGCATAACACATAGTGAATTCTTTGGATCTTCATCGATAGCCTTTGGGCTGTGCATTAAGCCCATCGTCGAGTTTTGGTTTAGGCCCCCGACCCATCATAAATCTCATTTGTCGAAAGGAAAACTTTTCCGCCCTCGACAATAATGAAATAACAACTTTCATAATTTTCTTTAGTCTATTAGGATTTAAAAAAAAAAAAATTTGGATGATTGGATTTTTGGACATATATGTGTACACCCTGCGTGTATTATATTTTAATTAAAGAGGTCAAATTATTTTGAATTATAATAATATGAGAACATAAATAATATTTTTGTTATTTGGATTTAAAATATAGTTAAAATTAAGAAAATTTATATCAAATATTTTTTTTGTTCATGGGATATATTACCTCAGCCCTGCTCCCTTGATCTATAAATACCCTTTTGACCAAAAGCCCCTAATTCTCGAGGCCATGACGAGGGCACCGTCATGCAGCTGCGACGTCCCCTGAAGGTCATCATCTCCAAAAGTGATCAGCTCTCTACTCGGCCTCAGCCTCTTCTGTGGCCAATCTCTAGCTTCAGGCCCTGCCGTTGGGTAACGCTCAGAATCCCTCTTTAGCAGCTTATACTCGTGCCGTTTGAAGCCGTGTGAATAACTTCAATAATTCCCAGGGGCGGAGGAAGTGCATTCCCTTGGTTCCCTTACGTCTACCTTGTCATGTTACCCCTTTACCCGACCAAGAACTCCTTTAAATGTCCAGCCATCACAAGTTGGTTCAAATGATCCTTGAACACTCTACACTATTCAATGGTGTGACCTTCTCTAGGTGATACGTGCAGTATAGGCTTTGGTTCCTCCTAGATGGGTTTCCTCCCATTTTACCCGGCCACCAAACGTAAGGTTCATTTTTAATCTGTTCCAAAATCTTATGAGCCGGCTTCTTGAATGTCATATTAACCCCTTCTGTACAGACCTTGGGCTCAGGGATCCTTGCTTCCCTCCTTGACCTTTGCTGAAAGCCATCGGGCCGCGGATCCCTGTCATATTGTGATGTAGAGGGAGCCTTTCCCTTACTCTATTGTTGGTCATCCTCTAACCTTTTATGCTCTACAATCCTTCTGATGAGCTGGTGCATATGCTTAGGGGGTCGCATGGTTAAAGAATATCTCAGCTCGGAATCCTAGAGGAGCCCCACCCTGAACGTGCTCACTACAACCTGCTTATTTCCCCAGCCTATCTCATTGTACTGCTCCCAATACTGATTTGTGTAAAACCAGAGAGTCTCTCCATCTTCATTGACAACAACGCGTCAATGGGCTGAAGGACTCGACTACAAGTGATAAAACAGGCCCGAATGCCTGAATCAACTCTCTGAAGTTATGTATGGACCCCTTCCTTAAACCATTGAACCATCTCATTTCCGTAGGCCCGAGGCTTGATCGGAACACTTTGCACATTAACCCGTCATCCTGCGAGTATAGAGACATTAGTTGGATATAATAACTAACGTGCTCCACCAGGTCGGTTTTGCCACCATAGCAAATAAACGGGGGACAACTGAACCACCTGTGCATCTTGGTATGTTCTATTTTGTAGGAAAACTGCGATCGGGTGGCTCTCTGCAGCGCCTGGCTCATGGCGTCCAAGGCAGCACTGGGGTCCATGCCTTTCTCTCTTTGATGAGTCGGAATGACGCCCTACAGTCTCATTAGACCTATCCTTTGATCTCCGTGAATGACTTCGGTGGGAAGACTCTCTCCTCCTGTAAAGTCAGGATCATTGGACGACCTTTCTTGGTCCCTTCTTCGACGTCGGCCCCTTTTCTCCAACTCTAACTCCTTAACTTGTTTCCATAAGTTTTTTATCTCATGGTCCCATTCACTATGATATGACCTCTCGAGGACGTAGGAGACTGACCTTTCCCCTTGCGAAGATCCCTCGTTTGAGTCCACCCTTGCCTCATGCCCATCTTACATGCGATCCTGCTCCTGCTTTCATTTCCTTTCTAATCTACTTTGGCCCTGGGACGAGACCCTTGAGTGATTTCTTCTGGATCTCATTGACCCCTTTCCTTACATGTGGCCCCTCCATCCTGGGTGGCGACAAGCTAGCTCTGGGTCTTCAGCTGAGTAGGAGATTCCCACAAATGGCGTCAATTATGGCAACCAAGCCTAAAAAAACCTAAGGGCCTTCATGGACTGGCTCCCAATTTACTTGTTTAAGGTGGGAAAAGAGTTTCTTACAATGGGGAAAACCCTTTTAGGCCAACCTAATAGTCTAAGTGATAGAATCTTGGGCTCAATATGTACTATCTTCTCTTGTAAAAACTTCCCGAGGAGGCTTGAGCTAAGAACTAAGCTCCTCTTTGGCTGTATCTCTCTCTCTCTCTCTCTTTCCCTCGTGTATCTCTCTCCTTTCCCCAATTTTTCCAATCCCCTCTCTCACTCCTTTGGCCCTTATCTTTAGACTTCCCTTAGTAGGGTTATCATGATGATGGAAAGGGCTTTTCATGCTGGTGGGGCCCTTCTAGGATATATTCCTGACCAGATGGGACCCACTTCTCGCGACGGATGTGACTATCTTGAAATTTGCACCTGTCGCCAAACGGTGTTTGACAGGCAATTTTCCCCATGGCACTACCATTACCGTTCTGCGCAAGCCCTAACCTAGTATTGATCCCCGAACTAATTTGGGGCCCGATCTGCCATTGGGTCCATAATTCTTAAGCATACGAAGGTTAATGGGTTGGGCCCATACCCGATGCCCGTACATGTGCAATTATGAATAGTGAAGAAAATTTGGTGGATCAATGTAAATGTGAGGGCTTACCAATTACTATCACTTAGGTCATGAAGTTGTAGTAAAGTGTGTAATCATACATTTAACTGTTTTTCACATGTGCGCTGGACAAAACTAAATGTTATTTGCAGTTAATACCATGCTTCAACGAAGGAAAAGAAGATAAAGCGGATACCATGCCAATTAGGGGTGTGCTTTGTATAATTTTCATATTAATACCATTGTGATAGAAAAAAAAAAAAAAAAAAAAAGTTTTGACAGCATCGCCAAGCCCACCCTTAATCAAGCACCTCACCACATGGTTTTTTTTTTTTTTTTGAGAAACTCAACACATGGTGATTTGAAAAGGAATAAGAAGATAAATACGTTTTAAACTAAAGTCTAGGCGAAGTCAATTGAATATCTAATAAAGATGGTTTTCATATGTCAAGTAAGTCAAAAAGTCTATTGTAATCAGGTTGTGAATGAGCTGAGTGTTAAAAATTTAGGATCGTTGATTTAGTTTTATTTTGAATAAAAGTTAAGCTTGAGTTCATCAAAAAACTAGATTACAAGTTCTTGTTTGATTCATTTTATTATAGAATAAGCTCCAACTTGCTCACAAGCTATTTTACCCATTTTGAAAATTTATTTACAAACTTACACAATTACATATTTAATTTATTTAATACTTTTTTTATATATGCATAGATTTAATATTTAAATCTACATTTTTTATTTATAAATCTATAATTTATTTAATATTAAAGACGTTTGATTTTTGATTGACTTTATAATATTACAAAAGCTTTTGAAATCTCACAATTTCACATTCATAATATATATATATAATATATATATATATATATATGTATAAATTTAAATTTTATTTTGTATTTAAACTTTCATTAGAATTTTGGTACATTATATATATTATTTAAATAATAAAATATATAATTTCATATTCAAACACATTCATAATAAATATCTATAAATAATTTGTAATTACTATAATTATCGAATTTTATATCTAAACTTTGGTGTGCATTATACGAATAACCAATGAACTTTCCTTTTCTTTCTTTTTTTCCTTTCTTTTTTTTTTTTTTTTTTTCTTTTTTGAGAAGAACCAACTTTGAACTTGATTCATCTCTCAGGTGAGTATAAATTTACGCATAAACATGTTTACCACATAAATTACAGCCCAGCCTCAGCTCCTACGATGTTGTCAAGAATTTCTTTTTTCACTGATTAACGAAACCGCTATGAATGTCATGGCTCATATTTTATTGAGTGGTGGGTCTTTGGTTTTTAGGTCAAAAGTCATAATTGGTCAAAACTATCCTGCTGTAAACATTGCTGGATAGTTTACAGAGGAGTCTCAACTCAAGTTGCTAGGAAATAGGAATTGCCGTTTATCCTCAAAAAAAGAAGTTGCCAGGAATTTTCTGTTTTCGCTTATCAATGCAACTGGTATGGATATGATCAATGATCGCTCATATTGGGTGGTGCGGTTGTAACTTTGGTTTTTGGGTCAAAAGTCATGTTATTATTAGCTTTTGTTAAACAGAGCACTAGTTAAGTCTGCATGAACACCGTTTAAATGGAAGAATGAAAAATTATGGGAGGATAGAAAAATAGAAGAATGGAAAATATTTAATTTTTTTTTTTGTGTGTTCAGTTGGAAGGGTGGAAAAGTGAGAGGATAAAAAACTCTTTTGTTTAGTTGGAAAGAAAAAGGGAATGATAGAAAATGTAATTTATATAAATTGACTATTATACCCTTGTTACATAATAGTTAAAAAATAAATTTATTTGTAATCATTAAATAATATAAAATTTATCACATCATATATATAAATTATTATTATTATTTTTATTATTATAATATAAAAATTAAATCAGGTCATGTTAAAAAAAAAAAAAAGATAATGGTCACGTTGGAAAAAAAAAAGAAAAAGAAAGAAAAAAGAAGAACATTCAGGTGAATCAGATCACGTTGTTGAAAAAAAAAAAAAAAAAAACGTTCAGGTGAATCAGGTCACGTTGAAAAAAAAATATAAGTGGAAAGAGGGCATTTTTGTAAAAGTGCTATTATAGTACTTTTCTCTCTAGATTTTCTTTCTGATTTGGAAGGAAAAAAAAATATGGACCCAGAGAAAAAACTTTCTCCAAATTTTCTCTTCTTCTTATTTTTTTTTCCTAAACAAACAGTAAAAAATAACATTTTTTATTATATTTTTCTCTCTCTATTTTTTATCATTCTTATTTTCGCTCTACAAACGAATAGACCTGCACGAGAAATCAAGAAAAACAGCACCACTTCAATGACGTGGGTCAGGCGGCATAATATTGAATGCTTTTACTTATATACCCTTTCAACTATTTTTACCGTCTCTCCCATCCTTTGGGCTTCTTCCTTCTTTCTTATTTTCACGGCTATAACACGTGTGTCAGCGCAATATGAAGGTAATGTCAACCAATTGTTATATATATATATATATATATATATATATATATTATGCTTTAGCCTCCAAAAAATAACTTTTTAAAAAAGAAATAAGACACCTAAATTCAAATATTAATGAGATGGAACATTAAAAGATAAAATTTATCTCAAAATAAATTAAGAATACATAGATAAAATTAGTGTCATAGTAAAAAAAATTTTCAAAATAAATTTATATATTTAATCTCTTATAAACATACATGGTTCTTGTTGGATTGGGTCGAATAGTTATACTTATATATGTTTAATCTCTTGTAAAGTTTGGACTTCCATTAACCCTTTAAGCACTCAATATATATTATTAAAATTCACATAATATGCTTAAATATATTCAAAATTTATAGATTCATCAAAACTAATTCTCAAAAATAAATCAAGCTTAAAATTAAAATAAGGATAACAAAATAAACTTAAAAATATCGTGGGTTGCTTTAGGTCGGACAAATTGAAACAATTATCAATTCGAACTTGACACAATCACCCAAGACTTAGATTACGTCCTTCCATTATATTTCTTTTACTTTGTCTTTAAATTGTAACTAGGAAAAAGAACCTTGCATTTTCACTTATTTATGTTCATTTGTTTAATAAATAAACCAAAATCAAGCCAAATTTAAGCTTGACTATTAAACAAGCTAAGCCCAAGCATAATAATATGTTTGTGAACAAGCTTGTAAACATGATAAAAGATTTATAGTTTATTATAATTAATAATTCCATTCGTAGTAAAATTCATTGATTTGTGAAAGGGTAAAAACAGGTAGTCAATGGTTTTACTATATATGAGAAAGGCTAAAGTGTAAAATACACCCCTAAAGTTTGGGGTCTTTTAATTTTGCTCCCTAAAGTAGGGCTACTTTAGTAAGACAACTAAGATTGTGCATTTTTTAGGATTGTAAGTAGGATTGGTGAAATCTAACTGATCCTACATTCATGAAATATCCTACTAAAAACCCAAATTTGCTTTAGGTTGGTTTAAAAAAATAAAAGCCCAATCAACCTAATGGATAGAAACACTCCAATGAGCCTTAAAAAATGTTGAAGCATTGAAAATTCCTCTATGTAAACTATATTCCCTGTAGTCTTGGTTATGTGGGATCAAAAAAATGATTATCTTCCTAAGTATTTATTTATTATATGTTTATGTTGTTAGAAATGAGATAATTGAATTCTTCTGAGCTTAGCTACTGTGTGTCACCGTAAAATAAGCATTCAAATTTACTGATTTTTTTTTTTTTTGTTAGGATATATGCATCAATTAATGGAATAGGAATTAAATCCTATTTATGCAAATGTTTGTTTGTTTGTTTTTTTTTTTTTTTGGCATAAATTCATAATTTATGTGATTATTTAGCATGCAAAGTCATTACTAGTGTTTTTTTTTTTTTTTTTCTAAAAAATGTATGATCTTACCAACCACGATTCCACTGACCTTCCATGATCCTATGTTGGATCTCGACTTTGACAACATTTCCTATTATGTCCATGACGTTTGGGGTTTAAATCTCATCTCTTTTATTGTGACTCATGTGGGACCCGTAAATAGCAAAAAAAATAAGAAATAAGATGGTTTATAAGTGCACCCCAAATGGGCACTCAATCTCTGTGGGGAGTCAAGCCCAAAATCCAAAATGTATAGCAAACAAAGGCTAATGGTACTTTGTGGAAAGAGAAATCAAAATAAACTAAAATACAAGAAAGTTTAGAAAATATACATAGGTTCAAAATCTCGAGCCATTGACAGAGAGAAGAGGAAATTAAGAGAGGTTGTGGGGAAAAGAGGGAAGGTTCCTCTGTACCAATACTTCCACACCCAGGCTTTGGAATTGTAAAAATTCTTGTTAGCTGACTAAGATTTTGTGTCAAAGTTTTAAGTCTAAGGGGAAAACATGATCTCCCTTTTGTGGATTGATGGTGAGTATTTATACTAAATTTTGGAAGATGCTTGTGACCAATTTTTTGGTTGAGATAAAGGCTTTTAAGGGTGTGGGGTTTGGAATCGTCCCCCTTAACCTTTGGCCTACCTCGCCCATGTTTGAGAGAATAGTAAAGTACTCAAAAAGTTTTGCACGCCTATGTTCATAAAAATAAAAAAGAAAAAAGAAAAAAAATACTACTTGAATTTGTTATACTAATTTGAATGTGAATTGAATATTTGCTTTTGTCTAGGGGTGAACTCCTTGACTTTTTAAATTTCTCCCCTTTATTTCTATAACTTCGATAGAATCGCCCCTCTTTATATTAAAAAAAAGGGTAAAATGTAAAACTCTCCCTCTATATTTCACCAGAATTTATTTTAGTCCTTTAATTTTGTTTTCGTTCATTTCAGTCCTTTAACTTTCAAGTTTATTCAATTCTGGCTTTTTCATTAACTTTTGCTATATGTTGTGATTAATTTTTCAATTTTTAAAATTTTTTATCATGTTTTTTAAATTAAAAAAAATTCTATTAATGATTGAAGAATATTTTTTAGATTTTTTTCCAAAAAATTTTAACAAAAGTTGATGGAAAGTTCTCAATTGAATAAATTTGAAACTTAGAGGACTAAAATGAATGAAAAAAAATTTAGAAGACTAAAATGAATTCTGGAAGAACTTAGAGGATGAGTTTTGCATTTTAACCTAAAAAAAATTACACAAATAGTCTCATTTTTTTGCTTTTAATATCTACTTTTCCCAACATATATAACAAAAGTTTTTCATTTTTGTTTTGTAATATACTTTATATATATATATATATATGTGTGTGTGTGTATATATATATTCCTTTTTTTTTCTTTTTAATTTCATGAATGATTTAATTTAGAATATCTAATTGACCACTTTAAAAATATTATAAAATTTGTTATGAAAAAACTGTTTTCATTATTGATGATGTCAAAATCAAACCAGTGAGCTGTAGGGCTTGTGCGTTTCCGACGGACCTACATAGATAAGGAAAACCTCAAAGGGAAGTACCGGCGTGGTACCGGCCAATGACCCTCCGATGGTTAAGTTAGTATTGTTCACAACTCCAGAGTGCCAGAGTCGGGTCTTAGTATGCGTACCTCGATTTTTGGAGGGCGTCGCGATATTTATAGTAGCTGTAGTGGCCTTTAGATGAGGCGTACTGGAGAAGATATCACTGTACCGAAATTGCCCCTGAGTAGCGTAGGGCGCAAGACTCTCCTTGGGTGGCCAAGTGTGTTGGGCACAATTCCCTTCTTGGGGGTAGGGAATCGTGCTACGTAAGATATCTGGCCAAGTGGTAGCGTATGCGATAAGATTCAACTTTCCCAAGGAAACATACGTGACAAGATAGGTTCTAGTGCCTAATAACAACACCTGTCGACCTTCTTCCCGTTGCCCCCTAGGGCTGAGGTCGTCAAGGTCCGACGTCCGTCGCGTACATCCATCGTCACGGATCGAGCCGTCAGCAAGTATGAGCTCCCACCGTCTGGTGGGCGCTTTACCCCTATCAGATGCCCCCTCAGCCCATCAGTCCGTGAACCTTCAAAGGACGGACTAATGGGGTGACGGTTCCAATTCAAAACAAGGGTCGAGTAGACAGGCTGTCATCAGCAATTAATTTCGGGTAATAAATGCAGGACACGTGTCGTCAACCCGTAGGCCGTGTGCTCAGAACGAGGCGTCCCTTCGTCTCCCGCAATTCTTCCCATATAAAAGCCTTCCTTCTTCTCTCTCATTTTTCACTTTTCACTGAAAACCCACGATCAGAGCGCATCCGTTCACCTAGCAGAAAAGCACCTTATCCGTCAACTCGTGCGCCCGTCACATCCTTGCAACCGTCGATTACACCTTTCATCAGTGCAAATAGCTGGTAAGTACTTTCTGTTGCTTGTTCATTCTTTCCACCGTCAGTGTCTTTAGGTCAGTTGAACTTAGGGTTTTCCGTCACCTGTAGGTGACATGTCTAGCGCGTCCAGTAACCAATCGTTTGTCCGCGACGGAGCGGGCTACGATGAACTCAACCCGTCGGGTCCAAAGGATCCTGCAGCAACAACTTCCTCGAGTGAAGAGAGCTCGTCCACCACCTCTTCCTCCTCGAGTAGTGATAGGGCGGAGAGCAACCTTAGCGACGGTCTAGAGGGAGATGAACCTCAAGTCCAGTCCGTCGTGGGTAGTGACGGGATGAGGAAGTACGTCATGCTTTCTCTGTGGACGGTGAATGACTTTTTCTCCACAATCAAAGAATCATACTTCAAAACACTTAGAAGCAAATACCAAATTCCCGCCAATATACCTCTCCGTCTACCCCACCCAGGAGAGAAGTGTTACTACCGTGGTGTCAGGGGTGTCGGGGTCTACGAGCAAATGCTCAAGGCAGGGTTGAGGTTTCCACTGACCTAACTGCACCGTTACCTCCTTCATTACCTAGGACTATCCGTCAACCAAGTTTCCCCGAACGCCTGGAGGGTTTTTATTAGGGTAGAGGTGTTGTACGGGTCCATGTCTGAAGGGAAGAAAAGGTTGACGGTGAAGGAATTCTTCCACTGCTACCGTCCGGTGGAGATACAAAAATCCAGGGGGATGTATAGTTTTGTGGCGAGAGGTCCACTATTAAGGTTAGTATGCGATACTCCAGACTCCAATAGGGACTGGAAGTCTAGGTACTTTTTCATGGACGGGGATGAGTGGATGGGGCATCCTGGTGAGACCGAGTTCATGCCCGTCGACACAACATGGGGTGTCTTGTCCCCGTCTGGTATTCGCCCGTTCACTTTCTCCTCTTACTTTTTCCTTCTCTTTTATTTTTTGTATTTATCTTTTATGCACCGTCAGCATATAACCGTCTTCCTTCCTCAGCTCAAGACCGTTCTCAAGTGTCAATTGAAGACTGGAGCTTTTTGAAGAAGATTTTTCAGAAGTCTGAGTTGAAGGAAAGGTCTTGGGCCAATTTGGTGTGTCTGAAGACCATCTGTTGGCATTGCGACGGACCTGAACCGTCTCCGGAAGCAGAGAAGTACGAGATACAAGTTAGGAAACGTACGTCCGTTCACCTGAACTTTATGCTTGCCATTTTTCTCTCCTCTTTTTATCAACTCATGTGCCGTCTTGTCTCGCAGAAATGGACGAAGCGAGGAGGAGGGCTATAATTAAGCAGCAAGCAGTTGCAAAGAAGAAAGAAGGCCAAGCTGCAGGGACGGGTGTGCCCAAGGTGCCCGTCACCAAAAGGAAGCCCGAGCAGGAGGGGGACCATCTCCCCAAAAAGCCCAAAACCACCCCCGAGACCGTCATTGGGCTGGAGGCGGACGGAAATAAGGTCCCCGTCAAACACGGCAAGGGGAAGGGCTTGACGACGGCTGGCCCAGCTTCTGACCCGAAGAAGTCACCTGTCCTTCTGCGTGAGGACTCCAAGTATGCCCTAGATAAGCTGTCCTCCATACTGACGATAGACGACTATGAGGACCTTGGAAACCACGCGACGTAAGCGATGGGTGAGACGGGCCTATTCAGTCTTGCCGAGGTAAATACGCTATCCGTGCACTTCACTTCGAATACATTTCTTTTACCATCGCTTGATTCTAACACCGTTCTGTCTCAGGCCGTCGTCATGATGAAGGGGCTCATGGACCGTTGCGTTCGGGAGGAGACGGCCCTGGACCGTGCAAGGGCTAAGGCAGCCGAGACGGAAGATGAGCTTGAGCAATACAAGGCCTGGAGGGTGAGGGTCGAGAAGAAGCTCTCCGTCATCAAGGAGGAGAGATCCGAGTATAAGAAGCAGACGGAGACGCTGCAGACGGTCCTGGCCGATAAAGAGAAGGAGATCCTGTCTATGAAGGATCAGCTCCATCAGGCTAGGGATGATGCTATCAGGGAATACCGAGACTCTGATGCCTACCTGAATGAGCTGGGCGGCACATTTGCAGACGGTTTTGATGAAGCAGTCCGTCAAGTGAGAGCCACTTATCCGGAGCTGGATCTCTCTCATGTGTCTATTGACGAGGCCTAGGCGCAGACGTCCGTCCTCCAGGCCGCTTCAGAGTGTACGGGTCGCCCCCTTGATGAAGGCCAGAATGATAAAGGCGACGGGACCCTTGATGATGATGCCGAGACAGCCGTTGAGGCCAAAATCCAAGCTGAAGAAGAAGTAAATATAGTTGATTCCCCCGTTCATTAGACTTGTAATTTTTTGTGGAGAATTTTTGTAATTTTTTGTAGAACGGTCAGTTTCGGGACCGTCGAGAACAATGTTGACTTGAAATGTATTTGTGTTAATCTATATCCTGTTTCAAATTTTGTTCTCGTGGATATTGCTTGCTTGCATGATTCCTTTTATATGTCGTTTATGCTTTGTGAAACCGTCAACTTTTATTCAAACTTAATGCCTGGTTTCTTCATGCAAAGAGCCTTGCGGAACCGTCAACATTATATAATCTTTTTAATCAAAGTATATAATCGAGGGCAGCGTGGTCGGTTTTGGGCCGTCAGCCTAGACCCCGTCGTTTATTAGACTTAGGATTTGGCTTTTACCCTTGTAGGATAGTGTAGCTGGCTTTAAGCCGTCGCCGTCTATGCCGTCGTCTTTTAGACTTCGGCTTCGGAACCCAGGCACCTTAGGTATGGGCGAGAGAAGCCCCTTTTGTATAGAATTCCTTCTATCAGGACGAACCTTGACGCTCGGACTTTCAATCTTTTGGCAGCCTCTCTTCCGTCGGGCAAGACGCCATCTTTCAAGTACGAGACCAATGGCGTGGTCCAGTTGCTCTCCGAGCCTACTTCCTGCATTTCAATAGAGTCTACCAGTGGAGAAACCTGCACAAAATGGAGCACACCGTCAGTGCTGCTCTCCTGCTCCGACGAAGCAGCTTTGGCGAGGCGGTCGGCTTGCGCATTTTCATCTCTGGGGACTTGGACTATCTTCGCCTTGAGTTCATCTACCCTTCTCTTGGCATGTTGGAGGTACTTTTTCATTCTGTCGCCTCTGCACTCGTAGCATCCGTTGACTTGGTTGACGACGACCTGGGAGTCGCAGGAGACGACCACTCGGGCCGCGCCTGCTGCTTTGGTGAGGTCCAATCCGGCTATCAAGGCTTCGTACTCCGCCTCATTATTGGTGATGGGAAAGTCCAGCCGAATCATACAATCGATCTGGTCTCCTTCGGGGGAGCGGAGCACGACCCCAACGCCACCGGCTCATCTAGTTGACGACCCGTCTGTATGTACACTCCATGTTGGACAGGCGTCTGCCCCCTCGTCTTCCGTGCTGGTGAACTCGGCTATGAAATCAACTACTGCCTGTCCTTTGATGGCGGTACGCGGGCTGTAGCGAATGTTAAACTCAGTCAACTCTATTGCCCATAGGGCCAGACGACCTGCGGCATCTGGGTTGTGCATTGCTCGCCGCAAAGGCTTGTCGGTTAGGACAACAATTGTGTGAGCTTGGAAGTAGGGCTTGAGCTTTCGAGCTGCGATGACTAGGTCGAAGGCGAGTTTCTCCATGGGCGGGTATCTTCCTTCCGCCCCTTGGAACGCCCGGCTGGCATAGTATACGGGTTTCCGCACCCCGTCCTCTTCTCTAATCAAGGCCACGTTGACGGCTGTTGGGGATACGGCCAAGTAGAGGAAGAGTTCTTCCCCAGGCTGTGAAGGACTCAGCAATGGAGGAGAGGAGAGATAAGCTTTTAACTCTTCGAATGCCTTTTGACACTCGTCCGTCCACTCGAACGTTTTCTTCAATGTGCGATAGAAGGGAAGGCATTTGTCCGTTGCCCTTGATACAAATCTATTCAGTGCGGCGACCTTCCCGTTTAAACTTTGAACCTCTTTCACATTCCTCGGGGGGGCCATCTCCATTATTGCCCTGATCTTATCTGGGTTGGCCTCGATGCCCCTCTGAGAGACCATGAAGCCAAGGAATTTTCCTGCTGTCACCCCGAAGGCGCACTTCGACGGGTTGAGCTTCATATTGTAAGAACGGAGGGTTCCAAACGTTTCCTCGAGATCGCTCAGATGATCCTCCTCCTTCTGGCTTTTTACCAGCATATCGTCGACGTACACTTGAACGTTTCTCCTTATTTGGTTGGCGAACATTTTGTTCATTAGCCTCTGGTATGTGGCACCTGCATTCTTCAGTCCGAATGGCATCACCTTGTAGCAGAAGAGTCCTTGGCTGGTGACGAATGAGGTTTTTTCCTGATCTGCCTCATCCATCCGGATCTGGTTATATCCGGAGAAGGCATCCATGAAGCTCAGCAGCTGGTGCCGGGCCGTAGAGTCTACCAGGGCGCCGACTCGAGGGAGGGGGTAGCTGTCCTTCGGGCACGCCTTATTCAGGTCCGTGAAGTCCACACACATCCGCCACTTCCCACTGGCCTTCTTGACCATTACAACATTAGCCAACCAGTCGGGGTAGTATACTTCCCGGATGAACCCTGCTTCTCGTATCTTACCGACCTCCTCTGCCACTGCGCGATCTCTTTTTGGAGCGAACACTCGCTTCTTTTGTCTGACAGGCCGGAAGGAGGTTGCTACGTTCAGCCTATGTACCATGACTGATGGATCGATCCCCGACATGTCCTCATGGCTCTAGGCGAATACATCCTGGTTTTCCTTAAGGAAGGTCGTGAGTGCCTAGCGGGTCGCCGGGCTGTTGAGGGCACCGATCTTTGTGGTTCTGTCAGGCTTGGACTCGTCGAGAATTACTTCTTCGAGTTCCTCTGCAGGTTCTGCCCCCGTCCTCTGCTCTATGTTCATCGTCTGTAGCTGGCCACTCATCTCTACCTTTGCGACATAGCATTCTCGTGCGGCCACTTGGTCTCCCCATAGCTCTCCTACCCCGTACTCTGTAGGGAACTTGACCTTTAAGGCATAGGTTAAGGTTGCGGCCTTCCAGGCGTTGAGGGTTGGTCGCCCTATGATTGTGTTGTACGCTGAGGAGCGATCGACGACTAGGAAGGTGACGTCCCTAGTGAGCTGCCGAGGGTATTCCCTGACAGTGACAGGCAATGTGATCGAGCCGAGGGGATATACTCTGGTCCCCCCGAAACATGTGAGTGGTGCCTTGGTAGGGACTAAGCGTTCTTTATCGATCTGCATCTGCTGGAACGCAGGATAGTAGAGAATATCCGCGGAGCTCCCGTTGTCGATTAGGACACGGTATGTGTTATAGTCCCCTATCCGGATGTTGACGACAAGGGCATCGTCATGCGGATGATGGAGGTGCTGGGCATCCTCTTCTGTGAATTCCATGGTGGGGCTGTTGATTCTCGGCTTCTTCTGGACAGAGCTCGCAGCCTGAACGTTCTGAACCGCCCTGAGGTGGGATTTCAGAGCCTTCTTTGTAAAACCGGCGGCCGATGTACCACCCACAATTACCCTTATGTCTCCTATAGGCGGTCTGGGACGCTCATTGTCCCGGTGGGGGGCCTGTTCCTTTCGAGGCGTGTCTGCCTTTTCTCTGCTGACGAACCTCTGCAGCTTCCCTTGCCTAATCAGGGCTTCAATCTGCTGCTTCAAATCGTAGCAATCGACGGTATCGTGCCCGTGGTCCCGGTGGAAGCGGCAATATTTGTCTTTGGGTCGTCTGTCCGGGTTCGATTTCAACTTTCCCAGAAATGTCAAGGATCCATCATCCTTGATCTGCATCAGGACCTGATCAACCGGAGCCGTTAATGGGGTGTAGCTTGTGAACTTCCCGGCATTGGGCTTTGGGCCCCTATTGTCTCGGCTTTCCCCTGTCCGAGGCGCCTTCTGCCCCTTATCTTGTCGAGTGTCTTCCTGCCTTTCCCTCTTCTTAAGGGGTTTCTCTTCCCGTGCCAGTAACGCATCTTCTGCGTTCATGTACTTGGTTGCCCTGTAGAACACATCTGACATTGTCTTCGGGTCATTTTTGTACAAAGAGAACAAGAATTTACCCTTCCGCAGCCCGTTTGTGAATGCGGCCACTTGTATCCTGTCGTCCGCTTCGTCAATTGACAGCGCTTCTCTGTTAAAACGGGCTATATAGGATCTCAGTGTTTCATCCTCCCGCTGCTTAATGTTCATCAGGCATGCGGTGGATCTCTTGTGTCGGTGCCCTCCGATGAACTGGGAGGCGAATAAAGCGCTCAGCTCCTTGAAGGTGCTGATAGAACCGGGTGCCAGTCTGTCGAACCAGGTCCTCGCAGAGCCTTTCAGCGTTGCTGGGAAGGCCCGGCACATGATTTCGTCTGGTGCGCCGTGCAGGTGCATCAACGTCTTGAAGGTCTCCAAGTGGTCCAACGGATCCTTGGACCCGTCGTAGCTTTCCACCTGGGGCATGCGGAACTTTGGCGGTGTAGGGAACATGATGACAGGTGTTGTAAATGGGGAGTCCGTGCGGTGGACGAGGTCGTCGAGGTCGCTGGACACTCGTCCCTTGAGGGCGTTCATCATGAAGTCCATGCGTTCCTTCATCATTCGCATTTCCACGGCCATACTAGACTGGGCATGGCCGTCTGCCGACGGATGGTTTGGCTGCTGTCCTTCAGGCCGGCTCAAGGCATGGCTTCCCTCAGGACCCTCGCGGTCCCTCTCCTCGGCACTGCTCCCCTCCTGATTTTCTCTCTGGTTGTCACCCGTCGCATTCCTTCACAGCAGCTGCTCTTCCAAGTCATTGTTGCGCTTCGTGAGACGTTCCACCGCGGCCGCCAGAGTCTGGACTTGTCTTTCGAGGGCCGTGGTGCGTTGTTTGTTGCCTTGGTCGTTCATGGTGGTCGTCCTTGAACGCGTGAGTACCATGCAACCCTTAGTCTGGGAAATACGTAACAGAAACTTGCGCGGTCCCCACAGACGGCGCCAACTGATGATGTCAAAATCAAACCAGTGAGCTGCAGGGCTTGCGCGTTTCCGACGGACCTACACAGATAAGGAAAACCTCAAAGGGAAGTACCGGTGTGGTACTGGCCAACAACCCTCCGATGGTTAAGTTAGTATTGTTCACAACTCCAGAGTGCCAGAGTCGGGTCTTAGTATGCGTACCTCGATTTTTGGAGGGCATCGCGGTATTTATAGTAGCTGTAGTGGCCTTTAGATGAGGCGTACTGGAGAAGATATCACTGTACCGAAATTGCCCCTGAGTAGCGTAGGGCGCAAGACTCTCCTTGGGTGGCCAAGTGTGTTGGGCACGATTCCCTTCTTGGGGGTAGGGAATCGTGCTACGTAAGATATCTGGCCAAGTGGTAGCGTATGCGATAAGATTCAACTTTCCCAAGGAAACGTACGTGACAAGATAGGTTCTAGTGCCTGATAACAACATCCGTCGACCTTCTTCCCGTTGCCCCCTAGGGCTGAGGTCGTCAAGGTCCGACGTCCGTCGCGTACATCCATTGTCACGAATCGAGTCGTCAGCAAGTATGAGCTCCCACCGTCTGGTGGGCGCTTTACCCCTATCAATTATATTTTTGTTTTAAAAATAATGGAAGACTAGCATTACTTAAAAAAAATAAAGAAAAAAGAAAAGAACCAGGAATCTCTACTCCACTAGATTTTAGAAGGACAAAAAAAAAAAAAAAAAAGTTAGTGGCTCGGGAGATAAGGCATGGAAAAAATTAAATGACATTTTGGTCTGCAAAATAATATTTCCATCAAAGCCGACACACGCCTAACAAATTTTCAGACTTTTCCTTTCCTCAAAAAAAAAAAAAAAAAATTCAGCTTTTTCCTACTCCCCATAAAACATGATTATTTTATTATAATTTTATATCACATTAACGGATTGAGGAGTTATCCTTTTTGTCGTACAAATTGGTACCACTTGTGTAACAATTCGCCCACGTAACTAATTATAAATGGTAAAAAGTTGTTCCACCATCACCTCTTACAATTCATAACTCGTCAGGTGGACGAGTTGTAATATAAGTTGTGTCACTTTATGTAGCATTAACATAGCTCCAAATTGGGATTAAGTGCCCTACCGATGTAATTACTTTTATTAGTTGAGATTGATAGTTGCAAAAAACAACTTTTTTTAATCTCAACCATTGATTAAAAAAAGTTAAGAAAAATTTTATGAGAAGTAAAAAGTAAAAAATTGAAAAAGTTAAAAGTAAAAAAATTTTGTGAGACAAATGAGATGAATTGCACCCAGTGCAAATACGTTAATCCCACGTTCAGCACCCGTTGACAAGACCCTATTATTATTAGGAAAATATTATAAGATGCTTTACGTTTTAGAAAAGTCTTTATGAAAAAAAAAATAATTAATATTTTAAAATTTTTTTCTATTTTTATAAAAATATTATAAAAATTTCTTTAAATAATTTATTAATAATTTGCTTAAAGCCATTTATTAACATGACTTTAATTATTATTATTATTATTTTATTTAGATTTTCATTGCGGTGAGATCCAATTTGGTCAATGTGGAGTGTTTGGTACGTGCACATAAAGTGCCTTTTTTGTGCCTCTTTTTTCGGTGATAGGTTCCTTGTGCTTTTCATTTTTTCTTTTGAGTAATTTATTGATGGGTTGTGTCCACTTTCCACCTACTGGTCCTTCTCCAACGTGAACTTCCAGTGTTGACTTGTCTTTCATGTTCCTCATCCATGATTCATTCTTCACACTTTACATTCTACCTACTTCCATACCCTTCACGTTTCATTGCCAAACTTTGATCTGGATCTTGGTATTCAAGTCTAGTAGCTGTTTTTACGCTTTGCACTCTTAAATCAGAGAAGTAAAGATAGGTACATGCTTTTGCTTCTATTGTCCATCTTTACTTTGCTTTACAAATTTATAGTTGTGACCAGATTTACTTGTAAATTATTACTATCCAAATTCCTTAATTCCCATGCATTTCCCTGTGAATTTAATTTTATTCTTGCTGCATATTTGTTATCGTGTTAATTTTCTTCTTGGTAAACTATGTGTCTATTTTAGTTTTTTTTTTTTTTTTAATTTTTTTAATTAAAAAAATCTGTGCCTATTCTCCCTGACTGCATATTTCGTGATCTTTTAACTCAATGCTCAATTTTTAATAACCACTTAAGGGATTGTTTTGGAAAAATAATATTATTTTATTATTAATTATTAAAAATAGTGTTGCAGTAAAATATATATTTGAGAGAAGAGCCTCTCTTTGAAACTTGTGTTTTCAAAATATGATTTCAAGTTTTGTGAAATTTGAAATTTTGGACTAAAATTTTGTTTTCAAAACAAGATTATTAAAATTGTGTTTTGTTAGCACGACTTCATTATAAACACATTATTCACTGAAATTGTGTTTGAAAACTCGATTCCAATGCAAAATTTGTAATTTCCATGCTTCAAACAGGCTATTCTTTTTTCTTTTTGAAACTATGGAACCACCTGGTGATTTGGAAAGGATTAGGAAGATAAATAGTTTTTAAACCTTCCAATGTCTAGGCAAGTCACTTGAATATCAAATAAAGTGGGATTTCATATGTCGTCAAGTAGGTAAAAAATATATTGTAATTAGAGTTGTAAATGATCTGAGTATTAAAAAATTAGGATTATCCTTCTAGTTTTAATTCAAATAAGAGTTAAGCTTGAGTTCATCAAGAAACTAAATTACATGTTCAAATTTCATTAATTTTATTGTCGAACAAGTTCCAACTTGTTTACGAGCTACTTGACTTATATATCTTTATCATATATAATCGCAGTGACTAAAACTTTTTATCCTGTCATAAATCTATACTACCAATTAGTAAATAAATTATTATTGGAATTATATTATTTGATTACTTAGATAAAATGATTTTCATTTCTAAACTTATTAAAACTTGATTTACTAGCATTGTATCATTAAAATGACTACTTATATTATCAATAAATTATAAATACTACTTTGATATCTTAGGAATTTATTTACAATTAAACTTACACAAATATATATTAAATTTATACTACTATTTTTATATATGTGTGTGTATATATATATATATATATATAAAACATTATATTATATATATTAAAATTAAATCTATGATCTATATAAAGTTGAAGACGTTTGACTTTTAATTGACTTTATAATATTATGTAACATCCGCTTTTGAATTTTCACAACTTTAAACTTGATATATATATTCAATTTAAATTTTTTTTATATTTAAACATTTCTTTAGAATTTTGATACATTATATTTTCTTTAAGTAGTTAAATACATAATTTCATATATAATACATAATTATTATAAAAGTCTAATGCAAAGATATATAATTTCATAAACAAACACATTCATAATAAATTTAATATTAAACTTTCTTTTGCAATGACGCAGACGCAGAGTACCAACTATGAACTTGCTCATCTCACTTCTCACAGTTGAGTATAAGGGCTCATTTGGTAAGAGATTTTTAGTAGCGTTGTTTAAGTGTTGTGAAAATATGTATGAGTTAAAAAGTGTTGTGAAATTACATATTATGGCGTTTAAACATTGAAAATTGTTGTTTAAGCAACAGTACCAAACATGCTCTTAATTTACGTGTAAACTTGTTTACCACATAAATTACAGCCTAGCATCAACTTAGAAGAATTTGTGTAGAGTTTTCTATTTTTATTGATCAACAAAACTGGTATGAATGTGAATGTGATCATGGCTCGTATATTCTTGAGCGGGGAGGTCATATCTTTAGTTTTTAGGTCAAAAGTCATATTATTACCTTTGCCTCTTCCCCCCAACCTTTTTTTTTTTTTTTTTTTTTTTTTTTTTTTTTTTTTTTTTCTGGATTTTCATTGTTGGGGGATCCAGTTGGTTACGTCATTATTCTTTTGTCTGTGCCTTTTTTTTTTTTTGATTGATTCCTTGTGCTTTTTACGGTTTCTTTCTTTTGAGTAATTTATTGATGGTTTTTTTTTTTTTTCCACTTTCCACCTTTTCCTCCATGAATTTTTAGTGTGCGTTTGGCATTGTCTTAAAAAACCAGCTTTTATAATATTTAACTTATTTTTGTTATTATTCATAGATCTCATTGCACTTTTTAGTATTATTTATGAGTTCTACTATATTATTTCAACTACTTTTTAATTTTATTTATAGTACTTTTAGCAAAAAGTTTGCATGATTCATTCTTCATGCTCTACGTTCTGCCTACTTCCTTACCCTTCATGTGTTTCATTGCCAATCTTTAATCTAGGTCTTCGTATTTAAGTATACTGGTAACTGTTCATTGGCTTTGCACACTTCAATCAGAGGAGTAAAGATAGGTACTTGCTTCTACGTACTATCCATCTTTGCTTTGCTTTACAAATTTATTATTCTGACTGGATCTACTAGTTCATTATTACTATCCAATTTCCTTAATTGCCAAGCATTTCTCCTATGATTTTATTCCTGCTGTACAATTGTTCTTATTAATTATCTTCTTTGGTTTTAACTTTGTGCCTGTTTTAGTTTATTTATTTATTATTTTATATAATTGTGCCTATTCTCCCCTGGCTACAAAAAGGAACAAAAGAAAACGAACGCCTCTCCAACCAAAAAAAGAAAGGAGTGATTTAAAAAAACAAAAATGAAAGAGAAAAACAAATACAATGAAGTTGAATTTAACTTGGTAGGATATATGATACGTACTATAAAACTTTATAACTTCTTGGGTAATGCTTTGATAGTTTAATTGGATATCAGATAAGGTTTAATTGGTTGAAAAACAACAAAAGGAACTTAGACCTCTTATGGCACAAGTTCCACTGATAAAACAAATTAACCTATCTGGATTTTAAATATAACAATTTTAACATTGCCTTAAAAGATTTTTGTTTTCCCCTTTGACCTTGTGTTTTAATGATTTCGTTGAAATTAATTGTTTTTATTATTGTGCATACATGAATGGAGAGCTAGCTGAAAACGTAAGTCGACAGACGCACTTTTACTAATACACAGACAAAGTTTTGGGCTAAGTCCACGCTATCCCTAATGTCCCTCCATTGAATCCTTCAATTCTTTTTAATTTTTATTTAGGTGTAAGATATGTATCATTTAAATCCAAATAAATAACAGGTGACATACATATATGGAATTATAGAATTATGCGGTGGATCACCTTTCTTGTCAACGTATAAAATTACTAGAATCGTAAAGGTATTTCTGGCTGCATATTTTCTTTCATAATAAAAGGATGACTCAAAATCATGGGTTCAGCTTTTAGACACATAATTATAAATGTTTAATGTTTATTATTTGTGATGTTATAAACAAAAAATTCCACCCCAACTTGCACACGTGTGAGCGAGCCCACTTGAGTGAGTTTGTCCTCCTTCCACTCGAGTCCGTTTGAAATTGAACCTTTAATCGCACAAGTTCCACTAATAAAACAAATTTATAGACTTATAATTTTAAATATAAGTAGATTCCAGTTAGCTCAATTGGTAAAATTTTTTATGGTTGAATAAAAGATCTAGAGTTCAATTTTTGCATACGCCAAAAACCAATTGGTATCTTGGTCTAATAATAAAAAGTTATTAAAGCTATTATCAGGAGCAGACATCATAAGTTGAAAACTATCTTAAAAAAAATTAAATATAACAATTTTTTTTTTTTACTTTGTATTTTAATGATTTCATCGAAGTAAATTTTTTTGCTGAATGATTTCATGGAAGTAAGTTGTTTTTATTGTTGTGCATGCATGAATGAAGAGGCAGCTTAAAACGCAGGTTGACAGATCTCTATTACTAATACACAAAAACAAAGTTATGGTCTAAATCCATGATATACCCTAATATCCCTTTCTGTTGAACCCTTCAATTACCTCTAATTTTTATTTACATATAGGGCATGTGGTGTATAAAAATCAAAAAAATGACATGTGTTCTGGGTTGTAAACGAACTAAGCTGTTTATGAACACCTTAAATTTGGCTTGGGAAAAAACTTGTTTATGTTTGTTTATTTAAAAAATAAAATGTCAAGTTCAAGTCTTAAGTTTATGCTTGATTATTAAACGAGCCAAGCTCAAATATAATAATGTGTTCATGAACAAGCTCATGATTTAACTATACACACACACACACTTGTCTAAAAATATATTTATACAAAATTGAATTGGATAGTATAAGTTTTTCAATAGGCTCATATGATATTAAATTATTATTTGTAACTTGTTAATGATATAAATAGTCTATTCTTGGAAAATATTCATAGAATTGTAAAGGGGTAAAATACTTTAATCATGGTTTCACATTATATAAAAAAAAAATAAGTAAATCAAGTAGCTCGTGAACAAGCTCGAGCTTGCTTGATAAAAAAATGAGCTAAGCTTGAACATAAAATTATATTTGGTGATGAGCTTGAGCTTAGTTTATGTTCGAAAAAAATTTAAATAAACAATCTTGAACTTTTAATACTTGACTTGTTTACAGCCCTATTACATGTCGTACATTTGACTAAAAATGGGAGGAAATTGGGGGACTCAATTGAAGAAGGGAAACCTTTCCCATTAAAGTATATATAAAATTTCTTGGATTGTAAAAGTCTTTCTGATGACATATTTGGTGACCCTTAACTCAATGCTCAATTTTAAAACACCACTTAAAGGGCTTTCTTTTGGAAAATATTATTATTATATATTAATAATTAAAAATATTGTTGTAGTAAAATTATTTGAGAGAATAATCTCTCTTTAAAAATTGTATTTTGAAAACATGATTAAGTATTGAAATCTCAAATTTTGTATTAAAATCATGTTTCCAAAACACGATTACAATTATATCAATTTTCGCATTGAAATTGTGTTATGAAAACATAACTTAATTATAAATACATTTTACTCTGATCAATTTAATTGCAGAAATTTAAACTTCCGTGCTTCAAAGAGAGGCTATTCTTTAGTATTATATATTATTAGTTTCAGCAACCTGGGGTAAGCAACTCATGGAACCACATTGTAATTTGGAAAGAATTAGGAAGAGAAATAGTTTTTAAACCTTCTAAGGTCTAGGCAAAGTCACTTGAATATCAAATAAAGATGGTTTTCATATGTTGTCAAGTAAGTCAAAAATCTATCATAATTAAGGTTGTAAAATGATCTGAGTATTAAAAATTTAGAATTGTCCATCTAGTTTTATTTAAAATAAGAATTAAAATTAATCTCAAATTCATCAAGAAATTATGTTACATTTTAAGTTTTTGTTTATTTTATGGTCAAATAAGCTCCAAGTTGTTCACAAACTACTTGACTTATTTGTTTTTCTCATATATAGTAATCGCTATAACTAAAATTGTGGGGATAAGGGCCCAAGACTGTGTATCGGGCCTCATAAAGCTTGAGATCCCAAAATCATGTATTGGGCCTCGTAGGGATAAAGGCCCAAAACCACGCATTGGGCCTCCAGCTATATCTGAGGAGAGGTAAGTGAATACGTAGAATCCCGGATCGTAATTTATCACATTTGGGACAAGTAAGAGCAATCCAAGGAGTGACCCTAATTCTGGAGGAATGGAAATTCCCAAAAATATCTAAGGCTGCTACCACCACATTAATTTAATGCGTTGCACTTACTCTTCTGATCGCATTTATGTGGAGAAGACCCTCTGAACAGTGTAACTTTGGCCACCGCAACTCATAGAAGGCCAAAAAAGATGCATGATGGGACGTGCACTCAAGTGAAGACTTAGATAATCGACAAGTGTAGGGTGAAGATAATCTTGAAAGAGTTATATAATGTGAGGGAATCCTTCTTAGAAAAAAAGAAAAAATGAGGGGGGGAACGGTAAAAAAAAGGAAAAGTTGAGTTTGTATCTAAACTAAGAACAGTAAATACTGAAGTTAACCTCCTTGGACTGTTGCCGAGAACAATTTCTTACATTTAAACTTTTTGTTTTATTCTTCTTGTGATCTTAGCTCATTTGGTTGATTGTCTAATCCAATCTAGCCCAGCTTTCTTTTCCCACTCTCTAAAATTTATTGTTTTTGGGCCTTTTGGGCTGGTCCATCCACCTTTAGGCTGGAAAGCTAAAAATCGTGTCCCTACAATTGGCGTCGTCTGTGGGAAAGCTGATTAGTTAGAGTGTTAGATCGTCAGTCATGATAAGTTTAGGTCCACACCAGTTGGAGTCTATGGGGTTTTAAGGGGAAGATCATCCTCGAGAGGGTCAAGAGGGAAGTGTGCATACCACCCATACTGGTGAGAGTCATTCTAGGAGTGGTAGCCGTGTCTCTCATGATGAACATGTCAAAGCCATGCAAAAAGAGATTGACTACCGAAAGAAGAAGTTGGGCTAAGAGCGGAGGAGGCGAAGTCCCTAAGTCTCTGACCTTTCTTCTGATGGTGAAAGGGACGACGAGTACAGACAGATCAAGAATGCCTCCAAGCGAAACCTTCTCATATGAGGACTATCGTCGAGAACGCAGGAGGGGAGGTTCATCTTTGAGGGGCTTGGGAAATGATGCTATGAGTAAGGCGTTAAGCTGAATCTCTGAGTCTCCCTTTATGCGCAAGATTGAAGAGGGACAACTTCTTAGACGGTTCACCCAGCCTACGTTCACCCTCTATAACGGCCGCACAGATCTTGTTGAGCATGTTAGCCATTTCAATCAAAGAATGGCGGTGTATTCTAACAATGAGTATTTGATGTGCAAGGTGTTCCCGTCTAGCTTGGGGCTTGTGGCAATGAGGTGGTTCGACGGTCTGAGAGCGGGTTCCATTAACTCTTTTAGAGAGCTTACCTAGGCCTTTGGGTTCTGTTTTATCATGTGCAACCGAGTCCCCTGGCCTTTGGATTCTCTGTTATCCTTGTCCATGCGAGAGGGAGAGACTTTAAAAACATACTCCGACAGATACTGGGAGATGTTCAATGAGATAGAGGGTGATTTTGATGATGGGGCCCTCAGAACCTTTAAGGTTAGCCTGCTTGCCGAGCACGGCTTGAGAAGGTCCCTAACCGAGAAACCCGCTACCAGCATACGTCAACTCATAGATAGGATTGACAAGTATAAAAGAGTTGAGGAGGACCAACGGCAAGAGTAGGGCAAAAGTAAGGTTATCCCTCAGGAGAGGAGTGATTTCAGGTCGGACCATTACAACAACAATCGGCGCCGAAAAGATTTTGGAAGGCAACCCGGATCTCCACCCACCCAGGTCGTAAACACATTATTCCGAGAACCAGTACATCAAATCTTGAAAAAAATAAAGGATGAGCCATACTTTAGGTGGCCGAGCAAGATGATTGAGGACCCTACGAAGCGCAATCAGAGTCTACATTGCCAATACCACAAGGAACGGGGCCACACGACCGAGGAGTGTAGGACCTTGTGGGTCATCTTCAGCAATTGATCCGAGATGGCAAATTAAAGCAGTTTTTGACCCAACCCAATGGGCAGGAGAACCAGACAACGTCAAGAATTCAAGGCGACACATATTCGAGGCTCCCTCTGGGCACCATTCACATTATTCTCTCCACACCGGGCAGAACAGGATCTTGCCCCTCCAGGGTGATGTCTATAGCCGGTCCGCGCGCTGAGGTTTCTAGTCATGAGTCTAAGAGGGTCAAAATAGAGGCTCTTCTAACACTAAGCTTCTTGGACGAGGATAAGGATGGAACCATACAACCTCATGATGATGCTCTAGTTGTAACCTTTAGGATCGGTGGCTACGACGTGAAGAAGGTGCTGGTAGATCAGGGCAACGGGGCTGAGATCATGTATCCAGACCTGTACAAGGGGCTTAACCTCAAACCAAAAGATCTGACCAGTTATGATTCACCTCTGGTCGGCTTTGATGGGAAGGTTGTTCTGTGCGAACAAATCAGACTGCCAGTCTAGGCCGGCTCAAGGGTGGTGGAGGTGGACTTTATAGTGGTAGATGCCTTCTCCCCGTACACTGCTATTATGGCACGGCCTTGGCTCCATGCCCTTGGGGCCGTCTTGTCCACCCTCCATCTCAAGGTGAAGTACCCGTTTGGAGATCGGATTGAGGAGTTAATTGGAAGTCAGTTTATGGCCGGGCAATGTTTGGTGGTTGTTATCACGCATCAACTTGAGTCAAAATCTTCGGCCCTTGCCGACAAAGAATTATAGCAGTTAAAGCCCAAGGCCTCAATTTCTAGTGGTGATGCCGAGGGGGTAAAGTGTAAGGAGTTGGAGAAAGTCATTATTGATGATAATCCAAAAAGATTTTTTCAAGTCGGTGCTCAATTGCCTCCTCAGGAAAGGGAAGAGTTGGTGCATTTCTTGAGGCAGAATATCGACGTATTTGTCTGGAATGCTTATGAAGCTCCAGGGATAGATCCGAGTTTCATCTGCCATCACCTGAACATTAATCCTTCTGTTACCCCCAGCAAACAGCCTCCTCGGCGTTCTTCAAAGGAACATTATGACGCCGTCAAGGAAGAAGTGGTAAAACTTAAGCAGGCCAAGGCTATTAAGGAGGTGTTTTACCCCGATTGGCTGGCAAACACCTTGGTGGTAAAGAAGAAGAATGGCAAATGGTGAGTATGCGTGGATTACACAGACCTGAACAAGGCTTGCCCAAAGGACCCTTTCTCTATGCCTCGGATTAATCAGTTGGTAGATGCAACCGCGGGACATCCTCGGATGAGCTTTCTGGATGCTTTTCAGGGATATCATCAAATACCTCTAGCCTTAGAAGACCAAGAGAAAACAGCTTTTGTCACCCCTATTGGGAACTACCATTATAAGGTGATGCCGTTTGGGGTTAAAATCACGAGGTCTACTTACCAAAGGATGATGACACGGATGTTTGAACCACAGCTGGGGAAAAACATCGAAATCTATATTAATAATATGGTGGTTAAGAGTAAGAAGGAGTCCGAGCACGTTAGTGACCTCGAAAGCATCTTTGAAATCTTGAGAGGTCACGGGTAATGACTCAATGCTTCCAAGTGTTCCTTTGGTGTGGGGTCAGGAAAGTTTCTAGGGCACATGGTCACTCACTGTGAGATTGAAGTTAACCCAAACCAAGTCAAGGCCATCAACAACTTGCAACCCCTTCGGAATCCTAAGGAAGTGCAGAGGCTGACAGGGATGACCGCTGCCTTAAACCGATTTATATCCTGGTCCGCAGATAAGTGCAGACCCTTCTACCGGTTATTGAATAAATGGAAGAGTTTTGAATGGACAGAAGAATGTGCCCTAGCATTCTAGTAATTAAAGGAGTACCTTTCTCGGCCGTTGATCATGTCCAAGCCTGAAGCGGATAAAGTCCTATTTGCTTATATCGCGGTGACCACCCATGTGGTAAGCTTGGTGCTAGTAAAAGCCGATGATAGGGTACAGAAGCCTGTGTATTATGTGAGCAAATCCTTGCATGAGGCCGAGGTCAGGTACTTGCCACTAGAGAAGGCTATTCTAGCTGTAGTACATGCCACACGTAAGCTCCCCCATTATTTTCAGTCACACACTGTTGTTGTCCTGACCCAATTACCACTCAAGGCTTTGTTTCAAAGCACTAATTATACTGGAAGGATCGCAAAGTGGGAAACGAAGCTAGGGGCTTATGACATCAAGTATATGCTACATACCTCTGTAAAGGGGCAGGTCCTGGCTGACCTTCTAGCTGAATTTGCCAAGGCCCTAATAGAAGGAGATGTGAAGAAACAGAGCATGGATGAAAATTCAGTTGGAGTAATCTCCGTGGGACGAGCATCGTCGTGGAAGGTCTATGTTGATGGTGCTTCAAACCTCAAAGGATCTGGAGTGGGGCTAGTTCTGATCTCCCCCGAGAACATCACGATTGAAAAATCGTTAAGACTTGAATTCTCGGCCACCAACAGCGAGGCAGAATATGAAGCTCTGCTAGTGGGAATGATCATGGCTCAAAGATGGGTGGAAAGTCCGTGGACATATTCTCAGACTCCAGACTGGTAGTAGGCCAAGTCCAAGAAGAACTAGAGGCTAGGGATCCTAGAATGCAGGAATACCTAAGCTAGGTTAAACATTTGCAATCTGGGTTTGAATCTTTCAATTTAATACAAACTCCTAGAAGTAGAAATACACAAGCAAACTCGCTTGCAACATTGGCAACCTCCTCGGCACAGAGTCTACTAAGAGTAATTCTTGTTGAAGACCTCATGAAACCTTTTAGGTCGGGAAAGGAAGTGTTATCCCTTCACTAGATAAGGGTAGGCCCCAGCTGGATATATTCTATCGTTCAATTTCTCAAAGATGACACTCTACCCGAGAGCAAGTTGGAAGCAGATAAGATACGGAGGAAGGCTCCTCGTTTCTGGCTGTCCGAGGACCAAAAGTTATACAAAAAATCTTTTTCTGGACCATATCTATTGTGTGTACATCCCGAAACAGTTGAAATCCTCTTGGAAGAACTACATGAGAGAATTTGTGGAAGCCACACACAGGGGGAAGATCCTTGTCTCATCGAGCTCTCATTCAAGGATATTAGTGGCCCAACATGCACAGAGAAGCCCAGGAATATGTAAAGAAATGTGATCAATGCCAGAGATTTGCTCCGAACATCCATTAACTGGGAGGTGAGCTCAATCCTCTATCCAGCCCCTAGCCTTTTGCCCAGTGGGGCTTGGACATTGTGGGCCCCTTCCCCAAAGCAGCAGGAAACAAGAAGTATCTGATGGTCGGTACAGATTATTTCACCAAATGGATCGAAGCAGAACCACTGGCCAACATCTGGGATGTAGATGTAAAAAAGTTTATTTGGAAGAACATTGTCACTCAGTTTGGAGTCCCTCACACCCTCATCTCGGAAAATGGACTTCAGTTTGACAGCAAATCTTTCCGAAGATACTGCTGTGGGCTAGGAATAACCAATCGGTATTCCACCCCAGTCTACCCTCAGGGAAATGGACAAGCCAAGGCTGTAAACAAAGTCATTGTAAGCAGGCTCAAGAAGAGGTTAGATGATTCCAAAGGAAGATGGGTGGAGGAACTGTCACATGTCCTGTGGACGTACCGGACTACGCCTTGGAGGTTCACTGGTGAAACTCCTTTCTCATTGACTTATGGAGTCAAGGCTGTCATTCCATTGGAAACTGGATTCCCTACGCTAAGAACAAGCTCTTTCACTCCAAGCAACAATGACAACTTTCTAGAAAAGTCTGGACTTAATTGAAGAACAAAGAGAAAGTGTAATGGTCCAATTAGCCTACTATCAGCATAAACTTAAGCAGGGGTATGATGCCAACATGAAATTAAGGCCTTTGGCACCGGGAGATTTGGTACTGAGAAAAGTGGTCGGTTCTGCAAAGAACCTGGCCTGGGGAAAATTGGGACCCAACTGGGAAGGACTTTACTAAATTACGTTGGTGGCTGGGATAGGGGCATACTATTTGGAGGATTTAGAAAATAAGACAGCACTGCATTTCTGGAATGTAAACAACCTGAAAAGGTATTATTATTAATGATAATATACTTTATCACATTCTGTGTTCATTATATTGTGTATGATATTTAATTACTCTAAATTGTAAGAACTAACAGAACCTTGGTCATGCTTAGACCGTCGGACCACATATCTTGGGAAAATTGACATCTTCTTATAATTTTTCTAAGTGTTAAACAGATTCTAAGCTACGCCTGGTCTTTCAGACCACCTGTTTTGAAAAAATTAACACTGCACGAAATTCTTCTAGGTGTTAAACAGATCCTAAGCTACGCCTGGTCCCTCGGACCACCTGCTTTGAAAAAATTAACACTGCACGAAATTCTTCTAGGTGTTAAAGAGATCCTAAGCTACGCCTGGTCCCTCAGACCACCTGCTTTCGAAAAATTAACACTGCACGAAATTCTTCTAGGTATTAAACAGATCCTAAGCTACGCCTGGTCCCTCGGACCACTTGCGTTGGAAAAATTAACACTGCACGAAACTTTTCTAATTGTTAAACAGATCTTAAGCTACGCCTGGTCCCTCGGACTACCTGCTTTAGAAAAATTAACACTGCACGAATTTTCTACGTGTTAAACAGATCCTAAACTACGCCTGGTCCCTCGGACCACCTACTTTGGAAAAATTAACACTACACGAAATTCTTCTAGGTGTTAAACAGATCCTAAGCTACGCTTGGTCCCTTGGACCAGTTGCTATGGAAAAATTAACACTGCACGAAATTCTTCTAGGTGTTGAACAGATCCTAAGCTACGCCTGGTCCCTCGGACCACCTGCTTTGAAAAAATTAATACTGCACGAAATTCTTCTAAGTGTTAAACAGATCCTAAACTATGCCTAGTCCCTTGGACCACCTGCTTTGGAAAAATTAACACTGCACGAAATCCTTCTAAGTATTATACAGATCTTAAGCTACGCCTAGTCCCTCGGACCACCTGCTTTGGAAAAATTAACACTGCACAAAATATTTCTAAGTATTAAACAAATCCTAAGCTACGCCTGGTCCCTCGGACCACCTGCTTTGGAAAAACTAATATTGCATAAAGTTTCTTTAAGTGAAACAGACCCTCAATCATGCCCAGTTCCTTTAGTTTCTCGGGTCAAGCGTTTTATTACACTTAATACCATGTTGTCTGATAATTTCTCATTGTGCCTAGCTTCTCGGGCAAGTTTTTTTGAATATATGGTAAATCATACCAACAACTACTTGTAATTTGATAAATGTGCAGCAAAGTACACTTTAAGTTGCAGAACTTGACATATCATACTAACAAATACTTACTTAGAACAATTGAAAGTAGTAAGACATAAAACATAAAAAAGAAACATATGAAAAGCAGAAAGGAAAATACTTTCATTCATAGAACTAGAAGTTACATTTCTGTTTGCAATAACATGCATTTGCTACAGAATCAAAAACAGAAAATGAAACTACAAAAACAAAAAACGAGAAAACCCTAAGTTCTAAGCCTTGGCCTCAGGGGGCAGGAGAGTTTTCTTTTTGGCTCGGCTGGGCAATGGAAACTTCCTTAACCTTGGGATCATCATCTTTGGCTTTGGCCTCCATCACCTTTGTCTCTGCAGCAGTACCCTGGATCTCGGGGTCGACATCCTTAGCCTCAACTTCTTTGGCCTTAACAACATCAGGTACTTCTGAGAGAGCGGCACCTGGGACCTCTCGGATATGTGGATGGTAATATACATTCTCAGAATGCCTCAAGGCCGAGTCCACAGGGACTCCTGCAGCATTGAGAGCTTCGTCCCAAGTCATGTTGCAAAATTCCCTGCATGCCTCGGCTAGCTCCTTAGCAAGCCTAGCCTGCATTTCCTCAACACCGAGCTGGTATGATGCTTGCTTCTCGGCCTCAGACACTTCCTTGGCTAGTTGTGCAGCCTCCTTGGCCTTCTGTAGCTGCGCCTTCAGATCTAGCACAAGCTGCCTAGACGTAGCGAGCTCCAGCTCCGTTTTGTATAGTAGCTTGCGCTGATCCTCTGCCTGCACCTCGCCGTTCTTCAGCCCTGCTTGGGCACTTTTTCGCTCCCTCTCCTCAAAGACTAGCTTAGAATTAAGCTCTTTATTCTCTGTCTTTGCAGCCCCTAAGGCCTTCTCTGCGTCATGGCGAAGGAGCATTTCGTTCTTCGCCTTGCTCCGAGCCTCATTCACCCATTCCTCGGCCACAAAGACCTCTTGGGTGATCTGCACAAAAACAATACGGCTGTGTGAGTAAAGGGTAAAGAAAGAAGATTTCATTAACAAACAAACAGACAAAGGATGTACAATTTGAGACTCACCATCGCGAGGTCCCTTTTTAGGAATAGGAAGAGGTCCTGTTGCTTCAGATTCCTCACAGCCTCCATATCCTTAGGCAGAAGGAGTGGTTGTTCCAAAGCCTCAGCCACGTGAGCGGCCTGACCTCTTCGGTACTCTCGGACTGAGGCGTCCTAAGTTATGGCCGCCCCATCAACCTCCAGTCGAGGAGACTAAACACGTGATGGTATGCGCAAGTCGACCCTGTTCTGGTTTTCTCGGCTGTCCACGGAGGTGGACCTTTTATCCTGGGGCTCTTTAGTTGTTTTTTGCTGCTTGGCCCTCCTTTGCTAGCCAATCTCTCCCTCTTCAAGGTTCATAATTAACCTCTTTTTCTTTAGGTCCAGATAGGCCTTCAAACCAAGGTCAACTAGAGGAGGAGGAGGAGGAGGGAGTGAAGGAGGGACTTTAGATTTGGAGGCTTCCTTTGAAGTTCCTCCCTTATTCCTTCTGGCTAAAACCTCCCTCAAGCCCTTGCCTTTTTGGTTGGACGCCATCTCCTCCTCGGAAGTGCTATCGAGGCAAGTGATCACCACGGCGGGAATGTGAATGCCTGATTGCCTATCAGTCTCGCCCTTGGCGTCGGGGGCTCGAACTGCCATTGGCCTAGGGCTACCCTCTTCCTCAAAGTGAAACTTGTTTATCTCCTCGTCTAGAGATAGACGCGAGGATGCAATCTCCTCCTCGGCAACCACTGCTACTGCTACAAGGACTTGTTACAGCGGTATCATAAGTGGCGGATTGTTTTGAGCGACCGGAAGTACAACTGAAGGAAGATCATCCTGGGCGAGAAAATCTGGCCTCGATATGTCAATTTGATGTATCTGAGGATCGTCCGCTCTAATACTATGGCCGATCTCTTGATACACCCTTGGGATAGGCTCGAAACCAAGGATGTGGTGAACCGCGCGCACTTGTCCGTCCTCGTTGACAAAGATTTCAGATCTGAGGAGGTAGTTGAGGGCTGCAATGTTGGTTAGGCTGAGCCGAGGAGCTACGTGGTTCTTATCTGTAAACATATCCAAGAAACAAAGCGTAGTTAGAAAAACGAGAACCCATCATCGAAAGGGAAACAAAAGTAAAGGGAAAAGTGATATAGTAAAGGTTTAAACAAAAAAAAAAAAAATCTAAAACTCTTTCTAAGATGCCTAACTCTAAGGCACCCAACCTGGCTCTCCCTCTCGGACGGGGCAGTGAGTGCCGTCATGCCACGCTCCTGAAGCTATCAGGTAGTCGTCCTTCATGCCTTTGTTCGATTTGGGAAGGCATAAGATGAGCCTAACCACGGGCGAGCGGGACTTAAGGTAGTACCCCCCGTCGGCTTGCGAGTGGCACTCGCACATGTGTACCACATCGTGCCAGGTGAGCCCCAGACCCAAATGCTTGTTTAAAGCATTAACACAACCTATGATCCTAAAGACATTAGGTGCGCACTGGTGGGGACATAGCCTATGGTTGAAGAGGTAATCTCAGGTTATTTGACTCATTGGGAGTGTCATTCCTCCTTCTATAAAAGCTATCATAGGAATGACAACCTCTTCTTCCTCTCTGTCAAAATCTATTCGATTTGGATCGCAATACCGCAGGGCTACTCCCTGCGGAATGAGATATTTATCTTTAAAAAGCTCTATTTTCGCTGGGGAATCCACCAGGTACTTAAACCTACCCATGGGAACAAACTAGAGGGAAACAGTCAAATTAAAAAATTCTTTCTTTGAAAGGCCGAGGAGAATGGCCGAAGAGAAAACGAGAAATCTAAAGATTCAGAAACTTACAAAAACTAATATGTGTGAGTAACTCTAAGATCCTTAAGGGTATAGTCAAGGAGTTAAGAAGAAAGTGGTGGATGTTTTTGATTTTTAAGCATTTAAACTCTCTGGAAGCTCTGAAGGACTTGAAGGCTGAAGAAATGAAGGGAGTAATTTCCCCAGCTACTTTATATAGAGAGCGAAAATGAGTGGGAGTTACCCCGCTCAAAATTCAAGGAAGGATGTCCGTCATTAGATCAGTGCCCCACCGTTAGATGTGGGGGACATAACGCCACTTGGGGCAATCAATAACGCCTTGCGAACTCCAAAGTGTCAATAACGCTCATGAGGCGTGCGAGACGATAATCTGGCACGTGTTAGCGAAGAAGTAAATTGATGCGTCTCTTGAAAGTCAAAACTCCACTTTTTCTCCTCGGATAAGAGGAAAAAATCGGAGTTTTGAGGGGATATTGTGAGGACAGGGGCCCAAGACTGTGTATCGGGCCTCATAGAACTTGAGACCCCAAAATCATGTATTGGGCCTCGTAGGGATAAAGGCCCAAAAGCATGCATTGGGCCTCCAGCTATATCCAAGGACGAGGTAAAGTTCGAGGGAGGTAAGTGAATACGTAGAATCCCAGATCGTAATTTATCACGTTTGAGATAAGTAAGGGCAATCCGAGGAGTGACCCTAACTCTGGAGGAATGGAAATTCCCAAAAATATCTAAGGAAAGGCTACTACCACCGCAATAAATGTGCTGCACCTACTTTTCTGATCGCATTTATGTGGAGAAGACTCCTGAACGGTATAACCTTGGCCATCGCTACTCACAAAAGGCCAAAGAAGATGCATGATGGGACGTGCACTCAAGTGAAGACTTAGATAATCGACAAGTGTAAGGTGAAGATGATCTTGAAAGAGTTATATAATGTGAAGGAATCTTTCTTAGAAAAAAAGAGAAAAGAAGGGAGGGAACGGTAAAAAAAAGGAAGAGTTGAGTTTGTATCAAAACTAAGAATAGTAAATACTGAAGTTAACCTCCTCGGACTATTACCGAGAACAATTTCTTGCATTTAAACTTTTTGTTTTATTCTTCTTGTGATCTTAACTCATCTGGTTGATTGTCTAATCCAATCTAGCCCAGCTTTCTTTTCCCACTCTCTAAAATGTATTATTTTTAGGCTTTTTAGGCTGGTCCATCTACCTTTGGGCTGGAAAACCAAAAATCGTGTCCCTACAAAAACTTTTTATTTTTTTCCCAAATATATACTAATAATTAGTAAATAAATTATAATTGCAATTATATTATTTGAGTTAGATAAAAATGATTTTTGTTTCTAAACTTACTAAAATTAGATTTACTAGCATTGTATCTTTAAAAATGAATATTTATATTAACAATATATTATAAATACTAATTTGATATGTTAGAAATCTATTTACAAACTCTCCTCCTCCGTTGCGGTAATTTCATTGCCTTCCTCATCTCTTGCCTCGGTTGTAGTGTTGACATTTTCCTTTCTCTTGCCAATTTTTGAAGTTGTAGAACAAAGCCATGAACCAAACTAAAAATCATCATCATCTGAGGAGAAACTACCTCTCATAAGAGGCTTAGTTATAATATCAATATTTTGATGTGAAGAAAAGGGCCCCATGCCAGACCACTCTTAAAGGCATCAATTGTAACTCTCATTAGCTATTCGGGCACCCAATTTCGTAGTCATGCCTTTAATTGGGATGTTGAATACTCGGATCCAAAACGAAGAATATTGGAATTTGACGTTGCCAAGACTTAGATTACCATGAAAACGTTTCACCAGAATGCGTTTTTTGTTGATAGACTTGGACTTGGTGCTCTTATGATCTTATCAAGGACTTCTCTTAGATTCTCCTCCTTACAAAAGATGGCTAAAAAAATATTAATTCGAACTTCCCTAATGGTCACACCATGTGAACATCGCCATAATTAAGAGATAGTAGATTTGAAAGCCTCCTTGTTAAAATTCTTTGTTGATCTGTAGCTTGAAGCCTTGAACAAAATTATGTATTTTGCCTGTTACTGGGAGAGAGCCAGCTCATGTGGTTTGACAGTCATTGCACCTTTTTCTTCATCAAATAGCCGAAAATGTTTCCAAAACTCTTACATAGTTATGGAACACTAAACGCTTAATGGATGAAGAAAGAAAGACAACTAATAAAAAGAGAAAAAAAGGAAGAGAGTATAGCAAAAGCAAACAAAAAAGGAATATCCCCTACCACAACCTGACCTGACAGGCTCAGATTGGAGAGGTTTGTTGCTTCTACTATCCAGGAACTCATAGAGTCAGAGAGAGAGTTTTCCCACCTACTCATCTTAACCAGACCTTTTCTTCTTTTTTCCTTTTTAAAGGAAAGCATTCACAGCCCCCCCTTTTTTTTTTGGTTTTTTAACCTTAACAGTGCAACTTTTTTATTTATTAAATAATAGAATCAGTGCATTAAATCTATAACATTTTTTTACTTTCTTCTTCCCACCAAAAAAAAAAAAAAAACTATATAGTATTTTTTATATTTTTTTTTATAGCATTAGGTAATTTATTTGGTTAGCTTTATACTCCTTAGAGCTTTTATTTTTGAGGAATGATATTATTATTTGGTAATTTATTTATTTATTTATTAAATTGAAATGAACATGAATTATAGTTTTAGATATGTAACTTATATTTGATTATTTCAAGTATTTTATTATTGTTACTTAATTTTAAAACCTAAAATAACATATATTACGTCTAAAGATATTTAAAATATACTTAAAAATATATATATTTATTAATCAGTTAATTTCCATACCCAATGTGTCCTACTCTAGTTTTTCAAAAAATACTTTTCTCTTGTACCTATTTTCGTGTCGGTATCTGTGCAACTTAGCATTTTCAATTTTAATTTCATCTCTCATAAGTCTTTTTTTGCTTTTCTATTTTATGTTATTAGAAAAAAAATATATAAAATATAATATATTTTGCATGTTTTTATTTTTATTTTTTATTTTTGTGTGTGATGTCAATATATTTGAGTTTTATTTTTATTAGATTTTATATAATTTAAAATTTTTAATAACTACCCTAAAAAACACTGTTTTGCAAAGGGTTGTAGACTCCGTGATCTAGGAGACGAACTTTTTCTTCCTGAGATAATGGATGAGATATCCAAGACTAAGATCAAGATTGTTAATGCCAGTACTTTTAATCTGTCTTTTGCTAATAGTGCCACGTTGATGGGGTCTTCTTTTAAGTAGGGCTAATAATTTCATTGAGCAATCAACTCCTACATCTTTGGGGAATTTGGGTTACTGATGCTAACTGAGTTGTTTGGTTGGACCGTAGGAGGATTTTATGTCCAGGCTTCTGTGCTGCGTTGCCAGCTTCTGAATATTGATTTATGTTTATCAGATAAACTTAATTAAAAAAAAAAAAAACTTTTTTGGGCTAAAAACCTTGTACCTCTACGGATTACTGGTTGGCATCTCTTGTGTACTCATGACATCTAGCTAGGATCAAAATCTCCCTCTAAGCTTGGCACGTATGGCCTCTTCGTATTTGAACATGTATTTGATATGTCTTTTTTTTTTTTTTTTTTCAAGAAAAAAGGTTAGAAATGAATTTGATGTCTTAACTCTTAATGAATATCTTTTTGACATGTATTTTTTTTTTTTTTTTATAGACACAATGTAATTTGTCTTTTTGGTCTTTCTTCCTGTTTACTTGTTTGTTGGGCTGTGTACATCACATAACATAAATTGACCAATATTAACCATTCAATTAATGCAAGATTTTATTACACATTGTGTCTATCGACTATCAAGTCTATTAAAAATAATTTCCCATCACCGCATACTCTTGGTACGATGGTCACTCTACAAATATATATAAGTGCTTATGGGGGGTAAGGAGCGGGGTTCAAGTTTTCAAGAGGGAGCTTCATACACATATACACTTAAATTAGATTAAAGTAGAATTTCTATCTTGTATAAAAAAAAATTCTCATAAAAAAAAAAGTAAATCATAAAACTATATATTAAAAATGCTAAATGACATTTAGATTATTTTATATATCACATGGGTTTTTGTTAATACTAAGGTTAGGCGAGAATTTATACAGTCCTCGTGGTTGACTCCATCACTTATCCACTATTTTACTAAAAGATTCCACCAGTTTAAAAGTTCTAAGTCAGTTTAAAAAGGAAATCAGTTTCGGTTTTAATTTGTTTTTAATAATGAACCGACTCACAATTTTAAACAAATTGAAGTTTTTTAGTAGAATGGTGCATGGACAAGTGACATGGTCCTCTACGAAAACGATATAATTTCTAAGGTTACGCATGAGAAAGAGTTGATGGATAAGTAGGGACGGAGACAAAACTTAAAGTTAGGGGTGGCGGCTTTGCTGTTGGCTATGTGCGGCAGGACTTAGAGTTATGGGGGCAGCTTAATTAACTACTGAGGGATTTTCTTTTTTTTTTTTTTTTTTTTTTGTGCTTTTGATGTGTGTGTTGTTGCTGTGTAATGACAAAATTATTTTATTTAAAATTTTTTAAAGGGTTGGGTTGTTTGTTTTAAGTAAAATTGGTTGATTGAACTTAATTATTTTTAGCTTTACTGTTGGTAATTTTTGTTGTTAGGCTAATTTTTTTTGGCTTGTACCTATAAATTTTTTTATGGCATTTAGAAAGAGGAAAATGCTAGAGTTACAATAATTGTTGATATGGTGAGTGGGTATTGGTAAGTAAAAAAGTGACGTAAGTGATAAGTTTAGATTTAAACCAATAAGAATTTACTACCTCAACAGTTTATAAAAATGTTGTAGAAAAGTTTGTGACTATAACATTACTTTTAAAAGAATCAATGATATTATTAAGGGGGCAAAGTGTAATTTTAAATAACAAAATTGCTAAAATTAGTAGCTATATATATATACTATTATTTTTTATAAAAAAAAAATTAGGGGGCCCATTGCCCCCCAATGCCCAAGTCTACCTCCGTCCACGTGGATAAGAATTATATAAAATTTAATATTTTGGTAAAAATCATTAGTATGAAATATTTGTTAGTAAATAATTTATCTGAGCCCAAATTTGTACCATACCTGTTTCTCAAAAAAATAAAATAAAATAAAATAATTGTACCATTCCTTTTTAAAATTTAAACCAGTCATTAGAGTCAAGAAACCAATTAAACAATTCCTACCGCTTCACCATCCCTCTATGATTCGTTAAGTGTTGTCAGTTGTGTTTTTATTTTTATATTAAAAAAAAAAAAAAACAATGTCTTTCATTAAATTTAAATTCTAATATTTTTAAAATTACCATTTACCACCTTCTGTTTTCTAATTTTACACTTTGAATATTAAAACTTAGGCATGACTGGATGGCGGATGGCTAGCGAAGCGATAAATTCAGGTCTGAAAGTCAAGTTCTAAATTGTGATTGGTGTGGTCGATTGGTCATATCTGTTCCACTTCACTCTGGTGGCCTCCTTACACAGCTAGCCCACCAATATCCCAAAGGATATTTATTGATTCGCATTGCAATTATAGTTTTGGCGTGAATTGAAACAGGAATGGGCATTGTTGGCGTGATCGTTAGTGTGATTGTTGTGATTGCTACTCCAGTTAAAGAAAAAATTGTTGAGTACATAGGACAGTGGCTCATCGAGATTGTAATTAAACCACTTGGACAGTTGCTCATCAAGAAACTGGTTAAACCAGTTGTACAGTGGCTAGGTTATTTGTTTCGCTACAGCAGCAACATTGAGAACTATGGCCAATTTGAAAGGGTTTCCTATTTGGATTATATGACCTTTGAATCAAGAATGTCCACTATGAAGGGATTTAAGGAGGCATTGAGAGATGCGAATATCAACATGATTGGGCTGTGGGGGATGGCTGGGGTTGGAAAAAGTACATTGGTAAGAGAAGTTGCTGAGCAAGTCAAGGAAGAAAAGCTATTTGATGAGGTGGTTATAGCAACTGTGACGCAGAGTCCAGACTTCGAACAAATTCAAGGAGAAATCGCTGACAAATTAGATCTGAAACTTGACAGGAAAACTTTAAGTGGCAATGCAGATCTTCTAAGGGCAAGGTTAACAAAAGACAATAATAAGAAGAAACTTGTTATCCTAGATGATATATGGGAGAAACTTGATTTGGATAAAATAGGAATTCCTCGTCAAGGATGCAAAGTAGTGGTAACGTCTAGAAAGAAAGATGTGTTATCTTCTGAGATGGACACGCAAAAGGATTTTGAGCTTCAACTTTTACTTGAAGAAGAAGCATGGAGTTTATTTGAGAAGATGGCGGGTAATTCCCCAAAAGATCCCAATTTGCAATCCATAGCAAAAGAGGTATCTACGAAGTGTGCAGGTCTACCTCTCGCACTTGTAACAATTGCAAAGGCATTAAAAAACCGGAGTGAGCCTGAATGGAAAAATGCCCTACAGCAACTAAAGACGCTCCCCCATGGACACCAAACAACAATGCCAACAATGCAGAAAGTTATATATTTAGCAATACGATTGAGTTACGATTGTCTTGAAAGTTCGGAGATCCAATATCTGTTTTTGCTTTGTGCTCAAGTGGGTTCCCGCATTCATTATTCGGATTTGTTAAAATATTGTTTTGGTATGCATTTATTTCATGACATCAGAACATTGGAAGAGACAAGAAATAGAGTGTATAGTCTAGTTTGCAGACTCAAAGATTCTGGTTTATTGTTAGATTGTCCTCATACAAGAGAGTGTTTTGATATGCATGACCTTGTTCGTAAGATCGCCTTATTAATTGCAGCTGAGGATCAGAATGCTTTGACGCTGAGAGATGATGATTTAATAAAATGGCCAGAAGAGGAATCCATGAAAAGGTTCACAACAATCGTTATTCGTGATAGGGATATCCATGAACTTTCTTACATTTTGGAATGTCCAAAATTGAGATTCTTATGTGTAATTGGTGAAGATTGTTCTTCCGAAATTTCGGAACCCTTTTTTGAAGGGATGAGAAACCTTGAAGTTTTGGATTTGACTAAAATGAGGATTTCATCACTTCCTTCATCGCTTAATCTCCTCACAAACTTGAAAGCATTGTGTCTGTATTCCTGCGAGTTGGGAGACCTAACTGGGATTGGTAAGCTGAAAAAATTAGAAATTTTGAGCCTCTTGGGCTCGACGATTGAGCAGTTGCCAAGAGAAATAGGGCTCTTGACTCATTTACGGATGTTGGATTTGAGTCAATGTACCGAACTCAAAGTGATTCCACCCAACATCCTATCACGCTTGATACAATTAGAAGAGCTATACGTCGGCAAAAGCTTCACTCAATGGGAGGTTGAAGGACTCAACAATGAAAGAGCTAGCCTTATAGAGCTAAAACATTTGTTGCAGTTGACTACTTTAGAAGTACATATTCCAGATGTCAACATGCTGCCAAAAGATCTATTGTTTGAGAAGTTGAAAAACTACAAAATATTCGTAGGAGATGTGTGGGATTGGTTGGATAAACATGAAAACTCAAGATCACTAAAACTCAAGCTAAATACAAGCTTTCAATTAGAGAGGGGAATCAAAATGTTGTTGGATGGAATAGAAGATTTATTTTTGGATGAGTTAATGGGTGTTAAGAGTATCGTATATGAGTTAGATATGAAAGGCTTTCAACAACTGAAGCATCTCCATGTCCAAAACAATGCCGAGATTAAGTATATCATCAACTCAAGGGGGTTGGTTACTGATGTTGTCTTTCCTGCCTTGGAGATATTTTCTCTCAAAAACATGATCAACTTGGAAGAAATATGTCATGGCCAACTTCCCCTGACATCCTTTCGTAACTTAACAATTGTGAAAGTGGAAAATTGTAAGAAACTAAAATTTGTCTTTTCGTCATTCGTAGCTAAGGGCCTTCAAAAACTTCAAGAATTGGAGATAAGAGAATGCAACATCATAGGTGTAATAATCATGAAAGAAAGGGATGAAATAGAAGCCACAGATATGATCTTGTTCCCTTTATTGCGTCGCTTAGTACTGCATCGTCTTCCAAAGCTTATGAGCTTCTTAAGCACACAAAATTCATTCCTAATTGATGCTGGAGAAATCATTCCCAAGGGAGAGCTAGGTCTTCATATGCCAATTCTACACGAACAGGTACGTTAAACTTTATTAATTAAGAGTTTGCTTGTCCAATTTATCTGTCGTAAATAACCAATTTTAATAGCAATTTAGGATAGTTATACCAAAGTAATTAATATTTAGAATTTTGGCGTAATACTTACCTTTTCACATGACAATGACTAAATTCAAAATAAGGTGCACTAGAGTATTAAATGATTTTTGCTTATACTAGAAATTTTTTTTTTAGAAGGGCTTATACTAGCATTTTAAGTAGCTTTTATATTTTATTTCTTACTAGCTTGTAACCTGAGTTTACACACGAACATGTTCAATTGTAGCGGTATTATTGATGATATATATATATATATATATATATATCCATTTGATTTTCATGTAGGCAACATAACTTTTTAAAGAATAAAAAGGAGAGATGAAAAAAAGGGAAAAAATACCTTAGAGTTTTGCCAAGAAGTAATGAAACGTAGATCTAACTTTGGATCTGTAGCATAACTATCAAACGAAGATATAAGGTTTGAAGTAGATTGGCATCAATCAGAAGTATATAATGGCATTTGTGTTATTGTTTAGAGGACAATTACACTGGTTTATTTTCCTATGTGACACATATATGAACAATGAATGGGACACCAATAGATAGATATGAACAATGAATGGGTCACACATTTTTGTAGGGTTCTCATCTCAAGAACACTTAAGTAATAAATATGATCTATAAACTTATATTCTATGTATAATTTTAAATTACAAAAATTTGCAATTTAAACAATTTATTTATAATAACACTATTGATCTTTAATTTTCTAGAAATTTTGCAAGCATGAAAATTATAAGAAGAAGATGTAATCCAATAGTAGATTTGTCAAATTTCACTTATAATAAAAAGATATTTAGTGAGGTTATAACCTTAGGCTATGAACAATTTTGTAACTAAATTTTGTCCAACTAATTGTTCAACTACACACAACACTCATCCAGAACATAGCCATGCAGCATTGCCCCACACCCATTGGGAACGTTCACTTAGCACTTTAAATATATAACGCACTACTCATTGTACCCATTAACCATACAAATGCTAGCACTAAACTTTACCATTATTTTTTCTTTCTTTCTTGATTGAGTAAGACTTTCATCTCCCCTCCCTCACTTAGAACATAAAGTAGAACACTAAGTGAGATAAAGGATTTTTATTCTAAATTTTGCATGCAACTTCTTGTGTATTAGCTATCATGCCACATTTATTTTTATGGATATCGTGCCGCATATTAGTTTTATGTATAGCCGTCTTGTTTGAATAAAACCTTATTGTAATAAAAGCTTATAGCACAAATAGTATTATTAAAAACTTAAAATTTATGAATAAAAGTAAGATGCAACCTGTATTTATAACCTACTTAATTAAAAAAATCACTATTTTTTCATGTTTAAAGAAACTTCATTTTTCCCATAAAAACATAAAAATAAAAAACTTCATTTTCCCTTTAAAAAAAAAAAAAAAAAAAACCTTTTTAGAATCCCGCTTCTCTTCTATTCGGGATAAAAAAGACAAACATGTGGCAGGATCATAATGTGACTTTGTAATGAATTTATCTTTAGGTGACTCTTGCCATGCCACTATCTTCAAAATAAAAATTTTGGTCATTTCCTCAAATGAAATAACAATATTATAGCCATATAGGTACCTAACTTAAGCAATGTTTAGATTTTTCAAAAATAATCTCTCTTTAAACAGAATTTCTGTGATCTCTATTGAAGAAGAAAATATGAGTATATGTTACAATGGGAGGCTCTGTTTCGTTATTTAGAAAACAGAGCAACCAAAACTGAGAAACTAACACTTACAACGAATTCTCTGCACAAGCAATTGAATTAGAACACGTGTCTAACAAAATAACAACTTGAGCTAAATGAAAATTGATCACGAGCGTCACTTAACAAAATAAAAACTTTTACGGCATGTTTTGAGTCTGTACTTCGTCACTGTTTGAGGTCTGGGCCTTGTTGTATTAGGAAAATACGACACCGTTTTCGGCATCTCTTTTTAACAAGTTTGCTGAAGGAGTTAATTAATTGCTGTTGCAGGTTGTGTTCCCCAACTTGGAAACGTTGGAACTGTCCTCTCTACACTCTGAAGAGATACTACTTCACAACCAACATCGGGCAACCTCCTCTTTCAAATTAACAAACATACAAACAAACTCAAGATTTCAAAATTTGTGTAACTTGACCATGAATGGCTCTGACAATTTAAAATACCTATTGTCTTCCTCTACAGCGAGATTTATGGCTCAGCTCAAATGTCTTGACATTAAGGACTGTAAGGTAATTTGGTGATTTCCTCAAATGAAATAGCAATAATATACAGCGAGATTTATGATGAATGTCAAACATCTTCTCATAATTGAATGCAAGGTTATGGAAGAGGTTATACACATAGACGAAGAAGAAATACTTTCAGATGCGTTGTTTCCTCGGCTAGAACGCTTGTTCGTAGAAGATCTTCCAATTCTTAAAAGATTCTGTATTCACAGTAATGTGGAATTTCCACCATTGAAGTACACTAGAATAAAAAATTGCCCTAAATTGAAGACATTTGCATTCAATCATACAACTTCGCAATCACACATCAATGAAAGCGTAGATATTTTTTTAAACTTTCCCCCTTCTCTTATTTTTGAGTTTTTTTAAATGCTAAAATTAAAAATCTTTTAGCATATTTAACTTGTACAAGAATTTATTATTGCTGCAGGTTGTGTTCGCCAACTTGGAAAGTTTGGAACAGTCCTTAATAGACTTGGAAGAGAAACAGCAAAACCAACATTGGGCAAGGTCCTTTTGCAAAATAACAAACATGCAAACATCCATAAGGTTTCAAAATTTGGTGACTTTGGCCGTGTGGGGCTCTGATAGTTTCAAATATCTACTGTCATCCTCCATAGTAAGATCTATGGTGCAGGTCAAGTATCTTTACATAGTGAATTGCAAGGCTATGGAAGAGATACTATTCATAGAAGATTTAGGAGGAGGAGAAGAAGAAGAAGAAATAATTCCTAAGATGTTGTTCCCTCGACTGGAAGTCCTGAAACTAAATGGTCTACCAATTCTGAAAAGATTCTGCGTCGGAGGTAATATTGAATTTAAATCCATGAGGTCACTGTTCATAGAACATTGCCCTAAATTGAAGACATTCATATCCAAACCTCCCAATTCAGACACAGTGATGACTGTCTGCAAAGAAATCAAGGAAATGAATACAGAGGAAATCCCTCGTACTGTTGCTATACAACCTCTCTTCAGTGGAGAGGTAGATATTTTTCAATTTTCCTCCTGATTTAGTTTCCTGTGCTTATTAATCAATGTAAGAGTTGACCACTTAACCAACCATTGCACTCACTCACGAATATTCTAACACTTTATCTTCCATTATGTGAGTTATTATTATTAGGTGTTTCATTAACACATGGGATGAACCCTGCAGGTTGCATTCCCTAGTTTGGAATATTTGGAAATATCCTACGTGGATGACTTGAAAATCTTATGGGACAACCAAATCCCCACATATTCCTATTGCAAGCTTCAGGAAATGAAACTTGAATTCTGTGAAAATCTTATGAACATCTTTCAATCTGATATGCTGACAAGATTTCGGAGCCTAGAGAATCTCACCATAACTGATTGTGGTTCACTGCAAGAAGTATTTCAACTGCAGGAGCAAGATGCTAAAGAAATGCATGATGTAACTGTCATTCCGTTGAAAGAATTGCGTTTGGATCGCGTGCCCAAATTGAAATATGTATGGAATAAGGACCCCCAAGGAATTTTTAATTTTCCAAATCTCAACCTTGATAGTTCGGGTTTAAGAAGTTACTGGTCAGACTCAGTGCCTAGTGACTAGATGTCTCACGTAATTGGAGAATCTTCAGATAGTTGTTTTAGGGGTGGAATAAATTTTTTTCTTTGTTGTTATAGTCCTGCTCTAGTATATGTAGGTTATAGTAGCTGCTGTATTTGTGGTAGACTGGTATTTGTTGCTGTTGCTTGCCTTTGTAGGAGTCTCGTTTGTTTGTTGGTTGTACATTGTTACTGGGTTTTCAGCTTGTTTTCAATTAAGTTTCTTGATTATTAAGAAAAAAAAAAAAAAAATTGTGTTGCAGCGGAACGAGCAAAAGCTATAGCTAGATTTGTGCTACCTGGAGAAAATCCTGAATCTTATACTAAGACTAATGCGTAAAGATATATGGACTCATGGACGTGAAAATTTTGAGATATTTGCTCCTGAACCTCTAAGCATTCAAGAAACTCTAAAAGAGAGCAAAGTTGATATCTTCATTCAACAAATTTTCTTGGCGTAGAGGTAAGAGCCTTAACTAATCTTTTTAAATGTTTGAGTTACAGTAATAGAAGAGATGTTGCTTCTTTATGAAGTTATAAGTTTTTCTTCTTGATGTGATAAAAAATTTGTTGAATCCTTGTCTTCATGCATGTAGTAAGAGCTTTGGATGATTAATTCATTTGTAGTTTTCACTGGGTAATTAGTTTCAACTATTTGTTCATAAACCACTTATGAATTTTAGTTTTAAACTTTTTGTTTTGTTTTGAAATTTTTTTACTTTAAAGAAATTTTTTTTTTTTTTCCTTTCACTTTCTGTTTGTGTTTGACTTCTCGGATTTTCTTTTTATTTTGTTTGTTGTTCAGATTATCATTTATTTACTCTTATCTAAAAAAAATTGTAAATATCGTTTTCTTAGAGCTGTTTGAACTCACAAATAAATGATTGAAAAAAGAAACCAAAAGAAAAGAAGAAGAAATGTTGCTTAGTTTTAATTTTTTATTATAATTTTGTTTATGAACTGCGTGGTGTTGAAATGTTGTGCATAGATCTTTTTGTGTAAAAGGTGTTTGAGAAAAAGCCCAGCCCAAAGTAGAAGAAGAAAAAGAAGAAGCATGTTTCTTGATGTGTTTTAATTTTAGGTATTCTTTTCTCTGTCCCATCTCTCATTCATCACTGTATCTTAAAATTTTAGGTAACCTGAACCAATCAATGAAAACCAATCTGAGTCTCCCAATTCCGGCACTCCTTCCTCAATCAATCCCTTTGATCTTCTCAACGACGAAGATGACCCTTATGACCAGGTTCCCCTTCCTCATTCTTCTTCTTCTTTTTATTTTTTTGCATTTGAAAATATTTTGAGCTTGTACGATTGTATGTTGACCAATGGGATTGTTTTTCTATTTTTTGCATTAGGGTTTAGGATGCATTTAACGAGGTGTAATTGAGAGGGGGAAAAAGATAAATTATATTATTTGTCATATTTTTGAAACACATAACTATTTTAAAAAAAATTCATGATTTTTTAAGTCGGACTGAGATTCAATCATGGTCAAATTGTGACAAAATAAAAATTTTAATTCAATTATACATACGAAATAGAATATTTTGTGACATAAAGACTCAACAAGCCCACTTGCCTTAATTGTTAGAGTGTTAGACAACTTTCCATGCATATTGGGGGGGGGTGGCGGCGCCTGATAACAATGCTTTTTGTCTCTAAAATTTAGGGTAAGAATCCTACTAAAATGTTTGGAGACAAGTTCATTACTCTCCAAATTTGTAATAGCTTTTTAGTTTAGGGAATGAATGTTTAAGGAGTACATATTGGAAAGAGGAACAGGTCTTTTGCTTTGAAATTTGCAATTTCAATGTATCAATTTTATTTTTTTTCACTGGATTTTTTTCTTTGTGATTTGGTTGTATCCAATTTATTTGTTTGTAGTTTCTTAATTCCAATGAGAAATGAACTCTGAGAATATGTTATTTTTCAAAATTTTGAATTTTAAGAAATTTTATAAGATAGTGTTAGATACTTGTCCTAAGATTGGTTTAAATAGTTTTTTTTTTTTTTCTTCATATGAATAGTTATTTAGCCAAGACATACTGAATCTAAGTATAGGGATGTTAGTAGTACAAATTTGAGTTCTTTTCCAACATTTTGACTATGTGAATATTCCAACAAATCTCCCCCTTTCCATGGGGGCCTTCTACCAAGTCACTTGTAGTACTTCAATTAGTCTTCCCTTTGAAGGGAAGTCATTTTCTAATTAATATACCACTTGTTGGGGAGTGAATACCTTAGGCTTAGAAAGACTCAAATTGAGAATTAATATATCATATAGGAAACTACTTAACCCAAAAGTTTAAACCTATGAGTTTGTACTCAATTATGTCCTATGTTAACCACTTACTCTTTTAATTGAAATTCAATGCGAGGCTTCACTATTTAACTAACCTTACTACTCACACGTGAATATTTCAACATGTTGAAATTATATGATATGGTTTTCCTACTTGATTTTGTAGAAAAAAGTTTTCCATATATGCATACAACGTTGTGGGTTATTCTAGTTTATTGAAGGTAGCATTTGTAATATGAAGTTGATTGTAAAAGTTGCCTTACAAGAAGATGTAGGGAATTAACCCGAAATTCCCAACCTGTGAAAAACAAAAAATAGAGAAAACACACGCCAAAGAAAATAATCACACGCAGAAGAAAATATTTACGCAGTTCGGCAATTTGCATACGTCCACTGAGTTGCAGGGATTTCACTATTATCAAAGAAAAATACAAAGTGCGGCAGTTCAATTTTTCTTCTCTCAAAAACTACAATAACAAACCCTAATCACCAAAATTGCGTTTTTTACATCCTGCGCACAGGATTCACAATGAGCTACAACATCGGCCAAAAATTTTCAAACCTCCACTTCATGGACTAAGCCTCAGAAAATCTCCCATTAAAAACCATATAACATTATTCGGGTCGAATCGTCAATCGGATCAAACACAACTAGGCTTCACAAAGCCCAATAGAAGATGCATTTGTCATGTCAAAGAATTATAATTACTCTATAACCCAACAAAGTGCGCGTCGGTGCGTGCGTTTTAAGAAAATTTTCTTTTGAATTTCTCTGTAACATGCACATCTGGCAGTCTATAAATTTTATGATTCTTTCCCCTATTTCCTTGAAGGTGTAAGTCAATTCAAAGACAAATGGAAAGAATACAAGAAACCAAGAAAACTGCAAAGAAAATGATATCCTTGTTTTCTGTCGAAGAGGTGAATGTGGGGCGCGCCGTGGCTGCTAGAAATCAGATAAAAATTCTGTGGAAGGATGATGACTACATTGAACCCTGTTGAACTTTTACCAGCAAGTTCAATTCGTTGATGTCACTGTTGATTGAATCATGGTTGTGATATCATCAGTTTCAACCATCATTGAGTTATGTTTGTAAATGAGTTGTATTGTTTACAAGAGAGGTGGCGCAGACTAAATTCAGTTCTTTATATATTATCAATATTGATGCTTTAGTTTGTCAATTTGATCATACTGTTTTGTGTAAAGAACAATGCCTAGAGTAGTGTTCTTGCTGCATATTCTCAGTCTACTGGGAAGGGGATTTCGTGATATGGGAAAATGGATGAGGATTTCTGATTTTTTAGACATTTATATTGGTAAAATAGCTAGGATCACATTTCACTATGGTAGGATCGATGGGTCATGGGTGAATATTGTGCAAATTATAATCACAAGTGGATCTCACAGTGCTAAAACTATTTAATAAGGAATGTAGCATACAACTGCATGACAACAAGAACCCTAAAGAAAGATTAACATAGCAGAAAAATCCATTCAATGCAGTGAGCCTCTATATTCAACGCATAGGGTATAGGGATGTCTTTTCTATTTTGTAAGATAAAACCTTCTAATAAAACCCTATAAAACTTAACTATATGCAGTGACGTATCATCTGAGTTGCAGTCATGTCAAGATGGAAAGGACAAAGGCAGAAAGGTGGTGTTTGGTTCACAATAATAAGGCAAACATTATGGAAATGTGAAATTATGATGTTTGGTTCGTTTATTTGTACACAATTTTATAGTAATGTAGATTACTAAAAGATTCACATTACTATTAATTATTGTAATGTGATTACCTTATTAGATGGTGGAAATCCTATATTCCGTACACATGAGAATGACTAAAATGGGCATATATTTCCCGAACTCTTAATTTTGCGAGTGAAAAATAGCAATCATGACATCCTTCTTGTCTGTATTGTTTCTTTGTAGTGGGTTTCCTAAGGACTTGTTTTAGTTGTTACCCCTATAGAGCAATGTGTTCACTTTAGCTGTTAGCAAATCCTAATCAAATTGAGCATGGAATCACTCAGTCTTGGCTTGTTAGAAATTAACTCAAAACTCAAGCTCGGGCTTCATTTGGTCGATGTATAAGCCTTGATGAGCTTGTACTTGTCAAATAAAGAAGCCTAGAGGAGCTTAATAGTTAAAGTCAGCCAATATATTAAGCATTAGGTTGTGCTATTAGAATGTCTACGTAGTAATTTCCATCGAACTTACAAATAGAGTCACTATTCACTTACTACTAAAAAGGGCTGAGATTGGATTTTAGATTATATCAGTCGGGTAGGCTGGACTGGGATTATGGGAAAATCTCTACAAATTCTTCTCTTCCCTCATCCATTTCTTGTTTTTACTTTCTCGCCTTCCCCCCATCTCTCACGGATATCACAGAAAAAACGAAGTGGAAAAAAGAAAGGTTCCCAATCAAGCTGAATCAAAAACTTGCTCTTGTCTTGGTTAATCCTATATGAATGAACTAAGAATTATCTGGCTAACTCAAGTTGCAGTCTCTAATCCATAGAAAATATGCAATGTGGAAAAGTATGGTGAATGTGTGAGGTTTTCTTTGAAAAAAATTATAAGAACGAAAAATTCTTCCTCAGAGTTTCATTATGTGTACGATGGCATTTTGTACTACACGGAGTTCAGTTTCCTCTTTCCTGTACAACTTCATATATATGGCACTTTATTGCTTACAAGGAGTTTTAAACAGATCATGGATTGATTAATTTCTTTGCAACCCTAGAGCACAAGTTTCATCATTTTAATTAAGAAGATGATGAAAAAAAGAAGAAGAAGAAGAAGATGAAGTAAATGGTTACACGAGGTGGGACTAATTTTATTTGTAAATCCACAAGCATAGAATGGGTAAGAAACAGAATTTTTTTAGAACATTCTTAACTATATCCCTATTTATGAGTGAGGTAAATATATATATATATATATATATATATATTTTAAAGCTTAGAATTTCCTTTTTTTCTAATTATCAGTTTAATCAGTAAAGGGAAACTTCATTTACTAATGTGTTGCACATAGAAAACACCATAATGCAACAAATAAATTAGACACATTGGCAATTTAAGAAAGCATTAATCTTCTCTGTTCTTGTGGTCAAGCCCCTTTAAGGCTTTATCATCTCTGTTCTTGATCAAATTAAGGGCCATTTGATCAAGAACAAGTAAAAATGCAAGCCTGCAGCTCGCAGTTGAAATATGTGTTTGAGTAACCAATATAGAGAAGAGGAGTAAACCAGTTACCAGGGAATTAAGTTCAGCATTATGTCAATTCACCAGTATTGTCACCAATTACTAGACTTTGAAAACAGAGGCTGGCTCATGAAGCTTCAAAACTGAGGGGGAAAAAAATCAAGAATTGGGTAGAGTGGAAACGCAGCGAATGAAACTCTTATTAGTTGACAATGTTGGGTTTACTGTCTCTCTCTCCCATAATTTTTGAATACTTATATAAAAATAAAATAAATAAAAAATAAAAATTGCCTTTGTTTTTAAATTGATTTTGCCATATTTCTTGGGTTACAGTCATCAACCTACCCCTAATTTTGAGTTTAGTATGGAAGAATTGTCCTGGTATATCATGTATGTTATCACTAATTTGTTCATGAGTTTAGGACACCAAATTTGATTGCAAAATATCATATGGTGGTTCTTATTTTATCGGATCAGGTTGCTAAAGGATGTTTATGAAAACAGTGAAGAACGTGCGAGCTTGGTTTGTTTTGGGGTTGGGCTTGTGTGGTTTGAGCAGATGAGTTAATTTCAAGTAAGATGGGTTGATGTACTTTTAGTCTTATTTCAGGTTGGACTTAAGATTGCGTTGGGCTTTGGTTGTTTGGTTTTGATTTTTTGGATATGGGTTGGCTGGATTACTTTTTTTTGAGAAAGGGTTGGCTGGATTACTTGTTTTGGTCCTAAACTGATGGGTTTGTGCCTTCTTATTGGGCTTAGCTTTGAGTTTGTTTGATGCTGCATGGGGTTGTGAGAGTTGAGTTTAATTGATGAAGGTGTTGACTTTTGGGGCTAGTATTCTTAACAAATAATGTTCCAGGTATAATTTTCACAAGGAATACATAGGTAAGAGTATGGTGAGGCGAGGTTCATCCCTCCTCTCACATTTATGTTGGGTCTCAATAATTAAATTTAGGCTTTTTTTTTTAGAAATAATTAAATTTAGGCTAAAACGATGAAAAACCCACTCGTATATGTTTCACCAAAATTTATTCCAGTCTTCTAACTTTATTTTCGTTCATTTCAATCTTTTAACTTTCAACTTTATTCAATAAAGGCTTTTCCATCAAATTTTTTTAAATGTTGTGGTTAGTTTTTCAATTTTTAAAATTAAAAAAATTCAATTAATGATTGAAAAATATTTTCTAGATTTGTTTTTTTTCAAAAAAATTTAACAAAATTTGACGGAAATGCCTTAATTGAATAAATCTGGAATTTAGAAGACTGAAATGAACTAAAACAAAGTTAGATGACTAAAATGAAATTTGAAGAAACTTAGAGGGTCAGTTTTGTATTTTATCCTTATATTTATCATGCAATACACTATATGTGTGAGAGGAGAGAGCACCACGTCACTAAACTCTCAAAGTACCTAATGCTTTTCTAGTTCTCTCAACCTCTCTCAACAGTTTGATTCCAGTTTGCATTATGAAATTTGACTATTCTACTCCAATTGTGAGTGACCATATCGTTATCAAGAATTTTGGTTTATAACAACAAATCTCTATTTTATTTTGTCTTCCATATTTCTAGTATCATATCAAATCACCTAAAATTTAGAAATTAATTAAAAAAAAGGAAATAAAAAATCGATTGATGCATATCCATTCATTCTATCTTTCAATTGTGGGGCAAGCGCATTATATGACATTTGAAAAAGAATGATCTGGTCCCTTTTTCTTCAATTTTTTTTTTAAATTAAAAAAATTAAATTAATGGTTGAAAAATATTTTCCATTTTTTTTTCAAAATATTTTAATAGAAGTTGACGAAAAAGGCCTTAATTGCATAAATCTGAAACTTAGAGGACTGAAATAAATGAAAGCAAAATTAGAAGACTGGAATGAAATCTGAAGAAACTTAGAGGGTTAGTTTTGCATTTTATACTTAAATTTATTGTGAGGTCCACCATATATCACAGGAGAGAGCACCATGTCACTATACTCTCGAAGTACTTAATAATTTTCGAGTTGTAGTTTGCTTCTAGTTTGCATTATGAAATTTGACTATTCTACTGCAAACGTGAGCGACAATATCATTATCAAGAATTTCGTTTTATAACAAAGAATCTCTTCTTTTTTTTTTTTTTTTTGTCTTCTATATATCTAGTATCATATCGAATTGGCTAAAATTAAGAAATTAATTAGAAAAGAAAGGAAATACAAAATTGATTGATGCATATCCATTTGTTATCTTTTTCAGTTATGGGGCTAGCGCATTATATGAACTCTGGAAAAGAATGCACTGGTCCCTTGTTCTTCAAATTTTTAAAATTAAAAATTTTCAAATAATTATTGAAAAATATTTTCCGGGTTTTTTTTCAAAAAATTCTCACAAAAATTAATGAAAAAGGTCCTAGTTGAATAAATATGAAACTTAGAAAATTGAAATGAACCAAAGCAAAGTAAAAAGGCTGAAATGAAATCTGAAGAAACTTAAAGTGTCAGTTTTGCATTTTATCCTTAAATTTATTATGTGGTCCACCATATGTGTGAGAGGAGAGAGCATCCCGACACTATACTCTCGAAGTACCTAATAATTTTCCAGTTCTCTTAACCTCTCTCAATAGTTTGCGTCCAGTTTGCATTATGAAATTTGATTATTCTACTCTAATCGTGGGTGACCATATTATTATCAAGAAATTTGTTTTATAACAACGAATCTCTATTTTATTTTATCTTCTATATTTCTAGTATCATATTAGATCAACTAAAATTTAGAAATTAATTAAAAAAAGAAAGGAAATAAAAAATTGATTTATGCATATCCATTTGTTATCTCTTTCAATTGTGGGGCTAGCGCATTATATGACCTTTGAAAAAGAATGCACAGGTCCCTCTAAAAAAATTGATTGATGAATATCCATTCGTTATCTTTTTCAGTTGTAGGGCTAGCGCATTATATGACCTCTAAAAAAGAATGCATTGGTACCTTGTTCTTAAAATATTTTAAATTAAAAATTTTCAAATAATTATTGAAAAATATTTTTTAGATTTTTTTTCAAAAAATTCTCACAAAAATTAATGAAAAAGGTCTTAGTTGAATAAATCTGAAACTTAGAGAACTGAAATGAACCAAAAAAAAGTTAAAAGACTGAAATGAAATCTGAAGAAACTTAGATAGCCAGTTTTGCATTTATCCTTAAATTTATTATGGCGTACACCATATGTGTGAGAGGAGAGACACTATACTCTCGAAGTACTTAATAATTTTCCAGTTCTCCCAACAGTTTGCATCCAGTTTGCATTATGAAATTTGGCTATTTTACTCCAATCGTGGGTGACCATATCATTATCAAGAAATTTTTTTTATAACAACGAATCTCTATTTCATTTTGTCTTCTATATTTCTAGTATCATATCAGATCAACTAAAATTTAGAAATTAATTAAAAAAAGAGAGGAAGTAAAAAATAGATTTATGCACATCCATTTGTTATCTCTTTCAGTTGTGGGGCTAGCGCATTATATGACCTCTAAAAAAGAATGCACTGGTCCCTTTGAAAAAATTGATTGATGCATATCCATCGTTATCTTTTTTAGTTGTAGGGCTAGCGCATTATATGACCTCTAAAAAAGAATGCACTGGTCCCTTGTTCTTTAAATTTTTTAAATTAAAAATTTTCAAATAATTATTGAAAAATGTTTTCCAGATTTTTTTTCCAAAAAACTCTCACAAAAATTTATGAAAAAGGTCTTAGTTGAAAAAATCTGAAATTTAGAGGACTGAAATGAACCAAAGCAAAATTAGAAGACTGAAATGAAATCTAAAGAAACTTAGAGGGTCAGTTTTGTATTTTATTCTTAAATTTATTATGGGGTCCACCATATGTGTGAGAGGAGAGAGCATCACGACGCTATACTCTCGAAGTACCTAATAATTTTCCAGTTCTCTCGACCTCTCTCAACAATTTGCATCCAGCTTACATTACGAAATTTGACTATTCTACTCCAATCGTGGGTGACCATATCATTATTAAGAATTTTGTTTTATAAAAATGAATCTCTATTTTATTTTGTCCTTTATATTTCTAGTATCATGTCAGATCAACTAAAATTTAGAAATTAATTAAAAGAAGAAAGGAAATAAAAAATTGATTTATGCATATCTATTTGTTATCTCTTTCAGTTTGTGGGGCTAGTGCATTATATGACTTCTGGAAAGGAACGCATTGGTTTCTTGCTCTTCAAAATTTTTAAATTAAAAAAAAAAATTAATGATTGAAAAAAATTTTCTAGAATTTTTTTTTCAGAAAATTTTAACAAAATTTGATGGAAATGTCTTAATTGAATAAATCTGAAATTTAAAGGATTGAAATGAAAGAAAGTAAAGTTAGGAAACTGAAATGAACGAAAGTAGAGTTAGAAAACTGAAATGAAATCTAAATTAACTTAAATGGTCAGTTGTGAGTTTTGTCCTTAAATTTATTATGGGGTCCACCATATGTGTGGGAGGAAAGCAGACCATGTCACTATGCTCTTGAAAGTACCTAATAATTTTCCAGTTCTCTCAAGCTCTTTCAATAGTTTTCATTATGAAATTTGACTACTCTGCTCCAATCGTGAGTGACCATATCATTATCAAGAATTTTGTTTTATAACCATGAATCAGATCAACTAAAATTTAGAAATTAATTAAAAAAAGAAAGGAAATAAAAAATTGACTGATGCATATCCAGTCATTATCTCTTTCAGTCGTCGAGCTAGTGCATTATATGACATCTAAAAAGGAATGCACTGGTCTCTTGTTCTTGAAATTGTTTAAATTAAAAGAAAAATTCAAATAATGATAGAAAAATATTTTCCTGATTTTTTTTTTCAAAAATATTAACAAAAGTTAACGGAAATACCTTAATTGAATAAATTTGAAACTTAAAGGACTGAAATGAATAAAAGCAAAGTTAGAAGACTGAGATGAAATTTGAAAAAATTTAGAGGGTTAATTTTGCGTTTTATCCTTAATTTTATTATGGGGTCCACCATATGTGTGAGATGAGAGAGCACCACATCACTATATTCTTGAAGTACCTACAAATTTTCCAGTACTCTCAATCTTTCTCGATAGTTTACATTATAAAATTTGACTATTCTACTTCAATCGGGGGTGACCATATCCTTATCAAGACTTTTTGTTTTATAACAATGAATCTCTATTTTATTTTTTCTTCTATATTTCTAATATCATATCAGATCAACTAAAATTTTGAAATTAATTAAAAAAAGAAAGGAAAAAAAAAATGATTGATGCATATCCATTTGTTATCTCTTTCAGTTGTGGGGCAAGTGCATTATATGACTTCTGGAAAAGAATGCACTGGTCTCTTGCTCTTCAAATTTTTTAAATTAAAAAAATAAATTAATTAATGATTGAAAAATATTTTCTAGAATTTTTTTTATAGAAAATTTTAACAAAAGTTGATGGAAAAACCTTAATTGAATAAATCTTAAACTTAGATGATTGAAATGAACTAAAGCAAAGTTAGAAGACTGAAATGAAATCTGAATAAACTTAAAGGGTTAGTTGTGCATTTAATCCTTAAATTTATTATGAGTTCCACCATATGTGTGAGGGGAGAGAGGACTACATCACTATAATCTCAAAAAACCTAATAATTTTCAGTTCTCTCAACAGTTTTCATTATGAAATTTGACTATTCTGCTCCAATCGTGAGTGACCATATCATTATCAAGAATTTTGTTTTATAACAACTAATCTCTATTTTATTTTGTCTTCTATATTTCTAGTATCATATCAGATCAACTAAAATTTTTGAACTAATTTAAAATAGAAAGGAAAAAAAAATTTGATTGATGCATATCCATTTGTTATCTCTTTCAGTTGTTAGGCTAGCGCATTATATGACCTCTAAAAATGAATGCACTAGTCTCTTGTTCTTGAAATTGTTAAAATTAAAAAAAAAAATTCAATTAATGATTGAAAAATATTTTCTGGATTTTTTTCTTCAAAAAATTTGACAAAAGTTGTTGGAAAGACTTTAATTGAATAAATCTGAAACTTAGATGGTTAAAATGAACAAAAGCAAAGTTAGAAGTCTGAGATGAAATTTAATGAAACTTAGAGGGTTAGGGGTTGTTTGGATTTTCAATTTCCATCACCCATAACTCTGTTTCCATCACCCATAACTCAAAATTGGTAAGTCCCACGACTGAGTAGTGTGTTTGGATGTGTTTCTAGTTTTTGTTTCCATCACTCAATTCTCTGATTTTTGAGTGATAAGTTATGGAAACTGAAAACACATTTTAGATGTTTTCAAGTTATCAAAACTCAGTTTTCATGGCATTTTAGTAATTAAACACACATGCATGGGACCCACTGTCTGGTCAAGTCACCTTCCTTCTCTCTCCCACCAGTCACTCTCCTCTTTTCTTTTTTTTCTTTTCTTTTTTTTTTCTCCTTCTCCACTTTTCCTTCTTTTTGTCTCTCTTCTTTCTCTATTCTTCGCTGCACTCCATTTAGTTCTTTGTTTCTTTCTTTCTTTCTTTCTTCTTCTTCTTCTTTTTATTTTTTTTTGGTTCTTCATCACAGAATATTTTTGGTCTTCACTGCACTCCATGACCGGGTAAGGATGTCTCAGACCCATTAAAAAAAAATCAAGAAACAAACTTTTCAAGCTCCACCCTCTTTTTGAAACCCTCTTTCTTTTTTATTTATTTTTTTCTATTTATTTGCTCAATTTTCTCTTTTTTCTTTGAGCTAAAAGTTCCTTCCTTTGTAATTGTTTGTGGATTTGGGGATTTGGTTGATTTAAGTTTGAGGGTTTGACAAATGGAATTTGGATTTGGATTTGGGGTTTCAAAATACAAACATGAATGGGTTTCAAAATTCCCATTCCTTGAACAAACATGAATGGGTTTCCAAGTACCCATTACTTGTTTAGATTTTATTTAGATTTTTCTTTTAGTTGTCTTGTTTATGTATTTAGAACACCGTGGTGTTGTGTGTTAGGTGTTCTTTTTTTTTTTTTTTTCTTTTTTTTTTTCTTGTTTGGAATTTTTGAAACTTTGGTGGGAGGGTTTGGAAAATTTATCACGAAGTCAACACAACTTTCTTTCATGGATGGGTTTACAAGATATCGGAGGAAGGAAAGGAAGGAAGAAAATAATATCATAAAATCCAAAAATTTGAAGAACAGAGGTTTCGGGAGAAAGAGAAGAAGCATTGGGTGAGTTGAGTGATTCTTTATTTTACATTTTTATGGGTTCAGGTTTGTGTTTTGGGAGAGTAACAAGGGTGAAGGGGAAATGAGAAGTGAAGAAAATGGTGGGGAATGAGGGTTCTACGGGTAGGCTAACAGAAGGCTCTAACCAAGTGCTCAGGTATGAGTCCCACAAAAAGTAGAAATATTTGAGTGATGAGAAGCTGAAAATAGCGTACCAAACAGGTGGGGTTTAGGAAATTGGGTATTTTAAGTGATGAGTCATGAGTGATTAGTAACGAAAATTGAGAGATGAGTGATGAGTGATGGTTTTTTAAAACCAAATAGCCCCTTAATTTTGCATTTTATCCTTAAATTTATTATGGAGTCCACCATATATGCAAGATGAGAAGCACCACATCACTATACTCTTAAAATACCTAATAATTTTCCAGTTCTCTCAACCTCTCTCAACAGTTTGCTTTATGAAATATGACTATTCCACTCCAATAGTGAGTGACCATATCATTATCAAAAATTTTGTTTTATAACAACAAATATCTATTTTATTTTGTCTTTTATATTTCTATTATTATATCAAATCAACTAATTAATTAAAAAAGAAAAGAAATAAAAAATTGGTTGATGCATAACCATTCGTTATCTCTTTCAGTTGTGGGGCTAGCGCATTATATGACCTCTGAAAAATAATGCACTAGTCCCATGTTTATTCACTATCTTTCCCCCAATGAATAATTAGTTTTTTCTTTCTATATAAATCTTATGCATCCACTATGTTTAGGTTGACATTTTATTTATGATGAAGCCCCAACTGAAATTGAAAATGAAAATTGTCCTTCAGTGATTCTTCTCAGTCCTTATTGGTTCGGGACCCTTATTGTTAGTACTACTAGGATCATCTAATATTTGGCCCTTCACAAACTTTTGTGGTGATGGGTATAAATCATAACTGTGTGTTATTTTATCCCGGATTATATCAGATTCTTTACTTTCTTTTATTTTGAAACTGTATAAGTGGAAAGAGCTTACTACATTCTGCCTTTTGCATTATGAATTGATTAGTTATTTTTTGGGTTGAAAAGAATTGATTAGTTAGAGTAGTCCTGAGTTCTCATACATCATATATATATATATATATATATATATATATTGATTAAATATAAATTTTGATAATATAGTAATTATTAATAGATATTTATTATGAATGTGTTTTAATATTAAATTATATATTTTATTATTTAAATAAATATAATGTACCAAAATTCTAATGAAAGATTTAAATATATATTCAAATTATATATATATAAGAATATAAATATATAAAAAAGAATATAATATAATATTATATATACATATATATTAATATAAATTAAATATATAATTGCATAAGTTTGTAAATAAATTTTTATAATTTATTGATAATATAAATATTCATTTTTAACAATACAATACTAGTAAATCTAATTTTAATATGTTAAAAAAATGATTTTCAAAGTAAATTAAATAATATAATTTCAATAATAATTTATTTATTAATTTTTTAGAATAGATAATTTGTGAAAGGAAAAAATGTTTTATAATGATTAATTATTATATATGAGAAAAAAAGAATAAGTCAAGTAGCTTGTCAACAAGTTGGAGTTTATTCGACCATAAAATAAACCAAACATGAACATGTAATCTAGTTTCTTAATGAAGTCTAGCTTGATTCTTATTTGAAATAAAACTAAATGAACAATCTTAAATTTTTAAATTTTAACACTGCTCATTTGCAACCCTAATTACAATAGACTTTTGACTTACTTGACATCATGAGAAAACCATTTTTATCTGATATATATATTCAATTGACTTTGGCTAGACCATACTAGGTTTAAAACCTATTATCTTCCTAATCCTTTCCAAATTACCATGTGGTTCCAAGATGTGATTGATTAAGGGTGGGCTTAGCTGTGCTCTCGACTAATTTTTCTATCATCACAATGGTATTAATATGAAAATTATATGAAGCACACCCCTAATATCCACTTTACTTCTTTTCCTTTGCTGAAACGTAGTATGCAAAAGTTTTACGACAATAAAATCATATATGGTTACACACGTCCAATCATCCATTAGCTTAGTATCAGAGAAAATTACATTCGGTTTTGTTAAGGTGCACAACATCTTTTAAATTCCAGCTCACATATGAAAAAACAATTCTTCTACGATCATATACTACAACTTGATGACCTAAGTGTCAGTAATTAGTGAACCCTAACATTTACAATGATCCACCAAATTTTTTTTTACCATTCACAATCGATCGCACATATTATGAATTATCATAGTGGCAAAAGGATGTCAATGAACTCATTGCTATGATTAATGGAGAAGCAGCGAATCTTTGTTGATGAAATAACGTTTGTATACATATGCTGATGACGCACAAAATTTCCATACGCTCTTGCTTTATCCAAAATATGGAAAATTGGAAACTTGTTGGGATTATCACTATTCACGACCAACTATGTGTCAATGGTAGATAAATAACATGAAGAAATGAAGAATGAAGCAAAAGCAGCAGGGCAATTCTCAGACGGTGTTAAGTGAAGATTGTGCTTTGAGAGTAAACTAGATATTCTTAATCGTATGGTGCATTGCTCTAAAAGTGTCAGCTGAGACATTAAACAAACTAGTCGCTAACCCGTGCGATGCACGAGATAGTTAAAAATTAAAAGTACTTATTTTACTTAAAGGTATATGACTTAAATTTTAAAAATGTATAATTTGAAAATGAATAAAAATAATTAATTTCTTCAATATAATGATTTAGAAAAATTCTTTTTCTTTCATATCATTGGTTTCACATAACACATTTCGACGTGAGCTATTCTATGGTGATAACTTTACATAATATTCAACTGCAATTATATCTATTATATTTTAAAAAGACTCACGTGACAAAAAAAAGAGAGACTCCTATTAGGATTAAGGAAAAAAGAGAGAGATTCCTATTAGGACTCTCTCACTATTTAGTTTAACAAATTAAAATTTTTTATAAATTAAAATGATGAGGAAAAAGGAGGGAGCACGACTCCTGTTAGGACTTTCTCACTATTTAGTTTTAAAAATTAAAAAAATTATAAATTAAAATGATGATGTGAAAAATTGTGAGAGTTTCAGAGATTTCGGTTTTTAATATATATATATAGATTATGGACCATATTTGTGGCTTAATTTATTATTACGTGACTGTCACAAGTTTGATTTTTGTTTGGGTGAACATTTCATTTTAATGAAAATAGTTATATGTGGTAAGCCTTGTAGCTCAATTTACTCATTTTAAAATTTATATGTGGTAAGCCTTCCATAAAATCAATATAGACCTTCGTTTGCCGTTGCACACTTGCACCACCTCGCTGGACAACCCATTAAAAACCAGTATAATTCAATATTTACTAAAAAAAAAAAAGCAAATAGAAAAGAAAACCTATTGCCGTGTGAAGTCTGAACACACTGCCTCGCTGAACTGGAGAAGTTGCCTGAAACCTACTGAGACTGAAATGTGTTTTTATATGACAAAACTCAAATAAAATGTTTCTGTCCAAGACTTCCATAGAAGTCTTCTAAGTAATTCGTAATAAACAAATGAAATAAAAAGGACAACTTAGATTAACAATACTCCAATTACGAAATTTGAGATTCATACCCATCACTCTAAATACGAATCTGAAACTCAATTTTTCTTCTTCTTCTTCTTCTTCTACTTATGTTTAATTAATTAATTAATTTATTTCAAAAGTTAGAACAATCACACTAAAGATTTGAGGTTCATTCATATAAGATAAGATTCACTGCCGATCGTGGCAGTTGCGGTCACCGGCGAAGGAGCGAAGCAGTGGGAATAGAGAAGAGGAGAGAGAGAGACAAGACCGGTATGGACAAGTTCTCAACGATGGTGACCTCTGGCGAGCGGCGGCAGTGGCGAGCAAGGGTTGCTCAGCCATGGACAATGATTTTTGCGGTCAGAGAATGGGTCTGAGAGAGACGATGAATGGGGTTTTTGGGCTTTAATTAGGTGTTATCAGATGTATTTATCTTTGGTGGTCTATTTTAAAAAGTCTGATGTGGCACTTGTTTATTGGATGGTATAAATAAGAGGTTTTACATTCATCCTTATTGAATTTGATTTCATTTTTGAGCAAAAAAAAAACATGATTTCATTTATATATATAATTTGAATTTAAATTAAAGAAATAATTTTTAAAAGTGACGAAATATATGTCTTGGATGACAGCTTCGTGACATGAGCTCGAAAGTTGTAACATGAATTGAACGCGTACCGTGAAAAGTCATGAATACGCGTAGGCGTCACAATTCCCTTCTCCTATTGAATTGTGGTGTGGGATTTATTTGGTCACATCATTTCTCTTATTTTTGTGCCTTTATCTTTGATTGGTTACTTTTTTTGAGTAAATTTATTGATGGGATGTATCTACCTTTTCCACCATGAATTTCCAGCGTTAACTTGTCTTTCATCTTCCTCTTCCTCTTCCATGATTCATTCTTCACGCTTTACATTCTGCCTACTTCCCTAACCTTTACGTTTCATTGCCAAATTTTGATCTGGCTCTTCATATTCAAGTCTAGTGACTGTTTTTTCACTTTGCACTCTTAAATCAGAGGAGTAAAAAGAGGTACATGCTTTGCTTCTATTGTCCATCTTTGCTTTGTTTTACAAATTTATTGTTATGACCAGATTTACTAGTAAATTATCCAAATTCTTTAATTCCCATGCATTTCCCTGTGATTTTAAACCTGTTATCGTGTTAATTTTTCTTCTAGGTTATTAACTATGTGCCTATTTTAGTTTTTTTTTTTTTTATTAAAAAAATCTGTGCCTATTTTCCCAGCTGACTGCATATTTGGTGATCTTTTAACTCAATGCCCAATTTTTAAAAACCACTTAAGGGCTTGTTTTGGAAGAATAATATTATTTTATTATTAAGTATTAAAAATAGTGTTGCAGTAAAATTATTTGGGAAGAGAGCCTCTCTTTGAAAATCGATTTCAAGTATTGAAATTAAATTTTGGACTAAGATTATGTTTTCAAAACAAGATTATGAAAATTGTGTTTTGATAGCATGACTTCATTATAGACATATTGTATACTAAAATTGTGCTTTCAAAACACGATTTCAATGCAAAATTTGAAAATTCCATGCTCCAAAGAAGCTATTCTTCTTTTTCTTTTTCCTTCTTTTGGATACCATGGAACTGCCTTGTGATTTGGAAAGAATTGGGAAGACAAAAAGTTTTTAAACCTACCAAGGTCTAGGCATCACTTGAATATCAAATAAAGAAGGTTTTCACATGTCGTCAAGTAAAAAAATATATTGTAATTAGAGTTGTAAATGATCTTAGTATTACAAATTTAGGATTATCTTTCTTGTTTTAATTCAAATAAGAGTTAAGTTTGAGTTCACCAAGAAACTAAATTACATGTTAATTTTTGGTTAATTTTATTGTCAAATAAGCTCCAATAGCTATTTGACTTATATGTTTTTCTCATATATAGTAATTGCTATGGCTAAAACTTTTTATCCAGTCACAAATCTATACTACCAATTAGTAAATAAATTATTATTAAAATTATATTATTTGAATTACTTATATAAAATTATTTTTATTTCTAGAATTATTAAAACTAGATTTACTAGTATTGTATCATTAAAAATGACTATTTATATTATCAATAAATTATAAATACTATTTTGATATCTTCTTAATCTATTTACAAACTTACAAAAATATAAATTGAATTTATACTAATATATATTTTATATATGTATATATATATATGTTAAATTTAAATATATGTTTTGTTTACAAATTTATAAGAAGATTCCTTTCTTTGGACTGGATTTTTATATGATTTAGAAATATTCTTACATCTTACGTTTAATAGAGAAAAAAAACTTAAAGACAACTCGGTAAAAATATGAGTGTATTGTAAAGTGGGGTAGTAAAAAATAAAAATAGATAAATTAGTTTTTTGAGGTGTTAAAAGTTAAAATTTTCTAACGTAAAAAAAATAAAATGAAAAATAAATTTTTGGTGGTTTTTTTTTTTGTCTTTTTTTTTTTTTTTTTTTTGATAAGAAACTATAATTTTATGCATTTATAATTTGTTAATACTATATGGATGCCTTTTAAGAGTATTTTTTTTACTTATACTCCGGCCTTCTTTAACTTAAAAGTATGGATCAGGAGTTAAAGTATATAATTACTTAAATAGTAAAGTCTTGTTGACTGCATGAACAAACTTTTCAAACTCTGGACAGCCCAATAGTTTATCAAGGAGCATCCTGGTGAACCGCCGTGCCAATTTTCATTAATAGGTTTTGGTTTTTGTGGGTTTGATTTTTGGTGGTTTTGTGGTAACTTAAAAACGCAATTTCGCAAGTGAGAAAATGCGCGATTACCTTGCAAAAACTCATTTTAATTTGTTCAGCGAAATCACGTGTTGGTTAGTGATTTTGGCTTTTGATTCTTATTGCATTTGCTGCTACTGCCTTTCTAAACTGATTTTAATTTTTTTTCCTTCTCAAAACAAGAAAAACAAAGGTAAAAAAAATAGGGGAAAAAGGAATTAAGGTGTATCTATTTTTAACGTTTACTCTTTTTGATAAGAATATTGACCGTCGTTGATCAACAACTCTGTAGTCCGAGTGGAGTTAGTGGAAATCAGCCTGCATCAGTGCTCAATCTACAATTTGTTAACTTAAAGAGAGGTACATTCTATATTTCTTTTTTCTGTTGTTTGATTTTATTATCAGGCTGTATTTCGGCTGTCATTCTAGTCCGGCCCCAACGTGGTTTTACTTGACATATACTGTCCTCTAAAAGAAATGGTAGAAATGGGAAGTACCTTCTATATTAACTCAACTACTAATTTTTTTCTAGTTAATTTGTAAGAGATTTAGGGTTTAGACTCTATCTATACCAAAAATCAATTGTTAAATTTTTTTTTTATTAGAACAAATTGGTGTTTTGACCTGCCTGAGGGTGAGGCAAGCTGGGAACGGCCTAAAACTTACAATTGGAAGACCAAGTCATAAACTACTAGACGTCCCACCGAGCAGGACAACCTAGGCTTCCCACCTCGACTAGTCCTACGAAGAACCTTAGGCTTCCCACCTAAGGTGTTTGGAATCACCACCAAACGATTCAATGTAAATAATCTCAATAATAATAATAATAATATTAGGTAAATTACAAAAGGAACCATCTGGAGCTTTATATATAGCTTCCAGGAATAATAATGATAAAGATAAACTTTCCTAAACAAGTCCTAAACAAACTCAAATACTAATACGATAATCCTAACAATCTCAAATACTAATCCAATACTAAAGATAATATAAATGATAAAGATAATCTCCATTGATGTGCTATCATGTGGTGTCTGCACCAGATGGCTTACATGTAAACCATTGAAAATGGTCCTCGAGGCTAAGAGCTTGAACTAAATAACAATCCCTAAGCTCTTGTTCTTCAGCAATCGAAAGTATTTCGCTATTGGAAGATAGCCTTTAGGTAACAAAGCCCCCAATACTGGTAGTAGCTCTGCCTCACAAGGATAGCAAAAAGAAGTAAGGGGAAAAAGTCTGACTTAACTAATCGTGTAAGAAGATTAGGACTAGTTCCAATATTGACCTTATGAAAATATCACATAACAGGCAAAGCTAATCATGTACATAGGGCTAATTCCAATATTGACCTTATGAAAATATCACATTACAGGCAAAGCATGACATTTTCTTTTATAAAGTCAGTATAACTTCTAACCAAAAGATTGATTCTTTGGAAATCAAGTACAATACAAAGAGTGCTATATAAGAATGAGGCAGAGATATAAGAATGAGGTGGAGATAGGAGGAACTCCCCACTGCGGAGATATAGGGATAGGACAGTTTCATCGGCCAGGAAATATAGAAGAGTGAAGTCTCCTCCATGTAGGGGAGGAAGTAGGGAACCTTCTCTCCAGCAATTAGCAGTCTGAGATCAAGGAGAGCTCTCAACTCCCCAAAATATGGGGAACAATGCTATGAGTAAAGCATTGCAACAAATACCAGGCTCCCCATTCTCAGATGAAATAGAAAGTGCAGATCTCTGTGAAGGTTCATCAAATCCATATTCACGAATTATGAAGGTAAGACAGACCCTGTGGAGCATGTCAGTCATTACAACCAAAACATGGCCATTTACTTTAAGAATGAGGCGTTGATGTGCAAGATTTTTCCATCTAGCCTCGGGCCCATCATGATGAGATGGTTCGACAAGTTAAAGAAGAGCACCATTCGTAGTTATGATGAGTTGATCTGAGCATTTGAAGCCCGGTTCATGACATGTAGTAAGGTCTCGAAGCCTGACTCTCTAATCACTATATCCATGAAAGAAGGGGAGACCCTCAGGGCATACTTTGGTCGCTATTGGGAGTTGTACAACAAGATTAGGGGATCACGGCTCGTACCTATAAGGTAGGGCTTCCTATTAATTCTAACCTAAGAACTTCACTCACTTTGAGACTAGTCACGAACATGCACAAGTTGATGGAATAAGTGGAGGAATATAAGAGATTGGAAGATGATCAATTGTAGGTGAGATCCAAGGCTAAAGCTCCCATAATGGAGAGGAAAGAGGTCAAAATGGATCATCCCCCAGGACCAAGAAGGGACTTCTACCCCTAAGTTTAGTGGCAAAGATTCGAAGTAGTGAATTCTCCATATAAAGAGCCAATTTACCGGATCAAAGAAAAGATAAAGAATGAGCCCTACCTTCGGTGGCTGATCAAGATGAGCAGTGATGCTTCCAAAAGAAATCAAAGCCTGTACTGCTCCTATCACCGAGATAAAGGCCATACAACGGAAGACTGCAGGACTTTGAAAGACCATCTACGCCAGTTAGAGAGAGCAAGGCATTTGAAGGAGTTTATAATTCAGGATTGCCCTCGGCCTCAAAGTGGGTGAGAAGTAGGTGGGCCTCAAACTTTGGCTTATCCTTTAGCTCTCATAGAGGTGATACATGCCGCTAGGGTCATGAGCCAGCCGGGGCAAGTAGCACCGTGGGTGTTCACTGTGGCTCCAAACCTAAAATTGGAGTTGAGTCCTTAACCTCTCAAAAGTGCTAAATGGGAGGAAGATTGTTTGGGCTTCTTAGGAAAGGACAAGGTAGGTACCATACAGCCACATGATGATGTGTTAGTAATAACCATGAGGATCTCTAGTTTTGATGTGAAGAGGGTAATGATAGACCAGGGAAGTGGGGTTGAGATTATGTATCCAAATTTATATCGGGGATTGGGCTTAACCCCAAAAGATTTGAATAGATATGACACCCCTTTAGTCGTTATAACTAAAAAGTGGACGGATTTTCATTGAAAATCCTTCCACTTTTCCATTGAAAATCCTTCCAATTTTCTCATACACTCTTTTTCTAGCTCTTAAAAAAGTGGAAGGATTTTCAATGGACAAAAGAGTGTCAAAGAGCTTTCTCTGAGCTAAAGGTGTACTTGGCCCATGCTCCCATCCTTTCTAGACCAATAGCTGGTGAGACATTGTACATGTATTTGGCTACAATTGATCATAAGGTGAGCGCGGTACTAATTTGGGTGGAGAAGCATATTCAAAAGCCAATCTATTATGTCAGCAAAACCCTTCTGGAGGCTAAGGTGAATTACCTCCCGCTAGAAAAAGTGGCCCTAGCCTTGGTCCACGCCACTATAAAATTACCTCACTACTTCTAGGCTTACACTATGATATTTCTCATCGAGCATCCACTACGAGCCTTGCTCAGGAGGGTAGACTTTTTTGGTATAATAGCTAAGTGGGGGATGTTTTTGGGAGCCTTTAACATTAAATACAGCTCTAGGACTTTAATTGAGGGGCAAGTGCTGGCAAAGTTCAATGCAGAATTCACTCCAAGCAACCCCGAGGTTATGCACATTCAAGTGGAAAACTTGGTAAGTTCAGAGGAGTGTTCGGTCTAGCAAGCATACGTTGATGGATCCTCAAATTGTCGAGGATCAGGAGTGGGCGTAGTACTTATCTCTCCAGAGGGTATCAGGATAAAGAAATCATTTAGATTAGTTTCCAAGCATCTAAAAATGAGGCAAAGTACAAGGCCCTCTTAACAGGACTTTAAATGACCAAACAGGCTGGGGTAAAATTGTTGAGGATTCAATGTGATTCTAGGCTAGTAGTGAATCAAATTAATGGTGAATTTAAGGCCAAAGAGCAGAGGATGATGAATTACTTGAAAGAGGTCAAGAAACTCCGGTTATAGTTTAAGAGTGTAGACATCTTCCAGTTTTCCCGAGGTAGTAATAGTCATGCAGACTCTCTTGCGACGTTGGCCTCATCGGTGGGTAACTTTCTTCCAGGGATTATATAGGTGGAGGTCTTGCCCTTTCCAAGCACCACCCTTCCAAAAGAGATCGTGGTATAAAGTGTATACCTTGGTCCCAGCTAGATGGATGCCATCCTGACCTACATTAGAAGGGGAAGCTTACTGGACAACAAGCTTCAGACCAAAAAGTTTAGGCAAAAATCACCAAGATTCTGGGTATTTGCGGAAGGAAAGTTATACAAGAGGTCATACTCGAGACCTTATCTGTTGTGCGTCCATCTCGAGGCAGTTGAGATGCTTATGGAAGAGTTACATGAAGGAGTATATGAAAGTCACGCGGGAGGAAAATCCTTGGATCATAGTGCCTTGACCCAAGGGTACCGATGGCCAAGTATGCAAAAACAAGCCCAAGAGTTCTTAAAGAAGTGTGACCAATGTCAGAGATTCACTCCAAACATACACTAGCCCGGAGGGTTCTAAACTCCATTACCAGTCCATGGCCCTTCACATAGTGGGGTTTAGACATAGTGGGGCCATTCCCTAAGGCCATTGGGAACAAAGGTGGCTTCTTGTCGGGACAGACTACTTCACTAAATGGATGGAAGTTAAGCCTTTAGCCAACATCCAAGATACAGGAATCAAACGGTTTGTATGGAGAAACATTGTGACGCGGTTTGGGGTACCTAAAGTTCTAATCTCAAACAACAGACTCCAATTCAATAGCAAAGCTTTCCGTCGATATTGCATGGAACTCAGTATTACTAACATGTACTCAACTCCATATTATACCCAAGACAAGTGACAAGCTAAGGTCACCAACAAGTCCATTTCAAACAGACTAAAAAAATAGTTGGATGGATCTAAAGCAAAATGGACTAGGGAGCTTTCGAGTGTGTTGTGGGCTTACTAGACCTCCCTGAGAAGGTCTATGAGAGAAACTCCATTCTCTATGACTTACGGAGTAGAAGATGTGCTACTTGTGGAAGTAGGGCTACCCACTTCCCAAACTAATGAGTTTGAGGAAGATACAAACAGTCGATTATTAGGCAGACACTTGGATCTTGTTAAAGAAAACCGCGAAGTCACCTTAGTAAAATTGGCGAACTACCAGCAAAATGTCAACAGAGGATATAACATGGGTGTAAAGTGTAGGGAATTTATGTCAAGAGACTTAGTGTTAAGGAAGGTCTTGGGAAACACTAGGGACTCTACTTCGGAAAAGCTCAGACCTAACTGGGAAGGGCCATATTGTAGACACCGCATTATGTATCCCTTATGACTCAAGCCCCCGTTCTCCAATGATGCTCGAATTCTAAGGCCTAAGGCCAGTTTATATCCCAATAAGATATTAAGTTGACTTGAGGAGTGTTAAAATGGAAAATATAACCTTTTAAATGAGGAAAAATTTATTTTTGAAAATAAATTGACCAAAGTAGCCATCGGCCTGCGTATGCAGCTAAAGTTTTAGAAGCATAAGAAACGCAAGTTTTCTGCGATAATGATTGAGGTTTGGAACAAATCCCACATCGTCTAGGACCATTCCAAACCTCATTTTTTCAACTATAAAAATCCTTACATGGTACATTTTCAAAACACACAGAATTTCCATAGGAAAAACCTAAGATTCACTAAAAAATAGTGAATCAAAAAGGGAGTTTTTTACAAAACACCCTCAAGTCATTTTTATTTGATTGGGACCTATTCTAGCCCCAATCTTTTGAGTTTAAGATTACTAATCACTCTTTCATTGAATTGTGATAGATTTAACTGAACAGAATGGTCAAAAATCAAGCCTATGATCTTTTGCTTTAAGGTATGCTTTAAAACCTTTCTTTTTCTTTTCTGCCTTAATATTTATTTTAATCAGCTTCTTTTGTTTAGTTAATGTTTGCAATTGTTTATTTAGGTTAGTTTTAGGTTTTGTTTCTGTCTTTAAGAATGATAGGTTGCTAGATTTTACGTTTTAAGTTTTTACTCTGTTTTTGTGTTGATTAGAGTTTTTGGGTAAGGATCTGCGTACGCATGATCTATCCTGCACATGTAGGCTGAACTCATACGTGCACAGACCTGTTCTAGCATGCGTGACGCTGTTACCTAGAAAACCTTTTTTTTTTTTTTTTTTTTTTTAATTCTACCTTCACATGTTTGTCTACATAGCCTCTTTTTCACATGTTTTTAAGCATTATAAAATGATTGCTCACCTTTTTAACATGCTTGTTTGTTATTACATGTCTAGATTAGGTTTTAATCTAGGGTTTCTTCGTTTTAATGTCATTCATTCACATGTTCATTCATTGATGCCATAGGTGCTGTGCTACTGAGAGGTAAGTAAAATAGTAAGTCATGCATTAGTAATGCTCATGCATTTGTGTTAGGTTTTCTTAGATGTATGGTTAGGGTTTCTAATATTTTAACTTTTTGTGTTTGATATGTTTTGTTTGATGATATGCTTGCAGCCATTTTTTGATTTAGATAGGGCTTTTCATATGTTAGATGTATGATTAGGGTTTCTTTTGTTTGGCTCTCTTTTGTTTAGATAGATGGATAAGTATGTTTTTTCAGGGTTAAAGATGCCATGTTTTTTGTTAGATGCATGCTAGTGCGTGTATGAGTCTAGAATATAAGTATTTAAATGGTTTTTAATAGGGTTAAGACATAAGACACAATGATGAGAGGCCAACCTTAGGGTTGGGCGATCTTGGGTGCCTAACATGTAATGCCCCAATTTGATTGATTGTGTGATGTGTGTGGGTGTGTAATGAGTCCCATATCGGGTATTTACTAGGTAGATTTGGGCTTTATTAACAACTACAAGGAGCCTCAATTGTGACTAGTCCTTTTGAGGTATAATGCAGATGCAACTAGCGCTTTTCCTTGGGTCGTTACATATGGTTTCAGAGCTGGCCCGATAATCCCATGTGGCCTCAGGACATTACCCCACAAAGTGGGCCTTAACGAGGACCTTAGGGATTTAAGCGAGGAAGATTGTAATGTCCCAATTTGATTGATTGTGTGATGTGTATGGGTGTGTGATAAGTCCCACATCGGGTACTTACTGGGTAAATCTGGGCTTTATTAATAACTATAAGGAGCCTCAATTGTGACTAGTCCTTTTGAGGTATAGCGCAGATGTGGCTAACGCTTTTCGTTGGGTCGTTACATAATACCTTCCCAAAAGCGTACTTAAACTCTAAACCCAAACTCTGGTAGTAAGATCAAAGGTCCTTCCTCGTAAGGATGCTATATTCATGATTCCTAGACCATATAACTAGGTGGCAACTTCGATTTACCCAACTCTCCCTTGCGCCAACACATATCAAGTAACATCCATCACAGGAACAAGGGCTTATTGATTAGAAGACTTAGATGAAAGACCTATAGCCAAGGTAGAGAATGTATTTAATCTAAAAAAGTATTACTTTTAATTGTTATGTTAATGTTTGTTCTTTATTCAATGTTGTTTTTGTTGAATTTTATAGGCCCATGAAACTAAGTTTATATGACCCATTCGTGAGAGAACGACATGCCCTATTGGTAAACATCGAATGCCTAAAATCTCGTGGAACTAGACCATGTCTTTGCCTGGGTATGTCTTAAGCTAAACTTTCTGCCTTAGTTTGGCTCCAGGGTCATTAACAAAAAAGGAAAATTAAGACAACAAAAAAATGAAAAATTATGTGGTATTAGACCATGTCTTTTCCATGAGTGTGTTTGAAACTAAACTTTATGCCTTAGCCTGACCCCAGGGTCACTAATAAAAAGGAAATTAAGGCATGAATAAAAAAATAAAAAAAAAACAAAAGAAATCACTACCACGGTTATGCATAAAATGAAAGACCCCACAGTATTAAACCCTATCTCTACCACAGTTATGTTCCAAGCTTAATTTTCTTTCTTAGTTTAGCTCTAGGACCATTAAAAAGAAAGAAAAAAAGAAGAAAAAAAAGAAGAAGAAGGGAGATTAAACCACATACACGCATTGTTGAGCAATCAATAAGAGCAAATAATTCAAAAGTTTAACATTATGATTCGGAAGTCTAAAATTACAAAAGGGGCCCTTCTATGGGGCAATTATAGATAAGTTTAAAAAAATAGGGAAGGGGGGTTTGAAAACCTTGGCCACATCCTCCAGGGTCGAACCTTGGTTAGGCTTTCTACTGCTCCTTCCACCAAAGGGTTGGTAGCTAAGTTTTCAACCTCTCTGACCCGAGAATCATCATTCTCAATGGCTTGGATCTTGGGATTAGGAACTATTATCAGGTCTGCAGGATAAGTGATATCATCAGCACTCCTCTAAGAGGAAGTGGACTTATGTATCTTATCCAAAACCATGATCCACCCTTTGACAAAGTAAGTTTGGAGGTTTTTCTGCACCTCGGGCCTCACAAATGAGATGCAATCAGTCTGGCCCTAATAGTAGTTAGCCTATAGCTGATCATTATCCACCTTAATGTGGGCTTCTAGCTTGGCAGTCTTTTGCTCAAGAGCCTTCTTGACCTCCTGAAGCTTTAATTATAAAACATCCTTCCTCGAGGTGATTGCCTTGGTATTCTCCTCCGCCTTAGAATGAAACTTCTCGGATTTGGTCACCTTGGTCATTACATCCGATATCTTTTTAGGGAGGTCTTCATTGTCAGTTGACACCTCCTCCAGCTTGTCCTTCATTTCCTAATATCTTCCTTCCACCGTAGCACATTGGTAACCCTATAAAGTGAAGGTTGGAAATTGAAATTAGTCTTTGGCTACAGTAGAAATAAAGAGCAAAACTAAGACGATGAGGAGAGGGAACTTACTATCATTGCCTCCCTCTTTATGTTCAGAAGGAGGGCCTCATCATCCCACTACTCCCAGTGCCTCATGTCCTCGGGGAGTAGCAATGCCTTTCCCACACTCTTTGCTACGTGCCCCCTACAGCCTTCCCTCTATGGCCTAGCCTTCTCAGTCATGAGAAGAAGCTGCCCATCCCACAAAAAGGTCTTATGTAGGCTGGGGCTGGGACTGCCATAGGTGGAGCAATTTCCTCTTCAATGGGAGACCTTTCAACATCGATGAGTGGCACAGGGGAATCAGAACCCCCTATCTCTCCTCAGGCATTTTCTTCCACCTCATAAACTTCAGGATGGGGCAGTGGGAGGAGGATTGGCCCAAGAAGCAGGTGGAGTTGGAGCTTAAGAAGCATCAAGTTGAGTTTGACTTTGAGTAGGCAGGGGTGTAGCCAGAATTTGGCTAAGGGTAACCGTGCTCCTTTGGTAACACATATTTAAAGGCATACCTTTGGTACCGAGAACAACCTCAACCTCGAGATTCAATGGTTCGGTAGTGGCACTTTGCGAGGATGAATTCCCCGCCTTTCTCCTCCTTCTCCACAAACGAGCAACTGAGATGGCTATTGTGACTCTAAGGCTCTCTGGGGTAAAAGGTGGAGAAAAATTACTTCCTTTTGCTTTTCGTTCTTTGTAAGATTTTTGTAGAAGACAGCATATATCATTTGGCTCAAACATCTATAAAAGGGAGCCGAGGATTGTTAGCCTTAATTGCTTTTCCCTCGTTTTGAAAGCTCTAATACACTGGTGGAGTGTAACCGAGGATAAGATGAGTCACCCGTAGTTGACCATCTGAGTAGATGTAGTTTGAGGACCTCAAAAGCCTATTCAAGTTGGTTGAATTAATCAATTGCCTTCTTTTCTGAAAGTTGTGATCTTCTGGAGTAATAGACATAGAAAATGAGGACAAGTTAGTACGAGAAGAGAAAATGTATAAGTAACATGTACATAATTAGGTAGGAAAGAAGAAACCAAAGGGAGTCCTAATGCCTCTAGCACCTGCTCTACCTGTGGATGTGGGACAGTAGATTCCATTAGGACACCAATTCCCCGTGATCAATAGGTAGTCCCCTTCTGTCTCTTTGTCGAAGTCTAGGAGACAAGATATGAGTCTCACTTCCCCATGTCGAGTTCTAAAATAGAACCTGAGTTCTTACAATTTTGGAAACTATATACATAATTAATGTTGTGCTTGGTAAGATTAAGGTCAAGTCTCCTATTGAGCTCGGCTATGCTATTGACTACTCTAGAGATATTAGGGGTACATTGATCCGGGCAGACCTTAGAATGCCTTAAAAAATTTGTTAGAAGCCCACTCATGGGAATCCTAACCCCACCCTCTATAAACACCACTAAGGGGATGATGACCTTTCCTTCCCCCTTGTAAAATCTACCTCGGATTTGGGTAGTAGCTTACCCCTACATCCTTAAGAATCCCTTATATCCTCCTAAATTTTGCCAATCTCTCAAGTGAATCAACCATGGATCTAAATTTACCCATTATCTCTACCCAAACAAACTAAACGACAAAAAAATGAAGAGAAAGGAAAGGTAAAGTGAAAAGAAGACTTACTAATAGAGAAAATTAGGACAAAGCACCTCGTGAAAAAGGTCTTGTTCTTGAGGAGAAAAAGGAGAGAAATGTGAGATGGGTGAGAAATGGGAACCCAGAAACTCGTTTGGGTTCCCCTTTTACATAGAAGATGGAGGAGCAAGAAAAAGGCGAAAAAGGGCCTCTTGGTTTCCCACGTCTCCCTAAGCTCCAATCTCACCATTTGGTATTACACACATCACCCATCGAAGAACAAGGAATCCGGTTATGTCTAGAGCATTTATTGCATAACTGTGGCACCTCTCATCAATGGTAGTGAATGATTACCCCTTTACCTCGAGCCACGATCTCCACCTCATCATTAGTGAAGAAGAGATCATCGGGGGCTGTTGTGGGGGGGATGAATGTGAGCTCAGGCAGATAACCCAAAAGCCCAATAAGCTGCATTGAATAATGGGCCCAACCCAAGATATGGTTATGAACGAAGTAACATGTTGAGTAAAGAGAAACCATTTGGGCCCACCTCCATGGAGATCTAGACTGACCTCCTTCCCCAAGGTCCATTACCGAGGTGAAAAAACCATGGTTTAACTAGCTCCCTCCATTACTAAGACGTCCTCTCTTTTTAAAGCTCACCCCGATTGATGCGACAAAGAAAACACAGGACCCAATAAGGCAATCACCTCCACATTAATGAAGCCCTTTACCTAATGTCAACCACATTCAATGTTAAATAACTAGCCTAAATAGTAGAAACACCCCCTAAAATCTTCCTTCATGATTAAGAAATGACAGGATAGAAGGATGATGGGACAAGTATCACCCTAAAAATCCAGCTGGGAGTTGGACAGTTGGAAGAGGAAGAGGAAGGGAGGAATGGCTATAAAAGGAGAGGGAAGCAACAAAATTGGGGGGTTCAAAAAATTAGAGAGAGAAAGATAAGCTAGAGAAGTTGTTCTAAGAATTTTTAGCCTTTAAATCCACCTCATGTACCTCAGGAACTTTGTTCCCACATATATAAAAGCTTGATTTGGTTATTTTTATCCTTTACTTTGTTGGTTAAACCTCCCATTGTTGATTTTTTCCCATCTTTTAGAAATTAGTTGTGTAGATCAAATATCATCTTCATTGAGCATGTGTTAGTTGTTGTTGACCCCCACAATTTGTTTAAAACTAAAGTCACACATTCTTTTGGAAAAAGACTTTAGAAGAGTTTTCTTGACTTTTATGAAAAAATGGATTTTCTTAAATGAAAATTTTTTGGAGAAAGTGTTAATTTTAAGAAAAGAGCTTGAAAAAGGAGGAAGCCTTTTTTTTTTTTTTTTTTGTGGGAAAAAGTTAGGTTTTTAGGAAAAGTGATTCCATGACTTTAATGAAAATTATAGTTTTTCTTCATTTTTTAGGATGGAAAAGATTTGAAGAAAGGTTTGAGAACCATTTTATTATAGGAAAAGGTTTCCATGGTTTTGTTGAAAACCATGATTTTTATCTAGTTTTCAAAAGGGGTTGAACTTGGTTTTTTGTAAAAGATGACAAAAAGTTTATAGGAAAAAAAAAATTGATGTTTGAAAATATTTTGTGAAAATCAAAGGAGACAACAATTTTATTGGAAAAAGGGTTTTGAAATATGAGAAAATGGTTGATTTAAAGAAAATAGTTTCTATGGTTTTCTTTAAAAAGAAGTTTTACGGTTAAAAGTATGATTTTGGGAGATTATGGGGTCCAAATATAATTTTAAAAAATGTTTTGGGGTCAAATAAAATTTTGGAAAATTTTTGGGTTCAAAATGCAAATTTTGGAAGTTTTGGGTCAAAATGTAATTTTAGAAACTTTTTGGGATCAAAATGCAATTTTGGAAAGGTTTTGGGGCCAAAATGCAATTTGGTGAAAGTTTTGAGGTCAAAATATAATTTTAGAAAAGTTTTGGGTCAATATAATTTTAGAAAAGTTTTGGGTTCAAAATGCAATTTTGGGAAAGTTTTGGGGACAAAATATAATTTTGGGAAGGTTTTGGGGTCGAAACGCAAATTTGGAAAATTGTGGTGGTTAAAATATAAATGTGCAAAAATAGTATGATGGCATTTTAGCAAATAAAGGCAAAACATACTATTGGACTTCTTTTTTCTTTTATTTTTTAATCTTTTGAAATTGCATTTTTTAGATGTTTATTTACTCAAGCTTTTTACTCTATGTTAATCTAATGTTTGTGGTACTAGCTAGAGAGCCTAGCACCCTTAAACCCTATTACTCATGAGAAAGGGAAAATGAAAAATAAAGATGCATAAATAAATGGGCATAATATTTAAAGAATTGAATGTAAATGAATTTAAAGACAAAACAATAATGTTAAATGCTTGAAATTAAAGGAATTTAAGGATAAGAAAATAATGTAAAGTGCTTGAAATTAAAGGAATTTAAAGACGAGACGATAATGCAAAGTGCTTGAAAGTAGGAATTTAAAGACAAGAAAATAAAGTAAATGAATTTAAAGATAAGACAATAATATAAAGTGCTTGGAAAGTAAAGGAACTTAAAGACAAAACAATAAAATAAAGTGCTTGGACAAAGCCTTTGCATACGTCTTAGTTAGGAATGTGAAGTGATGTTGAGTTGTTTTCTCAAGTGATAAGAAAACCAAAGGAAAAAGGGGTTAAATTTTTTTTTTTTTTAGGTGTAGAGAAAGTGATAGGGCAAAAATGTATTGGCTCCTTGCAAATTAATTAATTACCCAAGTTAATTAATTAAGTCAATTTAACATGCAAAGCGTGGAGGCACAAACAAATCACCAATTATACTACGTGCAGCGAAAAATAAATTTGACACAGGTGATTTGTTTACGACTGGGGAAAACCATCGAGGCAAAACCCCATCGGGTGATTTTAAGGTCACCACTCCCAAGAATCCACTATTATCAATTACAAGCAGTTACAAGTATAAGGAATCTTACCAAATCCTTTGGCCTATCTCGAAATACCAACCTACAGTTGAAGCCTTACCTTAATACCCAATTGGACTTGTATTGTAGTAACAATCTTTCCGTTCAATGCACGAATCCCAGTATGTGACTAACTCCACCAACTTGAAGAAGATGTTGACCGCAAAGTTCTTCACTTCATCAACAATAAAGATCAGGAAGCTCCTTGGTCACAAAACCCTTGGCGTAAAGACGCAGTAACTTCTTCAAAGAGAATAATGAACTAGGTCACTTTTCGTATTTGGTCACACAATGCATGTGCGACGGCCTTTAAAATAATCCTTATATATGTCTAGGGTTGTGAGAAAAGAAACCCTATACAAATATTTCAGTATGGGCCAGAAATCAGATCTGGAATTTCTGATTTCGTAATTCTCAACAGATACAACTTGTGTCGAGAATCTGTTGAACTTCAACATTAATTCTCGATAGAAATGATTTTGTCAAGACTTCTGTTGAGCTTTAATGAACAACACTTTCTTCACTTGTTTTTTGGTCAGATTTGCATGGCTTCAATACTTAACTTGAACACTTGTTTCTTGAAGTACTAAACTCATCCTAGATTTACCCAATTACAAGTAAAGTGCATTTTGTCAAAGGATTAGCCAATTTATATCAAATATGTCTCTAACAATCTCCCCCTTTAACAATCCGTGACAAAACCATAACAAACAAATGAATCATGAGAGAGGTCTTAAATCACTAAACTCATTTCCACTTGTTGAATTACAAAATAAATCTAACCCTAACATAAACTCTTGAAAAACTTTGCAAGAAGAGAGTTCATGCCACGATAGACTTTCACAACTTGTCTTTCTGAAACACTTAAACAAAACTTACATAAAGAAACATATGTATAAAGAGAGAAAAGAAACAATACATGTAGAGGTAGGTGAAGAAAAACATACATCATCATATATATGAAAAGTAAAATACAATGTATGTAAATAAATGGTCACAAGACCGGTGTACAAGAGGCTAATGTAAAAAAAAGAAAAGTACATATAAACCTCACTACATCCCTTAAAATCTATATGCATTCCCCCTATCAAAAATGTCATATACTAACTCTCCCCTTAAATACAAGACTACTCTCAATCCCAAAATTACTCCCCATTTTTTGTCACGAATGACAAAGGGCAAGTCACTAAGAGATCATCATCTCATCATCACTAAAAGAGCTAGCATCATACTCATCATCACCAGCATCATCATCCTCATTAGTCGAGGCCTCTGAAGAAGGAGATGAAGAAGGAGCAAAACTGCCAATGTGAGCCTGTCGGCATGCTATGCAACCGACTTGGGTGTTCATCTGGCACATCTCATTTGTGAGATAGTCAACACGACCACCAAAGTCATCCTCTATTTGCTGAAGCTATGCCATGATGGCCTCCAAGGTCACACCACCAGCTATGGAGGTAGAAGGAGCCGAGGAAGAAGGCGGAACAGCAAAAGCTATAAAATCTGTTGTCTCCACTCTTGGCCACTTCGGTCAAAGCTGGGCCTCGCTCCACCGAATAGAACCCGCACTGATGGCACCCATGGTGGTGTAGAAAGGAGAGGAAGGAATGGGGATGTGGAGGTGTGTGAGGATACTCGTGATAGCTGAAAGGAAGATGAGCTTATCACGTGCCACAGTATCCAAATACACATCTAGAATAGATGTGATGAAGTGAGAGGTAAAGTCAATAAAGAGGCCCTCTAAAAGAGACAAAAGAAAACAACCATGAGGCTCAATAATGGAGTTATAGTGAGACAATGGAGTAAGAGTAAATGTCATCACCATGCTAAGGAGCCTTGGGCCTTTGGCAAAGCCCGAGCATGGGGTGTTTAGCTTACCACCCCATGTGGAAGGAGTTTCACAAAAGTGAGAGAGAAGCTCGTCTCTAGACACTGTCCGGAGACACTCACAGCCAGTGTAGTCAGGATGCGTTAACCTGGGAACATGTAGTACCTCGGATATAAGATCCGAAGTAACTACGATACGTGTACCTCTGAATGTAGTAACGAACTGAGGTACAAAGGTATCGATGTCATGTATATTGGAGTAAAACTCCTGTATAAACACGACGAAACACCTTAAGGGTCTCTCAAGTAGAGATTCCCAACCCCGAGTCCGAATGACAGCGAGGAGAGAAGTGTCGGTAAAGTCCTACAAGATAACCTAGCATTCTAGATGAACGCCACATTTCTGGAAGTTCTCAGAGAAGTCCTTCTTATTCCTAGGGTTTCTAGTCTATTTCTTTTCAACCTTAGGGGGTGCTACTAGAATAGATTTGTCTTTGTGTAAGTTCTCACTAGCTTTTTCTGTTTTGGCTTCATGATTTTCAGCATCATTATCATTAGTAGGTGAAACAAAAAATCTTACTAGAAGAGGCAATATTAGGAGAAGAGAATTCATACCCGAATCCGGTTTTATTAGAAGCAGCTTTCTGAATGCTTAGCATCTCATTGAGCTATGCATTTGAAGTCCCCTCCAATTGAGCTTTGACTTGAAACAGCTTTGCTTCAAACTTCTTGGTCCTTTCAGCCAAGAAATTGTTCTCAAATTGCAGTGCTCAAATGGTTTGATTGGCTTCATTAACCTTGGTAGAGAGCTCCTCTCAATCTAGTTCCACATCACTTAGCTTCTTAGTGGCAAGCCTATACAGTTTCTTATGTTTCTCGGACCTTGTACAACTTAGCATAGGCTATATGGATGTCATCTTGATCGTCCATTTTCTCAAATTTGGATTCCATTAAGTCCTCTTCTTCATCCACTGCTTCTACGATCCCCTCAGTAGAATCCATTGTGGTAGTGAAAGCACATAAGATTCCCTCATCATCGTTGTCTTCTAACTTAGTCTCAGGCTCCGTATCACTCGAGGTAGCAACAAGAGCCTTGCTTTTCTCAATCGACTTGAGATATGTTGGACATTCTTATTTCATGTGTCTAAACCTGTGACATTCGAAGCACTTTGGTCCAGAGGGAACAGTATACTGACCGCCATCCTTAGCATCCTTCTTCCCTTTGCCTTGACTTTTGAATTATGAAGAATTGGATTGCTTATGGTCCTTATCAAAACCTTTCACATTGGCATTCTTCATGAACTTCTTAAACTGCCTAGTGATGTAGGACTTCATCTTGGAATCTTCATCGTCTGAAGACTCATTAGTCTTATTACTTTTGGCCTTTAATGCCACATGATAGGCTAAAACATGTATTGACCTCTTGTGATGAATTAACCAATTAATTAGCCAAGTGAATTAATTAGGTTCAATTACATACAATAAGCGTGGTAACACAAACAAATCACCAATTAACTAGAGTATACAGTGGAAAATAAATTGACACGGTAATTTGTTTACGAATGGGGAAAACCTACACAGCAAAAACCCCACATGATGATTTTAAGATTACCACTCTCGAAATTCCATTATTATCACAACAAGCGGTTACAAGTAAAGGAATCCCAGTACCTTATACCAACCTACAGTTGAACCCTTACCCCAATACACAATTGGACTTATTCTGTAGTGACAATTTCTCCTTTTGATGCACGGCTCCCAAGTACGTGACTAACCAATTGCGCGGATCCCAGTACGCAACTTCAAACACTAACTAGAGAAGTTTGTTGTCTATAAAGTTCTTCAGTTCATCACACGATGAAGATCCAGAAGATGCTTGGTCACAAAACCCTATGGTGCACATACACAGCAACTTCTTCACAAGAGATAAACTAGGGCAAAACTTTGTCTCCAGTCACAATTTGCTTGAACAGACTTTGCTCAATGCTTGTGCAACTTGCGAACACTTTGACGGCCCTTAAAATAATCCTTTTATATGTCTAGGGTTATGAGAAAAAAAATCCCAAAGACACATTCACGAATCTCAAGAAAACAGAACAGAAAATCTGTTTTTCTTAAACCTCGACAGATAGCATCTGTCAAGAAGCTGTCGAGCAGCTGTTGAGCCACGGGGCTGGAATAGCTTCTTAAGCTCGATAGATGCTAGCTGTTGAGCTTTAATGACAGACACTTTCTTGACTTGAATCTTGGACAGACTTGCATGGCTTTAACACTTGATTTTAAAATAAGGTTTCTTGAAGTATCAAACATATCCTAAATCTACCCAATTACAAGTAAAGTGCGTTTTGTCAAAGGATTAGCCAATTACATAAATATTGTCATATGTCCCTAACATGAATCACATATGTCCTAACACCATACTCTTACTTTTGGTTCCTTTTCCGAGTCTAGTCAAACCTAGTTCATAGGTCTGCAAGTTACTAATTAGCTCTGTCAAAGGAATAGTATCAATATCCTTTGATTCTTCAATGGCAGTAATTTTAGCATGGAATCTTTCAGGCAGAGATCTGAGCACCTTTCTCACAATCTTGAATTCGGGAATCTATTCTCCAAGATTGAAGGCTTAGTTGATTATGTCTTTCAGCTTGGTATAGAACTCATCGAACGTCTCATCCTCCTCCATCTTTATCTCCTCAAAGCTAGTAGTAAGGCTTTGGAGCTTTGAATCCTTGACAACCTTAGTCTCTTCATAGGTTGTCTGGAGAATGGTCCATGCTTCCTTAACAGTTTCAGTTAAGAATATCTTCTTAAACTCCTCATTGGTCACCACACTAAATAAGACATTTAATGCTCTGTTGTTGGAGTTTGTTGCTTTGATCTTGGCCTCATCCCAATCAGCCGGCATTTCCTTTGGCTTGACCCAACCAATTTTCATAGATTGCCAGACCTTCTCATCTAAAGACAGCTAGAAAGCTCTTATGCGTACTTTCCAGTATGCATAGTTAGAGCCATCAAATAAATGAGGTATAATAAGAGATTGTCTTCTATCCATGACAAAGGGGTTAATGGATCATATAGTAAAGATTAAAACCTAATTAGAGTGTATTCGCTTTGATATCACTTGATAGGGTAAAAATGTATTGACTCCTTGCAAATTAATTAATTACCCGAGTAAATTAATTAAGTCAATTTAACATGCAAAGCATGGAGGCACAAACAAATCACTAATTATACTACATGCAGCGGAAAATAAATTTGACACAGGTGATTTGTTTATGGATGGGGAAAACCATCGAGGAAAAACCCCACCAGGTGATTTTAAGGTCACAACTCCCAAGAATCCACTATTATCAATCACAAATGGTTAAAAGTATAAGGAATCTTACCAAACCCTTTCCCCTATCTCGAAATACAAACTTACAGTTAAACCCTTACCCTAATACCCAATTATTGTAGTGGCAATCTTTCCGTTTAATGCATGAATCCCAATACGTGACTAACCAATGATGCACGGATCCCAGTACGTGACTAACTCCATCAACTTGAAGAAGATGTTGACTGCAAAGTTCTTCACTTCATCAGCAATAAAGATCAGGTAGCTCCTTAATCATAAGACCCTTGGCGTAAAGACGCAATAGCTTCTTCAAAAAGAGAATGATGAACTAGATCACTTTTCATATTCGGTCACACAATGCATGCGCGACGGCCTTTAAAATAATTCTTATATATGTCTAAGGTTGTGAGAAAAGAAACCATATACAAATATTTCAGTATGGGCCAGAAATCATATTTGGAATTTCTGATTTCGTAATTCTCTACAGATACAACTTATGTCGAGATTTTGTCGAGTTTCAACATTAATTCTCAATAGAAATGATTTTGTGTAGACTTCTGTCGAGCTTTAATGAATAACACTATATTTAACTTGTTTCTTGGTCAGATTTGTATGGCTTCAATACTTAACTTGAACACTTGTTTCTTGAAGTACTAAACCCATTCTATATCTACCCAATTATAAGTAAAGTGCATTTTGTCAAAGGATTAGCCAATTTACATCAAATATGTCCCTAACAGAAAGCAATAAAAATCATATAAATAAAGAGAGAGCAATATGTAAAGAACAATAAAATAAATGGACAATAAAGTAACACATTTTATATATGTAATGGACTATTGTTATGATCCTAGTGCCCCACATTGTTTAAGTGTAAGCTTAAGCATGTGTATATAAGCTCTTGAGCACCCTTTCCTTGTAAGCTGGTTTTCAAGGGTGAGTTCTACTTATGGGTTCCTAAGAGACAATCACCACTCTGAGTAATCGGATGTAGCTCATTGAGTATTGGATCAAATGAGTTGCGGTTTTGTGATTGGATCTTGGAGGGAGCGACTTAGAGGCTAGATTAAAATAACTGATAGGTGAGTGGAGCTGCCAAAAAGAGAAAGGGCTACCATCGGGTCAGTGTTGCTAAAGTGAGCCATCGTGAATGTTGGTTGCGGAGCGTGGTGGTATGTTATGATCCTAATGTCCCACATTGCTTAAGTGTAAGCTTAAACATGCGTATATAAGCTCTTAGGCATCTTCCCTTTGTAAGTCGATTTTCAAATGTGAGTTCTACCCATGGGTTCCTAACAAATGTTTACAAATTACCCAGCCGCATGGTACTGTGTGGCTAGATGAGGTGTTACAGCAACACCTCTCCCAAATTACTTTAACACCCTCACTTTTTTCGATCTTTTTCTGATTCTAGTCCGATTTTCATGCTGCTGTTTGGAGGCACTTTGAAGCTTAGATTTCTTCAAATTTGGTGTCCCTGTAAAGGTTAGGATGTCTAGTTTCCACAAATCCTGGCCTTGTATGATTTGGATCTACGATCGCCAAGATATCATGTTTGGAAGTGAGGTGACGTAGTGTAGGAAATTTTGTAGCGCTATTTTTGAAAAGTTCATTTCTCCCAATCCCTGGTGAATATCGTTGAGCCCTTTTTATGGAAGGTAGATGAGGCATCATACTTCAACCTTTTTCAGACATATTGCTCCATTTGTGGCTGAACTGGTAGAGTTTTTTGCGTAAAAATGGCCCCAAAAACAGCTCTTTTGACCTGAAATAATAAAACATTTAATCAGGATTTTGGTATTTTTTGATATCTCATCTGTTTTGTTTGTGATTTTAGTCCATGAACTATCATTCCAAAGGGAATATCATGATCTACAAGATAGTCCAAAATTTACCTCGATCGAACAGTTGGATCAAAATGTCAATATTTTGACCATTCCCAATTAGAGTTTTTAGTTAGCGCGGAATCCACAATGTCATCCTTTGCCATTTTAATCTCCTCACACCTAGAGGTAAGCATCTGTAGCTTATATGATTTAAAAGTCTTGGTGCCTAATGAGTGGTCTCTCTAGAATGGTCCAGGCAATCTTAGAAACCCCCAAATTGACCGTTATTCCAAACTTTTTACGGGAAAAGTACTTTGAAAATTGCATTCAACACCTTACTATTCATGTTAGCTGCAACTAACTAATTAGTGGACCATTCACGTTGGAGGTTGTGGGCTAATTTCATCCTGCCTCTACTAGCTACTGCCCTCCCATCTAGGGACTTCAAAAAATGCATAGTTACTTTCATCAAAATACGGAGAAATATTCAAAGAATGATCACAATCCATGACAACTTAAGGTTAAAAACCTTAAGACTAAAAATAACTTGCTTTCATACCAATTAAGAATAATATAGTTTAGATCCCTTTGATTAAATTAGTAGAATTAAGCAGAGTTTCTTAATTAACTGATCGTGTGGATCATTCACAGTTTGATTAATAAGCACCTTAACAAATCACAATATAATGTAAAGTACAATAACAAGAAAAGCCTTAGTGCAAAAATTATGGAGTCGGTAACAGATCCTTGAAAGATTAGTTAGGGACAAGCATATGTATTTTACTTAAAGCAGGCTCCTTGTGGGTGGCGTGGATAAAAATTTATCGCTTGAAGGACCAAAGTTTCTGGGTGTAAAGGTTTCTCATGATTGTTCATGGGGTGAAGGAAAATTCCTAAGCTCAGGGACTGTTTAGGCCACACCTCAAGTTTTTGGTGGGTAATGGGAACGATGTCTTCCTTTGGTATGATAATTGGCACCCTAAAGGACCTTTGATTCAGAAATTTGGTCATAGAGTGGTATATGACTCTGGTAGTTTCCCTAACTCTAAATTAGCTAGTGTAATACAAGATGGCCATTGGAACTGGGGGTATGATAGATCAGAGTCAATTACCTTTAATTGAAATTGGAGATGAAGATACTTGGTGGGTCTCTTCCAAAACATGTGTGTTTTCTGTTGCTAGTGCTTGGGATCAAATTAGAACTCAAAGGCCTAAAGTCGATTGGTGGAAAGTTATATGGTTCTCTCAAGCTATTCCTAGATGTGCTTTTATCTTTTGGTTGGAAATAAAGAACAGATTGTCTACAAAAGAGAGATTAGTAAGCAGAGGACTAGCAGTTGATTTACTTTGCGTTATTTGATTTACTTTGCGTTACGTGCATGGCTGCTGTGGAGAATAGAAATCATCTCTTTTCTAGTAGAATTAGGAAAAGGGTTAAGTATTGGTGCTGCCAAGAATCCATAGGGGATTATTGGGATGATATTGTTGAATGGGCAGAGAATCAATGGAAAGGAAAATCCTGGAAATTTGTCTATAGTAACCTGGGGCTTAGTGTAGCTGTTTACCACATTTGGAGCCATAGAAATGCAATCATTTTTCAAGGATTGATTAAAAAAGAAGATCAAATTGTGGGGCTTATCAAAAAGCAATTCAAGAATTGAGTTGAATGGGGTAGCATGTTCCCTAGTACTGATATTAATTAGAAACTCTGCTGTAGGTGGGGATTCACAGATTCTGTTCTTTAGATCTAGAGAACCCCTACTTAGCTTAAGGATGTTGCCTAGGCTTCCCTTAAGCTTTATGAAGTTGTTTGTTGTTTGCTTTGTTGGCTATCTGCAGTTGAGTGTTGGTTGTATTTTGTTCTAGTTGTGCTTTTGCTAGTTGGTTTTTGTTTTTTTTTTTTTTTTTTTTTTTGGCCCTTTTGGTGTTGTAGTTCTGTTATGGTTCTGCAGGTTAGTAGGTTGTGTTGCCTTGTCTGGCTGGAGCTTGGGCTTAGTTGAGGTTCCTTTTGGTTTATTGTTGTTGGTCTTCCTTTTAAGGAGCCTTGTCTGCACTGTTGCTGGTTTGGGCCGTGTGGTTTTGTTTTGTTGCTAGTTTTCTAGCTCTTTCAACAAAGATTCTTGATTATCAATAAAAAAATATATATGTATTTTTTTTCCTTCCATTCTACTATATCTAAAGTTATACTCTCTTTATTGACATGTTTTTTTTTATTACATTTATCAATGTGATTTTTGGTCTTCTTCTACCTTTTTTTCGTTCGGTCAACTTTGGCCAACTCACTCTTTCTTACTAGTGAATTAGTAATATCCTCTAAACAAGACTTTTAACCATCTTAAGCGACCATCCCTCATCTTTTTATCAATAGGATCTACACATTTCTTTACGAGAATTTCTTCATTTCGAATCATATCTTTTTATGTATTTCTACTTATCCATCTTAACATTTTGATTTCAGTTACATTCATTTTATGAATATATTACCTCCTAATAAGCCAACATTCAACATTATAAAGTATAGTAGGTCATATAGCAATCTTATAATAATTTCCCTTTAGCTTAATAGGTATTTCACGATCGCACAATGTTCCTGATGCGCTTTTCCACTTCATCCACCTTGCTTTTATCCTATGATTCAAATCCTCTTCAATCTCTCCATATTTATGAATTATTGATCCAAGATATTGAAAATTGTTGCTCTTTAGTATCTCTTGACCATCAAGTCTTACCACCCATTTGTTTTTGTTTTTACTTTTACTAAACTTACATTCCATGTACTCTATTTTAGTCCTACTTAAATGAAAGTCTTTATGGAAAATGTAAATGACACAATGATTTTTTTTCCATGTGAAAAACCTATGGTCAACATGGAAAATACACATTGAGGGTTTGTCCACCAACCCCAAGGCAAAATACACTAACAATTTGAAGTCTTAACAACAAAAATTAACCCTAACTTCTAATTGCTACTACTAGTAGTGACTTACTCATATGATTACATGCAAGTCTAGCTCGATTGGAATTTTTTTATTATGGATTTCACCAACACGAACACTAAATACACAATGGAGGCTCTCTATTCTTCTATTTTATAAACTTCTATTGATCCTTTATATACTTTAGCAAGTAGGAGTTGAATAAATTCCAGGTCATGTGCCGAATTAACAGGCTTGATTCAGAATCAGGTTTCTCGATTTCAATCATTTGAGACTTTATCAAGCTAGAGTATATTCAAACATAGCTTTATAGACCAAGGGAGTGTTGAGAAATGCGTCGAGAAGGCTATGACTTCCTTTTCTTGAGATGTTTCTGGGTCTTGGTCTTAATCTTGAAGGACAACACTTTGACACAAAAGATTACACTTTTGTTCACGGTTTGCCTACACTAAGCAGTAGAGACCTAACATAATTAATTCATTTACACTAAAATCCAAATTAGTTTAAAAATATATATAAATAAAGATGCTTATATATATATATATAGAATTCTCTTTAAAGTTGCACATAATTAATAACTTCAAATATTGCATTGTGTGTTCCAAAACATACGTCTAGCTTTCTCTTCCTCTACTTCCCTGTTTCCTCAAAAGTTAGAAGTCTTTCTAAGACATGTGAAACCTTTACTATGTGCTTAAAAGTTTATACGGAGAGGAGAGTGGAAGGTCAGGTAGGGAAGGAAAGAAGAGGGGATGGGAATCGTACCCCTTTCTCTTATTTGGATGTTCAAAGGTTAAGTAAGCACATGTTTGTGTAATCTCCAAAGTGCAAACCATAACCTTTAGTACATTTAGAATGCCATTGTCGAAGTATAAAAATTGTATCACTGTGTTAAAGGATTAGAGCAATAAATTTGTTGAAGAGAATGCAAGCAAATGTACGTGAAAAACCCCAAAAAAAAGGAGGAAAAACCACAATGGAGCAAGGACTGAAAATCCTTACTCCTGAGAAGATTTCTTTGAGGAATACTATGAAAAATACAAGGTATTAATTACTTTTCTATCTAGAACCCTACGACTATTCTTTCTTAGCCCTTTTCCCCTTTATTTCCTTGTCTACCTAGTATGGTCAGCTTCCCTTTCTTTTATGGTATAGGAAGGGCAGTTGGATTACATGAATGTGGCGTCATCTCATTGTAGCCCGAATATGCGAAGGCTGGGATAGCCATGTATTCGTACTGCTGCTGCTGCCGAGAGAGAGAGAAGGACAGCGACCACACCAAAGAGGCCACGCCTTTGATGTTTCCCTCGAGCACGATCTTTGGTAGTCTTGGCATGTTATGGGATCATTTTCTGATATGGTGCCTACACATGTAAGGCTGGGATGAACCAAATGTATTAGCCCTTGTGAAAGACACTAATACCTTGATCCCAACCCAAGCGGAGGTGCACTTTTTTTGTTAATTTTAAATAATTATATATTAATTGAAAATTAAGTGAAAATTTGACAATTCATATTTTTTTGATATAAGTCAAATCTCTTCTCTCTCCTCTCTCTCCATGTGCACACGCTGAGACCTCTTACAAGAGAGCATAGGATTCTACCATGTGACGCTCTCTTTGAAAATATAATTGAAATAATCTTAATTTAAAGCCACAAGATAAGAACAAAAAAGTAGAGACTTTTGGTTTTTTTTGTTCAATGTTTCAAGACTTTTCTTATTACAAAATAAGGATTCTTTGTAAGACTATTTGTTTTCTTTGGTTTAATGTTTCAAGCATGGGCGGCGTTACTTTATGCTCAGGGGGTTCAATTGAACCCCCTGACTTAATTTTTTTTTTTTAATTTTATATATAAATTTTTTTATTAAGTATAATTTACCCTGAAAATATGTTTGTATACTTCGGCTTAAATCTTGTACACCCTAATCACATATCAACCCAGCCCAAAATCAAACAACAACATAGATCAAAGGCCTCTCTAAGAGTAAAAAGAGAATGTTTGTAAGTCGTAGGTCTCTCTTTTTATTATAAATTTATATTATATGTGTGTGAGTATGTGTCTAATACTGATTGTGTGTGTGTTTTTTATTTTTATTTTTTATTGTGTTATTTGTGTGAATTGTGATGTATATGAATGTGTGTTGTGTACTACAAACATAATATAACTTTATATAATTTAATAATTAGAAAATAAAGAGGGTTTGTTACATGTGTGTATATTATTTTCATGTTATAATAACTTTTTGTTAAAGTTAGTGATTCAAGAACCAAAAATAGTAAAATTAGTAATTGTTTAAGCATTTTATTAGTTATATAGATACTTATTAGTGTATTGTTTATGTATGGATGAGTGTGGCTGTGTTGGCCAATTTAATACAGTGACAATGGATTGAGTTTTATCATTTAATTTAAAATATTTTTAAATAAAAAAATGACAAATAGATGATGACTAATTCATAAAAATTAAAAATATTATACAAACTTAATAAAATAAAATGGTTACACTTACCAATATTGACAATAAATAATGACAATTGATAATAAACTATTTTGTAATGATTTTAAAATATGAAAACTCAGAAGAAAATTATAAAACTTCATATATTTTCGTTTTTTTTTTTCTATAAATCAATATATTCAATTTTTTTTATTAAAATTTTGTTTATGTCAGTTCGTTTAGACCCCTTAACCCAACAGATTAACCTAGAGAATTAGCCAAGTTATTAACTTAGGTAATTTAATTAAACTAGGTTAACACAAATAAATATAAAAACAATAAAGCAGCGAAAAATAAACAACACAAAGATATGATGACCCAGGAAACCACACCGGTAAAAACCTGGGGAGGATTTGACCTAGCTATCCTCAAGGTAAACTGAATCCACTATGAAAGAATTGAAGTTTACACAATAGACTTAGACCACTAACGTCATATTGCTACCTGCCTGTAGGAAACTTACTACCATGACCCCATGATAGCTCCGAGATCCACGGACTCCTTCTTTCCGGAATTCTTCAGCAAATCCACAAGCGCACCTGCTTGTATATCTTTGTGCTTTTTGATTCTGCAACTGTAACGATCTACACAACTCTTGACATAAATCTCAAGTTTGTAAACCCTAAGTGTATGTAAAGGTAAACACCTCTAGATCTCACAATGAGATTCACAAACACAGCAAAACAGAACTCTAAAAACGTGGCTAGGGTTTTCCCTTTTATACTTAGGGCAAACATAAAACCCTATACATTAAAACGGGCTTGGGCTGAGTTGGAAAATTCTGCAGAAAAACGTTCTGTGCGATTTTCGATCGATCGAGTCTAATTTTCGATCGATCGAGTCTCACAGAAAGTTACAAGTAATTCTGCATAAAAACTCGATTCCAACTTTACAATAAATCCCATACTTTGAGCAAGTCTAACACACGACTCAACATTGTTTTGATCATGGTTTGCCAACATACAAAATGAAGTTCTAAATACATTAGATCCTAGTCTTTAGAACCTAACAAACTCCCCCTTTGGCAATCCGTGACAAAACACAGACTAAACAAAATGCTCAAAGTTACAAATTGAAAAAGCCCATTACAAAAAAATAGCCACTTAACAATTCAACCTAAACTACTATCCAACAGTTGCAAGGTAGACAGCAGCTCGACTGAAAACAACCTGTATATTCCTGTAACACTTAACAAACACATAAACGCATGTGTGGAACAAAAACAGGAAATACATAAATAAAAATTTCTTAATTTCACATGACATAAAATAAAAAACATATATCATGAATAACATCATCAATATAAGTCAATAAGCACAGTAACATAGTGAAATAAGAAAACATATACATAACAATGTATCTCAACAAAAATATCTCCTAATCAAGAGCTAAAAATGTAAATACACAGTGAAGCACCTAGATACAATCTAATAACTCCACAAGCTCCACAGTATCACTACTAAGAAAACAAACACTCCCCCTAAAATGTAAATCCCCTCAACACAAAAACAAGCTACTAATGAACTATGCACTCCCCCTTTTTGTCACGTATTGACAAATATAACTCAAACAAAGAGTAACAACTCAACAGAGAACAAGAGGAAATAGAGAATTAAGGGAACACAAACAAATCAACTCTATAGAAAATAGAGACAACTCCCCCTATGAACAACAAAGGTTAAAAAAATTTCTCCCCCTATAAAAATAGGAAAAACAAAACAAGTTTTGGGAAAAACAGTTTCGGGGAAAATTTAGGAGGTGGGGATAAGTAAAAACACACAAACCAAAAAAAATAAAGTTGAAGATACACATGAAGAAAAATATTCTCTCTTTCAATAAATGCAAACTTGACACTATGTGACCCATAAACAGTTGCATGAATAGAGAAAATATTTGCACATTATTATCCATCATATCTCTTAAGAAAAATATTTTCTACAATTCACACATCAAGAAAAAATAGCATATACTAAAATGTACAAAGGACTCAAAAATTAATCAATCAATTTTTAATTCAAGTTGAGTACCCAATTTAGCAAAGTGTATGCATGATATGTGTGAAAAAAAATGAGAGATATGACTGCAAAACTGCAATATGGATACAAAAACAATGCAACTCATGTGAATCCTAACTATAAATGATGCATGAAAAAAAATTTGGTCAAAAACTCTAAAAACTGAAAATTTTTCAGTTTCGATCGATCGAGTATCGATCGAACACCAATCGAGTCAAACAGAATCAAACCAAAAATTTTAATCGCAATTTCGATCGGTCGAGAGACAGATTCGATCGATCGAAAATCTGGAAAAATCAAAATTTTGAAAAACAGTGCAATTTTATGCAGAATCTCCTCAAAGCACAATATTTCATGAATGAAATGCATGAGTATGAGACTAAAAGTTTTTCAAAAACACATGAATACAGCCCAGATCTTCCAAAATTAAAATTTTTAATCAATTTGTCCTTAAAACTCAAATTTTGCATCAAAATCAAGGAACATATAATCTTGGATGGCCACAACAAAATCACACACAATAACATGTACAAAGTTTAGCAAAGAGTAACTTGTGTAGTGTGTGCAACTAGCAAAAACTTGAGAGACATGTGAGGTGATATGTGAATAGTAATCAATCACAAAGTCTACAAAATTCATCACATAAATTTGAAAGAGACTATCACCTAAAAAGTTACATCATATAACTCTCACATCTCCTAGAATAAAAGCTTGCAATCATGTAAGTTTCTTGATTTGCCTCATTTTTCAATTTAATTGATTAGAAACTTAATAAAAGCCGGGATAATGTACACACCAATTTTATTTGAATTTGTGAAATTATTATAGCCCAATAATGTACACACCAATTTTAATAGAGGCTACACCTTATGTTCTTTTTGTGCATGTGCTACACTTTCTCGAGCACAAAATCTTACGATATGTACTAAGGTGTTCATGATTGGCTAATAAACAGTGGTGAGATGGTTATTTATGCCTTTCTCAATAAGTTCAAGTCCAACAATCAAAGGCATGTGACTTCAAGATCAAGACAAAGTGATCAAAAACTATAAACATCTTCCCACACAACATGCACTACAAAGCTCAAACTAGTAAAGTGCAATAAAAATAAGCTTATCCAAGCTAAACAAAGTACATAAACATGTTATGTAAAGATAATATGGCCAACCTTAATTATAAATCCAAGATCTATAATACAAAACACAAAAATCTTTTTGGTTTAAAAAAATTATAACCAAAACTAAAAGCACACATTATGCTAAATGAACAAAAATGCAAATGCAATGCATGACAGTGCTTAACTAAGCTATAGAGGGTACACAAACAAGAAATATCAATTTCTTAATTAACCCATGAGTACATGTACAAAATAGTACATACTCAAACAAAATAAAAAAATAGCTTAGGACTTATAGAACACATGCTATTCAAGTTTCTCCACAATGTCAAGTATGTTCTAAATCAAGAGAGATATCATAATTCATGTAATCCTCAAGAAAAATAATAAAAAAACAACCTAAAACAGAAACAAAATATGTCCACAAATAATTGAAAGAATTAAATCAGGGACAAGTCAACAACACTCACCTTAGAGAATCTTTTCTCACCCATATAGCACGAGTCTTCGGCTTTGTAGGTGAAAATCCATGTGAAGCAGAGTGTATTTGAGGAATTACACCAATCTTCTGAGAAAGACTAAAATCCTGCAAATTCCTTTCACAAGCCAACAAGCTCAAATTTTTCAAAAGCATATGAAATAATTTATTTGGACTTATGGCAGGAGAAATATCATCACATATCCTAGATTGAAACACAGAATGCTTAAATTTCAATTTATGACAATTAGGACGAATGTGACCGGAAACACCACAAAAGTGACAAACAGGAACAAATTTAGGAACATCAGTATTCCTAACAGCAAATCTAGTCTCAGATTTTGGTTTTTGCCTCAACAAAGAACAATTTGGTCTAATATGACCAACAACACCACAAAGGTGACAAGTAGGCACAAAAACAGATTTATTATGCTCACTAGCAGTAGGTTTAGACTTAGGTGTAGAAACTTCATCGTCTACATCAGAACTTTTACCTTTGTCTAACCTAGCAAAATAAGCCTTTTCTTTATTATTCCTCTTGAAAGGAGTGATATAAACTTTTTCAGCTTTAGGCTTAAGAGAAACAGAAACACTTCTGTTATCAACAACAGGCTTGGTATCAGTCAAATTTTCAATTTTAGCCTTAGATTCAACTAACTTTTGTTCCAAGCTTTTCATCTTCTCATCTTGAGAGGAAATTTGATTTCTTAAAAATTCATTCTTTTTATTAGATTCATCTAATCTAACAATCAATTCCTCTTTTTCAAGATTAGCCAATTTTAACTCTTCCTTAAATTTCTTAGCAATTTTCAAAGACTTAGATAATTCTTTACGAAGAGTTTCAAAGGCATCAATAAAATCAACAGAAACAACAGTGTCCTTTTTATTCAAATCATCACAAACATGAGCAGAAAGACACTTCAAATTATCCATGATAACAGGGATCAAGGATCAACTCTTAGATCAAAAGATCTAACACAAAAGAGCTACCCGCTCTGATACCACTTGTCAGTTCGTTTAGACCCCTTAACCCAACAGATTAACCTAGAGAATTAGCCAAGTTATTAACTTAGGTAATTTAATTAAACTAGGTTAACACAAATAAATATAAAAACAATAAAGCAGCGGAAAATAAACAACACAAAGATATGATGACCCAGGAAACCACACCGGTAAAAACCTGGGGAGGATTTGACCTAGCTATCCTCAAGGTAAACTGAATCCACTATGAAAGAATTGAAGTTTACACAATAGACTTAGACCACTAACGTCATATTGCTACCTGCCTGTAGGAAACTTACTACCATGACCCCATGATAGCTCTGAGATCCACAGACTCCTTCTTTCCGGAATTCTTCAGCAAATCCACAAGCGCACCTGCTTGTATATCTTTGTGCTCTTTGATTCTGCAACTGTAACGATCTACACAACTCTTGACATAAATCTCAAGTTTGTAAACCCTAAGTGTATGTGAAGGTAAACACCTCTAGATCTCACAATGAGATTCACAAACACAGCAAAACAGAACTCTAAAAACGTGGCTAGGGTTTTCCCTTTTATACTTAGGGCAAACATAAAACCCTACACATTAAAACGGGCTTGGGCTGAGTTGGAAAATTCTGCAGAAAAACGTTCTGTGCGATTTTCGATCGATCGAGTCTAATTTTCGATCGATCGAGTCTCACAGAAAGTTACAAGTAATTCTGCATAAAAACTCGATTCCAACTTTACAATAAATCCCATACTTTGAGCAAGTCTAACACACGACTCAACATTGTTTTGATCATGGTTTGCCAACATACAAAATGAAGTTCTAAATACATTAGATCCTAGTCTTTAGAACCTAACAGTTTAGTTTAAGTTTCTTAATGACCCCCTGAACAAAATTCCTAAAGCTGCCACTGGTTTCAAGCTCAAAAACTCTTGCACTTCTACTCATTTATATATACATGTCACAACCTTCCATGTCATCTCATCCCAAATACATCCCAACCTTTCATGTCATCTCATCTCAATGATACCTACCTTGCTTCAACTTCATTGTCCTATTTAATCTTAACCCATATGAGTTGGCTACAACTAAGGAAGAGGGCCTGCTTTTTTTTTTTTTTTTTTTTTGAGTGACAACAATGACTTTTTGTTTGATGTTGAAGTTAGATGTTGTGGGTTCTGTAAATGATATGATTGTCTTTGGGATTTTAGGTGTTTGGTGTGGGAAAGTCATAATGGTGTTTTGTTTTAGAACTAAAGAGGAATAGAAATAAACATTCTAATTGGTTATTGATGAGATTAATTGTTTTTTTTATTATTATGTTTTAGAAATCACAATTTTAAGGTTTCTTTGTAGTTTTTTTATAGTTGTTTAGTGCAATATCAAAATGAACTATGATGATAAAAGTGAAATTCAATGATGATTTTAGAGTGTTTTTCATTTTTTTTTTCCTTCTAATTTTATGTGGAAGCCTAGCTAAAGGCAATTAAATCTTTATACATGGAAATGTTTTAACCATTTTTTATTTTATTTTATCACATTCTCTATATGCCAGTACTAACAAATGATTTCCTTTCGTTAAGATAATGAAATGGATGTTTGAGATTTGTGGATCGATATTTGGTTGTGAAAATTGAGTAGTTGAGGAAGAGGTTGGGAGGTTACTTGAATTTTTGTAATTTTAAGATATGAAAGTATTTTCTGCTTTGAATTTACATTTATAAATTTTAAAATCATTTAATCAATTTAAAAAATAAAGTCTAGATATAATAGAATATGTTAGTCTCCTAGCAATGTCCAAAAATCTTGACTATTCCAACCTTAGAAACTTATATTAGTAGAGCCATTTTACTCAATATTCAGCAACCAATTCTATGACAATTTTTTTATATATAAAAATATGATTTAAGAAAATTGAGTATTATAAATATTATATATAAATTTTTTTTATATATAAATATTATACAATAGAATGAGTATTATAAATAGGTCTTGATAAAACATAAAAATTATTTCAAATGAATTTTCATGTGCATTGCAGGAGAGATTATCTAGTGTATATAAAAAAAGGAACATCATATGAAAAAGCATGAGATTCTGCTATGTAGCACATTCATTAAATATCTTTTCATTTAGCTTTCCACCTCACCAAACTTTGCATTTATGTTAAGCACAAAGTTTTACTAATTGATTGCCATGTTTTAATGGGATCAATGCATTTATTTTTATGTATTAATTATTAATATATATATATATATGTATGTATATGTATATATAATAATGTATAATTGGTTTATAAGTACTTGTAGGGAGTAGGGGGTAAGGGCTAGGATTTAAGTCTCCAAGAGAGAGTTTTACACACATATACACTTAGATTAGGCTAGAGTAGAATTTATCTTGAAAAAAAAAAAAATCTTAGTGTCCACTTTTGATACTTCTAAAATTAACTTTGTTATTATTATATAGTAATTGAAAATGATTTAATAATGACAAATTAAGGATATAAAGGTAAATGTGGGTTCTAATTAGCTCAACTAGTAAAGTCTCTGATGATTAAATAAGATATTTGAGGTTCAATCCCTGCCTACACTAAAAACTGGTTGGTGCCTTGGTTTGATGAAAAAAAGTTATTATCATGAGTGAACACTATAAATTAAAACTATCTCCAAAAAAAAATGATATAAAGGTAATAAAATTTTTAAAATTTAAAATCCAATTCCATAATATTAGGATAAAAAGGCACGTTAAGGATATAAAGTTAACGTTACAAATTTAAAATTCAAGTTCAAATTTCATAAAATTAGGTCACACATTTTTATACTTAAATTAAAACTACTTGCTTTCACTACCTGAAAATGTTGTATTTTAATTTTATTTTTTGAAGAAGAGATTTTGAACTCACGCATAGCACATGTGACTTATATAAAATGAATTTATTGTTAATTTTATTAAAAACTTATGTAAAAAAAATCATTTATTTGAAATATTTATTATTAACCAAAAGAATTAATGAATTTGGAATATGACATTCTTGCTCACATTTAATTGCTTTGCCAATGATTGAAACAAAATGTATCAAGAGACAAAAGAAAATTTAATAACACATGCAATCAATAATTTAAAAATTAATTTTGCACTTGAATTAGTGTGAAATAATTAAATATAGTACAAAGAGTATAGTATATATAATACACATTGAAGCAACCTCAATTTATGCTATGTTACTACAAAGACTATTAATAGGGTTAATACATTTATTTTCATGTAAAAATTATTTATACATGATGCACAAATTATTTATATAATATTAATTTTTATTTTTATTTTATTAAAATTTATACAAGAAACAACTTATTTGGAATATGATATTCTTACTTAAATTTAGCTGCCATAAGAATAATTGAACAAGTTCTTGTAAAAGATAGGAGCAATTTTTTTAACCCCAAAAAATGTAAATTTAATAAAATTGCAATTTAGAATATAAAAAATAAAAATAACTCTACACTTAAGGTTAGAGGAAAATGATTAATTATTTATCTAACCACTCAAGCAATGGGTTCAAATATATGATTATTTTAATTTTAATAATTTGTACTTCCTCTTTCTAATGACATGTAATATAATTGAAGTCGATTTCCTAAATATACATGGACCACAAGATAAATTCTTTAAGCACTACAAAAAAACAGGGCTATCCCAGCGTTTTCAAAAGCGCTGGGATAGCCCCAAAAAGCGCCGGGATAGGGTCAAAATTCCTATCCCGGCGTTTTTTTTCCCGGCGCTTCAAAGCGCCATCTTTTGTGCGTCGGGACAGGGTTGCGGGGACCTGTCCCGGCGTTTTTCAAAGCGCTGGCATAGGTACTGCCTATGCCAGCGCTTTCAAAAGCGCTGGGATAGGCCCTTTTTCATTATACTGATTTATGACCTGTCCCAGCGCTTTTAAAAGCGCTGGCATAGGTACTGCCTATGCCAGCGCTTTCAAAAGCGCTGGGACAGGTCATAAATCAGTATAATGAAAAATGGCCTATCCCAACGCTTTTGAAAAACGCCGGGATAGGTCTTCTTTTTTTTTTTTTTAATTAATTTTTTTAGCACCTGTAATATTACAGGTGCTAAAAAAATTTTTTTTTTTTTTTTTTTACCTACAATACATGTACCTACAATATATATTTTCCAATACCTATTTTATAACAACTATAATGAACCACAATTCATATTTTCCCATAGCAAATACAATACCACATTAAACCAAGAAACTAAATATATTTAATTACACCATATCAACAATTACATCTCAAATGTCTAGAATGTTATATATACACAAAATATATCATCCCAAGTGTCTAGAATGTTATAAGGCGCACCTACACTACGATTTCACCATTGCACATTGAGTTTCAAATATGTAAGTCACAAAACAAACAACACTACATAAAAAAGAAACAAGCCTTAAATGTTCTAAGGTTCAATATACGACATTGCATGTTTGTCAATATCAACCTCACAAACCATAACTAATAACCCCATAATCACATATATCTTTACAATAAGCCCATCATTCTCTTAGTAGCTCCTAAAATATCTATTGATGAACCACAAACTGAAGCATTTAAACGACTTACCATTTGTTAAGAACAAAAAAGGTACCTTCAAAGCACCTGCAGTGGAAATCAACCGAGTCAAATACAACAAGAATAAAAAGAAACATTATTCATTAAGACAGCACCCATAATAGCATAATTACCATTCCCAAAACCAGAAACTAAAACATTCTTTGTATAACCATCCTTCCTTACTCTTTCACAGTTCTCATTTCACAACAATTTCAGCACAGTTAAGATGAATTTCCCAAATTTTCCAAAAAACACACAAAACACTAAACATGTGTCATGAATTCTATTTCCCCCTCCTTTTCTACTCAATTTTCCCATCAACCAAACAAAGTTAAATCTATAGAAAATTCACAACTCACTTAAACGGAGCTCATCGGCGACGGCTAGAGCATTTTGGTCCAAAGAGAATACTCTATATATCTATCATCCCTATGTGCTATTTCAACCTTGCCCGACAGTCTTAGCACTTTGACCAAACAGTTTAATTTTTTTTTTTTCCTCCGATTGATATCAAAATATATATGATCCATTTTTGTTTTGTATATAAACACAAACCCACAACCACTTTCCCTCTTTGCTTTGAAACTATCAACTCTTCTGCGCAGTACAATAATAATTTCCTATATATATATGATCTCAAGTTGAGTTGCATTTAATTTGTTGAAAAATTTTCAACCAAATTAAGCATGTCCTTCACGAATAGATTTGTTAACCATTTCTAGAACAGTGTGCAATTCCATGTGACCCTGTGAGACTTGACAGGCAAACATGACCTTACTGAAATCTTTTCTAGCACAGTTTAAGCCATGAAGTAGTGGCATTGGAATGGCAGAAATCACAGCTCGAACAGTACCAATCCACAATTATTCCAATCATACTGTCACTTCTTTATTTTTTTATTATTATTCCAATCATACTCATTTATTTGACATTTAATTCTAACCCACCAACCCTTATAAGCAAGAAGAGTAAAAGATACACATAGCCTTTGGACTAGGAAAGAACTAACCCACCCTAAAAAAAACACAAACACACAGTAACAGAGAGAGTGTGAGACTCAACTTATTTTATCCAAATATACACACAAAACACAAGTAACACTCCCAAAATCAATGTACACCACCTTATATAGGCATAGCACAGTCACAAACTAATATAATTCTATAGGCAATATCTCCACAACTACCAAATCAAAAAGAGGAAAAGAATGTCAAAACCGTTCAGCACCCAACAAATACAAACTCGCATCCTCCTATATGTATAACCCCATCACTTCTTATTAGCAACATTGACCCAAAACAAATTGCATTTTGGATTATTCTAGACTATCAAGGCAATGACAGTTTGAATTTCCCAATAAACGTAACACAACACAGCTCATTTTAATAAAAAAGAAATTCCTAAATATCAACAACAAAATGAATCAAACAGTTTCAGAATAAAACTTATATAAAAAAAAAGAACCACATAACACAAGCAACACAATTTCCCCATTCAAAACTCCATATCAAGGATCAAAGAGACACACCCAAATGAAAAAAAAGATACACACAACCTTTGGACTAGGAAAGAACTAACCCACCCTAAAAAAACACAAACACACAGTAACAGAGAGAGTGTGAGAGTCAACCTATTTTATCCAAATATACACACAAAACACAAGCAACACTCCCAAAATCAATGTACACCACCTTATAACACCATGCAAGCCACCCGCTTGCTCCAAATAAACAACCCACCACAGCAGTAATGTAGACACATTATTTTACAATTTAAGGGAATTAAGAAGCAGATCTTACTCGCCCTTTAGCAATCCCCATGTTTGCCCATGGAAAGAAGAAGGTAAACTTCAAACAAGCTGCCACTCCTGCAAAAGCGAACTGACCATTACTCACTACTATGATAACTCAAATGACGTAAATTAGGTCTATTCCTAGGCTGTAATGACAATTTGAATGAAAGAGAGACATAATAATTTATATTGGACACTACTTGGTAAAGAAAGAAAGAAATAATTTATATGGATGGTTCAACTAGTCAATTTTCTTAAATTGAAAAAAGAAAGAAAGAAATAATTTATATTGGACACTACTTGGTAACGTCAGGATTTAAAAATTTATATTTGGTAAAAGACAGTAGGAGCTCTAAAGGATCTCGATCCCTTCAAGCGCCTCTCCAACTAGTAAATGGTCCATCCTTCTCTTTCATCATGATCGTACTTTTGACTTTATATATACACATTAATCGCGGTCCTCTACAATCTGCATGCATGAAAATATGTGGGGTTCCAGCTAGTGTCGAGCTCAGCTTGGTTGTCAAGAACATTAAAGATGCACGAGTCTAAAGTTTCTATTAAAAAGGTTTAAGCCAAAAAGAGACAATACAAAAGATCCACTGGCATCAATCATTGACTAATTCTACAACTATATATAGTATTTCATTTTCTTCAAGTTGTAGATAACATAGGACATAGCCATAGTTATAGTGCCTACAAGTTGTAGATCACATAGCCATAGTTAACAATTATTCCTTGCACATGAATAACCATAAACGGTGAAAATTTATAAGGATGATGTTTTTGACGAGTCATAGTTTAATTTGGCCATTCAGTTTTGAGTATTTGTATATAATTAACAGTTTAAGATAAACATATTATGATAGATCCAACAAAGCTTTCAATGACCCTCTAATTCCTTTTTCATATATAATTTGCAATCACTAGAAAAGAACCATCCATCCCATCAAAAAAGAAAAGAAAAAAAGAACCATCCAGTACGAAACTCTTGGAGGTTCAATCTAATATATAATACCCATATATCATTGTTGTTAACGTTAACATAAAGAAAGGAATAGTTGAACTACTACATTTTCCACCCATGTTTGTCCATTGCAATCACAGTTCAACAAGCATCACCAACCAAAATGAAAATCACAATAAAGCCAAAACCCCAAAAACCGAAGCAACAGAACTACAATTCCGGTAACAAATTCGAACATGCATGCAAACGACCATAACCATAATTTCAACAACCACAAAGTAGTAACATCACCAATAACATATATTGATAAAGGGATTAATTGGACAAACTAGTAAGCATGCTCGCAACCTTTAACAAGGGCAGTCTCCTCAAGCACTATCTAATTCAAATTTCCCATAAAAAAAACCCAAGTGAATACACATAACAAATCATTCAAATTTCCCATAAAAAAAGGTAACAAAGTGTCATGTACAATTTTGCAAAGTTTGTATTGAACATTGTATTTGCATTCCAACTTTTAGTCTAAAAGAATCAATATAACAAGTCTTATGATAATCGCTATAAAAATAAAGTTTGTTTAAATAAAAAAGTAACCATATTGAACTATGATATATATATGTATTGTTTTTCTAAAAATTTAAACAATGTATAGTCTTATTGTTAGGAGAAGTAAAATGCACCCATACCCCCTCTAACTTTGACAATTTTAATGTGACTTAGAATTGATTCTATTATACCATTTTCATCTATTACTTTTGGAATATTATCATTGGAATAATAATAATAATAACAGTAATAATAATAATAATAGTAATAATAATAATACTACTACTACTACTACTACTACTAATAATAATAATAGCAGTAATAATAATAATAATAATAATAATAATAATAATAATACTAGTAATAATAATAATAATAACAACAACAACAGTAATAGTAATAATAATAATAATAATAATAATAATAATTGTAGTAATAATAAAAATAATAATAATGCCTTCAAAAAAAAAATAATAATAATAATACCTGTATCGGCGACGGTAAGCAGATCGACGGCGAAGGCGAAGTTGAATGGCTGGTCGGAGATCGGGGAAGGCCAAGGGCCGGTCAGCAATCGCGGAAGGCGCAGAGGCCATCGGCGATCGCGGAAGGCGAAGAGACGATCAGGGTCGCCGGTTGGGTGGAAGGCGAAGGGTCGCCGGCTGGGTGGGAGGTGAAGAGTCGCCGGCTGGGTGGAAGGCGACGGGTCACCGGAAGGGCCCCGAACAGCCAGCGACTCTTCGCATCGCGAACCGTCGCGAACTTTGAGTGGATTGGCGTCGCGAACCATCACCCAACTGAAGTGGATCGGCGTCCGAACCGTCGCGAACTGAAGAAGATCGGCGACGGTTGAGAGTCATCGGCGACGGCGGCTTCCGATGCGGTTTGGGTGTTTGGGTTTTTTTGAGTTAGCTCTTGTTTGTTTTGTTTTGGATCGAATGGCTTTTGTTTGTTGGACTGAAATGGCTCTTACAATCATATATATATATGCCCTTTTTTTTTTAACTGAAATGGCTCTTAAAAAAAAAAAAAAATTCCTTATGTGTCCTGTCCCAGCGCTTTTGGAAGTGCTGGGACAGGTCCATTTTCATTTTTCTCCTTCTAAAATGGAAAATGATCTGTCCCGGCGCTTTTTGAAGCGCCGGGATAGGGTCTCCCTATCCCGGCGCTTCCAAAAGCGCTGGGACAGGTCTTTTTCCATAAAGGAATGGAGAGACCTATCCCAGCGCTTTTTGAAGCGCTGGGATAGGGGGACCCTATCCCGGCGCTTCCAAAAGCGCCAGGACAGGTCTTTTTCATAAAGGAATGGAGAGACCTATCCCAACGCTTTTTGAAGCGCCGAGATAGGGTCCCTCTATCCCGGCGCTTCAAAAAGCGCCGGGACAGGTCTTTTTCCATAAAGGAATGGAGAGACCTATCCCAGCGCTTTTTGAAGCGCTGGGATAGGGGGACCTTATCCCGGCGCTTCCAAAAGCGTCGGGACAGGTCTTTTTCCATAAAGGAATGGAGACCCTATCCCAGCGCTTTTTGAAGCGCTGGGATAGGGAGACCCTATCCCGGCGCTTTTGGGCTTCCTATACCAGCGTTTTTGAAAAACGCCAGCATAGGTCCTGCCTATACCAGCGTTTTCAAAAAGCGCTGGGATAGGCGTATCTTTTACAGCGTTTTTGAAAAGCGCCGGGAAAAAAATGCTGGGACAGGCCGAATTTTTTGTAGTGAAGGGAGGGTGTAGCTTAACTTGCCACACCCTCCCTTAAGAGCTACCATGACTTTTCAGTGGAGTTGTGGTGTATCTTTGTGTTAGAACCCCTTTCCATCTCCTTTGTGTGTAATTTGTTTCTCAAAAAACTAATAATAATAACCCTACTAATAAGTAATAACAATAAGGTTTTTTCTTTTTGGGAAAGATACTACAAACTTAAGTTATGCTTCTTCTCTTTCTAAAAAAAAAAAAAACTTAAGTTATGCTTGTATATCAAGTAAAGAAACAAAGGTGATTTAATTTCATAAATTAGGCTTTTATATGAGAGGGACCTACATTTATTACTACTAGTAAGTTACCCGTGCGATGCACAGATAATGTTATAATGTTTTATGTAAGATGATTTTGAAGAATATTGTATATGTATTATAGCATAATTGTTACAAAACTTTATTAGTAATAAGTTCATCATAAAAAGAAACAATTATAAATTGCACATACATATTCATTATAATTATTCAATTAAAGTAATGAGAAATTTTAAATAAATAAAAAAAATTGGAAGAATATTATAAAATAAAAGTTGATATATACTATGTCTTTCTCTTTCTCCTTAACTCTAAAACAAAATATATATTCCAAACATTCACAGTCAATCACATCAATTACAAAACCCACAAATTTTCAACTTCCAACCTTAACATCAAAATCGTGATTGACATTGTCACTCAATATAAAATGCAAGCCTCACTTCCTTGGTTGTAGCAACTCATACAAGTTAGAATTAAATGAAACAACAATGTTAGAGCTAAGGTGTCAATGAAAGATTAAAGGTAAATGACATTGTTTTTTAGTCTGTGTATTTGACATGGGATAGCATGAAGGGTTATGAGTAGATTTATATAAAGTAGTAGAAATGCAAGAGGTGAAAATGGTGAATTAAACAAAATTTTTGAAACATTAAATGAAATGAAACAAAAAAATCAATATTTAATTTGTTCTTATATTTGATGTGCCACTTAAGAATATTTTAATTCTCTTTACATAGAATGCATCACTTGATAGAACATCTTGTTTTCTCATATTAGGTCTCTATTTTCTTACATGAGGTCTCTGCTTATAAATATATATATATATATATATATTGTAAAGTTAAATTCATTCAACTATGTGTTGGCTTTATTCCGTACCAAATTTACTTATAATTTAGCATTTAGAAACCCTGTATTTAGGTGAGAATAATGTAAGGATTGTGTGTGAGAGAGTGTGAAGATTTGATCAAGAGTATGCAACAAGAAGGTGACTCGCGACTGGAACTCGCGACTGACTTGCGAGTGGTGACTCGCTAAAATGAAACACACATGTGAAGCATGCAGGAAGATGAAGAGTCAGGAGAGCTGAATCACTATAGGACAAAAAGTACAATCTAGCCTAGTCTAGTAATTGGCAACTGGAACTCGCAACTCATTCCAGTCGCGAGTGACTCGCCAATACACCCTGTTTTGCTGAAAAGTGACTTTTCACATTCTATCTCATACCCTACTATAAATACCCTTATACTTACGAAATGTATAGAGCTTAGAGAGCTTTCAGAGAGAATTCTGAGAGAAAAACCCTAGAGAAAACAAGATTGATTCATCCAAAATCTTATACAATTGATTCTCCAAATTCCTCTACTCTCACCCTCTCCATTGTCATATCCATGAGAGGATTATAAACCAAATCCTTACCTCACCAAATTCAGAATAGTGAGAAGGTTCTTGGTGTTTGGGGAGCAATTCAAGAGAGAACCAATTCATATTGGTTGATGCAATGGGATAATTGCAGGATCCAAAAAGCTAAAGAAGACACAGTTCGGCGTAACCTTGTTGGAGTAAGAAGTTTGGAGGCTTAGGTGCATTGGGTAGATTAGGCTTGGAGGGTTTATTACTATTCATGTAACCCAACTGATTTTCTAGTAGATCATTTACCGTTTGGAGGGCAACTAAGAGGTTTTTTGCCGAGTTTTTCGGTTTCCTCTTCGATAATACGTTTCGGTTTTATCTTGTGTTTGCATCTCTCTTTCCCTTACTCTTAACTTCTAATTTTTGTTGACTGTGATTAATTAATGGCTTAGAGTAGTTTGCTAATTTGGGTATTGCTTATATTTCATATTCCACACATATATTGTTTGAATATAAGCTTGTTTTGGAAAATTTGTATTTAGGGGTCTAAACATTCACAAGTGTTTTATACACTAAGTAAGTTTTCATAAATATATATATATATATATATATATATGTAAATTTTTAATTGAAACTTGACTATAGCAAAATCGAGTTTCACATAATTTTTTTTAAAAAAATTAAGTGACAAAATATGCATAGAATTCGACATTACTAATGTCAAGTTCCACTTGTAATTCGATTTTTTTAAAATCGAGTACTAAAACAGGGACACAAATTTAAATAGTTTCAAAACAGAAAAATTATGCTAGATTTTTTACAAAATAAGTACAAAAGCCCAATATCCTCTATATATATATATATTTGATTAAATATTTGGTTACGCCGTTTCGTTGACACGGAAACGAGAAATCCCCTTCAGTGGTAGCCCTTCTTGATTTTTGGAAGTGAACAATTTTCTTCCTTTGACTTTGACAGGAATGTTTCTCAACACAAAGAAAAAGGAAATCATGTAATTTGTTGGAGTATTGAACACATCCCTGTTCGAACACATTTCCAAACCGTGTACAATTGTGAAAATCAAAACAGGAATGGAGATTCTAATTTCAATTGCTTCGAAAATCGCCGAGTACTCAGTTGCACCAGTTGGGCAGTGGCTCTGTTATTCTTTTCACTACGACAACAACATTAAGAACATGACGGATCAGGTAAACAACTTGGGGGCTACTAGGGATGGGATGCAAGATCGCGTTAAAGCAGCCGAAAACAACGTTGAAAATATTGCAGCAGATGTTGAGTTGTGGTTGAAAAAGGTGGATGACATTATCGGAAAGGCCAAGGAATTTTTAGAAGCAGATAAAGAAAAGAAAAACTCTTCCCAAGGGGCATGCCTGAATTTGAAGCTAAGGCATAAGCACAGTAAGACAGCAAAGAAGATGTTGCTAGAGATTGATAAACTCCTTAATGTCAATTTTGGCCATTTTCCCAACGTCCTGCTTCGCAAGATTTAGTGACTTCAACAAATACGGATTACATGCCGTTTAATTCAAGAAAGTCAATTATGGAGGAACTTATGCAGGCACTAGGAGACGCTGATATCAACTTGATTGGGGTGTGGGGGATGCCTGGTGTGGGAAAAAGTACACTGGTAAATGAAGTTGCTAGGAAAGTCAAGGAAGAAAAGTTATTTGATGAGGTAGCTATATCAATTGTGAAGCAGAACTCAAGCTTAAAACAGATTCAAACAGAAATCTCAGAAACATTAGATCTAAGGCTTGACAAGGAAACTTTAGGCGAAAGAGCAAAACTTCTAAATGCGAGGTTAACAAAAGACAATAATAAGAAGAGACTTGTTATCTTAGATGATATATGGGAGAAACTTGATTTGGAAAAGATAGGAATTCCTCCAAAGGGATGCAAGGTAGTGGTAACATCCAGGAACAAAGATATATTAACTTCTCAGATGGGTACACAAAAGGATTTTGGGCTTCATATTTTGCCCAAAGAAGAAGCATGGAGTTTATTTGAGAAGCTGTCAGGTAATTCTCTCAAAGATTCAAATTTGCGATCCAAAGCAATGGAGGTATCCACAGCGTGTGAAGGTCTACCACTTGCGCTTGTAACAGTTGCAACTACATTAAAAAACAAGCTTTTTCCTGAATGGGAGGACGCCCTACAACAACTAAAGAGCCCCAACTCCGAGGGAGTAATGTATTCAGCAATAGAGTTGAGTTACAATTATCTTGAAAGTCAAGAACTCCAGCCCTTCTTTTTGTTATGTGCTCAAATTGGTTCTGGAATTTATTTTAAGGACTTGTTAAAAAACTGTTTTGGGCTGCGTTTATTTTATGGCATCCATACATTGGAAAAATCAAGAAATAGAATATATACTCTGCTTCGTAGCCTCAAAGATTCTGGCTTATTGTTAGATGCCCCTGATATTAGTAAATATGCCCGCATGCATGACCGTGTTCGTGATGCCGCTCTCTCAATTGCAAGCAAGAGATATGTATTGACGATGAGAGATGAGGGCCCAGTAGAATGGCCAAACGAGGATGACATAAAAATATGCACATCAATCTGTGTTACCCAAATGGATATTAATGAATTTCCTGAAAATTTGAATTTTCCAGAACTACTATCCTTGCATGTGCGTCCCAAAAACCGAGATCTTTCTTTTAAAATTCCAGACACATTTTTTAAAGGGATGAAGAAGCTAAAAGCTTTAGATTTGACTTATATGCAACTTTCATCACTTCCTTCCTCACTTACGCTACTCACAAACTTGAAAACATTGTGTCTGGATCAATGCGTGTTGGGAGACATAGCTATGATTGGAGAAATGAAAAATTTAGAAATTCTTAGTCTTATTCACTCTGAATTTAAACAGTTGCCAAGAGAAATAGAGTTTTTGACTCATCTACGGATGTTGGATTTGAGTGGTTGTAAGAAACTTCAAGTGATTCCAGCCAACGTCCTATCAAGCTTGATGCAATTAGAAGAGCTATTTGTTGGCAATAGCTTCACTCAATGGGAGGTTGAAGGACTCAACAATGAAAGAGCTAGCCTTGCAGAGCTAAAACATTTGTCACAGTTGACCACTTTAGAAGTACACATTCCAAATGCCAACCTATTGCCAAAGGATCTGTTGTTCAAGGAGTTGATAAGATACAAAATAGTTATAGGAGATGTGTGGGATTGGTATGATAAACGTGAAAATTCAAGAATACTAAAACTCAAGTTGCGTACAAGCTTTCAATTGGAGAGTGGAATCAAAAAGTTGTTGGATGAAATAGAAGATTTGTTTTTGGATGAGTTAAAGGGCATTCAGAATAGCATATATGAATTAGATTTGAAAGGCTTCCAACGGCTGAAGCATCTCCATGTCCAAAACAATGTCGAGATTAAGTATATCATCGATTCAGGGGGGTTGGTTATCTCTAATGCTGTCTTTCCTGTCTTGGAGATACTTTCTCTCAAAAACATGATCAACTTGGAAGAAATATGTCATGGACAAATTCCCTTGAAATCCTTTGGTAACTTAAGAATTGTGAAAGTGGAATATTGTGAGAAACTAAAGTTTATCTTCTCATCATCCATAGCTAAAAGCCTTTCACAACTTCAAACATTAAAGATAAGAGAATGCAGCATCATGGGTGCAATAGTCATAAAAGAAGAGTATGAAATAGAAGACAGAGACACGATCTTGTTCCCTCAGTTGCGTCACCTAGTACTTCATTGTCTTCCAAAATTCATGAGCTTCTTAAGCACACAAAAGTCAGTCATTAATGATGCTGGAGAAATCATTCCCGAATCCAAGCTGGATTTCCAGATGCCAATCCTACAGGAGCAGGTACAATTAAAGTTTGCATATAATGATCCACAGACTTGGCACACTCCCACATTGATGAGTCTAGCACTTTTTTCAAGTAACATATTACAGTTTGTCAACTAAGTAATTGTTTGTCCAATTTGTCCGTACAAAAACAGCCAATTTAAGTATTTTGGAGTATTGCTGCCCTTTTCACATAACAGTGGTTGAATTCTTGATGTGGTAAACCATTTATGGGAGGGAACATGTACTACCCGTAGAATATTAAAATAATTTTTGCTTATACTAGCTCAGACAAATTTTTTTCCCCAACCGAACTATTCTTTACAACTTCTAAGTTTAATCGTTCTTTCATAGCAATATAAATCCTGGGCATTCAGAGTATTCACCCAATTTTGCACATTCTGCCCCAAAATTCTAAATTTACACAATTACTAATGTAGTTGTGAAAATATACATTGTTACTGTAACTTGCTATTCCAATATTTTAATATTTTCTCTCTCACATCTACAGCTCTCATCAGACCCTCTCTCCCTCTTGTTCTTTCCAAGAGATCCTCTGCAACCCAGCACCACCAATATCCAAATACAAATCCCATCCACCCACCACCACCACCACTTAAACTCGTTACAACAACGGAAAATCAACCCAAAATTGACGAAAAATTAAACCATTAACGGTAGATCCATAACCCAAACCCAGAGGAGAAAGAAAGATATGAGAGGAGAAAGAGAGGAAAGAGAGAGATCTGAGAGGAGGAAAAGAGAGACTTGAGAGGAGAAAGAGAACTAAGATATAATAGAGATCTGAGAGGAGAAAAATAGCTAAGAGATCTGAAAGGAGAAAGAAATATAAGAAATTGAAAGGAGAAAGAGGGTTTGAGAAGAAAGAGCTGAGAGAGATGACAAAAATAATATTTAAAAAAAGAATAAATATGAATATTTAAATAAAATGAAAGTAGAATAGAATTTCAAAAAAAAGTATAATACTAGTGTTTTGTAAAAATAAGCGCATAAAATAAAATAAAAATAAGATTTTTTTGTTAAAATAGGTAAAAAATTTTAGACAACATGACATAAGAACTTTACCATGTTAATATTCCTTTATTAATTAAATAGCTGTTAATTGAAGTGAATGGAACCTTTCAAAAAAAAAAATTTGAAGTGAATGGAAAGTAACATATTTGTGAAAGAGGCATGATCTTTCTCCTGGGCAAACAATCCTTAGACACGTGCAGGCAAGAGAGAGGATTTCAAGGAATGGGTCGAAATAATAAAATTAATTCATGAAAATCTAAATAGACATCTATTTAGTATTAACCATTTAGTCATAAAACAACGAGTTAGCACTGCAAGCAATTGTGACAATCTTATTGTGGGGCCACGTTTTGTTCGTCCTCGGCAAGGCTCTGGAAGCAGTGCCGAGGAGGCTCAAAGTGTCCCACATCGAAGAGAGCTTCCCCCACTTTCAACCTTATAAGCTGTGAAGCGAAGGAAATAGTGTACCATCGTATTCTTGTATTTCGGATACCGGAATACGATGGTACACTACTTCCTTCACTTCACAGCTTATAAGGTAGAAAGTGGGGGAAGCTCTCTTCGATGTGGGACACTTTGAGCTTCCTCGACACTGCGCCCAGAGCCTTGCCGAGAACGAACAAAACGTGGCCCTACAATAAAAGAAGCCCCAATGTGGGACTAGCTAACTTCCTCGGCACTGCGCCCAGAGCCTTGCTGAGGAGGGCGGTGGGCGGTCACACGTGCCCCCACAATATAAAAAGAGAGCTTCCCCCACAATTTAACCTTATAAGCTGTGAAGCGAAGGAAATAGTGTACCATCGTATTCTCGTATTCGAATACCGGAATACAATGGCACACTACTTCCTTCGCTTCACAGCTTATAAGGTAGAAAGTGGGGGAAGCTCTCTTCGATGTGGGACACTTTGAGCTTCCTCGACACTGCGCCCAGAGCCTTGCCGAGAACGAACAAAACGTGGCCCTACAATAAAAGAAGCCCCAATGTGGGACTAGCTAACTTCCTCGGCACTGCGCCCAGAGCCTTGCTGAGGAGGGCGGTGGGCGGTCACACGTGCCCCCACAATATAAAAAGAGAGCTTCCCCCACAATTTAACCTTATAAGCTGTGAAGCGAAGGAAATAGTGTACCATCGTATTCTCGTATTCGAATACCGGAATACAATGGCACACTACTTCCTTCGCTTCACAGCTTATAAGGTAGAAAGTGGGGGAAGCTCTCTTCGATGTGGGACACTTTGAGCCTCCTCGGCACTGCGCCCAGAGCCTTGCCGAGGACGAACAAAACGTGGCCCTACACTTATTATGTTAGGTCGATGTGACATTTGATTTTTGCAATTATCTAGTAGATTTCAAAAGTAAATATTATAAGTTGAAATTATCAAAAAATAAAAATTATTTATTTTTGTCTTTCAAATTCTAAACTGAAAGACAAAACTCAACGATTTATATTAATTAGGAAAAAATTTAACTACAAAATTGGTTATACTCTTAAGTTATAACATAACTTAATAAAATAAAAATTACCACATATTTTAAAAATCTAACCGTTGAATTGCATATTTTTTACTCTCTTAATACACATGTCAAATTTTGTGTTAATCGGATATTATTTACTATATGAGTTATAAACTTATATTTTATGTGTAATTTTAAATTACAAAAACTTGCCATTTAAACAATTTATTTATAATATAGCTATTGATCTTTAATTTTCTAGAAATTTTGCAAGCATGAAGATTATAAGAAAAATATGTAATCCAATGGTGAATTTGTCAAATTTCACCTACAATAAAAAGATATTTAGTAAGATTGTAACCTTAAGCTACAAACAATTTTATAACTAAATTTTGTCAACTAATTATTTAACTACACACAACACTCATCCAGAACATAGCCATGCAGCATTGCCCCACACCCATTGGGAACGTTCACTTAGCACTTTAAATATATAACGCACTACTCATTGTACCCATTAACCATACAAATGCTAGCACTAACTTTACCATTATTTTTTCTTTCTTTCTTGATTGAATAAGACTTTCATCTCCCCTCCCTCACTTAGAACATATAGTAGAACACTAAGTGAGATAAAGGATTTTTATTCTAAATTTTGAATGCAACTTCTTGTGTATTAGCTACCATGCCTCATTTTTTTTTTATGGATATCGTGCCGCATATTAGTTTTACGTATAGCCTTCTTGTTTGAATAAAACCTTATTGTAATAAAAGCTTATAGCACAAATAGTATTATTAAAAACTTAAAATTTATCAATAAAAGTAAGATGCAACCCGTATTTATAGCCTAGTTAATTAAAAAATCACTATTTTTTCATGTTTAAAGAAACTTTATTTTTCCCATAAAGATAAAAAACTTCATTTTCCCTTTAAAAAAAAAAATCCTTTTTAGAATCCCGCTTCTCTTCTATTCGGGATAAAAAAGACAAACATGTGGCAGGATCATAATGTGACTTTGTAATGAATTTATCTTTAGGTGACTCTTTCCTCACATTACTTGCCAAGTTGCCATGCCACTATCTTTAAATAAAAATTTTGGTCATTTCCTCAAATGAAATAACAATAATATAGCCATATAGGTACCTAACTTAAGCAATGTTTAGATTTTTCAAAAATAATATCTCTTTAAATAGAATTTCTGTGATCTTTATTGAAGAAGAAAATATGAGTATATGTTACAATGAGAGGCTCTGTTTCGTTATTTAGAAAACAGAGCAACCAAAAATGCGAAACTAACACTTACCACGAATTCTCTGCACAAGCAATTGAATTAGAACACGTTTCTAACAAAATAACAACTTGAGCTAAATGAAAATTGATCACGAGTGTCAGTTAACAAAATAACTACTTTTACGGCATGTTTTAAGTCTGTACTTCGTCACTGTTTGAGGTCTGGGCCTTGTTGTATTAGGAAAATACGACACTGTTTTCGGCATCTCTTTTTAACAAGTTTGCTGAAGGAGTTAATTAATTGCTGTTGCAGGTTGTGTTCCCCAACTTGGAAACGTTGGAACTGTCCCGTATAGACTCCGAAGAGATACTACTACAGAACCAACATCGGGCAAGCTCCTCTTTCAAATTAACAGACATACAAACAGACTCAAGATTTCAAAATTTGTGTGACTTGAAGGTGATAGGCTCTGCCAATTTAAAATACCTATTCTCTTCTTCTACAGCGAGATCTATGGTTCAGCTCAATTTTCTTGACATTGTGGAGTGTAAGGTAATGGAAGAGATAATACTCATAGAAGACTTAGGACAAGAACAAACAAGTCCAATGGTCTTTTTCCATAAACTGGAATACCTATTTCTAAAAGATCTTCCCGTCCTCAAAAGATTTTGCGTAGGAAGCAATGTCAGATTTCCAAACTTGAAGCGTTTGCAGATAGAACAATGCCCTAAATTGGAGTCATTCATATTCAAACCTGTTAGTTCATGTGTGACATTGAGCAAGGAACTAAAGGAAATGAATTCAGAGGAGATCTCTCATACTGCCATGCAACCTCTCTTCAATGAAAAGGTAATTCTATTTTTATTATCCCCTGTTTTACTTTGTATATATCTTATTTTCTATTATGCGAGTTATTATGATTATGTATGTCATTAACACACACAGGATGAAATTGCAGGTTGCATTCCCTAGTTTGGAAACATTGATAATCCTGCACATAGAGAACTTGAAAATCATACGGCATGATCAATTAGCTGAAAATCATATGGCATGCTCAAAAAAAATACAAATTAGCCCATTAGCCCAAATCAAAAGTTTAATAATGGTTTTTTAAATTGTGTTTTCAAAAGGCATATTTCTAAAATCGCAATATATATATATTTTTTTTTTCTTTTAAAAAAAATGCACATTTTCAAATAGTTAGTATGTTAGTACTTGCTTAGTCTTTAGCTGAATTTGTTGATTTTATGTGATACATTTTGTATACATGCATATGCACAAAGTAATACATGAATACTTTATTGAACATGATTAATATAATAGTTGAGTATATTGAATGAACTTATAATTTACCCTTTATTCATTTGCTAGTACTATGAACAAATTTTTTATAAGGAAATCACTTATACTGTAAGATTCACCTTCAAACCAAATTTGTATTGACTTGAATAATCTTCTTTCAAATCTTAGGCTATGAGAAAATGTTTTGTCTTTTCATCCTAGTGATCGTGATGAATTAAGAAGAGCATATTTACAAAGAGATTCGTGTCATCCTCTTGGCCATGTTTCCTCAAAGAGATTCGTGTCAAGTAAATATCAATTACACTTGATGAGGACTTAAAAAATAAAAATTAGTAGAGCATTACGTCTATTTTTTTTTTTTTTTTTTTTTTTTTGAGAAGGAAGCATTTCGCCTATTTAATCCTAATTAGTTTAAAGAATACAAAAATTAGTAGGAAAAGATCATAAAAAAAGGAAGATGCATTTTTTTTTATTGTTACTTATTTAAGCAAGATATTAGTAATTGAATAGATCAATAGTTTAATGATTACTTGGTTATATACATTAAAAAAGATGTAACTGATAGTATTGATAATAAAGCTATTTAACAACATTTCAATTTTTTTTTGTGATTTTGATATATTCAAAAAAAATTGTTATTTTTTTAATTTTTAATTTTTAATAACCACCTGAAAAAAACTCCTAAAACTACCACTAAAAACCGTAAATACATTTTTCATTTAAACATAGAATTCATTGGTATATTTATTCAGTTTATATCTTGTCCTGCATTACTTTTATTATTGTTTCCCAAATCAAGAAGTCATGGTATGGGTCCCGCAGGTTGCATTCCCCAATTTGGAGTCATTGATAATCTCCCATATGCCTAACTCGAAAATTATATGGCATGACAAATTTGCCCCTAGCTCTTTTACAAAGCTTCAGTCAATGGACGTTCAATTTTGTGAAAGTCTTATGAACATCTTCCAAGTTAATATGTTGTCAAGGTTCCAGAGCTTGGAGTCCCTTGTAGTAGATGATTGTGGTTCGCTACAAGAAATATTTGAACTAGAAGGGCAAGAAGTTACGGAAACACGAGCAGTAACAGTGACTCAGTTGAAAAAATTATTTATGTGTCGTCTACCGAAGTTGAAGCGTGTATGGAATAAGGACGCCCAGGGAACTTTCTCCTTTCACAATCTACAAGAAATAGAAGTTCTGGGGTGTGAGAGTTTGAAGAGTTTGTTTCCAACCTCAGTGGCCAGATGTCTCAATCAATTGGAACAACTTCGAATAGCTGAATGTGGGATTGAGGAAATTATTGAACAAGAAGAAGGTGCAAAAGAAGAAGCCAGGTTCGTGTTCCCTAAATTGACTCTCATGATACTTCGACAGTTGCCTAAACTCAAGTGGTTTTACCGAGGGGTGCATACTTCAGAATGGCCGTTATTGAAAACCTTGGAGGTGTCTGGATCTAATGAAATTCAGATATTTGCTTCAAAAAATTATAGAATCCAAGAACAAGATGAACAAAGTCAACTAGAGACATCCATTCAACAACCACTTTTCTTGGTTGAAGAGGTAAGAGACTAATGGTATTACATAAATTATAGCTGATCCCTCTCAAAAAAGAAAACTGGTCCCAAATTTGAAATTTATTATTCATTTAATTACATTTATTTTTTAATAATTTGATTAAATTATGTATATTTTTAGAAAAATGCTACTTATACAATATTTTCACTATAAATTTTAAATGTTATTGGTTGTTATGACTAGGCAAAAAATCAATCTAAGTTATAGATTCAAATTAGAACCAATAGCAACTTATCACTTATTATTTGTTGTGAAAATATTGTGGGCATATCACCTCTCATAATTTTGTGACAAAAAATATGTATATGAATACCTTGTTTTAATAAAATCTGATTGTAATAAAAGCTTATAGCACAAATGGTATTATAAAAACATTAAAAATTAATTAATAAAAGTAAGACGCAACCCGTATTTATAACCTAGGTATTTGGCAGGATCATAATGTGCTATTGTAATGAATTTATCTTTTGATGGCTCTTTCCTCGCATTTCTTGTCAAAAATCCTGTCTCTTTAAATAGAATTGCTGTGATCTTTATTGAAGAAGAAAATATGAGTATATGTTACAATGGGAGGCTCTGTTTCTTTATGTAGTAAACAGAGCAATCAGAAATTAGAAATTTTTTTTTTTTTGGTAAAAAAAAAATGAGAAACTGATATCAGAAGTTTAACAAATCTAGTCGTAAAAGAGAATTTACTACTTCCTAATTACTTACAATGAACTCTCTATGCAACCTCTCTTCAATGAAGAGATAATTCTATTTTTATAATCCCCTGTTTTACTTAGTATATATCTTATTTTCTATTATGTGAGTTACTATGATTAGTTATTTTATTAACACACATGGTATGGACTTGCAGGTTGCATTCCCTAGTTTGGAAACATTGTGTTTGGGTCAGTTTGTGTTGGAAGACATAGCTATGATTGGAGAGCTGAGAAATTTAAAAATTCTTATCCTTGTTCACCCCAATGTTGAACAGTTGCCGAGAGAAACAGGGCTTTTGACTCGTTTACGGATTTTAAATTTAAGCAATTGTACCAAACTTAAAGTGATTCCACCAAATGTCCTATCATGTTTGATACAATTAGAAGAGCTATATGTCGGCAATAGCTTCACTCAGTGGGAGGTTGAAGGACTCAATAATGAAAGAGCTAGCCTTGCAGAGCTAAAGCATTTGTCACGGTTGACTACTTTAGAAGTGCACATTCCAGATGCCAACATGTTGCCAAAAGATCTGTTATTCGAGAAGTTGCAAAGATACAAAATATTCGTAGGAGATGTGTGGGATTGGTCTGATAAACATGAAAACTCAAGAGCACTAAAACTCAAGTTGAATACAAGCTTTCATTTGGAGAGGGGGATTAAAATGTTGTTGAATGGTATTGAAAATCTGTGTTTGGATGAGTTAAAGGGTGTTAAGAGCGTCATCTATGAATTAGATATGACAGGCTTCCAACAACTGAAGCATCTCCATGTCCAAAACAATGTCGAGATCAAGTACATCATCGACTCGAGAGGGATTCTTATCTCTAATGTTGTCTTTCCTGTCTTGGAGATACTCTCTCTCAAAAACATGATCAACTTGGAAGAAATATGTCGTGGACAAATTCCCTTGAAATCCTTTGGTAACTTAAGCATTGTGAAAGTGGAACATTGTGAGAAACTAAAGTTTATCTTCTCATCATCCATAGCTAAAAGCCTTTCACAACTTCAAACATTAGAGATAAGAGAATGCAGCATCATGGGTGCAATAGCCGAAAAAGAAGAGGGCAGAACAGAAGACAGAGATATGATCTTGTTCCCTCAATTGCGTCACTTAGTACTACATTGTCTTCCAAAGCTCATGAGCTTATTAAGTACAAAAAATTCAGACATAATTGGTGCTGGAGAAGTCATTCCTGAAAGCGAACAGGTACATTAAAGTTTATGAATTAAAAGGTTGCTAGTCCAATTTGTCTGTAGTAAATAACCGAATTAAAATCAATTTGGGATATGTATACCAAAGTAATTAATATTTATTATTTTAGAGTAATGCTCCCTTTTCACACAGCAGTGGGTAAATTCAAAATAATTGAGGTTCACTATTTATGTGAGGGAAAAATTAATCCTAGACCATTAAATAATTTTTTCTTATACTAGCATAAGCAGATTTTTTTTCCATAACCTAACGGAACTATTCTTTTGCACAATTGCACCTTCCAAACGTAACGCTCTAAAAAAAATCCTGGACCATTAGAAACATGGCAATGCTGATAGTCTCTATTATCAATTGTTTTTTGAGAATGTATTATCAGTTGTTTTTTTTTTTTTTTTTTTGATAATTGTACTATCAATTGTTAATTGAAGTAAATGGGAAGCAACATATCAGTGGGCACTTGTGACACATATCCTTTCTCATGCGTAAATAATTCATGGACACATGAGAGAGACGTGTGCCTCAAGTGAGGTTATAGGCTTATAGCTAAAGAATATTAGTTGGGTAAGAAAGGCTACGTCTGTCACACAATTAATAACTTGTGTCCTACTTTATGAAGCTGATTTTTTTTTTTAAATAATTTTTGTGAAGCTAAATTTAAATGTTGCATCTTTATTAGGAATTGAAAGTTATTTATTGATGAAAACATGGTCACCCTTAGTTGATCACCCTAATTATGCAATTAAAAATTATATTGAGACTTTAAATGACTATTGAGTTTCAATGTTAATTATCTGCAAATTTGGCAATACAGATCTTCAAGAGCCCTATAGCTTAATTTCATAGTCTCTTGTGTTTTCAATAAAGACGTATTAGTTTTGTGTATAGATCTCAGTTTTAATAAAATCTTATTGGAATAAAAGCTTATAACACAAATTGTATTGTTAAAAAATTAAAATAATAAAAGTATCTATAATAATAATAATAATAATAATAATAATAATAATAATAATAATAATAAATAAATAAATAAAAGTATCCTGTATTTATAACCTAGTTAGTTAAAAAAATCACTATTCTTTCATGTTTTAAGAAACTCTATTTTTAGAATCCCCTCTCTTTCACTCCAAAAAAAAAAAAAAAAAAAAAAAAAAAAAAAAAAAAAGAGTAGAATTGTGACAGGATCATAATGTGCCTTTAAAATGAATTTATCTTTTGATGACTTTTCCCTCGCATTGCTTGCCAAATTGCCATGCCACTATGTTCAAATAAAAAATTTGGTGATTTCCTCGAATGAAATAACAATAATATACGTACTCTAACTTATGCACTATTTAGGTTTGTCAAAAATACTCTCTCACTATAAATAGGATTTCTCTGAGAGTATATGTAATTACAATGAGAGGCTTTTTTTTATTTTTTTTTTATTTATAAGACAATGAGAGGCTCTGTTCCTTTATATAGAAAACAGAGTGACCAAAAATGCTTGAATGAATTAACTGTTGTTGCAGAGGCTCTGTTCCTTCATAAGTCTAACTAATCTAGCCATTTGAGAGAATTAACTACTTCCTAATTACTTTAACCAATTGAATTAGAACACGTGTCTAATCAAATACTAACAACTTGAGCTAAATGAAAAAAAAAAAAAAAAAAATGATCACATGTGCGTCATTTAAGTTAAAACTCTCTCAAAAAAAAAAAAAAGTACTCCCAAGTCTTTCCAACATCGTTTTGAGTCTGGACTACATCACCGTTCGAGGTCTGGTCCTTGTTGTATTAGGAAGATACGACACCGTTTTCTTGATTTCTTTTAACAAGTTTGCTGAAGTAGATAATTAATTGTTGTTGCAGGTTGTGTTCCCCAACTTGGAAACGTTGGAACTGTCCTCTATACACTCTGAAGAGATACTACTTCACAACCAACATCGGCCAACCTCCTCTTTCAAATTAACAAACATACAAACAAACTCCTTGATTTCAAAATTTGTGTAACTTGACCATGAATGGCTCTGACAATTTAAAATACCTATTGTCTTCCTCTACAGCGAGATTTATGGCTCAGCTCAAATATCTTGACATTAAGGACTGTAAGGTAATTTGGTGATTTCCTCAAATGAAATAGCAATAATATACAGCGAGATTTATGATGAATGTCAAACATCTTCTCATAATTGAATGCAAGGTTATGGAAGAGGTTCTACACATAGACGAAGAAGAAATACTTTCAGATGCGTTGTTTCCTCGGCTAGAATGCTTGTTCTTAGAAGATCTTCCAATTCTTAAAAGATTTTGTATTCACAGTAATGTGGAATTTCCACCATTGAAGAACACTAGAATAAACAATTGCCCTAAATTGGGGACATTTGCATTCAGACATGCCAGTTCAAACATGGAGGTTCTTAAAGGACTCGTGGAAATAAATTCAGAGGACAATCGTCATACAACTTCGCAATCACACATCAATGAAAGCGTAGATATTTTTTAAACTTTCCCCCTTCTCTTATTTTTGAGTTTTTTTAAATGCTAAAATTAAAAATCTTTTAGCATATTTAACTTGTACAAGAATTTATTATTGCTGCAGGTTGTGTTCGCCAACTTGGAAAGTTTGGAACAGTCCTTAATAGACTTGGAAGAGAAACAGCAAAACCAACATTGGGCAAGGTCCTTTTGCAAAATAACAAACATGCAAACATCCATAAGGTTTCAAAATTTGTCGACTTTGGCCGTGTGGGGCTCTGATAGTTTCAAATATCTACTGTCATCCTCCATAGCAAGATCTATGGTGCAGGTCAAGTATCTTTACATAGTGAATTGCAAGGCTATGGAAGAGATACTATTCGTAGAAGATTTAGGAGATGAAGAAGAAGAAGAAGAAGAAGAAATAATTCCTAAGATGTTGTTCCCTCGACTGGAAATCCTGATACTAAATGGTCTACCAATTCTGAAAAGATTCTGCGTCGGAGGTAATATTGAATTTAAATCCATGAGGTCACTGTTCATAGAACATTGCCCTAAATTGAAGACTTTCATATCAAAACCTTCCAATTCAGACACAGGGATGACTGTCTGCAAAGAAATCAAGGAAATGAATACAGAGGAAATCCCTCGTATTGTTGCTATACAACCTCTCTTCAGTGGAGAGGTAGATATTTTGCAATTTTCCTCCTGATTTAGTTTCTTTTGCTTAATAATCAATGTAAGAGTTGACCACTTAACCAACCATTGCACTCACTCACGAATATTCTAACACTTTATCTTCCATTATGTGAGTTATTACTATTAGGTGTTTCATTAACACATGGGATGAACCCTGCAGGTTGCATTCGCTAGTTTGGAAAATTTGGAAATATCCTACGTGGATGACTTGAAAATCATATGGGACAACCAAATACCCCCATATTCCTTTTGCAAGCTTCGGGCAATGAAAGTTGAATTCTGTGAAAATCTTTTGAACATCTTTCAATCTGATATGCTGACAAGATTTCGGAGCCTAGAGAATCTCACCATAACTGATTGTGGTTCACTACAAGAAGTATTTCAACTGCAGGAGCAAGATGCTAAAGAAACGCATGATGCAACTGTCATTCCGTTGAAAGAATTGCGTTTGGATCGCGTACCCAAATTGAAATATGTATGGAATAAGGATCCCCAAGGAATTTTTAATTTTCCAAATCTCAACCTTGATAGTACGGGTTTAAGAAGTTACTGGTCAGACTCAGTGCCTAGTGACTAGATGTCTCACGTAATTGGAGAATCTTCAGATAGTTGTTTTAGGGGTGGAATAAATTTTTTCTTTGTTGTTGTAGGTTATAGTAGCTGCTGTATTTGTGGTAGACTGGTATTTGTTGCTGTTGTCTTGCCTTTTTAGGAGTCTTGTTTGTTTGTTGTTTGTACATTGTTGCTGGGTTTCAAGCTTGTTTTCAATCAAGTTTCTTGATTAAAAAAAAAAAAAAAAGAGGAAGAAGAAGAAAAGCAAAAAAAAGAAAAAAAATTGCAGCGGAAGGAGCAAAAGCTATAGCTAGATTTGTGCTACCTCGAGAAAATCCTGAATCTTATACTAAGACTAATGCGTAAAGATATATGGACTCATGGACGTGAAAATTCTGAGATACTTGCTCCTGAACCTCTAGCTTTCAAGAAATTCTAAAAGAGAGCAAAGTTGATACCTTCATTCAACAAATTTTCTTGGCGTAAGAGGTAAGAGCCTTAACTAATCTTTTTAAATGTTTGAGTTGCAGTGATAGAAGAGATGTTGCTTCTTTATGAAGTTATAAGAAAAGTTTTTCTTCTTGATGTGATAAAAAATTTGTTGAATTCATGTGTGCATGTATGTAGTAAGAGCTTTGGATGATTAATTCATTTGTAGTTTTCACTGAGTAATTAGTTTCAACTATTTGGTCATAAACCACTTATGAATTTTAGTTTTAAACTTTTTGTTTTGTTTTGAAATTTTTTTGCTTTAAAGGAATCTTTTTTTTTTTTTACTTTCACTTTCTGTTTGTGTTTGACTTCTCGGATTTACTTTTTATTTTGTTTGTTGTTCAGATTATCATTTATTTACTCTTATCTAAAAAAATTTGTAAATTTTGTTTTCTAAGAGCAATTTGAACTCACAAATGAATGATTGAAAAAAAGAAACCAAAAGAAAAGAAGAAGAAATGTTGCTTAGTTTTAGTTTTTAATTTTGTTTATGAACTTTGTGGTGTTGAAGGGCTTGTGATTGGAGGAAACGTTGTGCATGGATCTTTTTGTGTAAAAGGTGTTTGAGAAAAAGCCGAGCCCAAAGTAGAAGAAGAAAAAGAAGAAGCATGCTTCTTGATGTGTTTTAATTTTAGGTATTCTCTTCTCTGTCCCATCTCTCATTCATCACTGTATCTTAAAATTTATTTATCTATACAAAAGCTAATGTAATACTCAACAGGAAGTGTAGGTAACCTGAACCAATCAATGACAATCAATCTGAGCCTCCCAATTCCGGCACTCCTTCCTTAATCAATCCCTTTAATCTTCTCAACGACCAAGATGACCCTTATGACCAGGTTCCCCTTCCTCATTCTTCTTCTTCTTTTTATTTTTATTTATTTATTATTTATTCTTTTTTTGTTTTTTTCTTTCTTGCAATTGAAAATATTTTGAGCTTGTCTGATTGTATGTTGACCTGTAATTAGAGATTTGTTTCATTCAAATTCAATCCCTGATACTGGTTAACGAGGTATAATTGAGAGGGGGGAAAAAGATAAATTACATTATTTGTCATATTTTTGAAACAAGCAACTGTTTAAAATAAAAAATTCATGATTTTTTAGGTCGGACTAAGATTTAATCATGGTCAAACCATGACAAAATAAAAATTTTAATTCAATTATATATAATAAATAGAATATTTTGTGACATAAAGACTCAACAAGCCCACTTGCCTTAATTGTTAGAGTGTTAGACAACTTTCCATGCATATGGGGGGCTGATAACAATCCTTTTTGTCTCTAAAATTTAGGGTAAGAGTCCTACTCAAATGTTTGGAGACAAGTGCATTACTCTCCAAATTTGTAATAGCTTTTTAGTTTAGGGAATGAATGTTTAAGGAGTACCTATTGGAAAGAGGAACAAATCTTTTGCTTTGAAATTTGTAATTTTAGTGTATCAATTTTATTTTGTTTCACTGGATTTTTTTCTTTATGATTTGGTTATATCCAATTTATTTGTTGGTAGTTTCTTAATTCAAATGAGAAATGAACTCCAAGAATATGTTATTTTTCAAAATTTTGAATATTAGGAAATTTTATAAGACAGTGTTAGATACTTGTCTTAAGATTGGTTGAAATGGTTTTTTTTTTTTTTTTTTCCCTTCATATGAATAGTTATTTAGCCAAGACATACTGAATCTAAGTATAGGGATGTTGGCAGTACAAATTTGAGTTCTTTTCCAACATTTTGGCTGTGAATATTCCAACAAATCTCTCCCTTTCCATGGGGGCCTTCTACCAAGTCACTTGTAGTACTTCAATTGGTCTCCCTTTTGAATGGAAGACATTTTCTAATTAATATACCACTTGTTGGGAAGTGAATACCTTAGGCTTAGAAAGACTCAAATTGAGAAGTTAATATAACATATAGCATATAGGGAAACTATTTGACCCAAAAGTTTAAAACTATGAGTTTGGACTCAATTATGTGTTAACCGCTTACTCTTTTTATTGAAATTCAATGCGGGACTTCTGTTAGGAAATTGCCTCAAATTCAAATTCCTAGTTGAAGAAGAAAAATTAATTTGGGTTTCCTTGTTATAGAAGGTAAGACTATTCCTTGGTGTGGAAGGAAGTCTATTCCTTGTAAAAGAGGTAATGTATTCCTAATCCAAGAGGAAATAGACTACTTGTTAAAGAGGTAATGTATTCCTAGTCCAAGAGGGAATAGCAAAAGAGTCTTATAAATAGACAATACTACAAAGAATTTGATGGCTTTGGCTTTAGCTTTGGCCCAAGGGTCCTCCCTATGAGGAGAGGGAAAATAAAGCGTGAAACCAAGAGAGAGAAAAGGAATTTTTGCTTGAGAGGAACGCAAGAGAAAGGAGAGTACAAGGTATTGCCACCTTCAAGAAAATAGCCAAGGAGGAGAAAGCAAAGGGTTGCCACCTTCTAGAAGATAGTCGAGGAAGGGAGAGCAAAGTGTTGCTGCTATTGAAAGAGATAATTAGTGTGTGTGTGTGTGTGTGTGTGTGTGTGTGTGTGTGTGTGTGTGTGTGTGTGTGTGTGTGTGTGTGTGAGTAAAGAAAAAACAAGAGAGAGATTTTTTCTTTAGCCGTAAGACATACACAAGAATTATTGTAATTAATTTGATAATAGTGAAATTATTCGGAATTTTTCCCGTGGTTTTTTTCCTTCAAAGAGAAATGGTTTTCCACGTAAATTTTTTGTTCTTATGTGTGATTATTATTTTAGATTGCTAATATTATTGATAACATTATTTGGGTCCCAACAAGTGGTATCAAAACTAGGTTAGAGTAGAATTGATGGCCGGAGAAGAAGGCAAGGCTTCAGGAATTAAGAAGTTTGATGAAACAGACTTTAGATATTGGATGATGCAGATTGAAGATTATCTCTATGGGAATAAGTTGCATCTCCTCTTTTGGAGAAGAAGCCTGATAATATGAAGGATAAAGAATGGAACCTTCTTGATAGACAAGTATTGGGAGTTATTCGATTAACTTTGTCAAGATCAGTTGCGCACAATGTTGTGAAAGAAAATACCAACAAGTAGTATCAGAGCTTGGTTGATTTAGTAGATGACTCTTTGTGTGAATTAAGATGGAAGAGAATTGATTGCTTTGATTAGGGTGGAGCTATTCCAAGAGGAAAAGAGGACTACTTGATTAAGGTAGGAGTTGTCCTAAGATGAAAGAAGATAGTTGGGGACGATTGATGAAATTTGAGTCAAAGTGGGGATTGTTTGGAAATTGCCTCAAATTTCAATTCCTAATTGAAGAAGAAAAAATTAATTTGGACTTCCTTGTTATAGAAGGAAAGACTATTTCTTGGTGTGGAAGGAACTCTATTCCTTGCTAAAAAGGTAATGTATTCCTAGTCCAAGCGGAAAAGAGGACTATTTGTTATAGGTAGGAGTTGTCCTAAGATGAAAGAAGATAGTTGGGGACGATTGATGAAATTTGAGTCCATGTGGGATTGTTTGGAAATTGCCTCAAATTTCAATTCCTAATTAAAGAAGAAAAAATTAATTTGGACTTCCTTGTTATAGAAGGAAAGACTATTTCTTGGTGTGGAAGGAACTCTATTCCTTGCTAGGTAATGTATTCTTAGTCCAAGCAGAAATAGACTCTTTGTTAAAAAGGTAATATATTCCTAGTCTAAAACGGAATAACAAAAGAGTCTTATAAATAGACAATACTGCAAAGAATTTGATGGCTTTGGCTTCGGCTTTGGCTCAAGGGTCCTCCCTATGAGGAGAGGGAAAAGAGCGTGAAACCAAGAGAGAGAAAATGAATTTTTGCTTGTGAGGAACGCAAGAGGAAGGAGAGTGCAAGGTATTGCCGCCTTCAAGAATGTTAGGAAATTTAGAACCCGCTTGATAGAATTAACAAGTTTTAAATCTAAGTTGTTAATTAGATTTATTATGAATAAAACTTGTTAAAATAAATAAACATCAATATCATGTCAAAATCATGCAGCGGAAAAATAAATAAGACAAGATATGATGACCCAAGAAAACTAATGAAACAAACTTGTTTCACACTAAAAAACCTAGGGGGAAACCTTCCTAAAAGGCAATCCTCTATAGTAAAGAGAAGTTTTAGATTTAGTACAAAACCTTTGTCTCTAGACTCTACAATTCCCGTAGATTAACTCACAGCAGAAATCCTATACCGCTTCAAAACCTCTGAACTCTTCAATATATGAACGCCACCCTTTTTGATGCACGGATCTTAGTACGTGACTAACTCCTTTGCACGAATCCCAGTACGTGACTCACTCACCAACTTGAGGAAGAAAAATGTTGGCTACAAAGTTCTTCACTTCATCAACAATGAAGATCAAGAAGCACTTGGTTACAAAACCCTAAGGCGTAAAGACGCAGTAGCTTTTTTTAGACAGAATAAGGCAACGATCACCTTTTGCATATGTTCTCCTTGTATTCTCTTATGTGACTTTCTCTAAAATAAGCCTTATATATGTATAAGGTTGTGAGAAAAGAAACCTTACACAAATACATAAGCTTAGGCCAAAAATCAAATCTAGAAATCTAAATTCCTATAACCTCAATAGATACCTCGATAGATAGTATCTATCGAGCCTCATTAAACCTCGATAGATAGCTATCTATCGAGCAACTGTCGAGCTATCTGTCCGCAAGTATTGAGCTATCTGTCCAGCTTTAGTGAACAGCTTTTCTTCACTTGTTTCTTGGTCCAATCTTCATGACTTTAATACTAGACTTGAATAACATATTCTTTGAAGTATTAAACACATCCTAGATCTACCAAAATGCATGTAAAATGTTTTTTGTCAAAAGATTAGCCAATTACATAAAATATGTTCTTAACAAATAAGATAGCCAAGGAGGAAAGAGCAAAGGGTTGCCGCCTTCTAGAAGATAGTCGAGGAGGAGAGAGCAAAGTGTTGCTACATTTGAAAGAGATAATTAGTGTCTGCGTGCGTGCGTGCGTGCGCAAAGAAAAAACAAGAGAGAGATCTTTTCTTTAGCCATGAGATATACACAAAAATTATTGTAATTGATTTGATAATAGTGAAATTATTCGGAGTTTATCCCATGGTTTTTTCCCTTCAAAGATAAAGGATTTTCCACGTAAATTTTTTGTTCTTATGTGTGATTGTTATTTTGGATTGTTAATATTGTTGATAATATTATTTGGGTTCCAACAACTTCACTATTTAACTAACCTTACTACTCACACGTGAATATTTCAACATGTTGAAATTATATGACTATGGTTTTCCACTTTTCCTACTTGATTTTGTAGAAAAAAGTTTTCCATTCATGCTTACGAATTACGTTGTTGTGGGTTATTCTAGTTTATTGAAGGTAGCATTTGTAATCTGAAGTTGATTGTACAAGTTGCCTTACAAGAAGATGCATTTTTCATGTCAAAGAATTATAATTACTCTACAACCCAACAATGTGCTTACGGCGCATCGGCGCGTGCGTTTTAAGAAAATTTTCTTTTGAATTTCTCTGTGACATGCACATCTGGCGGTCTATAAATTTTATGATTCATTCCCCTATTTCCTTGAAGGTGTAAATCAATTCAAAGACAAATGGAGAGAATACAAGAAACCAAAAAAACTGAAAAGAAAATGATATCCTTGTTTTCTGTCGAAGAGGTGAATGTGGGGCCGTGGCTGCTAGAAATCAGATAAAAATTCTGTGGAAGGATGATGACTGCATTGAACTCTGTTGAACTTTTACCAGTAAGTTCAATTCGTTGATGTCATTGATGATTGAATCATGGTTGTGATATCATTAGTTTCAACTATCATTGAATTATGTTTGTAAATGAGTTGTATTGTTTCCAAGAGGTGGCAGACTAAATTCAGTTCTTTATATATTATCAATATTGATGCTTTAGTTTGTCAATGTGATCGTTCTGTTCTGTGTAAAGAACAAAGCCTAGAGTAGTGTTCTTGCTACATATTCTCAGTCTACTAGGAAGAGGGTTTTGTGATCTGGGAAAATGGATGAGGATTTCCGAATTTTTAGACATTTATATTGGTGAAATAGCTAGGATAACATTTCACTATGGTAGGATGGGTGAATATTGTGCAAATTATAATCACTAAGTGGGATAATTATCTCACAGTGCGAAAACTATTTCCTAAGGAATGTAGCATACAACTGCATGACAACAAGAACCCTAAAGAAAGATCAACATAGCAGAAAAATCCATTCAATGCAGTGAGCCTTTATATTCAACGCATTGAATATAGGGACATCTTTTCTATTTTGTAAGATAAAACCTTCTAATACAACCCTATAAACCTTAACCATATGCAGTGGTGTATCATCTGATTTGCAGTCATCTCAAGATGAAGAGGACAAAGACAGAAAGGTGGTGTTTAGTTTGCAATAACAAGGCAAACATTATGGAAATGTGGAATTATAATGTTTGGTTCGTTTATTTGTATACAATTTTATAGTAATGTAAAACTACTAAAAGATTCACATTACCATTAATTATTGTAATGTGATTACCTTCTTAGATGGTGAAAATCTTATATTTCCCACTCATGAGAATGACTAAAATGCCCATATATTTCCCGAAATCTTTAATTTTACAAGTGAAAAATAGCAATCAAGACATCCTTCTTGTTTGTATAGTTTCTTTGTAGTGGGTTTCCTAAGGCTTGGCTTGTTAGAAATTAACTCAAAACTCAAGCTTGGGCTTGGGCTTCATTTGGTCAATGTATAAGCCTTGATGAGCTTGTACTTGTCAAATAAAGAAGCCTAGAGGAGCTTAATAGTTAAAGTCAGCCAATCTATTAAGCATCAGATCAGGGGTAGAGCCAAGGGGGTCAAGGGAGGGGGGGGGGGTGGGGGGGGGGGGGGGGGGTGGGGTGAGCTGGGGAGCTGCCCCCCCGGCCTGCCCAAAAAAGACCATTAGTCTCATAGCTAATACTGATTAAAAACCCCTACCTATTTTTTTCTTTTGATAGAAATAGTAATCTAGATCAAAGATCTTCCTTATCATGTGAGGAATTTCATCTAACCAAAAGCTCTACTCAATCACACTTAATGATAATTTAGCCAACTAAAACTCCACTCTATTTCTTTAGTCTTGAATAAAAGTATAACTCTACCTTCTAAGTGAATAAATAAGTAACCACAGGTCCTCCACTAGCATGCCTTACACATAAGTTTTAATGTTTTCCTGCTATACTTTAGCAAAAAAGGCCCTAATCAATGTTGGGAATAATACATAAAGTAATAAATGAAGAACAATGATAACACAAAGACAAAATAGAAAATAGATAACTTGAAGGCACAATATCATTTTCTTTTAGACAATATTTGGCCCCCACACTATTGTTGCTAAAAAGTTATCATAAATTTATCCTCATGATACAACCAAGTTGTTGGGTTTTACAGATCACAATTCTAGAATATGACCTATAGGGTTATATTTCATCAAAAGGCACGTATGGAGAGTCAAAATGTTTCATAAAACCGTTCACAAGCTTGAAACCTCTTCAAACTTTCAGAACAGTCACTAGAAAATTCTGCAAAAAATTTAGTTTTTTTTTTCGAGTTTCGATCTGTTGAGAGAATTTTTTTTCGATCGATCAAATGCTCTTTTTGATTGATCGAATAGGAATCGAATAGCGATCGAATTATCTAGTGACTCCAAGATTACTTTACTAATCATTTCTATTGATTGAGCAAAAGTTTCGATTGATCGGAAATCTTTTAATTCGAATTTCACTTAAAAAATTTCAGAACTTGAATTTTCACTTTATGAAATAATACTCTCCAAACTCAAATATCATTATTATAACCTATCCATGTATATACCTATATATACAACAATTAATCCCTTCAAAAATGCAGTCTTGCATACCAACGTGGAAAGCAAAGTTCACCGCTTGGAAAGCCACAATCCATCATGAACCTTGATAAAACTCCTCTATATTTAGCTATTATAATATTTGACTTTTTTATTTTCTTTTATGAAAGTGTATATATCATATACAAATTTTGCCCTCTCTCAACTTAAATCCTGGCTTTGCCACTGCTTTAAATTGTCCTAATTTGGAATGTCTACTTAGTAATTTCCATTGAATTTACAAATAGAGTCACTATTAGCTTAATATACTAATAAGGGCAGAGATTGGATTCTAGATTATATTAGTCGGGTAGGCTGGACTGGGATTATGGGAAAATCTCTACAAATTCTTCTCTTATCCCATCCATTTCTTGTTTTTGCTTTCTCAAGTTCTCTCCCCCCCCCCCCCCCCCCCCCCCCATCTCTCACGGATATCACAGGAAAAAAAAAATGTTCCCAATCAAGCTGAATCAAAAACTTGCTCTTGATTAATCAAGTTGCACTCTCTAATCCATAGAAAATATGCAATGAGGAAAAGTATGGAGAATGTGTAAGGTTTTCTTTGAAAAAATTATAAGAACGAAAAATTCTTTTTCAGAGTTTCATTGTGTACGATGGCATTTTGTACTACACGCAGTTCAGTTTCCTCTTTCTTGTACAACTTCATATATGGACATAAGCTAAATTCCCCAAGGGCACTTTATTGCTCACAAGGACTTTTAAACAGATCATGAATTGATTAATTTCTTCGCAACCCTAGAGCACAAGTTTCATCATTTTAATTAAGAAGATGAAAAAAGAAAAAGAAAAGAAGTAACTGGTTACACGAGGTGGGACTAATTTAGCATAGAATGGGCAAGAAACAGAAATTTTTTAGAACATTCTTAACTATATCCCTATTTAGGAGTGAGGTAAATAATTTTTTTGTTTTTAAAAAGCTTAGAATTTCCTTTTTTTAATTATTAGTTTAATCAGTAAAGGGAAACTTTCATCTACTAATGTGTTGCACATAGAAAACACCATAATGCAACAATAAATTAGACACATTGGCAATTTAAGAAAGCATTAATCTTCTCTGTTCTTGTGGTCAAGCCCCTTTAAGGCTTTATCATCTCTGTTCTTGATCAAATTAAGGGCCATTTGATCAAGAACAAGTAAAAATGCAACCGTGCAGCAGTTGAAATATGTGTTTGAGTAACCAATGTAGAGAAGAGGAGTAAACCAGTTACCAGGGAATTAAGTTCAGCATTATGTCAATTCACCAGTATTGTCACCAATTACTAGACTTTGAAAACAGAGGCTGGCTCATGAAGCTTCAAACCGAGGGGGGGAAAAATCAAGAATTGGGTAGAGTGGAAACGCAGCGAATGAAACTCTTCTTAGTTGACAATGTTGGGTTTACTGTCTCTCTCTCTCCCATAATTTTTGAATACTTAATTTAAAATAAAATAAAATAAATTGCCTTTGTTTTTAAATTAATTTTGTCATATTTCTTGGGTTACAGTCATCAACCTACCCCAAATTTTGAGTTTAGGACACCAATTTGATTGCAAAATATATATGGTGGTTTATCGGTTCAGGTTGCTAAAGGATGTTAATGAAAAAAGTGAAGAACGTGTGAGCTTGGTTTGATTTGGGGTTGGGCTTGTGTGGTTTGAGCAGATGAGTTAATTTCAGAGTAAGATGGGTTGATGTATTTTTTTAGTCTTATTAGGTTGGACTTAAGATTTCGTTGGGCTTTGGTTGCTTAGTTTTGATTTTGGATATGGGTTGGCTTGTTTAGTTGATTTGGTCCTAAACTGATGGGTTTGTGCCTTCTTATTGGGCTTAGCTTTGAGTTTGTTTGAAGCTGTACGTATGGGCTTGTGAGAGTTGAGTTTAATTGATGAAGGTGTTGACTGTTGGGGCTAGTATTCTTAATAAATAATAAATAATGTTCCGGGTGTAATTTTCACAAGGAATACATAGGTAAGAGTATGGTGAGGCGAGGTTCATGCTCCCTCCTCACATTCATGTTGGGTCTCAATAATTAAATTTAGGTTTTTTTTTATAGAAATAATTAAATTTAGGCTAAAATGAGAATTTTTTTTCTATTTAACTTTATTATTAAAAAAATTTTGTTATTTGACAACACGAAAAAGAATGTGGAAAACTAGCATCTCGAGTTTTAGAAACTCGAGTTCCATTGCAAATCGAGTTTTAGAAACTCGAGTTCCAAAGAGAAATTCCACGTGGAACTCGAGTATTAGAGACTCGAGTTCCAGAAGAAATGAAGAAGAAAGAAGAATACACGAACACGACTACGGGTAAGAAAAAGAAAGGAAGAAGAAGAAGAAGGAAAGAAGAAGATCGCCCGATCGGAGATCCACGGAACCACACCGCGGATCGCTTTCGCGATCGGGATCGGGATCGGCGATCGCGATCGCCGATCGCGTTGGCGTTCGCGATCGGATCGCGTTCGCGATCGGATCGCGTTCGCGATCGGATCGCGTTCGCGGTTCGCGATCGCGATCGCGTTCGCCGTTCGCGTTCGCCGATCGCGATCGCCGATCGCGATCGCGATCGCCGATCGCGTTCGCCGTTCGCGTTCGCTCGATCGCGATCTGGATCTCTTCATCATCTGTGGTTCCGTGGGTCTTCATCATCTGTTCTTCTTCAGTTCTTCATCATTTGGTTTCTTCTTCCGTTTCAGTTTCAGTTTGTGTCGGTTCTTTTAAAAATCGAGTCTTTAAGACTCGAGATCTATGTGGAATTTTCTGTCCAACTCATCAGCTTATAGTCTCGCAAAGCGAGTCTCTGATACTCGAGTTTTAATTTGGATCTCGAGTTTCTAAAACTCGAGATGCTAGTTTCCTTAATTAAATTTTTTTATTGCTAACTTACTATATTAACCTTCTTCACGTTGTTATTTTGCACATTTCCCCCTAAAATGATGAAAAACCCACTCGTATATGTTTCACCAAAATTTATTCCAGTCTTCTAACTTTGTTTTCATTTATTTCAATCTTTTAACTTTCAACTTTATTCAATTAAGGCTTTTCCATCAAATTTTTTAAATGTTGTGGTAAGTTTTTCAATTTTTAAAATTAAAAAAATTCAATTAATGAATGAAAAATATTTCTAGATTTGTTTTTTACAAAAAATTTAACAAAATTTGACGGAAATGCCTTAATTGAATAAATCTGAAATTTAAAGAATTGAAATAAATGAAAACAAAGTTAGATGACTAAAATGAAATTAGAAGAAACTTAGAGAGTCAGTTTTACATTTTATCTTTATATTTATTATGCAGTACACCATATGTGTAAGAGGAGAGAGCACCACGTCACTAAACTCTTATAGTATCCTAATACTTTTCCAGTTCTCTTCAACTCTCTTAATAGTTTGATTCCAGTTTGCATTATGAAATTTGACTATTCTAATCCAATCGTGAGTAACCATATCGTTATCAAAAAAAAAAAAAAAATTATAACAACAAATCTCAATATTATTTTGTCTTCTATATTTCTAGTATCATATCAAATCACCTAAAATTTAGAAATTAATTAAAAAAGAAAGGAAAAAAAATTGATTGATGCATATCCATTCGTTCTATCTTTCAATTGTGGGACAAGCGCATTATATGACATTTGAAAAAGAATGAACTGATCCCTTTTTCTTCAAATTTTTTAAATTAAAAAAATTCAATTAATGGTTGAAAAATATTTTCCAATTTTTCTTTTCAAAATATTTTAATAGAATTTGACGAAAAATTCCTTAATTGAATAAATCTGAAACTTAAAGGACTAAAATAAATGAAAACAAAGTTAGATGACTAAAATGAAATTCGAATAACTTAGAAGGTCAGTTTTGCATTTTATCCTTATATTTATTATGCAGAACACCATATGTGTAAGAAGAGAGAGCACCACGTCACTAAACTCTCAAAGTACCTAATACTTTTCCAGTTCTCACGTCACTAAACTCTCAAAGTACCTATACTTTTCCAGTTCTCTCAACACTCTCAACAATTTGATTCCAGTTTGGCATTATGAAATTTGACTATTCTACTCCAATCATGAGTGACCATATCGTTATCAAGAATTTTTTTTTATAACAACAAATCTCTATATTATTTTGTATTCTATATTTCTGGTATCATATCAGATCACCTAAAATTTAGAAATTAATTAAAAAAGAAACGAAATAAAAAAAAAAATTGATTGATGCCTATCCATTCGTTTATCTTTCAATTGTGGGACAAGTGCATTATATGACATCTGAAAAAGAATGAACTGGTCCCCTTTTTCTTCAAATTTATTTAAATTAAACAAATTCAATTAATGGTTGAAAAATATTTTCCAATTTTTCTTTTCAAAATATTTTAATAGAAGTTGACGAAAAATGCTTTAATTGAATAAATCTGAAACTTAGAAGATTGAAATGAACGAAAACAAAGTTAGATTACTAAATGAAATTTGAATAAACTTAGAGGGATAGTTTTGTATTTTATCCTTATGTTTATTATGTAGTAACCATATGTGTAAGAAGAGAGAGCACCACGTCACTAACTCTCAAAGTACCTAATACTTTTCCAGTTCTCTCAACCACTCTCAACAGTTTGATTCTAGTTTGCATTATGAAATTTGACTATTCTACTCCAATCGTGAGTGACCATATCATTATCAAGAATTTTTTTTATAACAACAAATCTCTATATTATTTTGTATTCTATATTTCTAGTATCATATCACCTAAAATTTAGAAATTAATTAAAAAGAAAGGAAAAAAAAATTGATTGATGCATATCCATTCGTTCTATCTTTCAATTGTGGGACAAGCGCATTATATGACATCTGAAAAAGAATGAATTAGTCCCTTTTTCTTCAAATTTTTTTAAATTAAAAAAATTCAATTAATGGTTGAAAAATATTTTCCAATTTTTTCTTTTCAAAATATTGTAATAGAAGTTGACAAAAAATGCCTTAATTGAATAAATCTGAAACTTAGAAAACTGAAATGAACGAAAACAAAGTTAGATGTTTAAAATGAAATTTGAAAAACTTAGAGGATCAGTTTTAGATTTTATCCTTATATTTACTATGCAGTACACCATATGTGTAAGAGGAGAGGACACCACGTCACTAAACTCTCAAAGTACCTAATACTTTTCCAGTTCTCTCAACAGTTTGATTCCAGTTTGCATTATGAAATTTGACTATTCTACTCAATCGTGAGTGACCATATCGTTATCAAGAATTTTTTTTTTTTTTTTATAACAACAAATCTCTATGTTATTTTGTCTTCTATATTTCTAGTATCATATCAAATCACCTAAAATTTAGAAATTAATTTAAAAAATAGGAAATAAAAAAATTTGATTGATGCATATCCATTCGTTCTATCTTTCAATTGTGGGGCAAGCGCATTATATGACATCTGAAAAAGAATGAACTGTCCCTTTTTCTTCAAATTTTTTTAAACTAAAAAAATTCAATTAATGGTTGAAAAATATTTTCCAATTTTTCTTTTCAAAATATTTTAATAGAAGTTGACGAAAAATTCCTTAATTGAATAAATCTGAAATTTAGAAGACTGAAATGAACGAAAACAAAGTTATATGTCTAAAATGAAATTTGAAAAAACTTAAAGGGTCAGTTTTGCATTTTATCCTTATATTTATTATGCAATACACCATATGTGTAAGAGGAGAGAGCACCACGTCACTAAACTCTCAAAGTACCTAATACTTTTCCAGTTCTCTCAACAGTTTGATTCTAGTTTGCATTATGAAATTTGACTATTCTACTCCAATCGTGAGTGACCATATCGTTATCAAGAAATTTTTTTTTGTAACAACAAATCTCTATATTATTTTGTCTTCTATATTTCTAGTATCATATCAAATCACCTAAAATTTAGAAATTAATTTAAAAAGATAGGAAATAAAAAAAATTGATTGATGCATATCCATTCGTTCTATCTTTCAATTGTGGGGCAAGTGCATTATATGACATCTGAAAAAGGATGAACTGGTCCCTTTTTCTTCAAATTTTTTTAAATTGAAAAAATTCAATTAATGGTGGAAAAATATTTTTCATTTTTTTTTTCAAAATATTTTAATAGAGGATTGAAAAATGCCTTAATTGAGTAAATCTGAAACTTAGAGAATTGAAATGAACGAAAACAAAGTTAGAAAACTGAAATAAAATCTTAAGAAACTTAGAGAGTTAGTTTTGTATTTTATCCTTAAATTTATTATGAGGTCCACCATATATCAGAGAAGAGAGCACCATGTCACTATAGTCTCGAAGTACCTAATAATTTTCCAACTGTAATTTGCTTCTAGTTTGCATTATGAAATTTGACTATTCTACTCCAATCGTGAGTGACCATATCATTATCAAGAATTTTATTTTATAACAAAGAGTCTCTATTTTATTTTGTCTTCTATATATCTAGTATCATATCGGATCAAAAAAAATTTAGAAATTAATTAAAAAAGAAAGGAAATACAAAATTGATTGATGCATATCCATTCGCTATCTTTTTCAGTTGTGGGGCTAGAGCATTATATGATCTCTGAAAAAGAATGCACTGATCCCTTGTTCTTCAAATTTTTTAAATTAAAAATTTTCAAATAATTATTGAAAAATATTTTCCAGATTTTTTTTCAAAAAATTCTCACAAAAATTAGTGAAAAATGTCTTAGTTGAATAAATCTGAAACTTAGAGGACTAAAATGAACCAAAGTAAAACTAGAAGACTAAAATGAGATATGAAGAAACTTAGAGGGTTAGTTTTGCATTTTATTCTTAAATTTATTATGGGGTCCACCATATGTGTGAGAAGAGAGAGCATCACGACACTATACTCTCAAAGCACCTAATAATTTTCTAGTTCTCTCAACCTCTCTCAACAGTTTACGTCCAGTTTGCATTATGAAATTTGACTATTCTACTCCAATCATGGGTGACCATATCATTATCAAGAATTTTGTTTTATAACAATGAATCTCTATTTTATTTTTTCTTCTATATTTCTAGTATCATATCAAATCAACTAAAATTTAGAAATTAATTAAAAAAAGAAAGGAAATAAAAAATTGATTTATGCATATCCATTTGTTATCTCTTTCAGTTGTGGGGCTAGCGCATTATATGACTTTAGGAAAAGAATGCACTGGTTTCTTGCCCTTCAAAATTTTCAAATTAAAAATAAAATAAATTAATGATTGAAAAATATTTTCCAGATTTTTTTTTTAAAATTTTTTAACAGAAGTTGATGGAAATACCTTAATTGAATAAATCTGAAACTTACAGGACTGAAATGAACGAAAGCAAAGTTAGAAGACTAAGATGAAATTTGAAAAAACTTAGAGAGTTAATTTTGCATTTTATCCTTAAATTTATTATGGGGTCCACCATATGTGTGAGATGAAAGAGCACCACATCACTATATTCTTGAAGTACCTAAGAATTTTCCAGTCCTCTCAACCTCTCTTAACAGTTTACATTAAGAAATTTGACTATTCTACTCTAATCGGGGGTGACCATATCATTATCAAGACTTTTTTTTTATAACAACGAATCTCTATTTTATTTTTTCTTCTATATTTCTAGTATCATATCAGATCAACTAAATTTTGAAATTAATTAAAAAAAGAAAGAAAAAAAAATCGATTGATGCATATCCATTTGTTATCTCTTTCAGTTGTGGGGCTAGCGCATTATATGACTTCTGGAAAAGAATGCATTGGTCTCTTGCTCTTCAAATTTTTTAAATTAAAAAAAAATTAATGATTGAAAAATATTTTCCAGAATTTTTTTTATAGAAAATTTTAACAAATGTTGAAGGAAAAGCCTTAATTGAATAAATCCTTGTTGGGGGCTTTTTTTTTCGTCGCCAATATGATATTTAGGAAGTCAAGACCGAGATTCAACTTTAGGCTTGGAATATGGCCCAAATACTGTCGGTGAAGTGTGAAATGCCCATTTTGCTCAAAGTTTGGGGAATGCATCCAACAAAGATTATAATAAGGCCTCTAAAAATACCATTCACAAAGATAAGCTAGTATAAAGGATGGCCCACCACAATAAGTGCTTAAATAATAGTCTAGCGGTAAACATGAATAAGTCCTTAAATAATAGTCTGGAGGTAAACAAGAAAAACGTCGAGCGATAGATGCTTGGACAATTGATAGATGTATTTGCATAGTAAAAGTTATGCATTTCCTCCATAGTCAATTAATAAAAAAAATGGGCCCATTATAACAAGTATACAAGAAGAAAAATGGTCCGGCAATCTCTCTCTCTCTCTCTCTCTCTAGATTTCTTCTCTACCTAAAAACTCAACACGTAAATATAGTGCTAATAAATGTGTCACAAATTCTGTCAGCAATCAGCGTACGAAGAAATGCTCTCTTGCTAATTTTTTATTCAATAAATAAAGAAATGCTTCTAAGTTATTTGCACAACTTTTCTCTGTAAAAGAATATATATATATATATATATATATATATGTGTGTGTGTGTTAATTACCTTTGTATGTTTACATTATAATTACAATAAACTTATAGGAGTAGACACACAAAAAGTGATCGTACAATTTTTTGCAAATATATATAATATTTGACATCTTTTGCAAGTCTACAATATAAATTTACTTTGTACTGTACAATAAATATATAGATATATGTTAATTATTTTGTATTTTTTTTATATACTTGCAATGTAAATGTAAACTTATACAAGTAGACACACAAAAAGTGATTGTATTTGTCATCTTTTACGAGTCTACAATGTAAATTTACATTATACTTTACAATAAATATAGAGTAATGCTATATATATAAACTATTTCACAACATTTTTACAAATTATTGATGTGACAAATTCTTACTAATTTTAATATGGGTTCATCACTAACATCAGATTTTTACTTATAACAACTACTTGGAAAATGTTATAGTCACATCAGCAATTTGTAAAAATATTGTAAAATAGTTTGTGTTTGTAGCATTACTCATATATATATATATATATATAGGAAAATTATTGAATATTCTGGGAGTACCATAAATGCGCACTCTCCACTTTCATATGAATTATAAGTCCCACTATAAATTTAATTAGTGAAATCCACAATTATGTGAAAGGTGTGAGTATACATTTATGAGAGTACTCAATAATTACTCATATATTTATTTATTTAATATATCCTCAGTGTTGCCATCAATTTCAGTTCATTAATTTGTTGGTCCTTTTAGCTATATTTTTATACCGTCGATTTTGTTATTATGCCGTTTGGTTCACGACACCTTAATTTCAATATTTTAGACATTTTAATACTTACTTTTTTTTTTTTTTTTAGTGCCAGACTTTTTAAGATTCTTATTTTATTAATCTCTGACCAGCAGGAATTACCCAAGGCATTCCGATTTTTTTGATGGATTTCTATGGAAAAATGGATTATTTATTTATTTATTTATATGGATTCCATGACTCTGTGAATTTTTTATTTTTCACAAAATAATTATACCCTAATTTAGTCTGTTTGACTAATAAAAGTATAATAATTTTCTCACCTTGTCAATCTTTATTTCCTCTCTGTATCTATTGTACAAAGACATTTTAATTAGAACACAAATAATTTCTATAAGATTCTTGAGAACTAGCTAAAAACTAATCATGTATCGCATTCTTGAAAATTATATTCAATTACTATAATCATTAATCAAAGGAAATTAAGTAGGCATTGGGCTAGACTTATGTTGTGGAGAATTTATTTGCTTAAGACTGAAGTAGGCAACAGTTTTAAGCTGACTTTAAGCACATAAGTTAACTTATTTGTTTAAACTTTAAAATAATTTTCTACCTTGCCTTTAAACAAACAAATTATCAAAGTATAAGCTAACCAAATTCACTCTAAGCATCATTATATTATTTGGACATACAGACCACACCACAAACAAAGATTAATTTATCATAAATCTAAAACTGTTCCATAACAAATTGGTGTCATACTTGACTTGTTTAAATGGCGAGTTGACACAGTGTATGTGAAAGAGTCAATTTTTTTTTTTTTTTTAAAGAGGAAGATAAGTTTGGAAGAGTCTAAACTTAACCAAAAGCTACATATAAGTTGGATGTTCTCTTTCGAAAAAAAGAAAAGAATTACAATTTGTTTTTGAGTTCTATTTAATTGCAGGCAATCTCTTGAAAATTCCTATAAAGTAATATATAATCCATTTATAGAATAGTTATATTAATTTATTTACCCATTTTTATTGTATAAAAAAGTTATATTAAAACTATATATTGTAAATGAAAATATTAACAAAATTACTCACCAACTTAAGACGCAATTCTTAAATATGAATATTTCTAGTAGATTAAGGTTCAATTTATACTAAATATTTACTTTTTTTTCTTTACTTTTTTTTTTGAGAAACTTATTTTTCTTTACCTAACATAGTATATTTTACTAAAAAAAATTATATATTAAATTATCTTTGTAGATTATTTGTCTTTATTTCATTATTTACACGTGACAAGTGCACCTAGTTTTTTTTTTTTTTTTTGTGTGATGATAATAAGATTAGTAAACCTTGAAATATATAAACTCAAGAAATCAGGTAAAGGTATAAGCTTTGTAATCAGTTTAGGACAACTTGTTTTTAACACGAATTGGATATGACCCATTCAAATCAAACCTAAATTCGATTTATTTGAGTCCTAACCTAACCTATGAGAAAGTATTTGGTATATATCAAATGATATCATGTCAGCGATATCAAAATTCAATAAGTGTGAGACATGTCAATAAAAAATAACTACCTTACTAACAAATGAAAGACATATGTTAGTATGTAATTATTTTTACACACATATTTCTCAATTATTGAATTTTGATACAAATGACACAGTATCATTTGATACAAAATACTTTTTCTCTAACCTTTTTGTCAAGTCTACTATAAATTGTCGTTCTAAATTTTTTATAATCATATTTTCTACACATTCTTCTCACACATACAAGCCCACGATAACAATCAATGTTCTCAATTTTTCAATAAGCCGAGATTAGGTCTCTTGTAAGCTATTTTTGATGAGCCTCTCGAAAGTTATTTGTCTCATACGATTATGAGACCTATATCTTGTAATAGTAAACATGCATGTATCCTAATCCTATGTATGAAATAATGACACGAAACCAATCCTTTCAAACAATGGGCCATCAGCAAAAGCAAAACCATGGGCACCATGCTAATCAGGTATAATTTACCTATTTATCCATTATTATCCGTTTAACTTATTAAATCTAACTCAAACCTAACTCAACAAAATTGTTATGGGTAAACCCCATCCCACCCAATTACCCAATAATCAAAATTAGCAAATTGCCCCTAAAAGTTGCAAATAACCAAAGTACTCCTAAAATCCTCTAAAATTGCCGAAATGCACCTTGAACCTAAAAAATGACCGAAATACCTTTAAAACCATAAAATTACCAAAATACCCCTAAAACTGAAACATTACGAAAATATCCCCAGAAACTATAAAAAAAAAAAAAAAAAAACCAAAATACCCCCTAAACCTAAAAAATAACCGAAATACCCCCAAAACCTTCAAAATGACTAAAATACCAACCGACACTTAAAAATGACAAAAATATGTTATAAACCTAAGAAATGACCAAAATACTCCCCAAAACCTAAAAATTGCCAAAATACCCATGAAACCTAAAAATGACCAAAATACCCTCAAAATATGAAAATTATCAAAATACCCCCCTAAACCTAAAAAATAAATGAAAATACCCTCGAAACCTAATATAATGACCAAAATACCCCTAAAATGTATTTTTTTAAAAAAACCAAAATACCCCCTAAACCTAAAAAATGACCAAAATAGCCAAAAATTATAAAAATGAGTATTTTGGTCATTTAGGGGTATTTTGGTCTTTTTTATGTTTAGGGTATATTTTTTTCATCATATAGGTTTTAGGGCCATTTTTTTCATTTTATAGGTTTCAAGGGTATTTTAGTCATTTTTTTGGGTTTTGGGTGGGTATTTTGGTCATTTTTTTAAGATTAGGGGTAGTTTGGTAATTTTGAAGAATTAAGGCTATTTTGGTCAATTTTTAGGTTTTAGAGGTATTTCAGTTATTTTTTTGGTTTAGGGGTTATTTTGGTAATTTTTTGTTTCGGGGGTATTTTGGCCAAATTTTAGGTTTTAGGGATATTTTGGTCATTTTTTAGGTTTCGTGTGTACTTTACTCATTTTTTAAGATTTGGGGGTTTCGGTCATTTATTAGGTTTAGGGATATTTTGGTAATTTTTAGTGATTTTTTAGCATATTTGGTCATTTTGAGGGTATTTTGGTCATTTTTGAAGTTATTTCATGGATATTTTGCTCATTTTAGAGATTTTGTAATATTTTGGTCATTTTAGTGGGTTTTTAAGCATAATTGGTGATTTTAGAGATTGTAGGAGTATTTTGGTCATTTAAAAGTTTCATGGGTGTTTTGCTTATTTTAGAGATTTTGAAGATATATTGGTCATTTTAGTGGTTTTTGAGCATATTTGGTGATTTTATAAAAATTGGTTTTGGGTAGGGTATGGATATCTATGGATAAATAGACCGGGTAACAATTGGGTATGGATACTAATTGGGTAAAGTAATCAGATATCCATGGATAAATTAATTGGGTCAAGTAAATATGGGTATACCCTGCTCATGGCCATCCTTAATTATTTGTAAATAACGAGTGACGCACACTTATTTCATCACCAAAAAAACCTCCATCTTAATATTGGATGATGAATTTGAAGTTTTGTCACCTCCAGTTAGTCTTTCGTTAAACAATAGGTGACGAAAATTTATTTTGTCACCAAAAACACCTACATCCTAATATTGGGTGACGAATTTAGAATTTTGTCACCTTTGATAAGTCTTTGGTGACGCAAATATTTCGTCACCCTAGGTTTACCTTTTTTTATGACCTATAGTGACGAAATAAATATTTCGTCACCAATTTGTACATCTTTGGTGACGAAATATTGATTTCGTCACCAATTTTAAAATTTTTATAATATTTGGTGACAAATTCTTCTTTTCTTCACTAAAAGTTATCATTTGGTGACGAAATTGTTTATCCTCACTAAATTTTGTCACCATAGCTCACTTTTGTTGTAGTGAATGAATATAACAGACCTCTAACGGTAACGTCTAATAAGCTAATAAATTTGTTTACATGATAAAAATCATACATTTTCCTTATTATTATTAAGTCAATATGAGGGAAAACTTTCATAGTATCCAAGACATAGTGGCCTTCATTACAATAACAATAAACATTGATTAAAAGTTTCATAATTACAAGTAAAATAGAAAAAAAGTAGGATGGAATGAAGGGAGAGAAAGACCCCCAGCTTAGTGTAGCAAGTGTTAACCAAGGTTCTTATACCCATGATGGAATATATGGAAAGATGCGTGGTAAATGATGGAACTACTCTTATATGAGTGGGTGAGCAAATATATGGTGATGTAGGAATAAAATGGTAAAGGTACTTGGCTATTTTTGGTAATGGTAGAGAGAGACTAATTGTAGCTAATCATGAGACCTTTATGGGGTTGGGTTTTGTTATAAAAGGGAAGGAATATTTGTGAGTTGATGGATATGGGCATTTATGAACTAAGAAGGAACTTATTTCTAAATTAAGGGTTAAAAATAGCAAGATTGATGGAGACTTTGAGAGGATTTCATCCCCCTTTGATGAGTAGATGGTGCTTTCCTTTTATAGTGAAGCTTAAGCAGTATTTAGCAAAAGCAAAAACATTGGGTCTGATCAGCAAGGGAATTTTCAAAGTATCCATCATGAGATTTGGCCAAAAATGATATGAACTCCTTTTTGAGTGTTTGTCTCCTTTGGGTAATGTCAGATGGAGCTGAAATTCAAAGTATCTAACCTAGGATTTGGCTATAAATGGTAAATTTTCTTTTGGGCAACCTTGCTTCTTTGGGCAATGTCACACATGGATGAATATTTGGGTAATCTTGCATTAAATGCTGTGATTTTTAAGATTTTGTTCAGCCAATGGTGTTAAGGCAGGTATTAAGGTAGAATCTTGGTGATGCAACTAAGATTTAAGCTTCAAGGAATAGGAACTATCACCCCAAGCCAAGTGTCAAGCTTGTAGCCTACTTCAGGGAGCTCTGCTGGAGATCTTTTTATGCCCCCCAAACCACATTTCCCTATATTTCCCCTTTTAGGATTCATGTGCTTGGTTCATGAATCAATTACATACATTTTTAATAATAAAATAAACTATTTAGTTGAGGATTTCATGAGCTTGGAAGTCTTGGTTATGGCTTCCTTGAGTTGTGACCAAAACTTGGAGAAGAATGGTATTTATTATTCATTAGCTTTTAGGTGTCAGCCTAACCTCTGGTACCGTTCACGTCAGAATTGGTAGTGGCAAAGAGGCTGATGGGATAGATGGCCAGCTCCTAATTTGATTTAGGAGCCTGGTCTCTTCTTGGGGTAATCTCCAGCGGAAGGCAAAACTGAATGGAGTTCTCCAGTTGGGTCAGTTTGCACACATGGGCTGTTTTGGCTAAGACTTTATGTTGGGCTTGGCCATGAGAGCTGAGTACTTTGGTAGGCCTTTGACTTGGTGGTTCTCTCCAGTTGGGCCTATCATTTTACTTTCTCATTGTAAGTCCAACAAAATGGACAAAACTACTATATTTTGCCATGGATTTTGATTCCATGTGGGCTTTAGTTGTTAGTAAAAATGAAATGTATTCATGAGTTTTAATAAATATTTATGATAGGTTTTTTGTATTAATTTCTATGGGATTTAAATATCAATTTGTATAGTTTCTCATAATTTTTGCCATAGATTATTTTGTAAATGATATTTTCTTTGGGGCTTTTAAATAGTAACCTCAAATGTTTCTTGTGAATAATATTTACCGTGGGTTTTAATAAAGAATAAAATATGGTAACAACCACTATAAAAGAATTATGTGATATTCTCATGAGTTTTTTCTATAGATAATCATAATGGGCTTGTAAGATAAATAATTACCACGAGTTTTGGAAATAAACATTATGAATGTTGTGATATAAATAGTGACCATGGGTTCGTAAATTCCATGGTTTTATAATATGGTATAAATAAATGTCATGGTTTTAAGACAAATAATCATAATTTTCCATGGGTTTTTAGAAGATGATTGCCATGAGTTTTGAGAATAGATAATTGCCATAGATTTCATGGGCTTATAATGTAAAATAATGTTTAAGAACTTAAAAACATTTTTCATCATTGGGGTTTTAAGCGAAATACTTATGATATAGTATTTTGCCAAATATTAATAACCTTGGGCTTTTGATAAAATAGTGCCAAGTAGTTAGCTTGGGCTTTTAATAGTGCCAATGTAAATTAGGCTTTTGATGTTGCAAATGAGAATTAGACTTTTGATATTGCCAATATGAATTGGGCTTTTAATATTGTCAATGAGAATTAGGTTTTAAATATTGCCAATCAGAATTGGGTGTTTGATGTTGCCATGAGAATGATGTTGCCAATGAGAATTGGGTTTTTGGTGTTGCCAATGAGAATTGGGCTTTTCGATATTGCCAGCGAGAACTGGGCTTTTGATAAATAAATTGTCATGTGTTTAAATCATGGGCTTTGATTATAGATTTGAATTCCATTGATAAAATTGTTTTGCCATGGACTGGAATCATGGGCTTTGCTTGCGGGATTTGAATTGCGGGATTTGAATTCCGTTGAAATCGCCATGGGTTTAAACCATGGGCTTTGATCATGGATAAAAATTGTTTTGCCATGGACTTGAATCATGGGCTTTTCAAATATTGTCAAGCATAAGTATTCTTGGACTTTAAATAGAATTGGATATGTGTACTGGGCTCATAGGGCTGGTTTTAGGCTTAGCGAAATAATGATAATAAAATTGGATAAAATATGAGTTTTTTTGGCTTTTTAGTGATAGTTTATATCATGACCCAATTTGGATAATAAGATATGAAATATTTGTGGTTAACATAATAATAGGGCAAAAAATATTTGTGAAAGCCCAATAACTTATTAGCGGTGTTTGAAAATAAATAGGTGGTACTTAAATAAAATTAGGTGTAAAAAAAATGTACCCTAACAATCTTAAACTTAGATAATTGAAATGAACTAAAGCAAAATTAGAAGACTGAAATAAAATCTAAATAAGCTTAAAGGGTCAATTATACATTTTATCCTTAAATTATTATGAGTTCCACCATATGTGTGAGAGGAGAGAGGACCACGTAACTATAATCTCAAAGTACCTAATAATTTTCTAGTTCTCTCAACAGTTTTCATTATGAAATTTGACTATTCTGCTCCAATTGTGAGTGACCATATCATTATCAAGAATTTTGTTTTATAACAATGAATCTCTATTTTATTTTGTCTTCTATACTTCTAGTATCATATCAAATCAACTAAAATTTTGAAACTAAATAAAAAAAGAAAGGAAATAAAAAATTGATTGATGCATATTTATTTGTTATCTCTTTCAGTTGTCGGCTAGCGCATTATATGACCTCTAAAAAAGAATGCACTAGTCTCTTGTTCTTGAAATTGTTTAAATTAAAAAAAAATCAATTAGTAATTGAAAAATATTTTATGGATTTTTTTTTTTCAAAAAATTTAGCAAAAATTGATGGAAAGACCTTAATTGAATAAATCTGAAACTTAGAGGGCAAAAACAAATGAAAGCAAAGTTAGAAGTTTGAGATGAAATTTAATGAAACTTAGAGGATTAATTTTGCATTTTATCCTTAAATTTATTATGGGGTGCACCATATGTGTGACATGAGAGAGCACCACATCACTATACTCTTAAAGTACCTAATAATTTTCTAGTTCTCTCAAACTCTCTCAATAGTTTGCATTATAAAATTTGACTATTCTACTCCAATCGTGAGTGACCGTATCATTATCAAGAATTTTGTTTTATAACAATGAATATCTTTTTTTTTTTTTTTGTCTTCTATATTTCTAGTATCATATCAGATCAACTAAAATTTAGAAATTAATTAAAAAAGAAAAGAAATAAAAAATTGGTCGATGCATAACCATTAGTTATCTCTTTCAGTTGTGGGGCTACCGCATCATATGTCATCTGAAAAATAATGCATTGGTCCCATGTTCATTCACTATCTTTCCCCCAATAAATAATTAGAATTTGTTTTCTATATAATCTTTTGCATCCGCTATGTATCCACTAGGACTAGGGGTGGTAAAATCTGACACGACCTGCGAATCTGACACGACTAACCCGTTTATAAACAGGTCATGGATTGAGGCTAAACGAGTTCAGGTCATATTCAGGTTGACACGGCTAACTCATTTAATAAACGGGTCGGGTTCGTGTTTAGCATGCAAATCCGTCTGACCCGTTTGACCCGTTTAGTTTATAAAGTTATTAGTTATTCTGATATTATTACTTAATTTATGGTTGTTTTTATATGTTTATTACTATATTTATAGTTGTAATTGTATTTTAAATTTATATACATGGGAATTGATAAAGATTATATTGGTTCAGTATGACTTATTAATTAAATAGATTATAAAATGGGTCATTTGTATTGACTTTTATATAACTTGTTAATTAAACAAGTTAAATATGTTGAGTTGGGTTGACCTGTTTAATAAACAGGTTGAGGATTCCTGACACGTTTAGTAAACAAGTTGGGTTCGGATTAGCCCATATAGCCAAATACACATGACTCGACACGACACAAACCCGACCCGCGAACACGAATTGCCACCCCTAACTAGGACCATTGTTGCTATCGCTTCTTAATTAATTAGAAGTTAGCTAGGTTGATATTTTATTTATGATGAAGCCCCTATTGAAATTGAAAATTGTTCTTCAGCAATTCTTCTCAATCCTTATTGGTTCGGGCCCCTTGTTGTTAGTACTACTAGGATCATCTAATATTTGGCCCTTCGCAAACTTTTGAGGTGATGGGGATAAATCATAAGTGTGTTATTTTCTCCCGGATTATATCAGATTCTTTACTTTCTTTTATTTTGAAGCTGTATGATGAGTAAGTGGAAAGAGCTTACTACATTCTGCCTTTTGCACTATGAATTGATTAGTAATTTTTTGGGTTGAAAAGAATTGATTAGTTAGAGTAGTCCTGAGTTCTCATACATGAAATGACCCCATATATATATATATATATATATATATATATATATATATATCCCTTACATGGTATTTTCATATCAGTTCGATTTTGTTATTTTACAAAATTTAAGGTAAAATACAAATGCCACTTTTAGTTTGGGTTAATGCCAGGTATTACTAAATTTTTTCAAAAATATCCATTTTACTGTCAACGCACAAACTTCACTTAACACCGTCTGAAAATTGCCCTGCTGCTTTTGCTTCATTCTTCATATCTTTATGTTATTTATCTACCGTTGACACATAGTTGGTTGTGAATAGTAATGATCCCAACAAGTTTCCAATTTTCCGTACTTTCGTTAAAGCAAGAGCATATGGAAATTTTGTGCTTCATCAGCATATGTATACAAACGTTATTTCATCAACAAAGAGTCGCTGCTTATCCATTAATTAGAGTAATGAGTTCATTTACATACTTTTGTCACAATGATAATTAATAACTCGCACAATTGTGAATGGTGGAGAAAAAATTTGGTTGATCAACACGAATGTGAGGGTTTACCAATTACTATCGCTTAGGTCATTAAGTTGTACGTAGTAAAGTGTGTGATCATAGAAGAATTGTTTTTCATACATGTGAGCTGGACTTTAAAAGATGTCGTGCACCTTAACAAAATTGAATGTAATTTTTTCTGATACTAAGCTAAAGGATGATTAGGTGTGTGGAACCATATATATATTATTTTATTGTCGTAGAACTTTTGTAACTGGATACCACGTTTCAGCAAAGGAAAAGAAGAGAAAGTGGATATTTGGGGTGTGCTTCATATAATTTTCATATTAATACCATTGTGATGATAGAAAAATTAGTTGAGAGCAAAGCCAAGCCCACTCTTAATCAAGCACATCATGGAACCACATGGTGATTTGGAAAGGATTACGAAGATAATAGGTTTTAAACTTACTATATATGGTCTAGCCAAAGTCAATTGAATATCAAATAAAGATAGTTTTCATATGTCGTCAAGTAAGTCAAAAGTCTATTGTAATTAGGGTTGCAAATGAGCAGTGTTATAATTTAAAATTTTAGGTATGCTCGTTTAGTTTTATTTCAAATAAGAGTCAAGTTTGAGTTTATCAAGAAACTAGATTACATATTCATGTTTGGTTCATTTTATCATCGAATAAGCTCCAACTTGTTTACAAGCTACTTGACTCTTTTTTTTTTTTTCCTCATATATAATAATCAATCATTACAAAACTTTTTCTCCTTTCACAAATTAACTATACTAAAAAATTAATAAATAAATTATTATTGAAACTATATTATTTAATTTACTTAATTAGATAAAATGATTTTTGTTTTTGAACTTATTAAAATTAGATTTATTTGCTTTGCATTGTTAAAAATGACTATCTATATTATCAATAAATTAGTGTGTAACCCCGTGCATATGCACGGGTAAATTTAAAAACAATCACAATTACATGTAATATATATATATATATATATATATATATGATTTGAAATCCAATTGGATCTAGACTCTTCATTTTTTGCCTCCAATAATTCACTTGTCACAAAAATTAACAAATTAAAATTCAATCTAAAATCTAATTGAATTTAGACCTTTTGATGTTTGCACCTAATAATTCACTTGACACAAAAATTTAAAAATTAAATGACACGTGACACAAAATTAGACTCCAATTTAGAATTTAATTAAATTTTCTCTCTGCTTTAGCTATTAATATATATATATATATATGACTTATAAATTTGAATTTTTTTAGTTATATGATTTTGTTTTTTATGGTTTATTATATTGGACTTCTCGTTTTTTACATTAAATTAACTAATTAGGCACAAAAATTTAAAAATTTAGATTAGATTAGACACGTGGTACAAAATTAAACTCTAATTGAAATTCAATTTTTACCTAAATTAACTTACTTGGCACAAAATTCTAAAATTTAGATTAGATGAGACACGTTGCATAAAATTAGACACTAATTAAATTTTAATTTGAAATTTAATTGAATTTTCTCTCTACTTTACCCATTATTATATATATAGATTATAAATACTAAATTGATATTATAGAAATTTATTTACAAACGTAGGTAAATATATATTTAATTTATATTAATATATATATAATATTCTTTTACACACATATATATAATTTAAATATTTGTTTAAATCTTACATATATAAACACATTTATAATAAATATCTATTAATAATTACTAAGGTCAAACTAACGTTTATTTTTTCTATAAAATTTTTTATATATAATTTATTAACCATTGTTTTAAAAACATCTGTTAACATTTCCTTAATTATTATATTATCAAATTTCATATTATTAAACTTTTTTGTGCATTTCATGAAGTTCTAACCATGAGCTTGACTCATCTCACAGCTAGTTGAGGATATGCATTTACGCGTAAACATGTTTACCTCATAAATCACAGCCTGGCCTCAACTCCTAAGAAGTTGCCATGAATTTCAGTGCACTAATCAACGAAACCGTTGTGAATGTGGTGGGTCATATATATCTTTGGTTTTTACGTCAAAAGTCATATATAACCTTTGTTTTTTTGTCCTGTATTTTCATTGTGGTGGGATACGTTTCGTCACATCATTTCTCTTATTCACGTGCCTTTTTTTCTTTGATTAGTTGCTTTTTTCTTTTTTTTCTTTTTAGTAATTAATTGATGGGATGTATGATGTCTCAACCTTTTCCACCATGAATTTGCAATGTTTACTTGTCTTTCAGCTTCCACTTCCTCTTCCATGATTCTTTCTTCACGCTTTACATTCTGCCTACTTCCCTACCCTTTACGTTTTCATTGCCAAACTTTGATCTGGCTCTTCGTATTCAAGTCTAGTGACTGTTTTTTAGCTTTGCACTCTTAAATCAGAGGAGTAAAGAGAGGTACATGCTTTGCTTCTATTGTCCATCTTTGCTTTGCTTTACAAATTTATTGTAGTGACCAGATTTACTAGTAAATTATCCAAATTCCTTAATTCCCATGCATTTTCCTGTGATTTTAATTTTATTCCTGCTGCATATTTGTTATCGTGTTAATTTTCTTCTTGGTTTTTAACTATGTGCCTTTTATAAAAAAAAAAATCTGTGCCTATTTTTTTTGACTGCATATTTGATGTTCTTTTAACTCAATGCTCAATTTTTGAAAAACACTTAAGGGCTTGTTTTGGAAAAATAATATTATTTTATTATTAATTATTAAAAATAGTGTTGCAGTGAAATTATTTGGGAGAAGCACCTCTCTTTGAAAATCATATTTTTAAAACAAGATTATCAAAATTATTTTTTGAAAGCACGATTTCATTATAAAAATATGATTTCAGTGTAAAATTTGAAATTTCCATGCTTCAAAGTGGCTATTCTTTTTTCTTTTTGATACCATGAAACCACCCAGTGATGTGGAAAGGATTGGGAAGATAAATACTTAGTTTTTAAACCTACCAAAGTCTAGGTAAAGTCGCTTGAATATCAAATAAGGAGGGTTTTATATGTCGTCAAGTAAGTCAAAAATCTATTGTAATTAGTGTTGTAAATGATCTGAGTATTAAAAATTTAGGATTGTCCTTCTAGTTTTAATTCAAATAAGAGTTAAGTTTACATATTTAAGTTTGGTTTATTTTATTGTCAAGTAAGCTCCGACTTGTTCACAAGCTATTTGACTTATATGCTTTCTCATATATAGTAATCCTTATGGCTAAAACTGTTTATCCTATCACAAATCTATACTACCAATTAGTAAATAAATTATTATTGGAATTATGTTATTTGAATTACTTAGATAAAATGATTTTCATTTCTAAACTTTTTAAAACTAGATTTATTAGCATTGTATCATTAAAAATGACTATTTATATTATCAATAAATTATAAATACTACTGTGATATCTTAGGAATTTATTTACAAACTTACACAAATATATATTAAATTTATACTAATATATTTTTATATATGTATATATATAAATAATATTATATATATTAAATTTAAATCTATGTTTTGTTTACAAATCTATAATCTATATAAAATTAAAGATGTTTGACTTTTGATTGGCCTCGTAATATTATGCAACATAAGCTTTTGAATTCTCACACAGATATATATATATATATATATATTCAATTTAAATTTTCTTTTATATTTAAAAATTTCATTATAATTTTGGTATATTATATTTTCTTTAAATAGTGAAATATATAATTTCATATATATATATATATATATATATATATATATATACACACGCCCAATTACTATAGGAGATTAAATTTTATAAGGATGTGGTGTAAAACCTAAGTTTTACCTGTCCAACCCCAACATGTCGTATCATCATATTACATATTATAAAATAGGCACAATCACACCCAATCAATTTTAATATCCATTTAAAAATCTAACTTAATAGTGAGTTTATTGAAATGTTATTATGTATGATAAGATGTATTGAGTTTTAAGTAAAAATTGATATAACTTCTTATTGAATGGTATAAAATATTGATTTTATACCTCATCCTTAACAAATTCAAACTCACTTTATTTTGCAATGCACAAAGTACCAACTATGAACTTGCTCATTTCACATATAAATTTACGCGTAAACATGTTTACCACAAAAATTACAGCCTAGCATCAACTTAGAAGAAGTTGCCAAGAGTTTTGTTTTCATTGATCAACGAAACCGGTATGAATGTGATGGCTCATATTTTCTTCAGTAGGAGGGGTCATATCTTTAGTTTTTAGGTCAAAAGTCATATCACCTTTGCCTTTTTTCTGGATTTTCACCGGGGTGGGATCCAGTTGGTCACATTATTTTTCTTTTGTCTTTGCTTTTATAAACAAAGTTTTTCTTCAAATTAATTTAGAGAGAAATTTTTTAAACTTTTCATATATTTTTTTTTTTGTGAATTTTAAAAATTTAATAGTTGAATTTTATGTTTTTTATGTTCTTAACATGCATATTAAATTTCATTTAAATTAGATATTATTTACTATTCGATTAATAAACTTATTTTTTATACACAATTTTAGATTATAAAAATTTGAAATTTTAATATTTGTTTGATGAAATAACAATTGATCTTTAATCTTCTTAAAATTTTACATGCATGAAGAATGTAACAACAACATGTAATTTAACGGTTAGATTTTCAAAATTTACACTCAATATAAAGATATATGAGGAGTTTGTAGAGTTTCTCTCTAAACTAGTTGGGAGAGAAACTGTTTTTTTTTTTTTTTTTTTTTTTTTTTATATATGCTAGATTGATTGCTTGGGTAATTTACTGATGGGTTGTTTCCACTTTCCACCTTCACCACCATGAATTTTCAGTGTTGACCTGTCTTTCATCTTGCTCTTCCGAGATTCATTCTTCACGCTCCACGTTTCATTGCCCAACTCTGATCTGGCTCTTTGTATTCAAGTCTAGTAACTGTTCATTCGATTTGCACTCTTAAATCAGAGAAGTAAAGAGAGGTACCTACTTCTACTGTCCATCATTGCTTTGCTTTACAAATTTATTGTTGTGACCGGATCATCTACTTGTTCATTATTATAATGAAGTTGAATTTAACTTGGTGCGATATATGATATTATAAAACTTTATACTCAAAATTTTTTTTTTTAAGATAGTTTTAATTTATTACGTTGCTCTTGATGATAACTCTTTAACATCAATCAATTTTTTATGTAGGCAGAGATTGAACCTTAAATCTTTTATTCAACCATCAAAAACTTTTTCAGTTGCCCTAGTTAGAACCTACAGTGATTCTTTTGTTGGATATAGTTAATTTTTTTTTTTTTTTGAGGAACAAAAAAAGTAGCTCACGTGTGATATCACAGCCGACCACACCCCACAAATATATCGCCTATGAGTATCACTAACACATAATAGTGCCCGCAACTTGAACTCCACACCCATGTCCTTCATTTTTTTTTAACAAACCAAAGTCCAAACTCCACACCCATGAGGTATGAAGACTCAAAGCCTCACCTGGCACAGCTATTAACAAGTGGGCAAAAGTCATATCACCTTTGCCTTTTTTATCTGGACTTTCATTGTGGTGGGACCCGTTTGGTCGCATACTCACATCATTTTTTTTTTTTATGTGCTTTTTTTTTTTTTTTTTTTTTTTTTTTTTTTGCTTGATTGATTGCTTGGGTAATTTATTGACGGGTTGTTTCCACTTTCCACCTTCTTTACCATGAATTTTTAGTGTTGACTTCTCTTTCATCTTGCTCTTCAAGATTCATTCTTCACGCTCCACGTTTCATTGCCCAACTTTGATCTGGCTCTTCGTATTCAAGTCTAGTAACTGTTCATTCGCTTTACACTCTTAAATCAGAGGAGTAAAGAGAGGTACCTGCTTCTACTGTCCATTATTGCTTTACTTTACAAATTTATTGTTGTGACCGGATCATCTACTTGTTCATAATTATAATGAAGTTGAATTTAACTTGGTACGATATATGATATTATAAAACTTTATACTCATCTTTTTTTTTTTTTAAGAGAGTTTTAATCTATGGCATTTGCTTCTGATGATAGCTCTTTATTATCAATCTAAAACATCAATCAGTTTTTGATATAGGCAAAAATTAAATCTCAAATCTCTTATTCAACCATAAAAACTTTTTCAATTAACCGAGTTAGAACTCATAGTGATGCTTTTGTTGGATATAGTTAATTTTTTTTTTTAGGAACAAAAAAGGTAGCTCACGTGTGATATCACAATTAACCACACTTCATAGATATATCACCTGTGAGTACTACCAGCACATAATTATGCCGCAACTTGAACTCCACCCATGTGCTTCAATTTTTTTTTTTTTTTCTTTTAAAGAAACCAAAGTCCAAACTCCACACCTATGAGGTATGAGGACCCGAACCCTCACCTGGCACAGCCATCAAGAAGTGGGCAAAAGTCATATCACCTTTGCCTTTTGGGTCAAACGTCATATCACCTTTGCCTTTTTTTGGTGGGACCCGGTTGATCGCATGCTCACATTATTTTTTTTTTGTCTGTGCCTTTTTTTTTTTTTTTTTTTTTTGCTTGATTGATTGCTTGGGTTATTGATGGGCTGTTTCCACTTTCCACCTTCTTCACCATGAATTTTCAGTGTTGACTTGGCTTTCATCTTGCTATTCAAGATTCATTCTTCACGCTCCACGTTTCATTGCCCAACTTTGATCTGGCTCTTCGTATTGGAAAGAGTTAATTGGTTGCATAAACAACAAAAGGAACTTAAGACCTTATATGATATCGCACAAGTTCCAATGATAAAACAAATTTATCTGGATTTTCTGATTTTAAATATAAAATTTTAATGTTGCCTTAACAGATTTTTTTTCTATTACTTTGTGTTTTGATGATTTCGTTGAAGTTGTTTTTATTGTTGTGCATACATGAATGGAGAGGCAGTTGAAAAGGCAGGTCGACAGTTATACTTTTACTAATATACAAAAACAAAGTTTTGGCCCTTTTGGGCTTTAGCTTATTTTTAGGATGCACAAGTTCCGCTAAAAAGCCCCAATTGAATTTTTCTAATTTTCTCCAATTTTGTTTAGATATAAGATATGTGTATTTTTAAAATCAAATAAATGACGACACATGTTGTATATCATACTAAAAATAGCAGAGAATTAAATGATTCAGACTCCTTTCCGGTTAAAATATAAAATTAATTGAGTAGTATGAAAATATGAGAGAGAATTACAGAGTTTGGGCTCCATTCCCGCTAAAATATAAAATTAATTAAATAGTTTGACTGCATATTTTTTTTTCATAACGAAAGGATGAACTCAAAATATAGGTTCAATCGGTGAGCTATTACGCATATAATTATAAATATTTATTATGTAAACAAAAAGTAAATATAATATAAACTGCATTGATATGTGAATAAATAAAATCAAGATACAGAAATTATAGATTGAAGAAAATAGAATGGAAAAACTCGTTTGTGATCAAGGGCGGTGTTTAATTTTAATTTCAACTGTACATGCTTAAAGATAAAAGGCGGTGTTTAATTTTTGAGTATACGACATATTTACTCTCTATCTTTTTACAGTATATTTTAATTTGGTCTTTAACCTTTCAATTGTGTCATTTTAATCTCTAACCTTTTAACATTGTGTCAATATAGTCCTTGTTGTTATATTTTAGATGAAAATTAATGATGTGTCAAACAACCAAAATAAAATTTTAGCATATTATCACATGAATGAAAGCTAATTTTTTATTTTGGCCATAAGACGTGTCATTAATTTTCATCCAAAAAATAATGATAAGGATTAAATTGACACGATACTAAAAGGTCAAGTACTAAATTAGTACAATTAAAAGGTTAGGAATTAAATTGTAATATGATATATAGTATAAAGACCAAATACATAATTTACCCTTAATTTTAACTTTAAGGTAGATGCTTTTGTTTCATAGGCCATTAACATCTGATGATGTAAATTTTACACCTTTAAACACTATTTTATTTATTTTATCAACTCGTTTAGCAGCTCACCCAACCATCAAATAATAATAATATAATATACACTTCACACTTTCTCTTCTTCTCTCTCCATCAAAACCATGGCCAGCAATCACCACCACCACCAGCAACACCCGACACCACCACCGAACCACTACAACCCACAAATCAGCAGCCACCACTACAACAACATTGACACATCACAAACCCAAAAAATTTAAACAAAATTTCCATACCCATAGAACCACAAACAACCACCGAGATCCACACCAATTGCCACTGCCAAACCCACCACCAAATCACCAGCCATCACCGCCGATCAAACACCACGACCTAAGACCGATCTTCAAAACCCAAAATGACCAAGAAACCACGACCCAAGACCGATCTTCAAAACCCAGAAACACCGATCAAACCAGACCCATGTGAGCTGCAAGCCACGCCGATTTGCAACCACCAAACCCAACCACCGATTCAACTCCACCACCGAAACGCCACCACTAAACCAGCAATCACCGATTCGGAGAGAGGGAGACCGAGAATGGGAAAAAAAGAAGAGAGAAATAGAGAGAGAAAGATAGAGATGGAGAAGTGAGATGGACAGAGAGGAGTGGGAGAGAGCAAGAAAGGGAAAAAAGAATAATGAGTGAGGGAGAGTCAGAGGAGAGAGAAAAAAGGAGTTAATAAAATAATAATATTTTTTTATACAACCTGTAAACAATGAGGTTGCATATAATGCATATACACAACCGTGAACAATGAGGTTGCATATTCGTATGAGTTCAAATTTTCTGTATTATCAATTGTACTTCACTTTATGTTTCATTAATAAAATTTGGACAGTTAGCTTCTCACATTAAATGAAATAATTTTGACTTTTACGTATTATTCAAGGTCTTTAAAGTCAGAGTTATCTCATTTAATGTAAGAGGTTAGTTGTCCAAGTTTTATTGGTAGAGTATAAAGTGAAGCACAATTGATGAGACAGAAGATTTGGACTCCACTGTAGTGGGGTGGGAAAAAAATTTGGATTTAGCAATTGGGCTGTAGCTTGTTTTTAAGGAATTAGGATGTAAAATAGCAACTGGGGGGTGTTTACACCCCCCACTGCTAGTGCTCTTGCTGTGGTGTTTTGAATCTATTGGACACACATACAAATCCAGCTCAACTAGCTTGCGCGCGTGTGTAAGTGAGCCCCACTTAAGTTGGTCCTCCCTTCCACAAAAGTAGGGTGCCCCGTGTCCAACATTAGGGTATACAAACCCATAAAATTTTTACAATCTTTCCAATGTCAGACAATACATTTTTACTGTATTTAGTATGCGTTTGGATACCGCTTATTTTGTTAAAAATTGAAAAAAAAAATTTACTGTTTGCTACCGTGTTTGTCACTATTCATTGGCCTAAAATCACTGTTCATGGCCAATGAACAGTGACAAACACGCTGACTTAAAAAAAAAAAAAAAACAAAACAAAACAAAACGCTGGAAACGCACTGCGCAAAACACGGAATGCAAACAGAGCTTAGAATCCGTTGGGAGATAGCTTATGTAGCTGAAATTAAAATTTTTTTACTGAAAATATTGTAGATAAAACTAAAAAGTAGCTGAAAAAGTACAGTGAAACCCATAAATAATACCTAAAAGTGTAATGAGATCTATAAATAATAGTAAAAATAAACTAAATAGTAAAAAAAAAGCTACTTTTTTAAGCAAATGGAAACTTTTTTTTTTCTCAAAAAAGAAAAAGTAGGCCCTTTTAGATTCTAAATTAAAAAGTGGGTACTTTTGGATCAATTTTTTTATTCATTTCTTCACAATTTTGAGCAAGTGACCATATGATGTTATTCTCTTCAAAGAGGAGAACACCACTTCATTTCGATCCACCTCAAAGGACACATTGATCTCACCTTTATTTTGGCTCAAAGATAGCCAATATCCAATTCTTGAACCATATTATCTTGAAATTGACTTATTTATTAATCATGTTAAAATCAAGTTTACCCATTTGACACAAACTTGTAAAAATAGTAACGAATTTACGGGTCATGTCTGATATTGCCACCTAACTTTAACTTGACAAACTTTTACATATCTTATCGATACTATAACTATGTATTGTGTTAGATTTATTTTTATTTACGATAATAAAATTATCAAAATCAATATATGTTAGTTTCTGTGAGGCCACAGATTTGGTTCCCAAGCCCAAATGATGGATGGACCAGCCCAAAAGGGCCACAACAATAAATTTGTAGAGAGTAGATTGAGAAAACAAGACTAGGATGAGTTCAACAATAGAACAGTAGATAGGATAGATTTATATGACAATTAAAAATAACAAAGGCATGTACAACTTCAGAGAATAGTTCTTGGCAATGGTCCGAGGAGATTGATTCTTATATATGGTTCTTGCTTTTACTACAAATCTGGTTTTTGACAACTACTGTGTTTTTTCTCTTCCTCTTTCGATCTCCCTTTGTGGAGGATTTCTTTACATTATATAGTTCTCTTTGGACCATCTTGTATTGGGAAAATACATGTTCGTATCACATACAAAACATACGCAGCAGAAAATTAACGGGTCTACTTCATTCGCAATTGATAACATGCACTATAAAAGTTTCAGAATTTATGAACAAGAAAGCGTACCTTGGTGCGATGAAATTCAAAACCGAAAATCAGAAGTTCTTGGGAAGACTTTTAATCTTCACTCCAATTCCACTTAATGCCCAAGATGTGTGGTCTCTCAATCAGTTTCCAATGAGAGAACAAGGGAGTGTCCAATACTCACATACAAACCATTTCATTCCTTGTGTAATCTTAATGAAAAACTCTTATGAATAGACTCATAAAATTCTGTATGTTTCTCTTCTTATATAGAACTAATTATCTAATTGGGCTAACCTTTTAGGCCATTCCAATTGAACTCTAGTGTGTGGCTTGAAGTGGGACCAAAAGGGAACAAATAAGACTTTAGCTCCAATGGGCCTTGGGCTTTTCTGTCAACTCTTGACAAGTCCAAAGTTACCATTAATTATATTCAATACAACTATATGAATATAATTGCACTCTAGGCCTTATTAATAAATTATATTCCAAGACTTTATTATATATGCAACCCCTTCATTAAAATATTCGTAGTAATACAAAATCATGAATATAGACTGCCACTTTGAACATTACTACGTCTTAATCCTTGAGTACCCGGTTTAATCTTTTATGTTATTCATAATATATTTATGAAATCCAATTCCATAAATATGTACTTTAGTAACTCCTTACTAAAGTGGTTGGGCTCAACACTCTGAATAACCAATCCCATTAAACTTATCTCAAGGGAATATTTTATATCTTCGTTAAGAGATTATGAATTTCATCTTGAGAATATATGTTCCATCAACACTAAATGTGGCTGCCCAACATACTGAGGTTTTGACCGTAACTTATAGATCTCACTTCTGATATATCAAAGCAACCTACATCTCATGATCAGGTTTATTATTCTCTCAGGATTTAGAGTTGATGTAAATAGAAGTCGTGAGATTTATTATTCATTTGACAGTCATTAGGAGAATAATAAATCTCATAGCGGTCCAGTTCAATATGTCTTAACTCTTAAAACATATCAACATACCAACTAGAAATCTCCATTTCCATGATCAAGATAAATAATCTTAGTTGATATGTTATAGTTTTCGCAGATGAAACGCCCAATTTCATCACCGACTACGAACTACATTCTGAGTTTACAAAGAACTTGCTATTTATATCTTCTGTGACTTTTCACATAAATCGCATACTATACATCTCATGGACTAAGATAATGTCTCATTAGTTCATTTATAAATAGTCTCATATAATTAAACAATTTAATTATTTATGACATGCCAATAAATTGGATTTTAGGGCATAAACCCCAACATCTTGATCCTACACTTGTCGATTATTTGAGTTCTCACTTGAGTGCCCATCCCATCAGACTCATTTTTTAGTTTTCTCTGAGTTGTCATAGCCAAAACAACACTATTCAGGGGGCTTCTCCACATAAATGCGGCCAGAAGAGTAGCTGTAGTGCATTTAATGCGATGGTAGCAGCTTTTCTTTAGATATTTATGAGTTTTTCTCCCTCTAGTATACTCATGAGATACGTTCCTATAGTCGGGGCTTACACAAAGATCATTCTCAACATGGGAACACACCCTTGGACTGCACTTATCATATCCGAGAAGGAGTACCTTCTCGGATCACCTATCACTTATTCTAAATCCATCACCCTTTAGACTGGGATCTTCTCCAAATATTTATCTCTTCTCGGACTTTTCTTCGTCCTCGGATGAGGCCAAGGCCCAATATATGATTTTGGGCCCTAGTTCCTACAGTTTCATATTCTACTTTTTATATCAAACATCAATAATAAATTCATATTGTTATAATATTAAAGTTTTTCTTAATTTTATTAAGATTTTTCTATAATTTGGATGATCATCTTAATTTCATATATAGTATGTATGTATTAATTATATATGTTAGATTTTACATAAGAGAAAATTAACTTATTTAAATTATAATAATTGGACACAATAAATAATTTTTTGTTTGTTATTTTTCTTGAAAATGATCAAATTATACATGTTTCCTTAAGTAAAATAACTCACTAACCCACGTGATATTGAACTTACGACTTGATGCCACCACTAGAGATGAAATGCCATTGGTGTTACAACCCATTAGCACTAATTATATTTTTTTTTTAAATTATGAATAACATAAATATGTTACTAAATAAGGATATAATAAATGAAATAGCTGCGAGGTTGAACTGGTAAGGTCTCTTGTCATCTAATAAAAATTTTGGGGTTCAAACTCTACTTACACAAAATCCAATTTGTGTTTAGATTTGATGATAAAGAGCAATTATCAGTTTGCAAGTTTCTCGTAGTAAAACCGGTAGTACTTTTAACATTTTTCATATTGGATCTATAAAAAAAAAAATAATAATAAAGGATAAATTACAAAGTACACCTGTAAAGTTCGGGGTTGTTTGGATTTTACACCCTGAACTTTGAAAAATTAGATTTTGTACCTTGAAGTTTACCTCCATCAGCAAAAGTAGTCCCTCCATTAGTAGACTCTCCTATGAAGCTATCAAGTGACACACTGGTGTTTGATTTGTAATTTTTTTTGCTATGGAAGTAGGTCTGCTTTTGCTAACAAAGCCAAACTTCTAAGTATAAAATCCAAAATTTCAAACTTTAGGGTGTAACATTTGAGCAATCCCAAACGTTAGAAGTTTACTTTGCAATTTACCTCTTAAAATACGAAAAAGTTAAATTTTGCTTGAATGAATGTTATAAAGAGGTAAAGTAATTCTATGGTAGATTTGTTAAAATAAAAAATTATTAAGTTGTGTAATGTTGCAAAAAAATCACCCAAATGCAACTTAAATCTCACCTCATAAATTGCATGTTAATTGAATATCATTTATTATCTAATCCATAAACTCGTGTTTTGCGTATTTTATAAATACTTGAAATTTAAAACTCTTTATGATGAAATAGTTATAATTTATGATAATCTTGATGTTTGTACGCACGAAGAATATAACAAAACAATGTAATTCAAAGGTTGATTTTTTGAAATATTACTTAAAAAAAAGAAAAGAAAAAAAAAAAGGAATGATGTAACATCATTAAAAATTAGACCAAATGTAACTTGTACTTATTATCTTTGTTACGTGTAAGACATGTCCGTAAATTAGAGTCTACACGCACATCAGTGGATGTAAAATTGTTCATAAATGCACAAGTGCTACAATAACCGTGCATATATGCACGACTACTGTAGCTCTTCTATATATTATTTTAGTATTATTTCTCTCCCCTCACATTCTCTCTTCCCCTGATTCTCTCTCTCTTCAACTCATAATCTCAGCACCACCACAACACAGACCCAGCACAACACTGACCCAACACCATCACCTCCATCACCGCAACTCAACACCGCCAAACACCACCACTGCAACCTAGCACTGCCAACCACCATCGCCACAACTCGGACACACCACAAAATCAACCAAAAATTAAACAAACCCACACATGGTCAGACCACAAAATCAATCAAAAATCAAACACACCCACACCCACACATGGACACACCAACAGAGACAGAGATAGAGAGAGCATTTTTGTGAACTTGTGGCTATGGGTCAACTGGAACAGTGCTTGTGGTGCTTTGATTGTGGATCGTTGCTTGTGGATCGTTGATCGATGATCATGGATCGTGGATTGGAGAGGCGATTTCATCACCGTCTCCATCGCCGCCACTGCATGTGGATCGGTGCTTATGGGTTTTGATGGTTGTGGTGCTTGTGATGGATTGTTGACAGAGATCAGTGGTGCTTGTGGGTTTTGATGGTTGTGGTGCTTGTGATGGAGTGTTGATCTAACCGTGAGAGAAAGAAGAAAGAAGAGGAAGAAAAAGAAAGAGGAAATGGCAAAGAGATAAGGAAAAAGAAAGAAGAAGAAAGAAGAGGAAAGGAGAGGAAGAATAGGAAAAAGAAACAGCAAAGAAAATAATATTAAAAAAAGAATATAAAAATATTATTTATATAAAATATAGTGTATAATAGATGGACTGATGTGAGTGTTTTATAAAAGTAATGGTGTAAAAAAAAAGGTAAATTTTTTTGTATAAAATAGACGAAATCTTTTAGAAGAGCTGATGCAATTGCTCTTAAATTGCATTTATGCATTTAGTTCAAGACCACCATATTTAATCATAACATAAATTGAACAATATTTATTTTTGAGAATCAAATTGAACAATATTATCATTTCAAAAAAAAAAAAAAAAAATTGAACAATATTAATAATTCAATTCACGAAATTTTATTGAAAATTATGACTATTAACAATTAAGTCCATCAAAAACTATCAAATATATTTAACACACAAATAACATTCAGATTATTTTGTTTTTCACATAGATTTTTATAATGCTAAATTTTTATATTTTCTTTTTTTGGTTAAAAAAAGGATTTGCATTATTAAATACAAATAAGTCTGTTAAAAGCATTACCCTCTGCATCCAAAGGTAATAGAGTCTCCACCCTAAGTGGTGGATTATAAAACATCTGTCCTTCCCAAAAGCATCAGAACATCTATTGCCTTCCCAATAGGTGTGCACAATCCTAGAATTAGAAAACAAAGGCTCCAAAGCTTTATTTTCGGCAGAGTTATGAAAAAAATGAACTAAGGATATATCATCCAATTCCACAATTAGATTAGAGATATTAAGATATTTGGCTAGATCAAGGCTGTCTCTAAGAGCCCGCAACTCCGCAATTTCGCTCAACTGAGTATCGGTTGAGATCATAGGTTAACTAATTTTTTTTAAAATCTTTGATAATGGAGTTTTACTTAAAAGTAAATAATGTTCTTCTCAAAAAAAAAAAAAAAAGTAAATAATGTTAATATATAATTTTAATACAGTTCTAATAAGTTACATGAAGAAATGATGTCTTACAACTATAATACTTACATTGAGTCACATGATGGAAATATAATCTGTACGATTCAACATTAATTTATAAAAAGTATGGTTGACTGTAATATAGAATAAATAATAAAATTTCTTTTAAATCATGGGCAGTAGACTTTTATTGGAATAGTAATTATAAACATTTTGAAATATTGGCAGTATAGTTTTACTTTGAGCAACTAAGTTAATTAATTATTTCAATGTACTTGTTGTTCACCATATGACAAAAAAGAGAATAATTAAATAACGGATTTCTATATAATTTCACAGTTCTCCTTTAATATCCTAGATGTCTTACAATTTCAGATGTTTTTTGTTGTATTATTATTATTATTATTCTTTTTTTTTTTTTTTTTTTGGCTGGGTAAATGCGGGAGCTCGAACCCCCGAGCTCAAGGTATACAATGACACTGGGTGCCACTAGGCTATAAGGCCCATTAGTTTCTTCTTCTAATAATTGATTTGGTTTGATGTATTTCTTTCTTTTCAAGAACTCAGTTTATACACATTTACCATTTGAGTGGAACCGTTAAAGAGTGTTATTTTTTACAATCAATGGTTAATGTAGATTTTGTGTTGATTTAAAAGAAATAAATTAATAGAAATCCAAAAAATTAAAAAAAAAAAAATAGTCTAAGAATTAAGAAATCCATTAAACAAGTCCAGCGTGTCATCCTCAGGGGGAGAAGGAATTATGCTAGGAACACAATTTTTGGCGCAACTTTGTGCTACAGCTCGTCACATGGCGAGTTGTGATTGGTAAGGGTATGTCAGTGAGCCATGTGGGGACACACCCTTACTAATCACAACTCACCATGTGGGAAATTGAGGCACAAAATTGTGCCAAAAGTTATGTCCCTAACGTAATAGAGAAGGCAATAATTTCCTTTAGTGGGCGTTGTCAATTTGTCATTTTGTTTAAGAAACAACAACCAAAATGAAAACAATGTCTTTTTTTTTTCTTTTTTTTTTTAATTTTAATATTACCATTATCCACTCCAGTTTTCTCTTTTCTTTTCTATTTTTTTGAGATAAACGATGGAACACACCAGTTTTCTAACTTTGCACACTTTGAATATTCAGAACTAGGCCGGGCATGACTGGATGGGCTGGTGAAGCAATTAACTCTCAGGTGTGAAATTCAAGCTCTAAAGTTTGATTGGTGTGGCCCGTAGGTGCACATCCGATTCACTGTTCATACGCATGACCGTTTTTTCATCATTAGAACTTACTCCAAACTCTGCCTAATCATAGTCAATTTATAGAAAGAGAGATATGTGCTGCTGCTGGTCCCCATGTTCACTTTGCTTAAGTTGGAGTCCTTTCCCAACTACATTCTAGTGGGCCTCTTTACGATCCGGTCTTTCAATATCCTAAGGAGAGTGTATTCCTTGTTACTCCCAACGGTTTATTCTCATTGCAGGGTCTAGTTTTCTTTTTCTTGGTTTTGAATTTGAGTTTGTCTACTTTCACACACGCCGAAAAAGGAAAGGGAGAAAAAAACCAAAAGGAAAAGAGGACAAATATATTGAAATAAAAATGGAGTTTGTTATTTCGATTGCAGCAGAGATAGCTAAGTGCTTAGTTGGACAGTGTCTAAGTCATTCGTTTCTCTACTGCAACGACATTCAAAATATGAAGAAAAAAGTAAAGATGTTGGATGCTGCTAGAGATAAGGTGCAAAATTCCGTTGATGCTGCTATAAGAAGCGCTGAAGAAATTGAAATTGATGTTCGCAATTGGTTAGAAAAGGTAGATGTGACTTTGAAAGAGGCCAAGGAAATTCTGGAAGATGAAGAAAAAGGAAATACGAGATCTTCCGGTGGGGCATGCCTGAACTTGAAGCAATGTCATCAACAAAGAAAGAAAGCAAAGCAAATAGTACAAGATATCGATGATGCCCTAAAAACTGGCAATTTTGACACAGTTTCCCACCGTCCTGCTTCACATGCTATTTACGTGACCTTTGAGTCAAGAATGTCAACTGTGAAGGGACTTATGGAGGCACTACGAGATACTAATATCAACGTTATTGGGGTGTGGGGGATGCCTGGTGCAGGGAAGACTACAATTGTGAACGAAGTTGTTTGGCAAGCCAAGGAAGAAAAGTTATTTGATGAGGTCGCTATTGCTGCTGTGATGCAAAGCCCCGACTTGAGAAGAATTCAAGGAGAAATCGCGGACATGCTAAATCTGAAGTTTGATGCGGAGTTTGTACCTGGAAGAGCAAATCAACTACGAGAGAGGCTAAAAAGAAAAAAGAAAGTACTTGTTATCCTAGATGATATATGGAATAAACTTGATTTGGAGGCGATAGGAATTCCTTGTAATGGATGTAAAATATTGTTGACATCCAGAGATAGAGATATATTATCCTGTGAGATGAACACGCAAAAAAATTTTGAGCTTGATATTTTATCACCAGATGAAGCATGGAGTTTATTTGAGAAGATGGCGGGTGATTCTCTCAGAGATACTAATTTGAGATCCATCGCAACGCAGGTGGCTGAAGTGTGTGCAGGTTTGCCTCTCGCACTTGTAACAGTTGCAACGGCATTAAAAAATAAGAGTTTGTTTGAATGGGAGAATGCTCTACAACAACTAAGGAGACCCTCCCCTGGAGACGTCACAGGAATGCAAGCAGCTATATATTCAAAAATAGAGTTGAGTTACAAACATCTTGGAAGTCCAATGGTCAAGTCCTTCTTTTTGCTATGTGGTCAAATAGATTCTACCATTTACTACCGGGACTTGTTAAAATACTGTTTCGGACTGTGTTTATTTCCTAGCATCTGTACATTGGAAGAAGCTAGAAATAAAGTATCTACTCTGGTTCGGAACCTCAAAGACTCTTGTTTGTTGCTAGAAGACCCTTATTCGAGGGACTATGTCCGTATGCATGATCTTGTTCGTGATGTCGCCATACTAATTGCCAAGGCTGAACATGTGTTCATGATGAGAAATGATGATACAGTAAAATGGCCAGATGAAGATGCATTAAAAATGTGCACATCATTCTTTGTATATGCTAGGGATATCCATGAACTTCCTGACAAGTTGATATGTCCGAAGTTAAAATTATTGCATGTGGATGGCAAAGATCATTATTTTAAAATTCCAGACACTTTTTTTAAAGGAATGAGGAGGCTCGAAGTGTTAGATTTAACTGAAATGAGACTTTCATTACTTCCTTCCTCAATTAATCTCCTTTCAAACCTGAAAACATTGTGTTTGGATAGCTGCGTTTTGGGAGACATAGTTGCGATTGGAGAGTTGAAAAATCTAGAAATTCTTAGCCTTCTTTGCTCCAAATTTACACAGTTGCCAAAAGAAATAGGGCTCCTGACTTGTTTACGGTTGTTGGATTTGTCAAATTGTACCAAACTTGAAGTGATTCCATCAAATGTCCTATCACGCTTAGTACAATTAGAAGAGTTATATGTCTGTAATAGCTTCACTCAATGGGAGCTTGAAGGAGTGAACAATGAAAGGGCTAGTCTGGCAGAGTTAAAGCATTTATCGTTGTTGACCACTTTAGAAATAAATATTCCAAATGCCAACATGTTGCCAAAAAATTTGTTGTTTAAGAAGTTGAAAAGATACCAAATATTTATAGGAGATGTGTGGGATCAGTTTGGTAAATCTGAAAGCTCAAAAGCACTAAAACTCAAGTTGAATTCGATCTTTGAATTAGAGCAGGGGATCAAGATGTTGTTGAATGGAATAGAAGATTTGTGTTTGGATGAGTTAAAAGGTGTTAAGAGTATCATATCTGAATTAGACAGCAAAGGCTTCCAACAACTGAAGCATCTACATGTCCAAAATAATTCTGAGATGAAGTACATCATCCATTCAAAGGGGTTGGGTATTGCTGATGTTGTCTTTCCTGTCTTGGAGATATTTTCTCTCAAAAACATGATCAACTTGGAAGAAATATGTCATGGACAAATTCCGTTGACATCCTTTGGTAACTTAAGCATTGTGAAAGTGGAACATTGTGAGAAACTAAAGTTTATCTTCTCATCATCCATAGCTAAAGGCCTTTCACAACTTCAAACATTAGAGATAAGAGAATGCAGCATCATGGATGCAATACTCGAAAAAGAAGAGGGCAGAAAAGAAGACAGAGCTATGATCTTGTTCCCTCAATTGCGTCGCTTACTACTACATTGTCTTCCAAAGTTCATGAGCTTCTTAAGTACACAAAATTCAGACATAATTGATGCTGGAGAAGTCATTCCTGAAAGCGAGCTAAATTTTCGCCTGCCAATTCTACACGAACAGGTACATTAAAGTTTATGAATTAAAAGGTTGCTAGTCCAATTTGTCTGTAGTAAATAACCAAATTAAAATCAATTTGGGATATGTATACCAAAGTAATTAATATTTATTATTTTAGAGTAATGCTCCCTTTTCACACAAAAGTGGCTAAATTCAAAATAATTAAGCTGCACTATTTATGTGAGGGAAAAATAAACCCTAGACCATTAAATAATCTTTTCTTATACTAGCATAAGCAGATTTCTTTTTTCATAACCTAACTATTCTTTGCACAACTGCACCTTCCAAACGTGGCAATGCTGATAGTCTCTATTATCAATTGTTTTTTGAGAATGTATTATCAATTGTTAATTGAAGTACATTCTCAAAAAAAAAAAAAAAAAAAAAAATTGTTAATTGAAGTAAATGGGAAAGTAACATATCAGTGGGCACTTGTGACACACATATCCTTTCTCACGCGTAAATAATTCATGAACACGTGAGAGAGACATGTGCCTCAAGTGAGGTTATAGGCTAATAGCTAAAGAATATTAGTTGGGTAAGAAAGGCTACGTATATCACACAATTAATAACTTGTGTCCTATTTTATGAAGTTGATTTTATATATATATATATATATATATATAATTTTTGTGAAGCTAAATTTAAATGTTGCATCTTTATTAGGACTTGAAAGTTATTAATTGATGAAAACATGGTCACACTTAGTTGATCACCCTAATTATGCAATCAAAAATTATATTGAGACTTAAATGACTATTGAGTTTCAATGTTAATTGTTTGCAAATTTGGGAATACAAATCTTCAAGAGCCCTATAGCTTAATTTCATAGTCTCTTGTATTTTTAAGAAAGACACTCAGGGTTCACATTCCTCCTTTGCCAATTGCAAATATATTGAAAAAAGAAAAAGACTTTAATACCCCTCCCTCATTTATAACATAAAGTCATGGTTTAAAAAACCAAAACCATAAGAGAAATGAAAAAGGGACTACTTCCTGATAATAATAATAATAATAATAATAATAATAATAAGTATCCTGTATTTATAACCTAGTTAGTTAAAAAAAAGTCACCATTCTTTCATGTTTTAAGAAACTCCAATTTTAGAATCCCCTCTCTCTCACTCCAAAAAAAAAAAAAGTGTAGATATGTGACAGGATCATAATGTGCCTTTATAATAATGAATTTATCTTTTGATGACTCTTCCCCCTCGTTGCTTGCCAAGTTGCCATGCCGCTATGTTCAAATAAAAAATTTGGTGATTTCCTCAAATGAAATAACAATAATATACGTACCCTAACTTACGCTTTTTTTTTTTTTTTTTTTGATAAGACAATGAGAGGCTTTGTTTCTTTATATAGAAAACAGAGTGACCAAAAATGCTTAAGTGAATTAACTATTGTTGCAGAGGCTCCGTTCCTTCGCACCTTAATTACTTTAACCAATTGAATTAGAACACGTGTCTAATAAAAAAAAAAAAGTACCCCAGTCTTTATGACATTGTTTTGAGTTTGGACTTCTTTTAACAAGTTTGCTAAAGTAGATAATTAATTGTTATTGCAGGTTGTGTTCCCCAACTTGGAAACGTTGGAACTGTCCTCTATACACTCTGAAGAGATACTATTTCACAACCATCATCGGCGAAGCTCCTCTTTCAAATTAACAGACCCGAGATTTCAAAATCTGCGTAACTTGAACGTGAAAGGCTCTGGCAATTTAAAATACCTATTGTCTTCTTCTACAGCAACATTTATGGTTCAGCTCAAATATCTTGACATTGAGGACTGTAAGGTAATGGAAGAGGTACTACTCACAGAAGACTTAGGAGAAGAAGAAATAATTCCAAAGGTGTTGTTCCCTCGACTGGAAGACCTGATTCTAAAAGATCTTCCAGTCCTCAAAAGATTCTGCGTAGGAAGCAATATCAAATTTCCATCATTGAAGGATATGTTGATAGAAAAATGCCCTAAATTGGAGTCATTCATATTCAAACCTGTTAGTTCAGGCATGACATTGAGCAAAGAACTTAAGGAAGTGAATTCAGAAGAGATCTCTCATACTGCCATGCAACCTCTCTTCAATGAAAAGGTAATTCTATTTTTATTATCCCCTATTTTATTTCGTATATATCTTATTTTCTAATATGTGAGTTATTATGATTAGATATGCCAATAACATAGTATGGACTTTCAGGTTGCATTCCCTAGCTTGGAAACATTGAGAATCTTGCACTTGGAAAACTTGAAAATCATATGGCATGAGCAATTAGCTGAAGATTCCTTTTTCAAGCTTCAATCTCTAGTTGTTCAATACTGTGAAAATCTTGTGAATATCTTTGAATCGAATATGCTGACAAGATTCCAAAGTCTAGAGAGACTTAAAGTAGCTTATTGTGGTTCACTACAAGAAGTGTTTGAACTTCAAAGGCACAATGTTAGAGAATCACATGCCGTGACAGCCATTCCGTTGAAAAGTTTGATATTGCGTCGTCTACCGAAAATGAAGCAGGTATGGAATAAGGACCCCCAAGGAATTTTCAGCTTTCAAAATCTACAAGAAATAAGTGTTTGGGAATGTGGGAGTCTGCAAAGTTTGCTCCCAGCATTTGTGGCTAGATTTCTCATGCAATTGGAGGATCTTCGGATAGACGATTGTGGAGTGGAGGAAATTGTTTCATGTGAAGAAATTGCAAAAACAGCAGCAAGATTTGTTTTCCCTAAAGTAACCATCCTAGTACTTCGTAAATTACCAAAGCTCAAGTGGTTTTGCCGAGGGTTGCATACTTCAGAATGGCCATTGTTGAAAAAATTGGAGGTGCGTGCATGTGATCAAATTGAGATATTTACTTCATAAATTTTGAACTTTCAAGAAACAGTTGAACAAAGCCAACTAGAGACTTCCATTCAACAATCCCTTTTCTTGGTTGAAGAGGTAAGAGGCTAATTTAACTACTCTTTTATAATATTTAGATTTACGAGAAATAATAACTTTTTTTGGAGTAGTACTCGTCTCTCATGCAAAAAACAAGTTTCAAACGCGAAATTCTTAGTAAGGGTCATCTATCTATATACTTTCTTTTTTAATGAAATTCTTCATCAATATTCTTGCATCAAAATATAGGTACCTTTGGCATTTGATAGACTAGTACTGTTCGATAGTATTTACAAATTACAACATAGTTCTTTGTTATGTACTTTGTTTGTTTGTTTGTTTTTTTTTTTTTTTTTTTTTTTTTTTTTGTTTTTTTTTTTTAAGTTTCATCTAGATATAATAAGGTTGGACCATATTCTTACCATTAATTTTAGAGACTTCACGAATATAATCCATTTCATTTATAAATCTTTTTTTCTTTTATTCAATGCTTTGATATTTTTTTTATAGGGTACATTATTCCCTAACTTGGAGGTTTTGACATTGAGTGGAGATTTCAAGATGAAAGAGATACAACGTGACCAGCTTTTGGAAGAGAGCTTTTACAAATTAAAAGACCTTTCCATAGCTGGCTATCTAGCTGTTTCTGATTGGATTAGTTTTCTAAAAAGATTACACAGTTTGGAGAAACTTTTTGTGAGGCTTACTTCTTGGGAAGAAATATTCCCATATGAAGAACTTTTTGACCAGGAAAATAATGCTACAATACTCGCACAACTACGAGAACTTGAGCTATATGAACTACCAACGTTAACACATTTGTGGAAAGAAGACACCCAACCAAGCCCAATTTTGTATAATTTGGAAAATCTAATAGTTTCATTTTGTGACAAATTGAAAATTTTAGTACCATCATCAATATCTTTCCAAAATTTGACAAATCTGGAAATACTAAAATGTCATGGATTGATTAACTTAATTACATCATCAACAGCCAAAAGTTTGGTACAGCTCAAAAAAATGAGTGTAAGTGAATGTGAAAAGATAACAGAAGTTGTAGTAGGAGAGGGAGGTGAAGCAAGTGAGGTGATTACTTTCACCCAGTTGATATACTTAAAACTTGATTCCTTGCCAAACCTTGCAAGCTTTTGTGCTGAAAGTTACTCTTTCAATTTCCCATCTTTGGAAGAAGTAATTGTGAGGCAGTGCCCTGAAATGAAGACTTTCTCTTATGGAGCTTTAGGGACACCAAAGCTAAAAAAAGTACAAGCAACACAAGAAGATGAATGGCATTGGAAGGTTGACCTGAATACTACCATACATTGTCTCACACAATAGTTCATTGATGAAAGGGTAAGTTTATTATTCAAAAAATATCTTATTTTCCCACACCATGTAGTTTAATTTTTTTAATGCATTGATGCATAAACACGAGCAACTTTTTCACTCTTCCACTAGATGATTATCATAATAGAATCCTTGTAAATTGCATCAAAATTTCTCCATTATACATATTATTGTGTCCCTTTGCACTTCGTAAGCATACACAAAATAATTTATTATATTTAAAAGGATATTATTTTTCCTTGATGATACTTTGATGTCAGCAGTTATAATGATTGATTCTTTTTTCTTCAATATTTTGTTTTCTACAACACAAAGTTCAGAATTCTAAAGATGGAGATCATCCAAAATATGCAGCAGTGAGACTGAGGCTTGAAATTGTAGTTTGTGGTACTTGGGATCATGTTTCTTTCTCCTAAAATCATATGCTCAGAGGGTCGTTATCCCCATGGTTATGGAAATCAATAGAGTTCATCCATTTGTTGTTTATTCTGCTATTGTTTCTGTATTTTCTTGTTTTGTCATGTTAAAAAAAAAAAAGAAAAAAAAAAAGAGTAATAGTAGTAGTAGTAGTAGTATTAGACTATTAGTAGCAGTACTACGACATCTTATTTGTGTGATACATTTCTCTTTGGAGTGTTATAAACTACCTCTTCTTAGTGCAAAAAGACCATATGGCTATTTGAATGAAGTTGTGCATACATGCTACTATTTTGATGAGTGTTATAAACTACATGCTATCATTGAGTGTTAAAATTTCTCACACATATTCATTTAGATTATGTTAGAGTAAAATTCTATTTCAAAGTTGCTTATCCTTTTAAATTCCCTAACTCAATTATCCATGTATGCTCACCCATGCCCATAATAGACCAACACTAAGACTATCATAGAAGTAGCTGTATAGATTAACGTAGCCAATTTGATCACCCTTGACTTTTACCTTCATGGTTAGGGAAGATAAATGATACTGTATATGGTTGTGAAATTTTAGTTCAAGATGGTTAGGAAGAAAATTTTTATCTTTATGGCTTTAACTATGCATGAGTAAATTATCTTCTCTTCATAAACAATTGTATGTAATTGAAATACAAATTAGTATTTTGTGGAGCAAGAAAAGAATAAATAGTAACATTGACCACCAAAACAGGAAGAATGCAGTTGTTTTTTTAAATAATTACAATAGTTAAAATAAAAAATAATAAAAACCCTGAAATAAGCATAAATTTCATGATCAAAGATCCACCATCTCTATCTAATGAAAGGGGTGTAAATTATATTAAAAGATGGTAATGAAAATCATATTTTTATTTTTCCTACTTACAATAAGTGGGGAGAGGGAATTCAAATTCAGGTTTGCCACACCCCCCGCCCCCCAAAAAAAAAAAATTAATGCGTACTAGTCACAACTTCCTATTCTTATTCGGGATTTTTGTATACTTTATATTCATGCTAATGCTCTTTTCCAATTTCTCAAAACTTCCAATAATTTGCAAACTTATAAAAACAAGGATTCCCTATTAAAATTACAATGAAAAAAAAAAAAAAAAACAAAGATTAACAAAAACTTCTACTCTTCCAAGTTTTGGCACTCAATGTCTCCTCTTTAATTTGAAGACTTGAATGATTTGAGTACCTTCTTTCACCTATGATTTCCTCTACAAATTCCACCATGACATTATAAAACTTTCAATATCTTCAATTTGGTCAATCTTATTTTGCGCAAAACACGTATAAATATTCAATGGTACTATTGGTTCTAAGAATGACAATGGTGGATAACATGGCCAATAGTAACAAAGCAATGTTTTTTTTTTCTTGAACACAAATTGAAGTAACAATGACACTAGTTCATTGTAGATCTAAATAACTTTTTCACGTTGTGAGTTAATTTTTTTTTTTTTTTTTGGCCGGGGGGGGGGGGGGGGGGGTGGGCGCTGGGGTGGTAAAAGGTCATACGATAAAGCCTTTTCTGCCCATATATACAATTGGTTCTATAGAATAAGTAATTAAAAATTTAAGGAAACATTAAACTTTTTTTTTTCTGCAGGGAATAAGTAAATGAAGATTTATCATTCATGCCATAATTCAAAATAGCATGCTGAGTAAATAACCCATAGAATCTGTTGAAGGTCAGATGCTTTACAAACCTGGTGAACAAAAATTTGATTTCTTTGTTCATATTGGCATGTCCTTGTGTAGAGAAGAATAATTACCAACAGGACATGCTATCACATTAACCAAGTGCACCCAAAAAAAAAAAAAAAAATTTAACACCTGCCATATAGCACATCAAACATGGTGTTAAAGCAGAATATATCACAAGAAACCAGCAGAGTAGCCAAGATCCAAGAGCAATTGCTACAGTCAGCATGTTTAAAAGCCACTAAAAGGGCAAAAGTTAAGGTTTAAGATTTAAGATTACCAGAGCCAAACAACCAAGAAAAGTTACAGCTAAAAACAGATGTAGCATAATTGTAGAAATCTATTTATGCATCCAACAGTGACAACGTAAAATGTCATTGTTTTGGAGACAATCCTTTGTCCTTCTTGATTAAATATTGTTCATCAATTAGCTTCTTCTTTTTTGAACAATTTTTTAAAAGGATACACGACCCCACCTACCAAAATTTTGTATCAAGAAATCTAGGGAAACTCTCCTAATGGGGATGAGCCTAGTATGCCTGGATCTACAACTCATACCAAGCCTCCAACCACTAGGCTGTACCCTAACAGGTACTCATCAATCAATTTTACCCTCCTGAGATCCAATCTCGTGCAAGTAATGTTCGGCTTCCAAAGCTGCCCTGCAACCTGCATCATTAAAGAAACCAAGTAAACTAAATAGGGAAGACCTTAATACATATACTGTGAATAAACCATAACTTAAGTGGAACAGGTATTTTTATTTAAATTTAAAATGATAACATAAATTGTTCAACAAAACCCAAATATTGATGACAGAAACAGGTTATCACAACAATGGTTGATGCCATGGCCAATGGTATAATCAAAACCACTGCTTACATGATTTCTAATTTTCTATGACTGTTCCGAAAATTGAGAATGAAACAGAAACCTGCAGCAGCCTTTCTCTCCCCCCCTCTTCCCCAAAATCTTGGGACCAAAATGAACATTTCAGAAAGACATGTATTCCCAATAGCAGAATCACTTAGATTGGAGTTAGTAAGCAACAACCTGCTGCTATTTACCTACTTATATATCACTGCCAATTATTTGTATTATCTCAATTCTTATAGTCAATTACAGAAACTGTCAAATCTTATGCATCCCAATGTAGCTAGATGATGAACACAAAACACTTCCCCAAATCAATGTAGTTTTTTTTTTTTTTTTTTTTTTTTTTTTTTTTGTAAATCACATTTAAAAAGACAAGCAATCCAAGGCTAGTCAAGTATCTTGCAATAAGTTCAGTTTGTGAGATTTAAGTTACGCACAGGCTTAATTTACATTTCCACAGAAATCATAAATACATGTCACTCAATCTCAGGTCACCAAGCAATAAAAAAAGCCAGAGAGCTCAACCTTGAAGTGACAAGTGACACTCCATTTGATCTTATTTTAAGGGGTCCAAAAATGGGTGGGACAAAATCAAGTTCCAAATATTCACATAACCGAATACTCCATGTTCTTAAAACCTGAGTTAGATCAGCTTGGGTTTGCTCAAAAATGGGCTCAGTGTCTCAAAAGAATGCGCTTAATTCAAGACTCAACAGTCATCCAATTGCATAGAGAGATGGTGATCAAGCCATGTCAAACAGATCATAAATAGATTAATTTCTTCAAAACCCTAGAGCACAAGTTTCATCATTTTGATAAAGAAAGAACAAAAAATTTACACGGTCACACAAGGTGAGACTAATTTTGTTTTTAAATCCACAAGCATAGAATGGACAAGAAAAAGAACTTTTTAGAACCTTCTTAACTATACAGCTATTAGGAGTGAGTTAAAAAATAAATATTGAAATTTTCTTTTGTTTATTATCAGTTTCATCGGTAAAGGGCAACTACATTCACTAATGTGTTGCACATAGAAAATACCATAATGCAACAAGTAAATTAGAGACATTGGCAAATTTAGAAAGCATAAATATTCTGTGTTCTTGCAGTCAGTCCCTTTATTATCTGGTGGGCAATTTGATCAAGAACAAAGAAACATGTAAACCAGCAGCTTGTAGTTGAAAAATGCATCTGAGTAAGCAGTATAGAGAAGAGAAAAGAACTAGGCAATTAAGTTCAGCATTATATCAATGCGATAAACATAATTTTGACCCAGCAAAAAACAGAAACAGACAAAAATACACCTTATTACCCACACAAAACATATAATCCCAAATAAAATGAAGAAGAGAAGTGCTGCAAACATAGAAGCTCCAAAATCAAAATTTATATGATGAAGGGGAGAGATAGAGGATATTGACAAACCAGTGCCAGCAGCAGTAACAGCCTGCCTATACTTTTTATCCTGGACATCTCCGGTAGCAAAAACTCCAGGCACACTTGTCTGGGTGGTCTCTGGCTTTGTGACAACACAGCCACCAGAATCAAGTTCCATCTGACCATCCAAGAACTTGGTGGCTGGCTCGTGCCCTATCACAAAGAACAATCCTGAAACCTTGAGATCCAAAACCTCCCCACTCAGTACATTCTTCACCTTCAACCCTCCCAAGACCCTATTATTAGAGCTTTCATCCCCATAGGCTTCCACGACCACCGAGTTCCATAGAACTTGAATCTTGGGGTTAGTCAAGACCCTCTGCTGCATAATTTTTGAAGCCCTAAATGTATCTCTCCTATGGATGATGTACACAATGGACCCATACTTGGCGAGGAATGTGGCCTCCTCCATGGCTGAATCCCCACCTCCAATTACTCCCAGGGGCCTGTTCCTGAAAATGTGTGCTGCACCATCATATACAGCACAAGATGATATCCCTCAGTTCCAAAACCCTCCTGAGCCCTCACCAAGGCCAGGGAAGTCTAACCGCTTTGCGACAGCACCAGTCACCACAATGATGGAATTGGCAATGACAGTCTTAGAATCAGTGAAGACCATGAAAGGGGTGGTGGAGAAATCCACCTTGTTGATGGTCTCGGTTAGAATCTAAGTGCCAAAGCGGAGTGACTGCTTGCGGCAGCGGTCCATGAGCTCAATGCCATGAATTCCATCTGGAAATCCTGGGAAGTTCTCCACCTCAGTGGTCGTGGTGAGCTGGTCGCCAGGGGCAATGCCATTGGCCATCCACCCCTCAAAGAGGATGGGCTTCAACTCTGCGCGGGATGCATATATGGTAATATTACACCTTAAAATATATATATATATATATATATATATATATATTCGACTACAACAACAGCAGTGACAACCACCACCTAAGATGATATAGAAAATCAAGAGGAATAACAAATAAACCTAAGAATTAAACAAACTGAGGACATATATAAACAAAAACAGAACACCCACTAAGTACTTGATTTTCATAAACAATGTGGTTCAAGTCGCAGCAAACCCTGAAATGAAATATGAAGTCAAACAAACTAGAAACGGTGACACACTTCATGGCAAAGATTGAATAATTTATACAAATGAAAACCAATTGAATCTATATTTAACTAATTCCAGGTTACTTACATATAGTTAAAGAAAAATATAACAGGACCAAATAAAAAAACACCTGATTAAGTATTTTTTGTTTAAAGCATGCACTGATAAAAAGGGGGATTACATTTTAACTTTGAATTTTAGCAAATACCTAGTAAAGAAAATTCCCAAAAAAAAAAAAAAAAGAATAACCCTCAAATGATTCTATGTTCTCTGCATTTAACAATGTGGGGTTGCCTTCTGACTGAGTAAACTAAGTATTATGGAAAAGAATTTGGAACACCCCAAGTTTTTTTCTACATTTCAAAGCTCAAATTAACAAGACACAATAGCTGATAAACAACAACAAGCTTCAACAAATGAAAACTTCCAGAACCCATCTAAGATCATGTAATACACAAACCCAAATAGATAAAGGAATCCAAAAGTAAACAACCAAGTGAAGACGATGAAAATGTTTACCTCAATGTCTAGACTTCCCAAGTTTCCAGTGAGCTATTCAGATTGGGGTTATGGATGAGGAGGAGGGTTGGTGGTTCCGTGGCAGAGGGGAAAGAAGAAAGCATAAGCTCATAGGGTTGGAAGATAATAAGTCCATCCATGACTTCTTGCGTTTGCTTTGCTTTGGCGGTAGGTTTGGGCCTTGAGACAGAGGAAAAGAATGATTTCAAAACTGGAATCCCATCCCAGGGTGGTCGTTTTTTTTTTTTTTTTTTTTAATAAAGTAATATTAAAATATTGAAGGTGGCAATATAACTATCATCCTACAACACTCCCTAGTAAATCTGGAAATCCCAAGTTAAATTCATCCTACTATTAGTCATGACGTTTCTGCGATGTCCCACAGGCAGAAAATTATTAGGTATTCTTAAATAAAATGTCTCATTATATGGGGAGGTCTTTTCTAACAACCCATTCTTTAATTTTGTCCACTTTCAATAGTCTATGATTAGAGATTGTGGATTAATGGGATGAGAATTAGGTAATAGAACCCTAGGGAAGGTGTTTTTCCATATAAGGACATTCATTCATTCATCCATAATTTGGTTGATCTATTATATTTTGACAATCAAGCTAAGGGAGGGCCTCCTGTTGGAAAGCTTCCATGTTTAAAAAAAAAAAAAAAAAAAAAAAAACTGCCATATTGGATAAGCAATACCCATCAATAATAATTATTCGTCCACATTTTTTCCATAAAAAAGGGTAATCCATCTAACTAGTAATTAGTAGCAAGTCACACCAAACATGAGAGCTGGAATATATGGAAGAGGAGAGTAAAGAGAAGGGAACAAAATTTTAATGAAAATAATTGGAATTTGTAAAGACAAAATTTTCCTCTAATTAACCAGATACGTGATGGTTCATAAAATCATTTATGTGTATTAAACCACATAATTCATTAAATCATTTAAGCAAGATACATGACTATTAAAAAACCACATGACTAAAAGTACAGGTGAAGTAAGTTTCAGATAGCTCAATTGGTAAAAAACTTTGTCTAAAGAGTAATCATCATGAGATTAACGCTATAGATTGAAATGGTATCATATTTATCACACACCAAAAAAAAAAAAAAAAAAGTTAAATAATCTTTTAAGTTGCCAAATAGTGGGTTTGAGGAGTTTTTCTTCGTATTTGGTTTAAATCTTTGTCCGATTTGTAAGAAATAAAGTTTGTCAAATATTTTTGGGAGTATTACAAAGCTTATTATTAGTATTAGAGGTGTTTCAAACAGTATTATAATTAGTAAAACATGAGATGAAATATATATACATATCACTAATTGAACATTTTAAGCAATGTTTTAATTTTTAAGCCAAAAATTAAAAAATTTCAAGAAATATTTTATTTTTTGAAGCAAAATATAATTTTTAAAAAGTTGCGATTATTTATAGACAGTACATTAGTTTTTTTTTTTTTTTAATTCAATAGTTGAGGGCGGGGGGACTTGAACCCTATATGTTTAGATGTTTTTGTTGAAAACATTATGAGATATCAATTGAACTACAAAAACAATGACAAACAAACATTAGTTATTCATAGACATAGCTAAGATAGAATAGTAGTATTTTGTTGAGCCTATTTGGTAAAGTGAAAACAATTTTGTGTTTTCGATTTTTGTTTTATAGGTGTTTTGGAAAAATTGTTCCCAAAATGCATTTTATCACCTTAAAACCATGGTTTTAAAAATCAGACCTGGGCAAAACCAGATTTGCCTCCAATTCCTGATTTTTCCTGTTTTGACCAGTTTTTGATCGATTTTCGTCGGTTTTAGGCATTTTTTTTTAAGACTGGACAAGTTCTCTGTTCAACCAATAGGACTAGTCGGTCTGATCCAGTTTTTAAAATCTTGCTTAAACACAAATCCATTGATTTGGCATTATTTTCTCACCCCAGTTTTTCACCCATTTTCCTCTTCTTCCTATTCAATTCTCATTTTCTCTTCCAATAAAAAATTACCACCACTCACAAATAGTCTAACATTATCTAGGGGTGGCAAAATTGGACACAACCTGCGAACCCCGACACGACACTACACGACACGACACGAAATTAGCAGGTTATGGGTTGAGGCTTAATGTGTTTGTGTCATATTTAGGTTAACATGATTGACCCATTGTTGATACCCATTTTTGAGACACATTTTCTACAAGCCCGATTCGAACAAGTCCAACTTCCTTGTGGGCTTAGTTCATGTATTACATTATATTTTATTCTTTTAAGCATGGCCCAAGCTCATGCAACTTGTTGGGGGAAATTGAGGAAGTGTGGTTTGAAGGGTATACATCGATTCTTTTTGGACCTTTTGTATAAGCCCAGCCCATGCATGCTACCAAGTGGACAAGAGACACTGGTAGCACCTCTGGCTCATGAAGGAGGTCTTGTTCCCAAAATTTCCACCTTAAAAGAGCCTGTATGCTCTGGCTGACTGTGGTCTAACCTTTTTGCTTTACGATTTTTTGGCCTAAACATATAGCTGACCCTAAGTAGCTAGCCTTGTCTGCCGCAACATCCAAATGCAAACTCCAAGGGCTTGCCATGTTTAAGAAACATCAGCCTATGAATTTAGGCCACTCCATTTCCCAAATTATGCAAAAAGCAAGCCAACCCTCTTATCCAATTAAAACAAATCTAACTATAACTTGTTTGATTAAGGCCTTGGGGTTCAAAACCTCTTCTATTGATAAAAAACCAGTCTCTTAGAGCACCCTAAACTCAATACAAAAGGCCCTAATTAGATTCAAAATGAACCAACCACATTTTCCCCATAAAGCTGAAATTTGAAAGCAAAAGCCACTGAGTCAGAAAACATGTTCACAATTCTAAACCTTAGGGGTGGAAATATGGGTACATGAGAACTTTTCCTCTCTTCCTCACAACCTCTCTCAATTTCCTCTTCTCGCTGACTGTAGGTCAAAATTTCGGACTTGTATACTTTTTCTGCATTTTCTTGTATTTTAATTATAGCATTTTGATTTCTTTCTTATTAAAGCACCATTAGCCTTTTGTTCATTATACATTTAAAAGTTTGGGCTTGATTCTTCACAAATAAACATTTTTAAAGAACCCAAGGGGAGATTTGGGAAAATATCACATTTTTGGCATTTGTCGCAAAAAACGTCCTCGACACCCATTAATAAACGGATTAGGTTAGTGTTCAACATATAGAACCGTTTGACTTATCTGACCCGTTTAATTAAATGACATTTTACCATTATACCCTTCAAACTCTAGGTATATAAACTTATTAGTTGTTGTGGTTTATTTTCTTTGACATATTGTGATTGATTATTTGTGATATTGTGATATGCTTTAGTTTTGAATAATTATTTATAATGTAGTTACTCGTTAATTTTGAATTTTATATTAAAAATATTTATTTTTTTTGTTTTTTCATAATTTTTTTATTTTAATAAAATCTGATAAAAAGGTCGACACAACTGAGATATATGTTATCACAAATTTGTTATCATGGAGTTTCAACTTTCAAGTGGATCAAGTATATGACTCCAAATTTGCTTGCAAAATATTAAATGGTGGTTCTTAATTTATTGGATCAGGTTGCTAAAGGATGGCTGATGAATACAGTGAAGGATGTGAGAACTTGGTTTGATTTTTGGGTTGGGCTTGTGCGGTTTGAGAAGATGAGTTAATTTCAGAGTGAGATGGGCTAATGAATTTTTAGTCAATTTCAGGTTGGACTTAAGATTTCATTGGGCTTTGGTTGCTAAGTTTTGATTTGTTGGATATCCTCTTTTATCATATGGGTTGGCTGATTTAGTTGATTTGGTCAGTTTGTGCTTTTTAATTGGGTCTGGCTTTGAGTTTGTTTGGAGCTATGTATGGGCTTGGGAGAGATGAGTTTAATTGTTGAAGTTGGTGTTTTCGGGTTTTGAACAGGGAATAGTTCTCTCAACAATTTGCTTTCTACTCCAATGTGTCCATATCATTATCAAGATTTTTTTTTTTTTTTTTGCAACAAGTAAATTAGAGGCACTGGAAAATGTAGAAAGCTTAGGTCCTTTTTGGTAAGAAATTTCAAATAATAGTTTTCAGTATTTAAACACTAATTGTGGGCCAAAAAAAAATTGTTTAATAGGAAATTTCATTTAGGAGTGTTTGAATTACGTTTCTTATTTTAAGATTTTGAACACTATATTTAGAGAACATTTTCATACTCATTTTCAATTTTCAAATAACATCACTTAATGACACTTTTGTAAATATATTAAAAATTGTAAACCTCACTTGATAAGAGATTACACATACACATACCAAACTGTAGGCCCCGGCTGGTGAGGAAATTTTCTCTCCCTTCAAACAAAATAATAACACTTTTACTATACTCATTCTTAAAAAAAAAAAAAAAAACACCTACATGTACCAAACATACAATTATATTTTTTTTCATATTTTAAAATATGTTATTTGGAATATATTACTAAACACAATTTTTGGATTTTAAATACTTTAAACACATATTATCTGTCGCCAAAAAAGAAAAAAAAAACACGTATTTCACGAAACTTTTTAAACAAGTTTTGACATCAGAGCAACAAAAAACTACACCAGAAACAAATACACCTTATTCCCCACACAAAACACATGATCCCAAATAAAATGAAGACAAGCAGTGGTGCAAACATAGAAGTTCCAAAATCGAAATATAAATAATGAAGGGGAGAGATAGAGGATGTTGACAAACCAGTGCCGGCAGAAGTAATAGCCTGCCTATACTTCTTTTCCGAATTTTTTTTCCAAATAACTTTATTGTGCTAACAATAAAGTTATGTGCCCGGTTTTGAAAGAATGTGTGAAACTAGCATCTCGAGTTTCTAAAACTCGAGATTAAACTATAACTCGAGTTTTAGAAACTCGATTTTTGGGGTTAATTCAGAAACTAACGTGGACAAAGTATTCCACGTGGAGAACTTTATGAAATCGAGTTTCTGAAACTCGTTTTATGTACTCGAGTGACTAAAACTCTATTTTTAATGAACGTTTTCTTCTAAAACCGAGTTTCAAAAACACGGTTTTAACCACTTAAAACCTAATGAACGTTTTCTTCTAATTCGCTCACTCTACTCTCACTCTCATTCTCTCAGAAACTCTCACTCTCAGACACTGTCACTCTCATTCTCTCAGACACTCATACTCTCACTCTCGCTCGGTTCCTGTTCTAACGGAGACTCTCCAAGAACGTTCCAGGTACTCTTTTATTCTTTGCGCTTTACGCTCTGTTTGGTTCCTCAGAAACTCAGTGGGTGCCCCATTATCCATTTTTCTTTTTTTCCCATTTCTTCTTTTTCGTAGAAACTGTTTTCCCAGCAACCTAACAGAGCTTTGGGGTTTCAAAGCTGTACTTTTTATTGAAAGAAAAAAAAAAGTATCTTAGCTTCCTTTGATGGTTCTGCTTGTGCACATTGGTCAAGAAGATTTTGTTGCTCATTTTGCTTGCTGTTTCTCACTTCTCCCATTTGCTTTGTGAGATTTTGAACCTTATATGCATTCTTTTATCAACTTTTTTCAAATGGGTATTCGTAGTTTGGCTGGTTATTTGAGTGTTACTCTTGCTTTTGTTTCTGTGTAGTCTGTGTATGTATATGGATGTTTTGTTATTGCTGTTGAAATAGGTCTTGATTCTACTTATTTTAGGGTATTGTTATTGTTTGGATAAATTATTGGAACTTAAATATTCCGTGTGCGTGTTGTTGTGAATTTTTTTAGTATTGCCTACAATCTGTTCGTTGAAATGCCAATCTGGGGGTCTTGAATGGAGGTAACAATGTTATACACACACACACACACACACACGTGGTGATGGTGGGTGATTTATTTCTTAAGTTTGCATTTTTATTCTTGCTGGTTGGTTAAGCCGTAAGTTTCTACTGAAATTTACTCATTGGTGAAGTTAAGCTCAAATTTCACTCTAGTTGAGCCAGGAGCTTCTGTAACTTTATGACCGTAGTTCTCGAACATTTATACCACTTGTCTCGTCTGTTGAGCAGAACACTAGTCTGTGAAATTATTTTTCTGTACTTTTTCTGATTAGTTGAACTTGAGTTTTGAATTTCTAACAAGAAGTCAGCCTTGACACATTTCTTCTTCATCTTCTTCTCCTTCTCTCTAGATTTGAACTAAGTAGTGTTATTATTTTTTGGGTGGTGGACTGAGGGTAAGAAATTGATTTGAGAGCGGTGAATCTTTGCAGGTTTATTAAGTTTATCTGGACTAGATGCTTATGCTTTCGTATGGTACGTGGCACAAGCGGTTGGTTGGTGCTTCAAGCACTAAATATCCTTAGTGTTATTACTCAGTGCTAGTCCAAATTACAAAGGGTCCTGGGAGTGGTAGCTTTGATATGGCTTGACACTTCAGTCTTTTTTGAATGAAGTGACTGCTGTCAAGACTGTAACCTATGGCTGCTTATGTTTCTTTGCATAATGCTGACCTTCTTTTATGATACTTTTCCTTAACTACTCATAAAAAAAAATATGTAAAAACTTTTTCTTACCTATCAAAAAAACAGATTCAAAGTAGGTTCCAAAAGTAAAATCCAGTTACTGTCCTTTGGGTTAATGTCACCTGAATAGGCTTACAGCTAGTTTGCAATCTCTATTGACATGGGCCAGTGTCCAATTTTATTGAAATGGTTTAGCGATTCCTAGGATGGCCCCTTGAAATACTTAAGTGTGACAGTATTTGAGAACTACTCTCCTGAGATGTTAAAAAACTTCTACATGGACAATGATTATAGAAAGCAGTGGGACAATTTTATTCAACAGGTTTAGTCATTCCTAGGATGGTTGTTCTTTTAACAGTTTGTTTATATTTTTTGTGATTTAGTTGGTTCTTTGAAATGTTGTTATTTGTTAGTATCTTTGAAAGATGGGGGATTTTGTTAGTAATTTTGAATTGACAACCTAATAATCAGAGTTGTCGATAGAGCTTTTAGGGGTCTCAACAATGTCTCTCTCTGGAAAACATGATGATTCTCTAGGCTCTAGTTCCTCTCTCTCTCTCTCTCTGCTCTCATCCTGTTACGGCAGCTTCAATTTTAGACTCTCAAACCCTCTTTCTCAATCTGTTCTCTCTTCTGTTTTCTCTTTTTTGTTTATTTATTTTTTACTTTTGTTTGCTTGAAAGTCTCTTAGCCAAATATATATCTGTTTTAATTTTTTTTCTCTATTATTGAGAGAGCACTTAGTTGCTGTTGTTGGTAGCTTTCAAATTGATTTTAGATAAGTTTTCTTAACATTTCAATGGTAGTTACTTATTACTAAAAGCTAAAATAGACCTAAAAATATATATTCTTTTAATTAGTTTCTTTTAACTTGTTGTGTTGTGTCCTGGTTTTTCAAGAATTGTTGCGTCGTGTCCTGTTACAGTCCATGCTTTAAAAATAAAGTAATGATACAGTAGAATGATAAAGATGTTACTTCTAGCTGTTGATGTGTTTCCTATTATTATCGATTGATGAAGTATTGACTTGTTTCATCTATTGTTGTGCAGAGGGTCAGCTTGGCTACCCTTCAGTGGATACGCAACCCACACCTCGCAGAGTGAGTTCCTTAAGGTCAAAAATTTTTTCTGTAGCTGCAGCAAACAAACATACTGCTGTAGTTTCTGAGACTGGTGAAGTTTTCACATGGGGATGCAACAGGGAGGGTCAGCTTGGTTATGGCACATCTAACTCTGCATCAAATTACACACCAAGAGTGGTTGAATACTTGAAAGGCAAGGTTTTTTCTGGGGTTGCAGCTGCAAAATACCACACAGTTGTTTTAGGAGCTGATGGCGAGATAACTTTGAGCAGATTTATATTGTTATAAGACTTCTTAACTCAAAAAACTTTTAATCCCAGCTACTTTAGCTTGAGTTCAGTTTTCTTTTTCTATTCAACTTTAACTAGTGTCAGGTCCTTCTTGTTGCATTGTTGTAATTTTTTTATTTATTTGGGTTGGTTATGCAAATACTTTTCTACTGTTCTGCTCAGAATTCTATTTGGGTTTGGGATTTTCAAAGGTATAGCCTTTTTCTAATTAGTTCCCTCTTGAATTTATAGTTTGGTTCATATGCTTTGATGTCTGACTTTGAAAATTGACAATGCTGTCGATTGTTTTATGCATATTGTGTTAATGTGGAGATTTATTTAAATGGTGATACTTTGAAAAAGATTAAAGTTTCCTTACATTCTGATTTTGCTTCAGAATCTTTTGCCATTGTAAAATTAAGGGGAAGTTTTCCTTAATGAGTTGACACATTACAAGTTTTTTTGGTATTGATACATTACAAGTTTACAACAATGAGTTGACCAAATTGCATTACAATGAAAAATAGTTGGGTCAATGCTTGATTGCTGATAACTCACACAAAATAATGTATGTCTGTGACTATGTATGATCTCACTGTAGTACTCTTTGCAGTATGGAGCCTCAAATGAATGAGGACCCAGCGATTGTGTGCCTTGGTCCAGAAGATAATTTATTGTTGACGCAACAACAAAATCATCGATCAGAGGCCATTTGGAATGGCGAGGTGAAACATCTAGATCTAGTTTGAAAATCACTTTACGTTCTTTCAAAGTTGTATATCTAGCATCTAACAACCGCTATATTTTTTATCGATTTTACAAGACCCAGGCCCACTTACGTGCCGTGGTCGCTCTAAGGAGATGGCAACCATAGCGATGCAAGATAATCGGGTGATTGACATCGTCAAGTTAGTGGGGCTAGAAGGATTGTTTAGAGCCCCTTCTAAAGGGATAGATCATTGCCTAATAACGGCCCTAGTTGAGCGATGGCGGCTGGAGACTCATACGTTCCATCTTCCACACGGTGAGATGTCGATCACCCTAGAAGATGTGGAGGTCATTTTGGGACTTCCTATTGATGGTGAGGTCTTGATTGGGCCGACTGCTGTGGAGGATGGGAATTGGAAGCAACTGTGTGTGGAGTTGCTTGGTTTTGAAGTTTCGGCGAATGACAACACAACTTTTGTGGGGCAAAGAATTCTCATCAGCCGCCTTGTTCAGTGCATTGCAGAGCCACTACCTCATGATGCAACGGAGATACAGATACATCAGTATGCCCAGTGCTATATTTTAGCGCTAATAGGGGATAAAATTTTCATGGACAAGTCGGGAGATAGGGTGCATCTGATGTTCTTGGAGTTCCTGTGGGACCTTTGTCGTCCACGACAATATAGTTGGGGTAGTGGTTGTCTGGCATGGTTGTACAGAGAGTTGTGCCGGGCAAGCCAAAAAGATGCATCGCAGATTGGTGGGGCGTTGCAATTGGTCCAGTATTGGGCATGGGCAAGGTTGTCATTCTTGTGCCCGAGGATAGAGCCCCCACCTAGGTCTGATTATGGTCCATGGCCAAAAGCTCCACTTGCATTTAAGTAAGTATTTTCATCATATTCAGTGTGTTATGCAATGTACTTTTCTTAGTAACTAAGTGGTATTATCTTATCGTATGTTATTCGCTTGTAACTGTAAGTGGGTGAGGGTGCCAAGCCCGAAGAGTAGGCCATCCGGCATGGCGTTGATCTACTATCGAGAGCAATTAGTTAGAATGCAACCAGGTCAGGTAATAATATACAAAAATTCTGTTTGGTTATGTTGAATAAAGATTGTCATTCTTTTGTTTCATCATATTTATTTAATTAACATATGTATAATTTTTCCTTAAGAATATGTTAAAATCATTGTTTTAACATCTCTTCTATTTTAATTTTAGTTTTTTCCCTTTATCTACGTACTTTCCTCCTTGTTTCACATTTGAAGATGTTATAATAATTGTTTTTTGTTTGTATTGTAGATTATGTAGCAGCCATATGAGGCAGACTTAGGCCGCCTTCCTGCCTTTTGCGTTGCAGGGAGGGATACGTGGACGGCAAGGGTGCCACTCGTGTGCTTTTGCATAGTAGAGACACACCACCCTGACCGTGTCCTTCGACAGTTTAGGTTGGCGCAGGAGCGGCCCAATCATATTGTGTATGACCATAGACTACATAGAATAGACTTGCGTGGGAAGGTGGAAAAAAATTGGAGAGAGGAGCATTGACCGTATATCCTTACATGGGGTCTGAGACAATAACGACTTTGCCATGCTCCTCCTCAGATTGGTGAGATGCCCCGCGATCATGCCTATTACCGCTGGTACCGTCCGGTCACTCGAAAGTATGTCGACCGCAATAGCGCTAAATTAGATATAATGGTAATGTGTTCTAACTAGATTTGATTGCCTTCTTTGTTTTTTCTTCAGTACATGTACGAACGTAAAATCAATTGATTTCTTTTTCAACAAATCTGGTTTGATCTGACTGACATCCAATTAAAAAGAGTTTCTATTACATATAGTATTGTACTAAAACTTTTACCTCTTAGTTGAGTATTTCAGTAGATTAATAAGTACTATATTATCCATTCTATAATTCATACATAAATGTCTCAAATTTGATTGTAATGGTTCTTTCTTCGTTTTAGATTGAAAGCCATTTAGCGCTGTTGGAGATGCTTCCTGTAGGCAGCCGAAACCACAACCATGTCCGGCGCATCCTAAATAATATGGTTGGGCTTGGTGGTGGTCCTGCAGCAAATGCGCAGGCAAACAATGGGCATGAGACTGAACTAGCAACTACTTCAACCCCAAGCACAAGCACAACTCCTCTAAGTACACCGAGCCGTGTTCGGCGTGCTACTACAACCCCAAGCACAAGCGCAGTACCCTTAAGTACACCGACCCGTGGGAGGCATGCTATTGCAAGCCCAAGCACAAGCGCAGCTATGGGCCGTGGTCGGCCTGCTACAACAAGCCCAAGCACAAGTGTAGCTAGGGGCCGTGGTCGGCGTGCCACAACCCTTCGGGTTGTAACTAGTCCTGAGATACGTGCACCCATCCCGCACGCATCTCCGCAGCCCGAGGTCACTCCACCCATCCCAGATGCATCTCCTCAGTCCGAGGTCCCTTCACCCACCCCACCTTCGCAGCCCAGTTTTGATCTCGGTGTTGATTTCCATATGACCCCTCCTACACACCCCGAGACACCCTCGTACCCACCCACCAGCTCAAGTGCACCCACTTTGCCCATAGACCCACCCCGTACTGAACCCTTGACAATGCTCCCCACTCTTGGCCTCTACACAGAGCATCATTACCCACCAACCTCATCCTCATCCAACCCTCTACGTCCTTTGGTTGGGATTGACACTATACAGCCAGATACTGATGTACCGGACGAGCATCCCCCTCCTCAGCCTTCACCCCCATGAGGTAGACCGCAACGTGCTAGAAGAGCACCCACTTGTGGGACAGGTGGACACAAAATAGGACACAAAGGCAGCTCAATGGTATGATAACATTAATTACAATGTAATGATAAATAACATTGTTCACTTTATTCTTATTGTCAGTTCGTTTAGACCCCTTAAACCCAACAGATTAATCTAGTGAATTAGCCAAGTGATTAACTTAGGTAATTTAATTAAAACTAGGTTAACACAATTAAGCAACAATAACAAAGCAGCGGAAAATAAACAACACAAAGATCTGATGACCTAGGAAACCACACCGGTAAAAACCTGGGGAGGATTTGACCTAGCTATCCTCAAGGTAAAATAGCAAATCCACTAGAAAGAATTGAAGTTTACACAATAGCGACTTAGACCACTAACATCCTATTGCTACCCAAGTGTAGGAAACTTACTACCATGACCCCATGATAGCTCCGAGATCCACGGACTCCTTCTTTCTTTAATCTTTGCAAAACACAAACACCACCGTTTGTGACTTTGAGACTCCACTCAAAGGTTTAGCAACACAAACTCTCCTGTTTGTGACTCCAAGACCACCCTTGAAGGTTTAGATCATCAGCTCCTTTGATGATTAGAGAAGGCAGCAACTTCAGCAATACCGGATCTTGAGATTCTTCAAGGAATAACACCGGTAGAAGTAATAAGAGAGGTTTTAGGAACAAAACCCTAAATACAAAAGAGGCACACTCTTTTCTCTCTAAAAAGCCTTTAAAAAAACGTGCTTAGGGTTTCCTTTATATAGTGGGAGAAGTAGATTTGAAACCCTAATCCTTAATGGGCTAGAACTGCTGTTTGGGCCAACTTAAAATTCTGCAGATACGAATCTCGATCGATCGAGCCTGTTTTTCGATCGATCGAACCAGGCAGATTCTGAAATCTTCTTTCTGCAGCTTGTATGTTCTTGTGTGCTCACGATTTGCCAATTGTTCTAAGCTCTTAGAACCTAACACTTATCATTACACCGAACATTGATTGTATGCATCTAATGTCTGTCTTTACAGCACGATGATGAGCCTAAGGATGATGCCCCGCAGCCTCCTCCCCCGCCCAAACATTACACGAGGGTTAAAAAACGCAAAATTGGTTAGTCTACCATTTATTATAATTTTATGCCAAATAGGTGATAACGATGTATGTTGTGAAGTACAAAGTTTGTACACATTTTTTAGCAATAAGATCATTGTATTTGTATTTCATTATTGTTGAAGAGTTGCGTTCTGCTTGCAGGTGATTGACGTTGTAGTAAAAGACCCCTCTGCACATTCCCCCGGAAACCTAGCAGCAGTGTGTTTGTTATAGGTTGTATGGATATATTGACCTATATCATAGGTTGATGTGTTTTTTCAAAAGTGGAAGACCCTTTGCTTTGTGTGCCATAAAAGAACATATGGAAAATAGAGCTTGTGAATTCAAACTCAAAAGAAATGTTTATGGTCAGCAAAGGTGGGAAAAGGGGTCACTTGCCATATATTTTGTTCATTGCGTGGTTCCAAGCCTGGAGAAAGAGGAGGGTTGTGACAAGGTTGACGGCTCCCTACAAATTTAGTCACTTTATTATGAATTATGTGGTTTGTAGTAGTTCTACTTGTTTGGTCACTAAATATGATGCTGCGATTAGTTCTTTAGGACTATATGATTCTGAGGATTTCAGATGGTTGTATGGACATATTGATAGTGCATTGTCATGCTCTGCTTAATTTTCTTTGTACTGTCCTCTCTCGCCTATATGTTGATGTGTGTGTGTGTGTGTGTGTGTGTGTGTGTGTGTGTTTTATAATTTTTATTATAATAAACTGGCAGACCTTTGTTTTATTCATAAGATCCATATATGAATTTAATGTGGAACATATTTGTTCCAAATCTTTGGATTGAGCTATGCAGGAGCCATTCCTCTCCATGCCATTTATGGGTCTATTTGGAAGAATACTGAGGGTCAGCTATCTTTTCTTAAATATGCTGTATCAGCACCACCAGAAGTATTTATGTTTTCCCATTCTGGTAGGTAGCTGGTATGGTGCTATATATAACCAGTCGTTCCTTCTTTCCTCATGTTATCTCTTTTTGATTCTTTTGAATGACCAATGTTTGCTGCAGGCCTATGTTGATGCAGTGAATGGACATACGCTTCCAATTGGACATGCTAATCATGCATGGTTGTGTCTTGACCTTTTGAATGTACTGTGTCAACTAGCTGAGAGGGGTTATGCCACTTCTGTTCGCTCAATGCTTGATTATCCTATTAAACACTGTCCTGAAGTCTTACTTCTTGGGATGGCATGCTTTAATGGACGCTCTTTTTGGGACATCCCTAAAGTAAATCAAGACAGCTTTATTTTGGGATGAAGTATTTTATTGTTATCATTAAAAATTTTCTTGAGATGTATACAAAACATGGTTTGACGTGAGTTTATCCTTTCAGGAATGCCTCAAGTTCTTAAAGGAGATTCAATTTGGTGGATCCCAGGATTTTTCCACCAATGCGTCCCATGATTCTGGTGCTGTCTCAAATAGGTATTTGGAGACTAGTTCTACCTTTATGAAGGTTCTTTCTACAACTTGGTTAATCTGTCATCCACATGCAGGTGTAAGCTGTTAACCCTTGGTTAACCCTTGTACAATAATTAGGTGTAAGCTGTTAATTCAAATACATGACATGGCGAGTAAAGGTTTTGATTGGAGCAAAATCCCCAAAACTCAAAACTCTATCATTTGTAGTTAAATTCACTTGAAAATGGCTTTAAGAATTCTATTATATATACCCCTTTTGTACTTTTTTTAATAATTGGTAGTAAAGGTCTTTATTTTTGTTAACTGGATGATATTGTTTTAATTTTATTTTGTAAGCCTTTCATTACCCTTTGTTTTGGTTCTGAGATAATAAGGAAAGAATTATAAACCAAAGTGTTGAATCATGTGTTTTGAATGTGGTTGTTGGGTTCAGAAAAATGAAAGCCCCATCCTCTTATAAGCTGAATAGTTGAAATTATTCTTGGTCGAGCCGAGGGGGGTTTTGTATATATACCAATCAATGAAAAGTATGAAATTAACAAATTGCTTTCTAGCATCCAGTCTCTTAGTTTTTACTTATTCTGAATTTAGGATTGAAATTCCAGAGCATCTATTGCACTATAGTGCTGGTTTTATCATTATTAATTTGTGGGTCTGTTATTTGCTAATTTTCTATGAAAACTAGGGAACAAATTCATGGAGGATACATAGAAGCTTTTAATCAATGCAGTTCTAAAAATAAACTAAATCTGACCTGATAAAGAGAGAGAGAGAGAAATTCAAACCTTACTAAATCTGATGTTAAGATTTAGTTTGATGTTTGCCATCCTATTGTTATGAACTATGGCCGTAAGGTTAATGTCACCAACAGTGTTATTACTTGCTAATGGTATTTGTATAACAACTCATTATTCCATTTTGAATATGAAGTTAAACAAAATTTGCTACAGTTAGTTCTCTATGGTAATGTGTTAATAAAACATGTTCTTACCTTTAAAGAAGAAAAAAGTGTGACTTATTTATAATTGAAGTATAAGAATACTCCAGCTCAAATGGCGCCTCCTTCTCTTGTAAGAGAAAGGTGGAGATAAGGTTTTGGGTTCAAAACTCACTAGGTATGTGTGTAACTTACCAATAAAAAATTGTAAGTAATACTATTTGTTGTATGATGAGTTGGGAAGATCTATCTTAGTAACTGGTGGTTTTGTTCATGTCATTTTTGTTATCACAGAACTTTGTCATTTTATAAGTTAAATTGAACCATCACAATGTCAGTTTTAACAGTGATGTTAAATTCGTAAATTCTTTAACTATAGGTGGAAAATCATCTCACTAAATCAACAGCAAGACCCCTAGAAAAGAAGCCTCCCCTTAATAGTGTATCCCTAAAGCCCATGGAGCAGCCATCCTCAAATTGTACTTCAGAAACTGGGTTCAGTAGCTCCGGCCTGATAGTGGAGCCTCATCTGAAGTCATTCATGGTACTGTTGTTAAAAGTTCTGCTGAATTTGGTCTAATAAATCTTGAAACATGTAGCAGTGGGAAATGCCTTTCTGAGAATGATGGATTACTGCCTCATCAGGCAAGTGCTCATGGTACTCCTGTGGAATTTCATAGGGAGAGCAGTGAAACATCTGGTATTACCTTTCAAGAACAATCATCTCTAGAGTCAGAGGATAGACCTTCAAGCAGTGTGACTCAGGAGCCGGCAAATTTATGTTTAGTTGAGGAATCTATTCTAGATGCAGCTAAGGGTCTCCATTCCTCTGATTCTGATTCTGGATCTGCTTCTGTTGTTCCTGATTCTCCAGAAAATTGTCAATTGCTTCAAGATGATTCTGCTGCAAGGGTCACGTCTTCAAGTCTAGGATCCATTGTTTCTGCTACAGAACAAGATTCGAGAAATAGAAGTCAGCTTCATGTTGATGTGGTGAGTATCTCCTCTGACACTTTGTTTAGAGGCATTTCAGATGTAAGTAATCTTGAGGCAAGAAGTAGTAGAGGAATGTTTTGGGATACTTTCTCAAGACGCAGTTTTAGACAGCATAGTGATTCCCCAGCGATTGTTTTCGCAACCAGTCATGCTGATGGTCTTAGATCTCATGACAGATGGCTCCTTGATTTCAGTGATCTCCATTATGACGGGGTTGGTCATGATTCTAGACACCCTCGCTATGGTGGTCATCATAGACGTGAAAGACGACGGTGGTCAAGATATGAGGTAATACTTTATGCCCTTTTTCTTATCATGTGATGCATTATTTTGGGAATTTTCAAAAAGTCATGTCAAAAGGATCTCAATTAAAAAAAAAAAAAAGAACTCTTATTTGTATTTGCACTTAAAGTATTAATACCTTCTGAAAAGATCCATTTTTGTTGCTAAGTATGACCCATTGGGTCAGACATTTATTTAATTTTTGGTTTTGGATAAGGGTGAATTGGCTTAAATGATTAGGCATCACAAACTTTTGAACTAAAGGAAAGTTTTCTAGTGTGATTCTATTTTTAGTTTTTTAGAAAACCAATTCCTCTAGGCAGGGCAATTTGATTGAAGTTTGCATGATAGAAGTTGATGGAAGTGTTATTTGGGGGGGGGGGGGGGGGGGGGAGGGGGGTGTTTAGATATGATTTTGTTATTAACTTCTGCATACATGTCCATGATGAAAATTATGATGGCAACTTGCAGAATTTTTTGTTGATTTTTTTTTTTTTTTTTTTTTTTGGGGGAATATCTTCCACACTTCCGCCTAAAGGACAAGGTTGGTTGGAGCCTTCCCGTCCAACCCCATGATGTGGTAGGAATGGACTGGACAGCAGAGGGATATCTTTTTGAAGGAGATTCAAGGGATGTGTTAGAATTAGAGTAAAGAAATTGCCCTTGAGTTTGCCAACCAAATCTTGCCACTTTATGGGGTTAATGGGCGAGCTCCAACCCTAATTTGTTCCTCTTGTAATCCATGCAAGAAAATTAAAACTTGTAATATATTATTTTAGCATTGTGGTCGACTCATTTATGTAGTGAAGTTAACATTTGTCCTCTGTGCTTGTTGGAATGAATGATTATAATCATATACTTTGGAAAACATTTTAGCATGATTGCAGTGTAATGTCCTCATCACTTCATGTTGGTAAAAGTGCACTTAAAGCCTGAAGTGCTTTTTATTACTTAAAGCAGAGCACATTTTAAAGCTTTTCTTGTTTGCCTTTTTTTTCAAAGGTAAATATGTTGTTAAGTATACAAGTAACCAGTTATATAAGTTGTGAACATGTAGATGGACTTTTCTGTTACTTGTATATTTCATGTTGAAAACAATTTATATAACTGGTTCAACTCAAAATGGCTTGGATCAAGATTCTCCCTAGTTTGTTAAACCGTTTGTGGAAGTATGCATGTTAAATTTTACGAACTTAGCCTCTTTCTGTTTCATTTGCAGGGTAAACAAACCTTATTTACCTATAGCAGAAGGGCATCTTTCAGTTCAATCTGCTTGGTTTTTGGTGATATTTTTTGCAGTGACTGGCCTATTGATTGTTGGGTTGAACTTCGGCCCTTTCATCTCCTCTCTTTATTGTCTTGGTCTTTTTCTTGGCACCATCTATTCAGTTCCTCCATTTAGGATGAAGAGATTTCCAGTTGCAGCATTTCTTATAATTGCCACGGTATGGCTTGTTTTCTCCCCTGCTAACAATTTTGGCTATTGAAGACCACACAAGATTAGATAACTTGATATCTGTTTAGGCTGAGGCACAAACTTTGTTAAACATGATTGGTGTGTAAGATTTAGTCATCCTCAACTTCACTGATTGATGATGAAGGAGAAAAGGGTTGTCATATTACATTTTAAAATCACCAATATTTAACTTATTTCTGAGAAAGAAAAGAGCAACTTTTTGTAATAGAAATACAAAATGACTCATTTTAAGCCGTGGGCTCTTATTCTCTGAAGACAACCTGCACATGGGCCCTTATTCTCTGGAGTAAGGCCCCGGACTAACTGAAGTATCCATTCCCCGTGTGTATGTTAATACAAAATTCAGTTTTCAAGTGTACAAATATGGATACATTGATGCCCTTCTTGAGAGCAGTAATGACTTAAAACTACTAGTAGTACTAGCATAGTTAGTATCAACAGCTATTGCTTTTGTTGCTATACCCAAAAATATGATTAATAGATTTATAGGTTTCTGTTTTTGTATCTACACGTTTATATTCTGCTCTGTCTTCCTAAATTCCTATAGTTATAGTAACTGTCATAGTCAACGATATGGATCTTTTATACAATATGCCACTAGTCCACTTAGTTTCTGTCAACCTGATTTTGGTTCAAACTATTGCATTTCTAATTGTGGAAATTATTGATATTCAGGATGAGAAACCTTATACTGGTGATCGATGGATTGGGAAAACTTATTTTGTTGAAATACGCTCATTTTGGCACAGTAGTTGAATCATTCTCTTGTTGCAGCAAGAAGTGCATCTGAGACTGTAACAAGGGTCTGTCTTGTAAAATCTTCCTTTGTTGAACTTGTGTATGTAAATTACAGGGCTCTCCTTCAGACTCCTTATATGTATCTTATGCTTGTGTATGTAAATTACATCATGTATTTAAAATGGCAGCTACCCTGATGAATTTTATATATTTCCTATGTACAGAAACCTTATTTATAACATTTTAGGTCATTTTAGGTTGACTGAATGTTGGATGTCTTTCTGGATTCAAACTCAAACTATGAAAACTTGGTATAGGCAATTGTATGTGTTGGAAATGACATTCCAATGAATGAAATCTGATGGGATTGAAACTCGAATTATTCAAGTGCACAGTATTGACTGATTTGTAAAATTAATATGAGTGAAATTGAGATATGGGAATTTGTGATTTCCTTTTAAGCTTGCAGACATCCACCTAGTTGAAGAGAACTCCATGTTGTGAATAAAATGCTATTTAAAATGAAAGATTAAAAAAAAAATTATGACCGGAACTCGAGTTTTTGAAACTCGATTTGATTGAATGGGAAATTTTTCCTAGTGAAACTCGAGTTTTTGAAACTCGAGTTTCACTGGGAATTTTTTTTTTTCATTTTCCAAGCATGCTCTGTTTCAAGCAGAATGGACACTCTGTTTTCGGAGTGTTCACACTAGTGGAACTCGAGTTTCACTGGAAATTTTTTTTTTTTCATTTTTCAAGCATGCTCTGTTTCAGGCAGATTGGACACTCTGTTTTCGGAGTGTTCACATTAGTGGAACTCGAGTTTCTGAAACTCAAGTTTCACTGGATTTTTTTTTTCTTTTTTCAAGCATGCTCTGTTTCAGGCAGATTGGACACTCTGTTTTCGGAGTGTTCACATTGGTGGAACTCGAGTTTTTGAAACTCGAGTTTCACTGGAAATTCCCCCCCCCCTAGGCACGGCAAACCAGAAACAACCACATGCGCCTACTGAGAAACAGAGATAGAGAAGCTGAGAATGTAATCCATAAACACTCAGTGAGACGCAGAGAAGCAGAGAATGTAAATGCACTTCAAGCACGTCCAAAGGCGTTCTCAATAAGCACTAAACTATACCCATTTTATTACAATTCAAAGAGGGGGGTAGTCACTCATTCCATTTCATACCCATTCATCACAATTCATTCACAACCCATTTCATAGGGGTGTTTCGGTTCGGTTTCGGTCGGTTTTCTAAGTGTTGGCCAACCGAAACCGAAATTTTCGGTTTGTGAAATTCTCAACCAAAACCGACCGAAGTAATTGGAAATCAATCGGTTTCGGTTGGATTTCGGTTTCGGTCGGTTTCAGTGGGTTTTTTCGGTTTCAAAGCAAACAAAGAAAAAAAAATTAACAAACCCAGAAAATCCCTTTGCTTTCCCACGTTTTCTCACCACCCAAACACCAAACACCAAGCACCAAGCACCAAGCAAAGTAGCAAACACAAAACCAAAAAAAAAAAAAAAGAAAAAAAGAAGAAGAGAGAACGGCGAACAAAGAAAAAAAATTAACAAACCCAGAAAATATTAACAAACCCATAAAAAATTAACAATCCTAGAAAAAACTACCAAACCTTGAAAATCCCTATGCTTTCCCACGTTTTCTCACCACCCAAACACCAAACACCAAGCACCAAGCACCAAGCAAAGTGGCAAACACAAAACCAAAAAAAAAAAGAAAAAAAAAAAAAAAGAGAGAACAGCGAACAAAGAAAAAAAAATTAACAAACCCATAACATATTAACAAACCCAGAAACCCATAAAATATTAACAAACCCAAAAAAAATTAACAAACCTAGAAAAAATTAACAAACCCAGAAAATCCCTTTGCTTTCCCATGTTTTCTCACCACCCAAACACCAAGCACCAAGCACCAAGCAAAGTAGCAAACACAAAACCAAAAAAAAAAAAAAAAAAAAAAAAAAGAGAGAGAGAGAACGGCGAAGAAGCATACCAGCGAAGAAGTGCACTGAAGCAGTGTGATGGAGAGAGAAAAACCGCGGTGTGATGGAGAGAGAGAGAAACGGGGGCATGACACTATGACAGAAAGAAAGAGATGGGGAGGTTCGAGAATGACTGGAGAGGGAATGGGGAGAAGAGAACGGCTGCTAGAGAAGAAGAGAACGATGCTGTTGACAAATGCTGAAATAGGTTTAATAGGGTTATAAAGCCAACTCCAAAACGACGTAGTTTTGGCAATAAGCAGAGGAAATATAAAAAGGCAATTACTAAGGGTCGAACCTAGGCTGATTGAAGACATGCGCGTGTCTTTGCCGCTAGGATACCAGATACTTTGATGAAATAATTTGTACAAATTAATATTTAATATATTTCGGTTCGGTTTGGTCGGTTCAGTGCATTAGAATTTGCCACCGAAAACCGAACCGAAATTTTCAGTTTTTTATATAATAAAACCGAAACCGAACCGAAATTTTTGCATCGGTTCGGTCGGTTTGAAGCGGTTTTTTCGGTTCGTCGGTTTTTTGCACACCCCTACCATTTCATACCCATTCATCACAAAAACCATGCAAATAAATACTCAAAAAATTAACACTAACAAAACAAATAATTCACAATGTTGGTAAGAAACTAAGTTATGTTAACTATCTACAACATAAATAGTCAAACTTTTTAAACCCACACCCAATAACAACCAATACCCAACTACAAAGACATTCAAATCAAAAAACCCTTACATGAGATATGAATTTGTTGAGAGGGAAGAGAGCAGTGAGAGATGCAATGTCTTGTGAGAGGCAATGTGGTGTGGGGGAGGCAATGTGGAGTTGTGAGAGGCAATGTGGTGTGGGGTGAGTGAGGCAGTGAGTTGAGCTCAGTGTGTAATGAGAGATTGGTGTATGGGTGAGAATGGCTGCAGTGTGCTACTTATAAAATTTCCCCAGTGGAACTCGAGTCTATAAGACTCGAGTTTTATGAGAAGATATCGAGTTTCTAATACTCGATATCTTTGGGTTTTTTTCGATTACTACAGGTCTCAAATTTCTGTACTTTTTTTGGAAGAAATCGAGTTTCAAAAACTCGAGATCTATGTGGCATTTTTATCCAGTCGGCAATTGCAATACAAGTACAAAGCTAGTTTCTAAAACACGATTTTTAATTGGATCTCGAGTTTCTAAAACTCGAGATGCTACTTTACTTAATCAAATTTTTTTATTGCTAACTTACTATATTGCTCTCCCTCACATTGCTATTCTGCACATTCCCTCCTTCTTTTCCTGGACATCTCCAGCACCAAAAACTCCGGAACCATGACAACATAGCCACCAGAATCAAGTTACAACTGACCATCCAAGAACTTCGTGGCTGGCTCATGCCCTATCGCAAAGTACAACCCCAATACCTTGAGCTCCGAAACCTCCCCACTCAGCACATTCTTCACCTTCAACCCCCCCAAGACCCTATTATTAGTGTTTTCGTCCCTATATGCTCCCACGACCACCGAGTTCCATAGAACTTGAATCTTAGGATTGGTCCAAGCCCTTTGTTGCATAATTTTTGAAGCCTTAACTGTATCTCTCCTATGGATGATGTACACAATGGACCCATTCTTGGTGAGGAATGTGGCCTTCTCCATGGCTGAATCCCCGGGCGAAAATGGGCAATTAGCCCCATTTTCAGAACTATTTAGTTAGTAGGCACGATTTTCAAACTATATTTTTTACTAGCATCTTGAGTCTAAGAGACTCGATTTTGGGCTTATAAATTGAGTTTTTGATGCTTGATTTCAATGGTCCGGTGAGTCTGACATGGCATTTGATCTGACGTGGCGAACACTTGGAAATCGAGTCTTAAAGACTTGATTTCAAGAATAGAAAACAAAAAAAGTTTAAGTCCACAAGAAACGAAGACAGGCCAAAATGGGAAATTAGGAGAGGAAGACGAAGAGGAAGACACAAACACAGGCGAAAATGCACACATACATTTTCTCATCAGAGAAGAAAGAGATAGGAAAAAAAAATTTGAAGATCAGAGAGAGCTTAGGCTGCGGCACGCTTGCCCAGATCAGAGAGAGCCCAGGCCGCGGCGCGTGAGCCCAGGCCGCGGCGCTCGAGCCCAAGCCGTGGCGCGCGAGCCCAGGCCTCGTGCCCCGTGGCCCAGGCCGCACGCGCGCCCAAGTGAGCTCTCTCCGATCTGATCTTCTTCTCCTTCGATCATGAAGAAGATCAGATCGGAGAGAGCTCAGGCCGCGACGCGCGAGCCCAGGCCGCGGCACGCGCCCAAGTGAGCTCTCTCCGATCTGATCTTCTCCTCCGATCATGAAGAAGATCAGATCGGAGAGAGCTCAGGCCGCGGCGCGCGCCCAAGTGAGCTCTCTCCGATCTGATCTTTTCCTCCGACCATGAAGAAGATCAGATTGGAGAGAGCTCAGGCCGCGGCGCGCGCCCAGGTGAGCTCTCTCTGATCATCATTTTTTTTTTTCCTATCTCTTTCTTCTCTGATGAGAAATTGCATGTGTTCGTGTCTTCCGCTTCGTCTTCCTCTTCTGTTTTGTGTCTTTGTTTCTTGTGGGCTTAAACTTTTTTTGATTTTTTTTTTGTTTTGAATATTCTGGAAATCGAGTCTTAAAGACTCGATTTCCAAAGGTTCGCCACGTCAGTCCAAAGTCCACATCAGACTCACCGGGCCATGAAAATCAAGCATTAAAGACTCGATTTCTAGGCCCAAAATCGAGTCTTTAAGACTCGAGATGTTAGTAACTTAAATAGTTTGTAAAATTAGCCTACTAACTAAATAGTTCTGAAAGTGGGGCTAATTGCCCATTTTCGCCTGAATCCCCGCCTCCAATTGAACAATCTTAGGGCTCGTTCTTGAAAATGGGTGCAGCACGGTCGCACATAGCACAAGCCGATATGCCTTTGTTCCAGAACCATGAAAGGGGTGGTGGAGAAGGAGAAATCCACCTTGTTGATTGTCTCGGTTAGAATCTGAGTTCCAAAGCGTAGCAATTGCTTGCGGCAATGGTCGTATATGGCAGCGGTATGGGCAGTTCAGCCACTTCCAGAACCTCCTATTATGTGTGCCTTTGCATATAGAAGGAACAGTGAATTTCTAATCTTTCACCACGAATATTATGAAGATTGACATATACTGTATGACTTTTTTTAATTTTTGCTAAATAACACATACTGTAGGAATTATTTTGGCGAAAATGGGCAATTAGCCCCATTTTCAGAACTATTTAGTTAGTAGGCTAATTTTACAAACTATATAAGTTACTAACATCTCGAGTCTTAAAGACTCGATTTTGGGCCTAGAAATCGAGTCTTTGATGCTCGATTTTCATGGCCCGGTGAGTCTGATGTGGCATTTGGACTGACGTGGCGAACCCTTGGAAATCGAGTCTTTAAGACTCGATTTCCAGAATACTCAAAACAAAAAAAATCAAAAAAAGTTTAAGCCCATAAGAAACAAAGACACAAAACAGAAGAGGAAGACGAAGCGGAAGACACGAACACATGCAATTTCTCATCAGAGAAGAAAGAGATAGGAAAAAAAAATAATGATTGGAGAGAGCTCACCTGGGCACGCGCCGCGGCCTGAGCTCTCTCCGATCTGATCTTCTTCATGATCGGAGGAGAAGATCAGATCGGAGAGAGCTCACTTGGGCGCGTGCAGTGGCCTGAGCACTCTCCGATCTGATCTTCTTCATGATCGGAGGAGAAGAAGATCAGATCGGAGAGAGCTCACTTGGGCGCGTGTGCGGCCTAGGCTGCGGCGCGCGAGGCCTGGGCTCGCGCGCCGCGGCCTGGGCTCTCTCCGATTTGATATTCTTCTCCTCGCGCACCGCGGCCTGGGCTCTCTCCGATCTGGGCAAGCGCGCCGCAGCCTAAGCTCTCTCCGATCTTCAATTTTTTTTTTCCTATCTCTTTCTTCTCTGATGAGAAAATGCATGTGTGCATTTTCGCCTGTGTTTGTGTCTTCCGCTTCGTCTTCCTCTCCTAATTTCCCATTTTGGCCTGTCTTTTTTTCTTGTGGACTTAAACTTTTTTTGTTTTCTATTCTGGAAATCGAGTCTTTAAGACTCGATTTCCAAGTGTTCGCCACGTCAGATCAAATGCCATGTTAGACTCACCAGACCATGGAAATCGAGCATCAAAAACTCGATTTATAAGCCCAAAATCGAGTCTCTTAGACTCGAGATACTAGTAAAAAATATAGTTTGAAAATCGTGCCCACTAACTAAATAGTTCTGAAAATGGGGCTAATTGCCCATTTTCGCCAATTATTTTTGACAACTGAATTTGAAAGTTGGGATAGACTTTGGAGGACCTATCCTGTACTCAATCCATTATTGTTGTTTCTAATCGATCTCCCTCTTCAATTGGATGACTTTATATTGTTTAAAAAATAAGCTCTGTAAAAGTAGATTTGTACCTTGAAAGGATGGGGTTTTAAAAAGTCGTAAATAATCTTATAGGGAAAATAAGTTGGCATTTTAGCTAAAAGATTTTTGCAACCCTATCTAGCTTGTATATGGTGGTCTTGAAATTTTTTTCACTGCAGCAAGAATACCCAGTTTAACATAGCATTTGAACTGTTCAAATGTCAGTTAGTTAAGCACAAATTTAACTCTGGCTGCTACTATCCTTTAGTAAGCGAGCATTCATAAAACAAATAGTTCTTGCACTCCAAAATTCCCATGCGGAACAAACATAGGAGATGAATAATATTACCCCAGTAGCAAGTCTTCATGGCTATATAACATATTCTTGACTATTAGCCAGCATATGAAGGTATGCTTAAAGATTGCAGCAGGAAACCAGATCATCCTCAACCAACATCAATGGCAACCCATTTTTAGATCCTAGGGGTTTTAAAGTTCCTAGAGAAAATTCTTGAATGCAAAACCCATTCTTAGACGCTAGAGCTTTAAAAGTTCCTTCTTTGAAGTAATGGGTGACTTGAGATTATTGGTACAAATTCTTTGGTAAGTGGGAATGAAATGATTTTAGGGCTAGTTTGTTGGTGTGAATGTTCGTGTCATTTGAGAGTGTGTTTGGAATTTTTCTCTTGATGATTGGTTCAAGGTGTATGTTGGTGGTTTGAATTGTTTTCATTGGTTGCACTTTTAAGTGTTCTAAATGGCTTCAATAGTTTTGTCATGTCTTTTTGACTTTGTGTTTCAAATTTTTCTTGAACTTGGAATGAAGTTTTGAAAATTGTCTTGGTCCTTAGAAGATGAAAGTTTAATTTCATGGGAGGTGTGAGGTTTTTGAGTGGTTTTGGAATGAGATGCCTGTAGTGTGTGTGAGTTCAAGTAGATAGTGATGGTGTTTTATTTTTGAATGCAATTGGGTGTGAGGTGTGTGTGGGTTGATGGTGTGAACAAAGGTTTCAAATTCCTTAGGTGTAAGGGAAAGTTTTTATTTTGGGAGTGATGTGCCCATTGAGTTGTGATGCTATTTTGAATGGTTTTTTGGAGTTGGATGTTTGCTTGAGCTTGTGGTAAATGTGTTTTTCATGATGAATGGGTGTAAGAACCAACTCATTCATGAGTTGAAATTTTTGAGTTTTGGGTTTTGTTTTTGCTTTGAAGCTCGCTTGGGCTCATTATTCGCTTAACAATTGATCCCTGAGTCAACTTGCCATGACCTTTTTTGTTTAGCCTTTTAGCCATTTTCACCATGACCACAATTTTGACGCTAAGCTAGAATTTGCCGAGACACTCACATAAATGGGTTGCCTTGGAAGCTTTTCACCTTGTTTTCTTGGCATTATTTTTGAAATGTCATTTCATTATTGATTTTAGGCTTCAATGTGTTCACATGAATGACTTTGGAATGAAGTTTTTTGTACACATCTTCTCTTGTGAATGTGACTTTCATGCTACAAAGATTAGGTTTTTCTTGCATTTAATCTTTTTCCTTTGTATTTGCCCAGTTTATGCCATGTGTAAGATTAACCTGTGCGGATTTGATCTTGAATGCAGAAGACCATAACTTGCGAGAACAGAGGTTCCTTGAAGAATTTATGGATATGTTGGAGAAACAAAGACCCTCAAGTTGGTAACAAGATCCAAGTAGATGGTGTCCAAGAACAGAAGGATTTGTGGACAAGATGCAAATGTGACTCTTTTGGCTTTTAAACAATTATGCTTAAATTGAAGGCCAAAATGTGAATTTTTGTGTAAGGTCCTTTATGTTGTGCATGATTAGAAGTGTATTGATCCTTAGCATAGGAGATAGTGAGCTTGCAGTTTCTCCCCTCACTCGAAAACATAGATTTAGATGGAAATTATGATTGGGTGGAGCTGCCTATGCCACTATACTACATTATAGTACAGTTCTCCTTCTCCCAATGTGCCACAAAGAGCATTGGTGGCCTTGTGACTGTATGGGAGGTAACTTCTTGCTTTAGTCCTTGCTTGCTCTTATGATTAGTCACATCTTCTTTTTGTAGATTTAGGCATATGAGTATTTTGGCAAGGTCCAAGCTGTAACGGAGCAGAAGGAGAATGTCTACCCCTGTATAACCCAATGGTCTTCAAGCAATCAAGTATGAGGTTGCAAAGATTGACACCCTGTACAAGATTGGTGCCGACACTACACATTGACAACTTTGCCATTGATGATGTAAGTTCTTTTCTTGGTTTTGTTTGTTCTGCATTTTTATTTGATGTCAATATCTGACACTTTTGCTTGCATTTTTTATGCAGATGTTTCTGAATCCATGGTCTAAAGTTCAAGTTCTGGCTGGATTCTCCTGTGTAGCCCTTTGCTGACGCCAAAATTGTTTGAGTCACCATTTGGTAGGTACTGGTTTCTTGGAAACCATGTACTCATTCAAGTCAACTACTCATACCCTTCAATACTTCTGAGAGACACTCCAGCCAAGGAGGGAGACATATTATTGTATACTGAATGCTTGAAACTACCATTAGGATGCATGTAATATGGTGAGAACTGGACTGAATCAACTGAATTATCATCCTTCACCAGAACCTCCTATTATGTGTGCCTTCAGCATTGGCACAACTATTTCAAGGAAAAAAGGAGAAAACCTGGACCACCTATGAAAGCTATCCAGGCTAAATTACTTATGACAAAGAAGTATTTCACATTGCAAAAGTGGTTTCTGATCTTGATTGTGGCTTTCAGAAATCTGTGGTTTTTCATTTTCATTTGTTGACAAAATCTCAGTTTCTTGATTTTATGCCATATGATGTGACATACATATCTATAATGTCCTTGATAAATCAACTTTAATATGTTTTGACTGTGTTTGGCACTACTGCAAAGTTATGTATCTTGCTCATGTGTTCTGGTTACTCTAGTTGCTCCTTTCAGAAAAATGCACCATGCCTTGTTTTCAACATAAAATTTAGGTTTTTCCTTATATAAATCATGAACTTTTGAATACAACTTTTTGCATGCTCTCTCTATCTCTCACTCTCTCTCTTCCCTACAAGTTTTGCATGCTTTCTTGTAATCATGCTTGTTAGAAATTATTGAACAGGTTCGTTTGTCATTCACATAAAGGCCTGATGAGCACTTCTACAAAAGATTGGGGTTGTTGGCTATTGTTTAAATTAGGACTTGTGATCTTCCCCTTTTCCTTTCAAACAACAGTTGATTTTTGAATTACACTGTGCCAATATTAGGTCATCTCACATTCAAAGTCAAGAATATTTTGAGAGGAACCTCTGTTGCATGTATGTCATGAATTTCAAATGCAAAAATTCTGGAGGCTAGGATGATTACCTGATTGTTTCTTCAGTAATGTGGGTGCCAGTGGCCAAGAATGTTTAAAGTAATTACTAGTGCAGCAATATACGAAGATGACAGTCGTGCATTTATAATAAAGCATTGCCTCAACAAGGTATCTGATAACCAAGCTGTTCTGCTAATATCCATATCCATATGCATATGCATATAAAAGGAACATTGAATTTCTAATCTTTTACCATATATATTATGTGACATACACCATACGACCTTTAATATTTTTTCTGAATAATATACTGCTAATAATCATTTGTGTATGCTATTGACATGGAATATTCATGTATTGATTGGATCAGCTTACAGCAACTGAATTTATAAGTTGGTATATAGTTTGGACCTGGCTTGAACTCAAAGTCTCAATCCAATATCGTTGTTTCAAATCAATTTCCTTCTGTAATTGGATGATTTTATTTTTATTGGCTTATTTTGTTTAAGAGATAAGCTAGATTTGTACCTTGAAAGGATGGTAATTTAAAAAGTTGTACATAATCTTATACGGAAAATAAGTTGGCATTTTAAACTAAAAGAGTTTTACATAGAAGGCAACCTAATCTAGCTTGTATGTGGTGGTTTTGGAGTTTTTTTCACATCAGTGAGAATACCCGGTTTAGCATAGAATTTGAATGATTTATATGCTAGTTAATTAAGCAAAAATTTAACACTGGCTGCTACTGTCTTTCAGTAAATGAGCATTCATAAAACAAATGGTTCTTGCATTCCAAATTTTCCATGCAGAACAAACATAGGGGACCGATATTGTTACCCCATTAGCAGGCCTATCACAGGTATATAACATTTTCTTGGCTATTAGCTGGCATATGAAGGTATGCTATTGAGATTGCAGCAGATAACCAGATCATATTCAACCATTGACATCAATGGCTACCCAATCTTAGACCCTAGGAGTTTTTTTGGTATCAGATCAACTAAAATTTAGAAATCAAGTTAATGGAATTGGTTGATGCATATCCATTCATTATTGCTTTCAGTTGTAGGGCTAGCCAATCGTATGACTTCTGAAAATAAATGCACTGGTTCCATGTTCATTCACTATCATTCCCAATGAATTATTAGGATTTGTTTTCTATAATCTTATGCATCTGTTATGCATTTGCAGGGTCCATTGTTGCCATCACTTCTCAATTGGAGGTAAGGTTGAAATATTTTGACGAAGCCCCCTATTGAAAATGAAGATTGTTCTAATTCTTCGCAATCCTTATTCGCTCAGGCTCCTTATTGTTTGTTCTACCAACAGGATCATCTAATATTTGGAACTTGCAAACTTTTGTGGTGATGGGAATGACTGTGTTATTTGTTCCCTGATTATATCAAATTCTTTACTCTCTTTTATCTTGAAGCTGTATGAGTGGGTGGGAGGAGCTTACTGGATTCTTCTTTTTTGCATTACAAATTGATTAGTTAGAGTAGTCATCATTTGTGGAAAGACCATTTATATTTCCTTTGTTTTATATGGTATTTTGATATCAGTTCAATTTTGTTGTTTTATAAAATTTATAATAAATATGTTTAGGAAATGGTTGGTGTCTTGTTCTATCACGATCAAGTCTTTGGATCTCCTTTGCAGGCTGAAGTTACAATTTCAAAGCTAACAGAGGAGAGGAGTTCAAGCATTCAAGATTAAGAGTTTAACAAAGAGAAACTTGTAACTTCTTGAACTCCATTTTTTTTCTTATAGTTTCTTTTGGTATGCTTAAAATCGGTGAGTTCTGCCATAAGCATTGGAATGCTTCTTCTTTTTTCCCCCTCCTAGTGCAACAGGATTTATCAACTATAAAAATCTTATATGTTCACTATCTGCATATCAGTGAGTATTAAGTTTATTAAAAAGTTTTAGGTCCTGCCCCTTTCTGTAGAGACCAGCAGCTCACATGTCCCCAATTTCTTTTAGCATCTATGAATTCCTCCTTTGATTTACCAAAAAAAAAAAAAAGGATGGTATAGCTTTGAGTACTTTTATATTTTTAATAGCACCTCTAAGAAGAATGACTCAGATGAAAGGAAAATGGATTTTTGACCCAGCTGGAGAACTTTTCTTCTAAAACTGCCTTTAATATATCTTTCTCATGGTGCTGAGTTTGTGATTCTGAGAAACTCATTACTTTGTCTGTGGGAGAATATCCTATTATTATGCATACAAGATTTTGTATTAGGGTGAATAGTGTATCTCTATGAAATATTAACAGATGTGGTGGCTCTGCTTAAATCTCCCTAGTGTAATGAACCCAAACGTACTATAAGGTGTAATTTTTGTAATCACATCGTTAGCCTCGTAATCAAGAATAGTCAAGTTAGTTGTAAGATTGCAAGAGGTGGAGCCATGTTGGTTACAAGTTGTTGGTTGCTTATTTGGCTAATAAGATTTGCAAGCAACTACTATAAACACTTGTAATCCATAGTCTTAGAGATTTTGTTATTCTAGAAACTTGGTGAAGAATCAGGCAGCATATGGGAGGATTTGTGGTACAGTTTGTGATTTGCCTGCTACTGTGGTGCTTGGGCAACAGGCTGTACTGAAGGGCTCGAAAACAACCTGTTATCTATCATTTATGGAGCAATTAGCTCCTAGTGCAACTGCTGCAGAATAAAGAGTGTGAGTAGATGACAGAGTTGTGACAAGTTGGGAACTTGGCACTACCATGTAGTTTATTGTTGCATTGGTTGAGCAATTGTGTGGGAATGAGAGATCTAAAGAGGTTTATGAGCCATTGGTTATACTTTCCAACCATGGGATGAATATGCCATAAACCGAACTAAATCCAGTGGAGTGAACATTTGATTATTTTCCCAAGATTCTTGTGCCTATCACTAATAATGGCAATGAGGAAATGGAAACTGCAATGATCATTAATATTCTTCCACAAACAAAAGCAAATGTTGTGGTGGCCTCTGTTGAGGATAAACTAAAAATTCTTGCTTCTTGTAATGTTGTGGAGGACACTTACAATCTCAAGTTAGTTAGTTAGTGGTAAGATTTCAAGAGGTGTGGAGCCAAGTTGGTTACAAGTTGGTTGTTTGGCTAATAAGAATGGGAGATGTTAATAGATGCCTTAGTTTAGGAACAATTTTTATAAATATTTTATAGGAAAATGATAAAGAAATTAATTTTTTTAACAGCTTTTTATATTTTTCGTGAGAGTGGTGTCAAAACTTTCCTAAAATTGTTTATTAACAATTATCCTAAGAGAACTCATTAACATGACCCAATAAGAATTCCAAGAAACTTGTATAAATGTAATCCATAGCCTTTAGCATTGAAGTAAGGTGCAACTTTCTCACTTTCTTTCTCGATTTTCCTGTTCTACTCTTCTTTGTGGAGCATCACTACTTAGAATTACATCAATTCTCATTCTTTTTCCATAGAAATTAGTGGGCTCATTACATCTAGTCTCTACCCAGCATTTCTTGATCAGTTACATTTTTATATTATTGATAGAGAGAGCAAATCTTGAACATCAAAGAAAAACATTCTGATGATGATTTGGCATTGGATTTGTAAATATTATTTTTTAATTTATTCTCCTAAAATTTCCTTCATTTGCAACCACTGCCGTGTGCCTTTTCAAGTATCTAAAGAGCAGGTGGTACCTTTAATTCAAAAACAACAAAAGAGAGTCAATAATGTACTGGTCTGTTTCATAATATTATATATAGCATAGTATTACATATTAGGCTGTACAAAGTGAACTCCTAGGCTATGCGTTTGACTGATTGCAGCCATCTAGTCATCTTTTTCTATGATGTGCAAATGCTTCACTTACACCCCTTAATAACTGTCATATTGCTTTACTTTGTATTAAACATGTCATTTACTTCTTAGTTGTGGTATTTGCATTTTTCTTTCTCCTTATCTTGCAGGCAGAATTGAACAGAAGAGGAGAGATCAGAGGAGACTCTCAAGAGTCGGATTTCCTCTTCTATTTGTTTGTATGGTGGCCTTCACCAGTGTTGTGCTTGGATACCTTTTACACCCTTTAACACTTTATAAAGCATCAACACTATATGATTAATTCCTAGCTAGTTAATTAGAGATATAGTTATAAGAATATCTTCCTAATTATAAATTTTCAGAGGTATTTTAGTCAGTATGTTCTTTCTAGCCAATTTACTCGGAATGGAATATAACTTACATAATAAGTGTGTTGTGTCTGTGAGTATACCAGTTTCTTTTAATTTTCACTCTGCCTACCAAAATTTTATTGAGCGGTTAGGCATGGTTTTTCAATTCATAATCAGCTCGTTGCTCAACACCACCTTTCACTACCACCACAACCACAACCACCTTCTACTCTTCTTTTATCATATATATATGTGTGTGTGTGTGTGTGTTGTGTGTGTATACACTCTGGCTACACGAAGAAAAATATAAGTCAAATATGGTTATTTGACATCTTAAAATAAAATTTGTTGTGTAAATACTAAATAAACTCATAGGAAAAGATTAGTTGGGAGGAAGTAAACCTTTAATTTAAACAAATGGAACTAATTGTTTAATTTAAATTCCTTCTCAAAAAAAAAAAAAATTGTTTAATTTAAATTAAATAGCTTTCCATTCCCAACCAAAGCCAGGCATGTAGCCCACCTGTAATTGAAATGGACTCAAAGACCTTCCATGGGTGGAGGTTTCTAAAGGTTTGTTTGGATTTAGGGAGAGGGAGGAAGAGTAGAGTAGATTTAACTCAAAATTAGCTTATTTTTAGCCAACTTTATTCTACTCCCCTCTATTCTCCATCTTTCTCCCTTCCATCCAAATGGGCCATTAGTTTAAGAGCCTAGCCAAGCCCACCCTTAATCATGCACCTCACGGAACCATGTGATGGTTTTGAAAAGGATTAGGAAGAGAAATAGTTGTTAAGCAGCCACTAAGGTTCGACAAGGTCACTTGAACATCAAATAAAGATGGTTTTCAAATGTAAGCCACAAATCAATTACAATTACGGTAAGTGAGTTCTATTATAAATAAGGTTATAAATGAACTGAGTCGATTATTAAAAATTCAGAATTGTTCATTTAGTTTTATTTTGAATGAAAGTCAACACTACTTATTTGAGTTATATAGATAAAATGATTTTCATTTATGAACTTATTAAAATTAGATTTGTTAATATTTCATCTTTAAAAATTAAGTATTTATATTATCAATAAATCATAAATACTAATTTGATATCTTAAGAATTTATTTATAAAATTACAAAATTTACTTTTAATTTATATAAATATATTTTTATATAAGTAAACATGTAATATATAATATTATGTATGTTTAAATCTAGATTTTAATTTTTTTTTGTCACACATTTAACATAAAAAATTATATCTGTGATCAATACTATATAAATAAACTATCGAAAATAAGTCATTACCAAACATACAATTATCTTATAATTAAGTATTGTAAGGACACAGATTTGGCTCTCCTGACCAATAATTGATGGATCAGTCCAAAAGGCCCCAAAACAATGAATTTGTAGAGAGTAGGTAAAGAAAGTTGGGCGAACCTAGATTGAACAAAAATTAGATGAGCTTGGATCATAAGAAGGAAGAAATAAAAGAGTTTAACTTCAGGAAATTGTCCTCGGCATGTGTCCGAGGAGGTCAGTTTTATATAAATATTAATCTGAGTTTAGATACAAGTTTAGTTCTTAATGTCTACAATGTTCTTCTCTCTCCTTTGCCGATCCCCCATTCTTTAGGTCTCCCCTTCTTTTTATACTCCTTCTTCCCCTTCTCTGAGCTTTCCACGTGTAGATTTAATGATTTGTGTTGATACTTGTCCCATCTCACTTTTTTCAGAAGTCTTTGTATTGTAGCTGGGAGGCTGGAAATCACTGTTCAGATATCAATTTCACATAAATGCAGCCAGAGGGTTAACTGCAGAGCATTCAATGTGGGGGTGGCAGCCTTCTTCCTTGATATTTTGGAATCTGTTCTTGGTACATATGTCCACAACGTTCGCCCAGTCCGGCTAAGGGTGTGCAAACAGCCGCTGCAACTGCTGGGGCCGACCGGAGTCGAAAAACCGCACCGCTCCTGGAGCCGACCGCAGGTGCCGAGGCCGGCGAGCGAAGGTCATGGATCTTTCCGACACCGGTGCGGTGATGTAGTCGGAATTGATTTCCAAAAACCGAATCCTCACCGAACCGATTTGTTATTTTTATATATATATATATATATATATATATTCTAGGCTGTTTAACTAGGTGAAACAGCGCCATTTCACTACGCTGTTAAAAAAAAAAAAAAAAAAGGCAAACGACGTCGTGGAACTGAAAGGCTAGGGTTACAAAAATTAAGGAACCATATAAATACTTCTTTTCCAACTTCTGATCTCAGAAATCTCTCTCACCTCTCAGTTGCTGTAGAACCGAAGCTGCTCAGTGCAGTAGTGCTCACTCCCCTACCAGTCCACCACAAGACTGCCAGTAAGTTTCAATCTTTCATAGTACACTATCCATTTCGTCTCTCTCTATTCTCTAAGTCCACTAGTCCAGCTTGTTTCCAATATTGCCTAGTATATTTTCAGCATTTTTGTATTTTTATTTTTATGTTTTTTGACTTGGGGATTTTAAGTAAGTAGACGCTGTAGAGCAGAACTTTTGTGGACCTGTGGTACTATCGTAATATCTATTAGGCTATTAGGCATTGGCTTTTGTTTATTTGTTCTAGAATAAATTTGTTGTAAAGGTTGATGTATTAATGTGTAAGCACGTTTATGTGTGAAGTGTGAACAGGTTCTTATAAAAAAAAAAAAAAAAAGTGTGAACAGGTTGATGTATTAACGTGTGAAAATGTTTTTGTATTAATGTGTAAACCGGTTTATGTGTGAAAAGTTTGTCTATTGGACATTTTGTTTGAAATATTAAACAGGTTGTGTATTGATATAGTTTTTCTAATATTTCAAACCGAACAAACCGACTGCAAAAAACCGCATCGCTATAAATCGAAAAACTGACTCCAAGCAGTGTGCATCGGTTCCAATTATGAGAAAACCGACCCCTATTGGTTCGGTAGCAAATTTGAGAAAAAACCGACTGACCGAACCGCGCACACCTCTAAGTCCGACAGCATCCTCTGGGGTATTTTCCTAAACGGTAGAACTCCAAGACTTGTCCCGGCTTTGGTTATCCGAGGTGGTATTCATCCTCAGCGAAACCTCTGGGGTCGCTAAGTTCACATTTAATCTCTTCAACCTTCAATACAGATCTTCTAGGCTAAGTTGAATCGTCCTCGGACTAGCCTTAGTCCTCGACTTGGGCTTTGGGTACAACGTGTACAAGGATAAAGAATTCTCGGCCCACTAGACTAAAACTTGAGGCCTAACATACACAGGGATCAAGAATTCCTGGCCCATTGACCCTACAAATATAAATTTACAAGTAAACATTATTGGGTAGTTTACAACCATGCTAGAATTCAAGTAGTTGCCAAGAATTTTCTATTTTTACTTGTCAAAGAAAGAAACTAGTGTGAATCTGATGGCTCATATTGGGTGGTGGATCGTACCAACCATATCTTTGGTTTTTGGGTTAAAATGTTAGGTATACACATGCGAGTGAAGTCCTGTATTGAATAATGATAGGAAGAATTAGTAGAGATGGTAAATTGGACACAAGAAACGCCTATAAAGCCCACACATACGATCTTGATGATATTGTAAAAAGGCCCAACAAAGGATATTTGTCAATAGTGCTAAACAATAATTATAGTGAGGTGTGAAGTTGACATGTGGAGGCCCATGAATGATGCACTAGTAAATGAAAAAGCTCATTTAGGCAAAGGGAAGTGTGACTTGTTCGTGGTCCACAGAGAGACAAAGACTCATAGATAAGGGAAAGATTGTTGGGTATACACATGTGAGTGAAGTCCCACATTGAGTAATGATGACAAAAATAAATAGTTAATATAACACTAGCTTGTAACTCATGCATACGCATGGATAAATTTAAAAATAAACACAATTGATCAAACTATTAGAAAAAATAAATGTAATTAGATGCATGTTAAAATTTCTGGTTAAGTTTAACACTATTACTTATGATCATTTTTATTCTAATTTTTATTAAGATAGAACATATGGTGATTTTTGTTAAGTAGATATATGATTGGTTTTTATACTTTATTTTTTACAGTTCATTAATATTGAACTCTTAGCATTTTTCACTTATTAACTTACTTGACACAAAGATTAAAAATTTTAAGTAGACACATGACACAAAAGTAGCCCATAATTGATATCTAACTAAATTTTCTCTCAACCTTTGCCTTATATATATATATATATATATATATATATATATATATAATTTAGCACATATTCATTAGGCTTAGACCTTCTGAGTTAAAGTGTGTCTCTATATGTTATCTTTATATATTAAGAGAATTCAGAAAGTTAGTTATTATGTTTTTTACTTCCAAAAATACCCCTAATTTAATTAACTTATCTTTATTTCTAAAACATAAAAATGAGGTTAAAACTGTAAATTGACAAAAATTAAAAACAACCAAAACCACCACAGGTTTCATAAAACTTCCCACTACCCCATGTTCTATAAAATAAAATTAAAAAAAACAACCCCAAGTTCCTATTAAAAAAAAACTATCTAAAAAAAAAAAAGAGTCATTTTTTTACTTCAAAAATGTCAAAATTACCCCTAATTTAATTAAATAATTCTTATTCTTAAAAAATAAAAACTAGGGTTAAAATTCTATTTCAATAAAATTCAAAAAAAAAAAAAAAAAAAAAAAAACTACCAAGGTAACTTTTTTCCTAAAAATTAGTACACTATTTAAAAATATCTCAAGCATGTTTGATTCATTTTTTCCTAAAAACTAGCATATACTAAACCTAGCTGTTTACTTCATTTGAAATCCTAAATTTTAGTTTCTTAAAAATCCTTTCCTATATAACCTCACTAACAATAGATAAATTTAAATTGAAAAATTACATTAAACTCAAAATAAAAAATAAAAAAAGAGCTTCATTGCATATGCGGAGCTCGTGTAATGAGGCTAGTATTAATTATTCATGAAACTCTCAAATGTTTTAATCTCCCGAGCACAAAAATCATACTATTACCTTTATATTATTATTATTATTATTATTATTATTATTATTATTTGGATTTTTATTGTGGTGGGATCCGGTTGGTCACATCATTTCTCTTTGAGTAATGCTAGGAACACATAAAATGGCACAATTTGTGCCACTATTTGCCAACATGGTGAGTTGTAAGTGATAGAAGTGTGATGGTGAGTCCTTGTGGTATAAGTTGTGTCATTTTATATGTCCCTAGCATTAATCTTTCTCTTTTATTTGTGCCTTTTTATTTTGATCAGTTGTTTGTGTTTTTTATTATTTTTTTCTTTTGGGTAATTTATTAATGAGTAATTTTAGTACCGTATAAAATGTCATCAACTATTCTACATAGTAAAGTATAACTGGTTGCCTGTCATTTTCGTATAAACTCACCACTTTTTCTTTACCATTCACATTTTTGTCATGTGAATAGAGTTGTAACAAAAATTTTGGAATTTTTGTTTATGGATGCGTTGTTTCCACCCTTTCTTCCATGAATTTTCAGTGTTGATTTGTTTTTCATCTTCTATGATTCATTCTTCACGCTCTACGTTCTGCTTACTTCCCTACCCTTCACGCTTCATTGCAAAACTTTGATTTGGGTCTTCGTGTTCAAGGCTAATAACTGTTCATTTGCTGAGTGTTTGGTTCAGCTTTTTGAGGTTGGGCTTTTTGAAAAAGTGGAGTTTTCAAAAAGTGCAGTATGAAAAAGTGCTTTTTCAAAAAGTTGAGTATTTGGTAAAAGCTGTTAAAAAGTGATTTTGAAAAAGCTGAGTGTTTGGCTAGAACTTATAAAAGTAGCAGTTTGAGTTGTAAATTACCAAAAAGGACAATGTATAAATAAGAGCATCTCTAGTAGGTTAGGCAAATTTTTGTACTGTTTGGACAATCAACAGTGACATTTACCTTTTGCCTACCCACTTTTTTAATCTTTATTTTTTAATCAAATTTATTCTTTTTTAATCTTTATTTTTTTCTTTTTCTATTCATTCTCAACAATTATATTTTTCAACAAAAAATGTTACATCCACAATATTTTTTGCAATACTTTCACAAGAATCATAACAAAATCTTATATGGAAAGTTGTTACTAGTTCTAATTTGAACCCACTACTGAAATTATATTTTTACTCACCAATATTAGCTAATCACTTAAAATTTATTGTAAAAATATTGTGGTAGTATTTTTAAACTGTGATTTCTTATTCTTTGCCTTTCTTTCATCCATACGTTTCCTTTTTTTTTTCTCTTGCATTTTGTCCACCACACACGTATACTCTTAGGATTCCATCCCCTCCTTTTCTTTTTTTTTTTTTCTTTACTTTCCACTTGATTCCAGAACCTCCCTTTCTCTTTCTTTCTCCAGCTCTCTCATTTTCTACTCTTTTTTTTTTTTTTTTTTTTTTTTTTTTTTTTTTTTTTCTATTGATTCCATAAATTCTCTAGCTCTCTCTGTGATACGTCCCACATAATCTTGCTTGCCTTTTGGTGTCATTATCTTCAAACACACACAAACATGCATGGAGAGAAAAGAGAAATCGCCTTTGCTCCATCACACCGCCACCGCTGCTCCTCCTCCTCACTGTGGAGTGCTTGCAACCAGGAGTCATATCGGCTTTTATTGTTTTTCCTTGTTCTTGATTAGTTGTTGTTTCTGATTTTAGATTTGTCAGATCGGCTTCTATTTTTTTTTCTTGATCATTTATTGTTGTTCTAAATTTTTTTTTTCTGTTCTTGATCTGCTGTTGTTGTTGTTTTGATTTTAGATTTGTTTTTTAAATTATATCAATTTTATGAGAGCAAGAATATTTTTTGCTTTTATTGTTGTGGTTTGATTAATTTAAGATTATGTTTTTGAGTTTGTATTTTGATTATGCTTGAGTTTAGAGATGTTTGAGAGAAAGATGGTTTGCCCAAGATCAAAGGGTAAAGTTAGATTTTCAATAAATTATGAAGGGTAATTTGGTAATTGCCCAAGATCGTCCAACGGATATATGACAACGCGCATGGACTTTGCTTAAAATGGACATCTGAGCTTCTTTTATGGCTTGCGCGTTCTCTTCACAAACCCAAAACGCAACTTTTTTCAAAAAGTTGCGTTTTTTAATAACCAGACGGGCTTTGGACATTTGCTTTTTTCAAAACGGGCTTTTTGGGCCGAGAAAGCTGAAACAAACGGGCACTAAATCAGAGGAGTAAAGAGAGGTAAGTGTTTCTACTGTCCATCTTTACTTTTCTTTTCAAATTTGTTGTAGTGACCACTTTTACTTGTAAATTATTACCATCCAAATTCCTTATATGATATTCTATTCCTGCTTCACACTTGTTCTTGTGACCCTAAACCTATTGTACCTAACAGCGAATGATTTCTATATGTTTGATAATTTCACCCTTGGATAATTGGATTCCAATTTATATATCTTGCTAGTAGCATAGCCTTGTTATTTGTTGTAGCTAACTTTCAATACCTTTGCATTGGTTTTCTTTTTATTTATAAGAATACATTTGTGTTGGTAAATTCACACTTGGTTAATAATATTAGTTAAGAGTTAAGACTTTGCTCCTATCAAGAAGTGGGTAATTTCTCCCAACATGTACCGTAGAATAAAAGGCTTATTGCAGACAATATTGTTTTGTTTTGGTTATTTTGAAAGAGTTCCAAATACAAATTAAATGGGTACGATAGAAAAAACTATCCCTAAGTTTGGGCTGATGCCGGATGATATAATTTTTATTTTTAAAAAATTATCTAATTTTACGAGTAATTCTTAGGTACTTTCTGAGTACGAATAATAATGTTTCCTCCTCTCACATCTAATATAGTAGGGTCCATTTATGGTATGGTTCACCACAAATATAAGAGAAGAGAGCACAATTTATTCATATCTAGAAAGTACCTAAGAATCTTCTCAATTTTACAAGTGGTTTTTTTGAACTATGAGCTCCAAAGTGTTGGGGTTAAAATTTTGAATAGAAAGTCAATGCATACCAAAAAATTATTAAAAAAAATTAAAATAAAATATAGGCAAAAATGCTATTTTAGTCCTTGTATATTGAGGTCACAGACAATTTATTCCTAAATTTTGGTAACAGTCAATTTAATTCCTATTATTTACAATTTGCAATTAATTTAATTTCTACTATTAACTTACTAATTGAAAATACCCAGGTGGCAAATTGTGAATATAGTTGGCAAGCTTAAATTTGATGTAACTAATAAAACAAGAGAAATGTCCATAATATTTTCATAACAAATCCTAAGTGGTGAGTTGTTATTGATTGTTATGGATAATTTAAGTTGTAGATTTAAATTAGAACCAATAACAACTTACCACTTATGATTTGTTGTGAAAATATTGTGAACGTAGCACTCCTCATAAATATAATAAATTTTTTTAACAATAATAAAAATCCCATGTCAACATTTAAAGGGAAAAAGGAAAAAAAAATTATTTCTTAATTGTAAAAGATATGGGAAAAGAAAACCAAAACTGAAAAATAAACTTTCATCAATTTTCCTAGAAACCAAATGAGGAAAAACAAAACTTTGAAGCCTAGCGTACTATATTCAGAGTGATATTCTGCTTCGGCATTTCATCAAGCACTTACAACGCCTCCACTAAACAACCAAATATGTCGCACATTACAGCAAGAATATTCCCAATACAAAAATTAAAATTTTCTAACTTAGGCATAATCCAATCTTGACCTTGACTGGGATATAATTCAAAAATATATAACTTTGACCTTTTGCATTATCATCGATGAGACCAAGAAATGGGTCCGATGTTGATTTTTTCTACTAGTCACTTGCGTGAATGAGTGGAAATTTGTTGTACTGATGTTGATTAGCTTTGCTAGTGGCAGAGATCTAGTCTAGATCAGTAGAACGTAAAATCTTCAATCTTCTTGAATCTCCATGACAGTGGTGGCATCCTCAGACCTTAGGCTCAGATATTTCTCTAATTTTTTTGTCTTTTTGTTTGTAAATCTGAGCAGATTAGAGCCAAGTTTGTGAAACAACTCTTTGTAAATCCAAGCTAATGGGTGTTTTAAGATCTGTATAATTAGTTGTAAAAAATATGAGTTATTGATTTCCAGAACATGAAAGAAGTTTTGTGGGAAATTTTTTTGTTTTGTTTTTTCACGCATTTTTTAATGTTTATTAATTTTTTTTAAAAATTTTGTTAACTATATCAACACTAAGTGTGCCAGCTATGCACACCATTTACCGCGTACATATTGGGCAAAACTTAGATATAGTACCTTAGGTATCCCTTCTTAAATTAAAACACTTGTCCACTTACTTAACAGTGAAATTGCCGTTTTCTTCTCCGTTTATTTCTTTTCCTTCTTTTATTTTTCTCCTGTTTCAGACTTTCTGACTCTTGAACTCCACTTGCTCAGATTGGATGAAATAGACGAATCTAGCTCTTTGAATTCTCTATCTCACTCTGTTTTCGCAGATTGGTTGGCTGGCACTAAGAAAATTCGTTGGTATGTATTGGCTGAATCTCATTATAGGTTTTCAATTCTAGTTGCTAGGTTTGTGTTATTTTGAGGTTTGGTAGAGTTTTTCTTTGTTGATTCTGATCTAGGTATCAATTTTTATTATAGGGTTTGTGTTATTATTGCTTTGGTTTGTTTTGATTTGGGTTTTCAATTATAGCTGTTGGGTTTGTGTTATTCTAAGGTTTGGTAGAGTTTTCCTTTGCCTATTTCTAATAAAGGTTTCAATTTTGGTTAATAGGTCTGTCTTAGTATTGCTTTAATTAATTTTGATTTGGGTTTTCAATTATAGTTGTTGAGTTTGTGTTATTTTGAGGTTCGGAAGAGTTTTCCTTTGGCTATTTCTAATGAAGGTTTCAATTTTGGTTAATGGGTTTGTCTTAGTATTGCTTTGGTTAATTTTAATATGTGGTTTCAATTCTAGTTTCTGGGTTTGTGTTATTTTGAGGTTTGGAAGAGTTTTCCAATGGCTGAGTTCACCTTGATGAAGCTGAGTTCTAGTTTTTTTTTTTTTTTTTTTTTCAATGTCTGATTTTTGTCTTTGGTGTCTGATTAATAGTTCAAATCAGAAATTTGAAATTGGAAAGGCAAAAGATTCTTAGAACAGCAATCATATACTAATCTTAGAGAATTAAATTTAAATATCTTGATTTGCATATTTTGGAAGTTTCTGGATTGATATTAGCAATACCTGGAGATGTTTTAATGGCTAGTGAATTTTTTTGGCTTATTCATCATATCTTCTAAGATTACTCAAGGGATGTTTAGACACCCAAAATCTTTAATTTCTTTCAAGAAGAGTATAAGAAGTCTTTGGACATGGTTGCTAATACATGCTATGATATTTCACCATTGTTTGAGTACAAGGTTTGCATGTATGGGCGCACTCGAGAACAACAGGTTATCTTCAATTCTACAGACCAAACAGTTGTTTGCAGTTGTAATAAATTTGAGTTTGATGGGTTTTTATGTTGTCATGCATTAAAGGTACTAGATATTCAAAATATAAAATGACTTCCTTCTCGATACATTTTGAAGCGGTGGACTAAGCAAGCGAGAGTTGGATGTGTACTAGATAGCTATGGTTGCATTGTGAAAGAAGATCCTTAGTTGGATATAACAAATCGATACAAAGATTTGTTGTAATGCAGTTTACATTGCAAGTAAGGCTGTTGAAACTGAAGAAGTATCAATGTTTTTAGCGAAGAAAATGGTTGAATTAAATCTTGATGTTTAAAAGGATTTTGAAAAAAAAAAAAAAAAAAAAAAAAAAAAACCTTGAATTGCAAAGGTTTAATTATAGGATTACCGCACACCCTTGGTGCGACGGTCACTTCACAAATATAAGTATTTGTGGGGTGTGGGGGGCAAGAGTCGGGGTTTAAGTCTCCAAGAGGGAGCTTCACACACATATACAGTTAGATTAAGCTAGAGTAGAATTTTATCTTGTATAAAATAATAAAAAATAATAATAGGAAAATGTTTCTCTCCAAAGTAGTCCAAACTAGTTTGGACAAAAACACTTTAAACTCCTTCTATATCTTTTTATTGAATGTGAATTTCAATAATTTAATTATTAAATTGCATGTTTTTATTATATTCTTCATGCTTACAAAATTTCAAGAATATCAAAAATCAATAGTTATGTCATCAAATAAATGTTTAAATTTCAAGTTTTTTGTGGTATAAAATTATGCATAAAAAATATGTTTATTGATTGAATAGTAAATAACATATTATTTGAACAAAATTTAACATACCTTAATAATAATTATCCATCCACCCTTTTTCCTACGAAAAAGGTAATCCATCTAACTAGGAACTACTACCAACTAATACCAACTATGAGAGTTGGAATATATGAGGACAAATTCCTCCTATAAATTAACCTGATACATGACATTTATAAGATCGTTTAAGTGTATTAAATCACATAATTCATTAAATCATTTAAACAAGATACATGTCTATTAAAGAAATCACATAACTAAAGGTAAAGGTGAAGTGGGTTCTAGTGTTTTCAATTGGTACTTTCTACTTATTTACTATTCGATCAAACATTTAGGGATAACTCAAACCCTAAATGTTTTCATTTAAAAAATATACCAATTGGTATTTACTGTTTGATAAAAAAAGATACTAATTGGTTATGGGTTGCAGTTAACCCTAAATGTTTTCATTGAAAACATTAGAAAGTACTAATTGAATTACAAAAATGTTAGTGAACAAAAATTATTTATTCATATAAATATCTAAGATGGAATAGTAGTAATTTGTAGGGCCTGTTTAGTAAAACAAAATTTTTTTTTCGGTTTTTGTTTTATATTTGTTTTGGCAAAATTGTTGCCAAAAAGTTTTTTATCACCCAAAACACAAATCCATTTATTTGGAATTATTTTCTCTCCCTACCCCGCTCCCCCCACCCACAACAATCCAACACCATCACCAATGCAATGACTTCTTTGTCATAACCCCTAAACCTAATCGTTGGACGAAATTGAACCTACCCAAAACTAAGCACAATTACTTGAACAAACCCAAAAAAAAAAAAAAAAAAAAACGTCATCATTGAAAAACCAAACGAATCAAGCAACTTGTTGTCATTGCAAAAATAATTCACTCCCTATTTCTTGTCGTTGTTGAGAGAGAGAGAGAGAGAAAATGGTGGTGGCATGGCTCCAATTGTGACAACAAACAGTGAATTTGTCTTGTGGTTTTTGGTCGCACCTATCCACCACAAGGTCTACGACATAACAAGCAACAACAACAGAAAAAGAGAGAGGGTATGATGAGAGAGATCAATTACAGAAAAAAAATTAAAAATAATAATAACAATAACAACAAAAAAATCATAATAAAATGCCATCAACTTATTTCCAAAATTGCCATCTAATACAACAACAACAAAAAAACTCTCAAATTGTTCTTAAAAGTTAAAAGACAATTTTGCATAGTGAAATTTGAGAACAGTTTTCCAAAAATTGGCTCAGAACAAATCAATCCTGGTGAGTTCCACAATTTAAAAAAAAAAAAAAAAACAGAAAACTATGGTTATCCTTGGACTGTGATTTTGGGCTTCTATTACCATTGGGCCAAAGTTGAGCCGAAACACCATTTCAAACTATACAAAACGGAGAGGGCAAAACTCAAGAGAGAGAGAGAGACAGAGAGAGAGAGGGAATGAAGAGAATGGTATCTTCTTAGTGCGATCGAAGAATGGTAGCTCGCCGCTCGTCGGATCGAAGCCATTGGCTTTCAGGTTGGCCTCCATCTCTCCGAACGGTACACCTCCCCAAACCCAAATGGGAAATTTGAATAAATTTCTTATACATAATATGGATTGGGAAAATGGGATTACTTTTTTTTCTTTTGAGCATTAGTACTATAAGGATTATATAAATGCTTATTGAAAGCAAAGTGAAAGTGACTTGTTTTGAAGTTCTTTGAAAAGTGTTTTATATGTTATGCAAAATGCGATCTTAAAAAAGCTTGCCTTTTAAAGGTGAAAGCTTGATTCTTTGCTAACCAATTGTGCGGTTACTGATGCGGGGATGTACTAACAATTGACCACCTTATGCGTGGACGATTATTTGATTGTGGTTGGAATTAAGGCATCAATGAGTAGCTTTTATTTAGTTTTACTCCTAAAATCTTGTCATGGACTTCTAGCTCTTTATTTAGGTGGGTAACATTGAATCTGACATCAATATATAAGAGCATGGTAGAACCGCAGAAAAAAATTTGTTGGAAGCTACAAGCTACATAGGGTATGCATAGTTAATTTAGATCTTGATACTTATTACTGATGTAGTTATTTTTGTATATGTTAGTGATTATTTGATACTGTCTATAGTTCTCAGCATGCTTTAATATAAAATGCAGCCTGCAATAGTAAAAATACTATTTCTTTTTGGATATACCATGGAGCGGCCTCGTTTCAGTGATCATCTAGAGGCAATAAGTTCATCTGCAAGGACTTCTGGTCTGAGCTCTTCAAGAAGCAAATAGACAACTTGAAGACCAATCATAGAGTAAGTTCAGATATTTAAAGTGATTATACATTATATGTTTTTGTGTGAATTTGAGAAAATAGAATTTTTTTTTTTTTTTCTTGTATGGTACGTTTGTCTTGCAAGATAATCGATTTCGTTGGCTTGCACGCACGTCAGTCGATCCATCACCTGAAAATGGAGATTTATCTCAATATAATTATAATCCTCTTGCTGAAAACAAGGCAGCACAAGCAACTAGCATGCATCTAAATTTCCCATCTGGAATCATAAGGGGTGCTCTTTTAAATTTCAGAATTCCTCATGCAATTACTGCAGATATATCCAGCCTTCCTGCATGTGAGTACTGAATATTGAGTGCTGTAGATTGTGAATACTTTTATGCACGTATTTTTTTTTTTTTTTTTTGTAAGCATTCCATGATATGCTTTCTTTTGTCATTCAAGACATTACATGATAATCATTATTTATTTGTTCATCATCCATTCATGAAGTGAAAAATGCTTTACTTATCAAAAAAATGAAGTGAAATATGCTTTACGCTAGGATGCACTGACATGGACACGGACACGACACGGACACGGACACAGCGATTTGGTAATTTTTGAAAAACTAGGACATGACACGGCGTGGACACAACAATTATATAATTAATTAAATTTTATATTTAGGCATATTTTTTAATATTTTTAGATATAAAATACGTTTATGTCTAGAATTTAAATTATTTAAGAACTACAAATAAGTAAACTAACACCCAAAGTAGTACAATAATATATACTAGCCTTTGAACACGCGCTCACGCGCGTGCTCAGAGGCTCTTTTATTATTTGGATAAAGATTAATAATTTGTATTTTTTATAATTTGGGGTTTCTATTTTTTCCAATCACAAAAAAAAAAAAAAAAAAAAAAATCTAAGGGTGTGATGAAGTAAAAAAAAAAAAAAAAAAACGTGAGGTGAGTTTTGTATATTAGAGGAGTTTTAAAACTAATAAAAGAGTGATCCTATTTTGTAGAGAGTTAGTGAGTAGAATTAGGAATTTAAATCAACCTAAAAATAGGAGTTTATTAAAAGCAGGAAGGCATTTCAATGTAGAAGTAGGAATTTATTATTTTTGTCAATTTACTATTTTAACCCCATTTTTAAGTTTTAGGTAGGGGTATTTTTGACAATAAAAAAAGCAATAACTAACTTTCTTTTGCCAATTTACTATTTTAACCCGATTTTTTAAGTTGTTGATTAATTAATTTAGGGGTATTTTTTACAGCAAAAAAAGCAATAACTAACTTTCTGAATCCTCTTAATATATACAGATAAATAAAACTATATGACAAAACAAAAGGCTGAGTAAAGAAACAAAAAAAAATATATATAAGGTATAACTTATATGGTAGTAACAACATTATCTATGGTACATAATGGTAGTAACAACATTATATTATATCCCACTCTCACACAGAGATAGTGAGAGTGGGATTAAAAAAAAAAGCGTTATAATGAGTATTTAAGTAAGAGAAAACATTAGGTCCGGAGCTGGCGTAAAACATTGGTTTTACGCCAGCCAATCAGACCACAACACGTCAGAAAAAAACACTACCACCTTAAATCCCTCTCCAAACAACCAAAACCTCTCAAGCCAGAAAACAGAAAACCCCAAAAGCTCTCACGCCATTCCTCTGCCTCCTTCACGTTGAACCTCCACCACCGCCACAGCCTGATCGCCGGAGCCCGATTGCCGAAGCAAAACGAAGAAAGAAAACTAGCTCTCACACCATTCCTCTGCTTCCTTCACGCACTACAAAAAATTCGGCCTGTCCCAGCGTTTTTTTCCCGGCGCTTTTAAAAAACGCTGTAATAGATACGCCTGTCCCAGTGCTTTTTGAAAACGCTGGGACAGGCAGGACCTATGCTGGCGTTTTTAAAAAGCGCTGGCATAGGAAGCCTAAAAATGCTGGGATAGGTCACTCCATTCCCTTATGGAAAAGACCTGTCCCGGCGCTTTTGGAAGCGCTGGGATAGGGGGACCCTATCCCAGCGCTTCCAAAAGCGCCGGGACAGGTCTTTTTCCATAAGGGAATGGAGTGACCTATCCCAGCGCTTTTTGAAGCGCTGGGATAGGGTCTACCCTATCCCAGCGCTTCAAAAAGCGCTGGGACAGGATTACTGAATTCCCAAATGGGAAAAGCCCTGTCCCGGCGCTTTTGGAAGCGCTGGGATAGGGAAGACCCTATCCCAGCGCTTACAAAAGCGCCGGGACAAGTCTATCTCCATAAGAAATGGAGAAAGACCTGTCCCGGCGGTTTTGGAAGCGCTGGGATAGGGTCTTTCCTATCCCAGCGCTTCCAAAAGCGCCGGGACAGGTCTTTCTCCATTTCTTATGGAGATAGACTTGTTCCGGCGCTTTTAGAAGCGCTGGGACAAGTCATAAGGATTTTTTTTTTTTTAAATCATAAGGATTTAGGTAAAAAAAAAAACTAAAAAGTCCAAATACTACCCAGCCAAAGCCGAAGCTCATTTCAGTCCAAAAAAAAAAAAAATTGAATAAGCTTCCCACAGCAAACTCTTAAGCTTCCAAACCAGCCGCCGCCGATGAAGCTCCAGCCGTCGCGATACCGCCGTCGAAAACCCAGCCGACCGCGACGGTATCGCGACGATGAAGCTCTTCGTGTCGCCGATGGCGGTATCGCGTCGCGACGGTACCGATGTTCCTTTTTCTTCGCGTCGCCGATCTTCGCGACGGTACCGAGCCGATCTTCGCGTCGCGACCTTCTCCTTCCCCGATCGGCTCTTCGCGTCGCTGACCGTCCCTTTTTCTTCCCCGATCGGCTCTTCGCCTTCCGCGATCGCCGATGTTCTCTTCGCCTTCCGCGATTGCTGACCGGCCCTTCGCCTTCCCCGATCTCCAACCGGCCCTTCGACTTCGACTTCGCCGCCGATCTGCTTACCGTCGCCGATACAGGTATTTTTATTTTTATTATTACAATTATTATTATTATTATTATTATTATTATTATTATTATTACTGATATTATTATTATTATTATTATTACTACAATTAATATTATAGTGTAATGGGTATTATTATTATTATTATTATTACTAAAATTATTATAGTGATGGGTATTTTTTTTTCCCCTTTTGAGTTAATTTTTTTGTTAATTTTTGTTTAATGCTTTTAGTTCCTTTGGGTATTTTTGTTTAATGATTCTAAATGCTTGATGTTAATTTTTTTTTGTTTAATGATTCTAGTTCCAACGGGTATTTTTTTGTTTGATACAGTAATGAGTATATGCATTTTTGTTTAGTTTGGGTATTTGATATTTTCTGTGTAATGGTTGTGAAGAAAGTTTCTTATATATGTACTTATCAATTGCTGTAATTCTTTTAGATTTCTATGGTTCTGATTGTTTGGATGATTCTAGTTTTGGATCCTCATTCTCTTGGTTTGGTTTCCACATTGATGGTTTCCACATTGATGATTGTTTAGATTTCTTTTTTGTTATGTTTGGTTAACTGCCTATTTTGATTTACTAAGCAAAAGGTTAGGAGTCCCAACTTAAGTGTTTACTATGTCGGTGGAGATCTTGTAAGGAATACAGTAAATTGAAATTGAAAACAAGGATTTCTTTTGAGGAGAGTTACATTGATAAGAATTTGATGATTTATATGATAGTGAATGTCTTTCTTCAGCCTTGTGCTGATTGGTCCTCAAAGGAAGGCTATTAATGGTGTTGCAATTTATTCTTGACCTATAGCTAATCCAGTTCCTGATTACCAATTAGGTTGTGTTTGTTTGCATGGAAATTGATTACACCCTCTAGCTTTTTGACTTGGTTGATTATCATATAATTAAATTTTGCATTTCAGGCTTGGGTACTCTAAATTTTTTCTTTAGATAAATCTATATTTTGTTTATTCTTAGCTGCCAATTATATATTAATTCTGTGCAGCCAAATGTGGTGTTATTCTAATGTTTACGTAACTAGTCAACTCAACTAATAAAAAGCCTTAATCTCAGTCACTAACCTCTTAGATACTTGGTAGTTAGGTTTGATATATGAAAAATAGGATTTGGTATACTACTCTTTGTAATGCTAGTCAATTCATCTAGTGGGTTTTTACACAGCCTATTTCTATATCTTACTTATACTGCTTATTTTGAGTGATACATCATGATGTTGCATTTACTCGGTTATTTTCTTCTAGATAAGTTCTGGTTTGGTTTAGCATGAGATTCATTAGATTTTTTGGTTTCTCTCTACTTTTCAAATTTGTTCATCTTCTACACCACATCAATTGTGTTTATTTATTTATTTAACATTTGTAATTTATTTGTTCAGGCTAACATAACTTTCAACGTAATTACTTAATTTTGTAATCTTAATTTTGTCACAACCAACTACATAGTTAGCTCCACCTGAACATACACACATAGGGAGTCTCCTTCCCTTTTTTACATATTTGGTCTTTTACTTGAGTATGTATATCAGCATTAAGGAATGCACTCCCTTTCTTTAGCTCCACTTGAACATGCACTTTCTATTTTACTTGAGTATGGATATTATGTCTCTCTTTCTTTCAAATTGTCATTACAGCCTAGGAATAGACCTAATTTACGTCATTTGAGTTATCATAGTAGTGAGAATGGTCAGTTCGCTTTTGCAGGAGTGGCAGCTTGTTTGAAGTTTACCTTCTTCTTTCCGTGGGCAAACACTGGGATTGCTAAAGGGCAAGTAAGATCTGCTTCTTAATTTTCTTAAATTGTAAAATAATGTGTCTACATTACTGCTGTGGTGGGTTGTTTATTTGGAGCAAGCGGGTGGCTTGCATGGTGTTATAAGGTGGTGTACATTGATTTTGGGAGTGTTGCTTATGTTTTGTGTGTATATTTGGATAAAATAGGTTGAGTCTCACACTCTCTCTGTTACTGTGTGTTTGTGTTTTTTTTAGGGTGGGTTAGTTCTTTCCTAGTCCAAAGGCTGTGTGTATCTTTTACTCTTCTTGCTTATAAGGGTTGGTGGGTTAGAATTAAATGTCAAATAAATGAGTATGATCGGAATAATAATAAAAAAATAAAGAAGTGACAGTATGATTGGAATAATTGTGTATTAATTGGTACTGTTTAAGCTGTAATTTCTGCCATTCCAATGCCACTACTTCATGGCTTAAACTGGCTTAAACAGGGCCCACAACGGCTGCAAATTTGTCCCTCCCACAACCATTAACCCAAAAGACATTCCAATTGGAGTGGCTGGAGTGGCTTGGCTTATCCTCGGGTTCCAGGAAAAAAATGTTTATTTGATTTGATTAGATTAATGCTTCATTGACACGCCACAAATAATATGCGATTATAGTAACGGGTCAAGGGATGCAGGTGGAAACTCCATTCATTCAACACAACGTGTTACGACATGTTGCATCTAAATACAAAGGATAATCCCGATAGATAAATCCAAATAAGAAATGATAATAGTAGTTATGATGATGATAATAATAATAATAATAATAATAATAATAATAATAATAATAATAATAATAATAATAATAATAATAATAATAATAGCATGGTTGATTAATTCCAAGTTTTGTAGTTAGCGTATGCTTATATTAACTTTTCCTTTTAAAGGGGTTTTTCTTTGATGTTATGAGTGTTCTATTTCTATTATTAAGTGCAATAGTTAGTACTTAGTAGGGATAGAGATTTTGATATCAACTTTAGCTAAATTTCTTTCTTTGAAACCTCCATAAGCAAGTAGGCCCTCTAGAGTTATGTAAAGACAAAATAGCACGTAGGGATGATAGCACATAGGGATGATAGATATATAGAGTATCCTCTTTGGACCAAAATGCTCTAGCTGTCGCCGATGAGCTCCGTTTAAGTGAGTTGTGAATTTTCTATAGATTTAACTTTGTTTGGTTGATGGGAAAATTGAGTAGAAAAGGAGGGGAAAATATAATTCATGACACATGTTTAGTGTTGTGTGTGTGTGTGTGTGTGTGTTTTTTGGAAAATTTGGGAAATTCATCTTAACTGTGCTGAAATTGTTGTGAAATGAGAACTGTGAAAGAGTAAGGAAGGATGGTTATACAAAGAATGTTTTAGTTTCTGGTTTTAGGAATGGTAATTATGCTATTATGGTTGCTGTCTTAATGAATAATGTTTCTTTTTATTCTTGTTGTATTTGACTCGGTTGATTTCTGCTGCAGGTGCTTTGAAGGTACCTTTTCTGTTCTTAACAAATGGTAAGTCGTTTAAATGCTTCAATCTATAGTTCATCAATAGAAATTTTAGGAGCTACTAAGGGAATGATGGGCTTATTGTAAAGATATATGTGATTATGGGGTTATTAGTTATGGTTTGTGAGGTTGATATTGACAAACATGCAATGTCGTATATTGAACCTTAGAACATTTAAGGCTTGTTTCTTTTTTATGTAGTGTTGTTTGTTTTGTGACTTACATATTTGAAACTCAATGTGCAATGGTGAAATCGTAGTGTAGGTGCGCCTTATAACATTCTAGACACTTGGGATGATATATTTTGTGTATATATAACATTCTAGACATTTGAGATGTAATTGTTGATATGGTGTAATTAAATATATTTAGTTTCTTGGTTTAATGTGGTATTGTATTTGCTATGAGAAAATATGAATTGTGGTTCATTATAGTTGTTATAAAATAGGTATTGGAAAATATATATTGTAGGTACATGTATTGTAGGTAAAAAAAAAAAAAAAAAATTTTAGCACCTGTAATATTACAGGTGCTAAAAAAATTAATTTAAAAAAAAAATGACCTATCCCGGCGTTTTTCAAAAGCGCTGGGATAGGCCATTTTTCATTATATTGATTTATGACCTGTCCCGGCGTTTTTCAAAGCGCTGGCATAGGTACTGCCTATGCCAACGCTTTTAAAAGCGCTGGGACAGGTCATAAACCAGTATAATGAAAAAGGGCCTATCTCAGCGCTTTTGAAAGCGCTGGCATAGGCAGTACCTATGCTAGCGCTTTGAAAAACGCCGGGACAGGTCCCCGCAACCTTGTCCCGACGCACAAAAGACGGCGCTTTGAAGCGCCGGGAAAAAAAAACGCCGGGATAGGAATTTTGACCCTATCCCGGCGCTTTTTGGGGCTATCCCAGCGCTTTTGAAAACGCTGGGATAGCCCCGTTTTTTTGTAGTGACGCCTCCACCACCACCACTAAACAGTACAACTCGCTTAAACTTCAGTTAGGCAAAAATTTCTGGTTTCCTCTGCTTCCTCCCTCTTCCATCCTCTACTTCCTCTTGCCCAAATCTCCACCACACCACACACCGAAGCATACAGCCACACAAGTCACCGGATTCTTTGCTAGAGCTTGTAAACATGCTGGAGCCAACATGAGCACGGTGTTGTGATGCAAAGGTTTGTTTGGTTTTGGTGTGTTTGATTTGAGGAAAATCTTCTATGTGTCCGGAAAATTTGAATGTGAGCTCTCTCAATTAAGTGAATTTGCATGATTGCTGCTATTAGTTAATCTGAGCTTTGATGATTTGGTTTCAAAACCGAAAAATTTGAATGTGAGCTCTCTCATATCTTGTATTGTTATAATGAAAGATGCTCTGTTGGGTTTTGATATGATCTGGGGTTTGTTTGGTTTTTGAATTAAGGATGTTTGATTGGGGTTTTTTTGGTTTTTGAATTATTTTGGTTTTCTGTTTTTTGATTGCTTTTTGATTGTTGTACGTATAGGGTATTGCAAAAACTTCAGTTGAAGGTTTATTTGCTGTTGGAGATGTACAGGTAATCCTCTCCAAAGTTAGCTTTTTTATTTATTCAGTTTTCAATTGGTCCTGGACCTGTCAAGACTCTGGTCCAAATGTTGCAACAGTTCAACTAGTGGTCATCTTATTGGTTCAGAAATTGTATTGATTATATATGTTGTGTCTATTAATTATTGCTTGTTGGATTTATGAAGAATTGGCATACATTCAAGGAAATTTTGAGAACTAGTTGGGGAAAATCTTGTATGAATGGAAGTGATGCATTTTACAATCTTTGTCATCTAATCAGTTTCTTGGCATGTCCTATTTAAAGAGGAAAGAGATTGTGCAAGAAATTAGGTTGTAGCCTTCTGTTACATTTGTATTTTCTTTTTCTTTTTAATTGTTTTTGGTTAAGTTAAAAAAAACTTTCTAATATGTTAACACATCTTATTCTTTCTATGAACTCCTTAAACTGGTTTAAGGTCTTTGTGTGTGTGGTGAGGGGTCAGAATTGAAACTCCAAATTGATAACTTTAACGGACATATGTTGATAAGGAAGAGTCAGTTGGATTGTGAATTTAGAAGTTATTTGCTGCTGGAGATGTACAGGTAATCCTCTCCAGAGTTAGCTTTTTTATTTATTCAGTTTTCAATTGGTCCTGGACCTGTCAAGACTCTGGTCCAAATATTGCAACAGTTCAACTAGTGGTCATCTTATTGGTTCAGAAATTGTATTGATTATATATGTTGTGTCTATTAATTATTGCTTGTTGGATTTATGAAGAATTGGGATACATTCAAGAAAATTTTGAGAACTAGTTGGGGAAAATCTTGTATGAATGGAAGTGATGCATGTTACAATCTTTGTCATCTAATCAGTTTCTTGGCATGTCCTATTTAAAGAGGAAAGAGATAGTGCAAGAAATTAGGTTGTAGCCTTCTGTTACATTTGTATTTTCTTTTTCTTTTTAATTGTTTTTGGTTAAGTTAAAAAAAACTTTCTAATATGTTAACACATCTTATTCTTTCTATGAACTCCTTAAACTGGTTTAAGGTCTTTGTGTGTGTGGTGAGGGGTCAGAATTGAAACTCCAAATTGATAACTTTAACGGACATATGTTGATAAGGAAGAGTCAGTTGGACTGTGAATTTAGAAGTTAATGTACTCATATTTCAGACTGTCCACTAAAAAGATTAGGACATTAAGCATATATGTGGGCTAGTAGCATTCTTCAAGTGGCTCAGGAGAGATGGTATCACAGTTTTTTTTTTTTTTTTAATTTATCTTGGTAATGAAAAAACTGAGTAATATAATTAAAATTAAATATAAAGTGCATGAGAGCCACTATATATATGCCTACTAACCTTACTAGGATTGTATAAGTTACACCTATAGACCTATTGTATAAAAGTACAAGGCAGTGTGGTACTCAATAGTATGGGCCTACTTGATATATTCTAACAATCAACTTGAACTCAAGATGGGTTAAGAGATACCGAGTTTGGATGTATAATTGCAAAAGCAACCTAGTGGAAGTGATTTAGTAAAATATTGGTGAGCTGATCAAGAGAAGAAATTGAGTGAATTTGTAGGGTGTCCTAAAGGATATGATGATGATAGAAAAAATGATAGGTCATTATTGTTGTGCAATAAAACTACGGATTCAAAATAAAGACATAGATAAATCAACAAGCATACACACAAAAAGTACAAGAATTTATGTGGTTCGGCATATTGCTTACATCCACAAGGGGGTGACAAGGAGAAAGTTCTCCTAAGATATTAGGGAACTATAATAGTGGTACAAAGACTCTCTCAATAAACTTGAAGCTTAGATACACTCAAAGATCTTTTTTACACATAACTAGAGAAACACTATTTTGTGCCATGACACAGCACTCTTTCACACAAAACAAACATGACAAGTGGATTGATTTATGTCGTGACTTTCACACACACTTCTTAGAACAATGAGAGGTTGAATATAATATGGACTGCTTTCTAAGTTGAATTTAATCGTAATTTGACTGACTTGACTGCTTCACTGTATGAAGGGCAGAGTCGAGTTTGTTACTTATTGTATGATAGGATTGCTGAATTATTTCCTATATATATTTCTTTCAATTTTTCAATTTGTGTTTCCTTTTTTTTTTTTTTAACCTTGACTTAAAACCTTGATTGAATTGTTTCCTTTTTTTTTTTTCTTGGATTTGTATTTCTTTCAATTTGGCTTCTTACATGTGCCTTTTCGACAAGTTTACTTACTATGGTTATTGAATTCTCTGCTGTTAACTTTAGCCTCTGGGACACAGTTGATATCATTTATTTGATAGCTATTAAAATATTTTTAGTTTCAAATATAATTTACTCCTACTTGTAATGTCAATTTTCTCCTACTTGTACCAAAGTGCAAATAAGGATGTACTTGGAGCTGTTTTATGTAATAAAGTTTATCAAGTCGAGCTATATGTACCAATGTACTTGGAGCTATTTGATAGTTGTTTTATGTACTTGGAGCTATATGTACCAATGTCAATTTTCTCCTATTGTCAATGATAATTGTAATATTAACGTAAAATTTTCCAATTAAATTTTAATTTTATAATAGAACAAGTTTGCCAAATTGGGCAAGTTTAGTATTGTAATAACACAAATTTTAAATTTATTCTTAATTGTTGCTTATGAATTTTTCTTTTCTTTTGTTTTTTATAGGTCATATTGAAATATAAAATTACTTGAATTGAAAATATGAGTGCGAACAACAAAGAACCTGAAACAATCTCACTTTGTGATTCGGTGGATGACTTAGTACATGATGAGTCAGAAATAAACGAAGATCAAAATAATATAGACTTGTCATTGGATGATTCAAATCAACCTTTTGCATGCAATACGCATTCAGAACCTCATCTTGATATGGATGACTTAGTACCTATGCAAGCATATGTGTATGTTCAAGCATGGAGGTTTTTTTCATTTTTGCTGAAGGAGTTTGATCAATTTTAAAGGCAATTGGTGCATTTTCTATTTTGTTTCTCCCTGGAAAAATAAGCTCTATGTTTGGAAGTTCAGACATGGGAAACATAAACCTTTTCTCATCTTTCCAATGTTTGACAAATTTATAACTTGATTCATTGTGCTGTACATGTATAAGCACCAAAGAAGAAATAACTACAGAAATGAGAAGTATTAACAATATATAACTGTAACTTGATGTATTCACTTGTATAGACTCCACCATAGATATTGTGGAAAACAAAGCTGTGAGTCCAAATTTCAGATGGGATTAATGCTCCATCTTCAATGACAAATCATTACTTTCTAATTTTCTAGTTAATTCTGTGATGCCTACCAACCCCTACCCTATAAGCTGCAAAGAAAAAAAAAAAAAAAACAAATAGGCAGCCATTCTCCTTCCAGACACTCCAAAAACAATTCTGAGGAGCAAAACTATGCCTCTTTTTCAACTGCCTTCTGATAATGCCAGATTCAAACAAAGGAAAGAAGAGGAAAATGCTCTTGAGTAGATCCTTGAAGATGATGTAAGACTTTGGCTTCTTCTCCCATGCTTTGCTTGTTTCTTGGTGTGATAGCGGCTCAGTTACATCCTTCCCAATATTCCCCATTTCTTGCTTCACCACCCTGTATTGTTTCATTCTTTGCTGTCTCTACTCCTCCTGCAACAAGAATCAACACATACAGCTTAAAGAAGAGGTTTCCATGGTACTCTTTTCTCTCATACAAAGGTGTAACCTACTTATGGTCAAAGGAGGTGTAATTCATAGTATGAATAACTATCAAGTGCACATAACCAAACAAACAACTTGGAACCTAAACACTTGCGTAAGTGCACTTATTAGTCATTGGTATCCACAATAAAATTTTGTTTAGTGTTTGTTCATCTATGCTTGATGCTACTTGGGAAGTCTTGCTAGCTTACTATTTTGGAAGCAAACAAATTAGCTTTGTCTTCTATATATGAACTTTGCAGCAGGAGAGGCTTAAAATGTGTTTCACCAATTAGAAAACCAAAAATTGAGCCTCAAAAGTTTCATCACTTCATGTGTCAAAGACAGGCCAAAAAGCTCCCCAATGAAACATAATTATTATGCAACATGCATTAATTACAAACAAAAATAATGGAATTCAGTTTCTATTATAGTTGACATAACATATAATATGACAAAGATTGCTCGTTTTAAGTCCTTACCATCTATCTCATGATGAGAATTAGCAGAACTCTTTTTTTTTTCTCAAGTCTTGAGCCTCCAAAGCAATTACAACCCATAATTGTCTACAGTATGTCACTGCTATTTTCTTATTATACCTTTCAACACACAAAGTGAAATGAGACACAAAAAGAATGCATTCAATATAATCATTTCAAACAAAACACACAGCTCATCTTTCTTGAAGTCAACATGAAATTTCCATTTCTTAAAAAAAAAAATCAAAGAAAATTTGAGGAAAAAGAAACAGATTGAATCCATGAAAATTCAACTCATGACCTTAATTTCATTATTTCAAATTTCCACATTTGGTAAAATGTTGACTCTTACATACCAGTCACACATGGAAAAAAGACAACACATCTCACTTGCAACTACCCCTCACACTTGAAAAAATCCCTAAATGAAAATTAGCTCTTAAATAATAATTGATTATATATCTCATTTACCACCAAAGCTCTAGGTAATATATTTATAAATAATTAAGTTAAATTAGCCCTTAGGCAATATATTTCCAAAATTAATATAAAACTCAATAATCAATTTCCACTCACATACACACTGATATACACAAATTCTGTCATTGAAGCAACTTATTTTGCATAATTAGACAAATATAACATAAAAATTTGAAGAAAAAAAAACCCGAACCAGTTCATACCACCAAAGTTCGTTGCATTATGATCAAAGAACTTTCCGACAAGCAAAGCAAGTAAAGAAAACTGAAACAAGCACATCAGATCCACAACCCCAACAAACATGAAGTTTAAACACGGAGCAAAGTAATTAAAAGTTGTTAAGTTGGTAGTAATCAAGAATAATGGTTAATAAAAAAAAGCAAACCAATCCAGTTGGAGTTGGAGTTGGAGGCTTCTGAATTTCGATTAAAGAACATAGAGCTTTTAGGGGGGGAAAAAAAAGGAAACAAGAAACACCGTCGTTTTCGTAACGGATCAAATGGATCTTGATCATGATCTTGATGAACCTTTCACAGTGGAGATGGATTCTGATCGTTCGCGCTGTCTTTTCCCAAGGTTCTTTACCAACCACAGCTTGCGCTCTCTTTCTCTCTCCTGTTCTCATGGATTCTCTCCCCAACGGCATGCCAACCTCCACAACAACTACTTCCTCCACCGCTCCGGCGATTAGGCTGTGGCGGTGGTAGAGGTTCAGCGTGAAGGAGCCAAGGTATGGCGTGAGAGCTTTTGAGGTTTTCAATTTTCTAGCGTGAGAGGTTTTGGCTGTTTGGAGAGGGATTTAAGGTGGAAGTGTTTTTTCTAACGTGTTGTGGTCTGATTGGCTGGCGTAAAACATTGGTTTTACGCCAGCTCCGGACCTAATGTTTTCTCAATGTTTTACACCAGCTCCGGACCTAATGTTTTCTCTTTAAGTAACCCATTCACGGCCAAATATCTTATATCTCAAAAAAAAAAAAAAAAAAAAAAAAAAAAAAAACAGAGAGAGAAGCTTAAAGAGGTCGGACCACCTGTTGTCCATGCCGAGAGAGAGAGGGATCAGAAGGGACAGGGCACGGCATCGACATCTATGGAGCTCGCCGATCAGCCCGATTTAGCTCCGGTGAGGGATAGAGGGCAGCGGCAACGAGCAGAGGTCAGAGGGAGGGTGGGTGGGTTGAGAAGTGAGAACTTGAGATGGGTTTCAATCTAATGACTTTTCAGGCTTGTTGTTTTAGGGTATTTCACAAGATCAACGGTATTGGTAAGTCCATCAGTCAAAATCTGTGATTTTGTTCTCTTTTTTTTTCACTGCTGGCGTGTTTGGCGCACCGGAGACGCGTCGGAGTAGTGTCAGCGCCATGTCGGAGAAGTGAAAAAAAAAAAAAAAAAAAAAGAGACACTGCTCAAACACAGAAATTCAGCCAATCGTACCGGTTCCGATGTCCAATACATGTCGGACACCGACACGACGCCAAAAATGGCGTGTCGATGCAACCCAAAGCTTATGACTTCTCACTTGTGATTCAAGCTTTACTCACTCACTTATTTTCATAGTAAAGGTGGATAAATTGATTATGGCAGTATCCACATTGATCTCAATTTTCTTGTTTCTCCTTTCATGTGTATATGTTTTTCCACAATGTTCTTCTGTTTATTTATATGTCATATTAGGCATGCTTAATTGATAAAATCATCCTGAGTCCTCCCATATATGTTTAAACATCTACTAATGCTAATCTTTTTCCTTTGTCTCAAATCTAAACAAAATAAATAGATAAGAGAAGTAGTCCCTTTGATATTCATATCTTTTAATTATAAGTAGTCCCTTTGATCTCACTCAGGTTGTAAGCTCCCCTCAGTTCATCTATGTTAGGTTTTTAATTCCTTGACTTTCATTGTATATATTCAACTTGATGTTTAATCTAGCTAGTTCATAGACTGTTTTGACATCTTTTGTATAACTGATTCCTTAACAGGCCACTTGTGGAGTATTTCACTAATATGTTTATATTTTTTGGAGGGTAAATTTTCTTTCTCCACAATATCTTTCTTTGTAATCTCTTCCATATTCCATCTATATTATTTTCAATATTTGATCTTTGATTTTTTTTTTTTTTTTGCCTTACCCTATTACTATCTATTCCCCACCCTCTTTTTCGTCATTCATCATTCCAAAACTTTTAGCAGTAATCGCCTTGTATTTTTTCCCCGATTTTAATTTTCCAATAGTATTTTATTCAAAATCCATTAGTAGGAGTTCCCCTAGATTACTTGATACATGGTTCTAGCAGGTGGGGTAGTGTACTTATAGTTTACTCACCACCAGGGATGGTTCCAAAGGGCCTTGCTTTGTGTTATAAAAAAAAGGGGGGGAGGGGGGTGGGAGGGGAGGGGGGGTGAGGTTCCACGTCATACAAAAAAATCCATTAATATAGAACTCCATTTTTTTTATTTTTTTTTATTTTTTTTTTTTTGACGAGCTTGACCTGTTACACTTACACATTCATATTATAGGTGATTTACCATGCATTCCTGGTGGGTATTGAACCCAAGACCTCGCCCTCCAGCTTGCTCTTATAAGGGGAGGAAGAGGTACCATTTGAACTAGAGCTCATTGGCTGCCTATTGGTATGTGTAAATCTTGCATGCCTCTTTTTCATATTTGTAGGCCTTTGTGAACTTTGCTTTTCTTGGGAAACCCTATATTGTTCTAATGTGCAATCTTCTGTTTGTTGCACCTTGTTATCAACATACTGCATCTCTTTTGAGTTATGAGGGCATGAGAAACTGTTTTCCACCAAAATTGTATATGGAATGCTTAAAACTACCATTAGGATGCATGCAACATAGTAAGAACTGGACTGAATTGATTGGTTTTATCATTCTTCCCCAGAACCTCCCATTATGTGTGCCTTTGCACAAATAGTTCAGGGAAAAAATGAAAACCAGGATCATCTATGATAATGATCCAGTCTAAATTACTTTTGACAAAGAATTACCTCACACATATCTTTGGTTTTTTCATTTTCCTTTGTTGACCAAAGTCTCTCACTTTCTTGATATTATGACATTTGATGTTTCGATTGTGTTTGGCACTACTACAAAATTATCTTCTTGTGTTCTGATGCATTCATGTAAAAGGAGAAAAAAAAGTAACCAGAAGGAAGCAGAGGTGAAGGCGTGAAGGAAGCAGAGGAATGGTGTGAGAGCTGGTTTTCTTTCTTCGTTCTGCTTCGGCGATCGGGCTCCGGTGATCAGGCTGTAGCGGTGGTGGAGGTTCGGCGCGAAGGAGGCAGAGGAATGGTGTGAGAGCTTTTGGGGTTTTCTGTTTTCTGGTGTGAGAGGTTTTGGCTGTTTGGAGAGGGATTTAAGGTGGGAGTGTTTTTTTTTGACGTGTTGTGGTCTGATTGGCTGCTGTAAAACGAATGTTTTACGCCAGCTCCGAACCTAATGTTTTCTCATCACTAAATGTCAAAGTTTTTTTAAGTGTTTGATAGTTATAATGAATGTCTAGTTGAGTTGCTTATCCTTCTAAATGTTTCTTAGTCATTAATATCACTTTTTCATTTACCAATAATCAGTCACCATGTCAGCAATTTGTAAATTTTTTTGTAAAATAGTTTGTATCTCTAGCATTATTCTTTTCAAAATGATGAAAGGGGTGTCAATTTTAATGAAAGATGGTAATGAAGATAATATTTATATTTCAATATACATTAGCAAAATTATAATCATTTATTTTTTCCTTTGCTTACAATAAGCGAGGAGGGGGATTCCACTATGGGTTTAACAATAAGATAATTTTTAGATTTTAAAGCTAGATACTAATCACTACTTTATTTAGATTTTAAAGCTAGATACTAATCATAACTTCCTATTTTCATCCGGGATTTTGGTTTACTTTTAGATCTTAAATGCTAATGCTCTCTTCTAATTTCTCAACTCTAATTGCTAATCAGTTATCAAGTATTTGTTCACAATAAATCTCTCAAAAAAAATTCCCTATATAATTACAATGACTTTTTTTTTCCCCAAATATGAACAGTAATTACTAATTTCTACTCTTTCAAGTTTGGCAATCATTGTCTCTCCCAATTTGATGACTCAAATGATATAATTACCTTTTTCCACGTGGTTTCCGCTAAAAATTCCACAATGCCATTAAAAAGCATTGGAATATCTTCAATTTGGACACCGTCTCCTTTTCTATAAAACACATGTGGATATTCAACAATACAATTGATTCTACAAAATATCGATGGTAGATACCAGGGCGAATATTACAATGCAAACCTTTTGAAATAACAAAGTGTTGTTGTCATGTTTTTAACACAAATTGAAGTAACAATGTGTGGACGTCGGATTCTTCCCCCCGGTTGTCGCACATTGGGTCCTTGGCAACGTAACTCGTGTGTATTTGTGTATCTACAGTGGGGTATGTGTGTGTGAGTCCCTTTTTCTTATTTTTATTTTAGGAGTGGCCACCAGCCACTGGTTTTTGTATTAGGTGTAATTGGTCACTTAGATGTTTAAATAATATATCTGTTAGGTTCTAAGAAATTAGGAACTAATGTATTAGATCTTCAGTTTGTAATATTGGCAAACCATGATCAAAACGTTTTTAATCTTGTTTAGACTTGCTCAAAGTATGAAGTTTTTATGTAAAGTTGGAATCGAGTTATTGCAGAATTTACTGTGCAATTATGTTTGGCTCGATCAATTGAGAATTAGACTCGATCGATCGAAAGTCGTGCAGATTGTTTTTTCTGCAGAATTTCTAACTCAGCCCAAGCCCGTTTGAGGTGTAGGGTTTTATGTTTTGCCCTAAGTATAAAAGGGAAAACCCTAGCCACGTTTTTAGAGTTCTGAATGCTGTGTTTGTGAATCTTGTTGTGAGATCTAGAGGAGTTTACCTTCACATACACTTAGAGTTTCCAAACTCAAGATTGATGTCAAGAGCTTGGTAATCATTCAGTTGCAGAATCAAGAACTTCAAGATATACAAGTAGGTGTGCTTGTGCTTTGCTGAGAATTCAAGGAAAGAAGTAGTCCGTGGACTCGGAGCTGTCACGTGGTCGTGGTAGTAAGTTTCCTACTCGAGGTAGCAATAGGATGTTAGTGGTCTAAGTCGCTATTGTGTAAACTTCAATTCTTTCATAGTAAATTCGGTTTACCTTGAGGATAGCTAGGTTAAATCCTCCCCAGGTTTTTACCGTTTTGGTTTCCTGGGTTATCATATCGTGTGTTCTTTATTTTCCGCACTTTGCATGATATGATATATTTGTGTTAACCTAGAATTGCTTAATTTACCTAAGTTAATCACTTGGCTGAATATTTAGGTTAATCTGATTGGGTTTAAGGGGTTTAAACAAACTTACAAGTGGTATCAAAGCGGGTAGCTTTTTTCTGTGTAGATCTTTTGATCTCAAAGCTAATCCTTGACCCCGGTTGTCATGGAACATGAACACTCTCTCATTATTCCACCTCATTTTGATGGGAAAAATTATGCTTATTGGAAAGTAAGGATGAAAGCATTCCTTAAAATCTATTGATGAAAGAGTTTGGAATTCTGTCGAATATGGATGGGAGAAACCCACTACTCCTATGAGTGAGTGGCAAACTTCTCAAAAAGAGGCAACCGCTTTTAATAGCAAAGCTATGAATGCTATCTTTAATGCTGTCTCTATAGAGGAATTTAAGAGAATCTCTAATGTTGAGATTGCTCATACTGCTTGGAATATCCTCCAGACTGTGCATGAAGGCACAAAGGCAGTTAAAATTAATAAATTGCAGCAATTGACTACTAGATTTGAAAGCATTAGAATAAATGATGATGAATCTTTTGATGAGTTCTATGCTAAACTGAATGATATTGTTAATTCTGCATATAATTTGGGTAAAATCTATGATTAACCTAAAATTGTTAGGAAGATTCTTAGATCTTTGAATGAGAATTTTAGACCTAAAGTAACTGCCACTACTGAAAGCAAGGATGTGGACTCCATTTCTGTTGATGAACTTGTAGGATCTCTTCAGTCCTATGAGTTGGACCACCCTAAGACTAACAAATCTAAATCAATAGCTCTTAAGTCCGTTGATGATGTTGATGCTAGTGGATTTGATGATGAGCTCTCTGCTACAGAGATTGCTTACCTTGCCAAGAACTTAAGAAATTTTCTTAAGAATAATAATAGAAGGGCAAGAGGTAAAAACACTGCTGAACCTAGAAACTTTAGAAGGAATGATCCCAATAAGGTTAATAACACTGAAAAACCTAGAGAGAATGTAGGTCAACCTTCTAATAATTCTATGGGGCAACAATGTTTTAGGTGTCAAGGGTATGGTCATGTAAAATCTGAATGTCCTACATACTTGAGGTCTAAGGGTAAGGCTATGGCTGTAACTCTTAGTGATGATGAAGTTTCCGACAATGAATCTGCTGTGATGAAGGTGGAAACTTCATTGCTTTCACTACTACTGCTGTAGTCAATGAAAGCGTGTCTGTTGAAGAGGACCAATCTGATGGGGAGCTCTCTGAAGATGCAGATTTACAAGAAGCCTATAATAAACTTTGTAAAGTTACTGCAAAGGATGGTATGAATGTTGATCTAGGCTTAAAGAAAATTGCATCTCTTGAACTCGATAAGAAGAATTTACTTGTGAAACTGTTTGATGCTACTAAACTTTTGAATAATGTGAAAACTGAGAACATGATTTTACTTGATAAAGTTAAAAATTTGGAACTTGAATTATCTGTTGCTAGAAAACAAACTAATAGGTCTGCAAGCTCCAAACTTGATCACATGCTAAGTGTTCAAAAGTCTCCCTCTGACAAAACTGGTTTAGGTTTTGTGGAAAGCATCTCTGTGCCTGAATCTCATTCCACAAATTTTGTTCCTTCTACTGACTCCCTAAGAATGAGGTTGTCAAACCTTCTGTGAGTGAAGCTGTTAAATCTGTAGAAGTTACACCTCCTAGGAAGATTAGAGTTGATCTTCATGAGTCTAAATCTAAAACTTCTAATTCTTCTAAGGGCAAGTTGCATGATAAGCCAGCATGGGTGTGTCATTTTTGTGGAAAGTCTGGGCACATTCATCCAAATTGTTTCAAGTTGCAAGCTACTAAGCGAGCAAATAAATCAAAAGTACCTGTGCCTCAAGCACAAGATCCTATGATACTTATTGGTGAATTAGTAAAGGTTTTAAACCTTTATTCCAATCCTGGAGTTGGTCATAATTCAAATGTTAATCATAACTCTAATGCTAGAGTTGCATGTAAAAGGTTTTGGATGCAAAAGGCTCAATCTAATTGAGTCTGTCTGACATGGTCCTTGTTCTTTATTGTTTTATCTCTTGTGACCATTTTTTTTTCTTAGGATTTGCATTGCATAACATTCATGTATTTCATTCTAGGTTGTTTTTAATTAAAAAAAAAAAAAGGAACAAGAATGGTTTTGGCAACATGTGTTTTGCAGTATTTTTCTTGAATTTGAAGATAAGGTTGGTCAATCTATTTTTCATAACATGTTTATGTACCTTGTTTAGCTTGGATGCGCTTAATTTTTCTTGCACTTGCTAGTTTGAGTTTTGTAGTGCATGTTGTGTGGAAAGATGTTTATAGTTTTTGATCACATAATCTTGATCTTGAAGCCATATGTTATTGATTGTTGGACTTGGACTTATTGAGAAAGGCATAAATAACCATCTCACCACTATTTATTAGCCAATCATGATCACCTTAGTGCATATCGTATGATTTTGTGCTCGAGAAAGTGTAGCACATGCACAAAAAGAACATAAGGTGCAGCCTTGGTTTAAATGCTAAAATTGGTGTGTACATTATTGGACTATAATTGATTCAATCAAATAAAATTGGTGTGTATATTATGAGGCAAAACTAAGAAACTTACATGATTGCAAGCTTTTATTCTAGGAGATGTGAGAGTTATATTATGTACCTCTTTGAGTGATAGTCTTTTTCAAATTCATATGATGAATTTTGTAGAAATTGTGATTGGTTTCTGTTCACATATCACCTCACATGTTTCTCAAGCTTTTGCTAGTTGCACCCACTACACAAGTTACTCTTTGCTAAACTTTGTACATGTTAATGTGTGAGTATCTGGCCTGACCAACCAAGTTTGATAATTTATTGAATTTGATGCAAAACATGTTTACTGCATGAGAATTTGAGGAGAATTAAATGAAAATCTTATTTTGGGAAAACTGGGATAAATACATGTGTTTTTGAAGAGCATTTCATTTCATACTCATGCATTTTATTCATAAAATCTAATGCTTTGAGGAGTTTCTGCACTAAAAATGCTTTGTTTTTTCAAAAATTTATTTTTTTCAAATTTTCGATCGATCGAATCTGTTTTTCGACCGATCGAAATTTATTTAAAAACCCTAGAAAGTTTTTGTGTGTTTCGATCGGTACTCGATTGGTTTTGGATCAATCGAAGGATTTTCGATCGGTCGAATCTAATTTTCAATTGATCGAAGATCGGGCTGAGTGTTTTTTAAAAAGGATTTTTTCTCACGTGTTCTTCACTTTCTAAAACTTTTCAAACTCTTTTTTCACTCTCACCAACCGGTCCAGCCTATTCTTGGGATTTTTGTCGTTTTCCTCCATTCTTTTTGCAAGGATTCTCTCTTCCCAAGCCAGTAAGACTATTCTACCCTTCCTTTTGCTTTTATTTTTATATTTTCATGCATTTTTAATGGTATTTTCGGCATTTAGAGATTTGAATTTATGGTGTTGATTTTGGTTGTGTTCTTTCAAATAAATCATTGGGTTTTTGTGGGGACACCTTATACAAGTGTTACAAGTGGTTTAATTTGATAAATTTGATGATTTATGAGAAATTGAAAATTCTAGGGCTTGAAATTGGCCAAATTTGGGGTTTTTGTTCAAATTGATGAAATTTGATGAAATTGGCTTGTGAAATTGACTTAATTGATCATTATATTGTGTTATCTGACTTGTGTAATGATCAATTTGTTGATTTTGTTGGTTTTGTGAATTTGGGTTTTGAAAATTTGGGATTTTTTGAGATAAAACTCTTGTTCAAGCCAATTTTGTGGATTTGGATCAATTTTGACCTGTTTTTCATTGCATTAGCACATGCATCATTTGGTTATTCTGCTCATGTATCATATAGACTTGTTATTTCTATATTTTTGTTGTGCTAACTTGCAGTCTGCCCTTGATTTTTGTCTCTTTCCTTTTTGTGTCTCTCTATTCTGTCCTTAGCATCATGCCTAGGAAAACTAGAGCCCATAGGACTTCTTCCCCCCACTCCTTCCTTCGATAGTGATAGGTTCTTGAATGAGAAACATCAGGAGACTTATGAGACCCTTAACCTTAGGCGAAACATTTGGGGTGAGCATAAGGTGCTTTTAGATGAGGTTGATGAGGCAGTGAGGCGTAACTTTGAGCGTAGGGGCTGGCTACCTTTGTTAGAGATAGATCATCTGCCTCCGGCTACCCTGATTAGAGAGTTCTACTCGAACCTCTCTTTCCACATCTATGATTCCAACACTTTAGTAAAGAGTTGGATAAGAGGTGTAGAGTATCGCATTACCACTTCGGTAGTGTCTGATGCTCTTGGGGTGCCTGTGGTTTCTCATCCTGTCTATCCGTATGATGAGTCTCCACCTCTTGACGACGTTATGTTGTACATCACTGGGTCTTCTATCCGGTGGGGTTTTAATCCTCGGATCACCTCTGCTGAGCTCTCTGAGCTTCATTATCTGTTCTTTAGGATTGCTTGTCATTCCTTGTGGCCTATTTCTCATCTACACACTATCCCTCTTGAGCGATGTGTGTTCCTTTATGCTCTTATCACTGATGCTCCTATCAGTTTTCCTCATCTGTTTCTTTGTTCTTTGAACGAAATGCATCGGAGCAGTTCTACTGCTTATGCATTGTTCTTTCCTGTTTTTATCCATAGGATACTTCTTCACCTAGGTCTAGGTGATTTCCCTGACTCTGAGCCTGTTCGTATCATTGCTCCCATAGGTGCCACCTTTCTTAAGCAAAGGGCTGCTCAACTTCGAGCTAGCTCTAAGCGTCCTAGAGTAGAGCCTTCCGGTGTCACTCCTTCTCCTTCCTCTTCTACAGGTGCTCCTTCGCAAAGACGTCTGTTGATCCTGCTGCTGCTACTGCTGTTCCTCCACCTTCTCCTACGGATGATTCGAACATTCGTCGGATGTTGGATACTGTCATGACCGTTCAGGCGGCACAAGGTCAGCTTTTGGTGGATGTGCTTGACGAGATTCGAGCATTGCGAGCAGATTTGGCGAGTCTTTGATGTTCTCCTCTACCACCTCCTTTTGATGATGAGTAAGTGCCCTTTGGCAATTCATCACAAAAAGGGGGAGTACATACTTTGTTATGGAGTAGTTGAGGAGATTTTTGTCTTAGAGGGAGATTTTTGTTACTTTTTGTGATTCTGTGAAGCTGTGGAGCTTTTAGATTGTATCTAGGTGCTTCATCTTATATTTACCTTTTTGGCTCTTGATAGGGAGAGTTATTTGAGATACATTTATTGTATATATTTCTTGTTTCACTATGTCTACACTTGCAACTGATAGATAGTAGTTAGGTTGAATTTGTTTAGTTAGGCTATTGTTTTGTAATGGACTGTTTATTTTGTAAACTTTGAGTATTTTGTTGAGTTTGTGTTTTGGCACGGATTGCCAAAAGGGGAGTTTGTTAGGTTCTAAGAAATTAGGAACTAATGTATTAGAACTTCATTTTGTAATATTGGCAAACCATAATCAAAACGTTTTAAGTCTTATTTAGACTTGCTCAAAGTATGAAGTTTTTATGTAAAGTTGGAATCGAGTTATTGCAGAATTTACTGTGCAATTCTGTCTGGCTTGATCGATCGAGAATTAGACTCGATCGAACGAAAGTCATGCAGATTGCTTTTTCTGCAGAATTTCCAACTCAGCCCAAGCCCGTTTGACATGTAGGGTTTTATGTTTTTCCCTAAGTATAAAAGGGAAAACCTTAGCCACATTTTTAGAGTTCTGAATGCTATGTTTGTGAATCTTGTTGTGAGATCTAGAGGTGTTTACCTTCACATACACTTAGGGTTTTCAAACTCAAGATTGATGTCAAGAGCTTGGTGATCGTTCAGTTGCAAAATCAAGAACTTCAAGATATACAAGCAGGTGTGCTTGTGCTTTGCTGAGAATTCAAGGAAAGAAGTAGTCCGTGGACTCGGAGCTGTCACGTGGTCGTGGTAGTAAGTTTCCTACTCGAGGTAGCAATAGAATGTTAGTGGTCTAAGTCGCTATTGTGTAAACTTCAAGAGCTTGGTGATCGTTCAGTTGCAGAATCAAGAATTTCAAGATATACAAGCAGGTGTGCTTGTGCGTTGCTGAGAATTCAAGGAAAGAAGTAGTCCGTGGACTCGGAGCTGTCATATGGTCGTGGTAGTAAGTTTCCTACTCGAGGTAGCAATAGAATGTTAGTAGTCTAAGTCGCTATTGTGTAAACTTCAATTCTTTCATAGTAAATTCGGTTTACCTTGAGGATAGCTAGGTTAAATCCTCCCCAAGTTTTTACCGTTTTGATTTCCTGGGTTATCATATCATGTGTTCTTTATTTTCCGCACTTTGCATGATATGATATATTTGTGTTAACCTAGAATTGCTTAATTTACCTAAGTTAATCACTTGGCTAAATATCTAGGTTAATCTGATTGGGTTTAAGGGGTCTAAACAAACTTACAATATCATCATGCATTTTAACTTAAAACACATATCTATATATTACTAAAAGTTGAAGTATAGCATTTAATGTTGCTACGCTCACGTTGAGTCACATCAGTAGCCATGTCATTTCCACCATATTTTTTGTAATTGTTCAACAATTTAAAATTAGTTTTTTTTCAATTTTAAAATACTAACAAATATAAAATAAATTTCACCCTTATCTCCACCATAAAGCCCACTTCTTATTAATTTAATTCCCACCACTATCTCCACCATAAATCCCACTTCTTATTAATTTAATTCCACTATATTATATATATATATATATAAAAGCTGAAGCGTTACATTTATTTTTGTTACACTCCGGTTGAACCACATCAGCATCCATATCATTATTTCTTTTCTTTTCAATTTTCTTATAATTGTTTTTAACATTTACTCTTTTTTTTTTTTTCACTTTCACCAACCTTCTCCCTCCCTCACCTTTTCATCTCCCTACTATCATTTTCATCTCCCCACTATCCTTTACATCAATATCACTCTTTCTCTTCCCCTTCATCTTCCTTTATTTTGTCTCTTCCTATTCACTCCCTCTTACTATAAATTTGTCACTATCTCTTCCATTCGATGCGTAGTTTCCCTCACAAAAGTTTTTTTTTATAGGTCTCTCTCTCTCAAATTTTTAATGGTTTTTTTTTTTTTTTCTTGCATCTCTACTTTAGGTTGATAAATTTGTGTTCCATAGAACCCTATTTTAGGTTAATGCGATTTAGTTTGTGTTGAATGTTATCCTTGATTCTTTAGGTTTTTTTTTTTTTTGTTCTCTTTTATTGTTAAATGTTATCTTGCTATATTATAAAGAATTAAATATAGTAATGTGATTTAGTTTTGTGTTGATGTTATCCTCGATTCTTTAGGTTGTTTTATTTATTTATTTTTTTGTTCTCTTTTATTGTTAAATGTTATCATATTATGTTATAAAGAATTAAACATAGTATATAAAAATATAATATTATTCTATTATATAGCATGATTCAGAGAATTTGGTATTTATTGTCATATCTTTTATTTTTACTTTTTTCCTTCTCATCTTATGTTATTCAGGATCAAAATCCTCTAAAGCTCCTAGGGTATTTTAAGACATAGATCTTGCCACATCATCCATCCACCAAAATAATGATTCCCAAAAAAAAAAAAAATCAATCTTATTCACCATTTGCCATTTAACCAAAAACAAATTACGGAGCTGTAACTTAATTTCTCCCGCATTTGTCCCACGACCAATCTACATAGTCATATTCTACTTTGGGTTGAAGGTACAAATTTAAGTATTTGAAAGCAATTCCCACTAGGAAAAGAAAAGCCTAACTGTTAAATTTATATATTAAATTAGTAGCTACTTGAAAATTTAGAACATAAAAACCCAAAACGTTGTTTTTCTTTGGACCAAAACGTACCTTAAAATTTCCAGTATTAGATAAGCACTTGAGATTATTTGGATCAAAACTCAATCTGGCCTTTTGTGCTTTTTTGGTTTCTTCTGGCTTTGATCATTGAACAAACTCTTTTCTTTTGGTTTTGCTTCTTTCTTATAGATTTGATATGAAATTTGTTTAATAAAAAAATATTATGGGTTTACTTGAAATTTTTTTATTACATGGAGAATGGCAATGTTTGCTTTCTTTTGCAAAACCATCGAGTCCACGGTGGTGATTTCCTTCCATTAATATTTCCTCATAATTTTGGTAAGGTGAATAAATTTGAATTTTTTTTATAGCATTCAATAATGGTTATGGTAGTGGATTGATAATATGGCAAAATCTTAGTCTTTTATTTTAAAAGAAATGTGAGGATGTAAAAAACTTTATATGGTAGACTACCTTAGAGACTCTAGAAGATTTTGATCCTATTATTTAACAATTAAATTCAGTCAAATCTTCCTTATCATTAAATTATTTATAATTTTTCTCATTTTTTATTTTTAAAAATTTAACATAGAATATTTTATTTAAAGTAAATAAAAATGTCGTAAAAAAATTGTACTTATTTTTTTTTTTTTTACGTTTACACTTTGTCTAACCTTTCTTCTTCCCTTTATCTTTTCATCTCCCCACTAGCCTCCACTTTAATATCACTCTTCTTATTTCCCTTCATCTTCCTTTATTTTGTTTCTTTTTATTCTTATCATCATAGTATAAATTTGTCATTCTCTCTTTCATGCTATATATAATTTTCTCTCACCAAAAAAAAATAATAATAATTGTCATTTCACTCTCTTTAATTCTCACTCAATTTTTTGGTGGATTTTTTAAAATTTTTTTGCCTCTCTATTTTAGGTTGATTAATTTTGGTGTTCTTTAAAACTCTACTTTGAGTTGATGCAATTTAGTTTTGTGTTTACATTTTTTTTTTTTTTTTGTTCTTTTTCATTGTTAAATGTTATCCTAGAGCATTATAAAGAATTAAAGATACTATATAAGAATATAATAATATTTTATTATATAACATGATTTGGATAGGTGTTTATTTTTTATATCTTCTATTTTTACTTTTTTTTTCTTCTCATCTTATTATTCACCATTTAAATTCAGCCACATCTTCCATACCATTAAATTATTTATATTTCCTCTCCTCTTATTTAAAAAAAATTTAAATATTTAATATTTAACTTAAATTCAATAAATAAAGAAAAAAGAGTAGATAAAAAAAAATCAAACGTCAATTAGTAATAAAGAGTAGATAGATAGAGAGAGAGAGAGAGAGAGAGAGAGAGAGAGAGAGAGAGAGAGAGAGGTTTACGGTAGCGAAAAAAAAAAACAATACAAAGTAATAAAGAATAGATAAAGAAAAAAAAATCAAATATCAATTAATAACTGTTAATTGGAAAACAAAGAGACTGTAAGGAGAAGTAAAAAAATGAAATAGATATGACAATACGGAGAACATTAAAAATTTTACAGTGCAATAAAATCAATTGTTATATTCACTTAAAAAATTAAATCAATAATAAAAAATGAAATGCAATCATTTTACTACATTTAAACTTAAATCTAATCAAACTCTAATCATAGAAACCATATTTCCATTCATAACTAAAAGGGAAATGTTCTCCAGTAATCATATAAATTACATAGGAAATAAAGCCAGGAAATTTTAATATCCCTTTTTTGACATTTCATTTAACCCTTTATATATATATATATATATATATATATATATATATATATATAATCTTCATACATCAATACTTTTAAAAATCTAATGAACGATGCTACATCTCATTTAAAGTCTCTGTTATGCAAATCATCAACCAGTAAATATATGATAATACTAAGAAACGTTACGAATGAAATCATGAAAAAAATGATAAAACTAATTAGCTACTATCATTATGGATTAGTAGTCTATGATTTTACACATCTAAAAAATTGGAATAAATAGAGTTTACTTAAAGTATATATAAAGATTCATATTAAAAAAAAGTATATGTAAATGTTAAAAGAAAAAAAAAAAAAAACAAAAAAACAAAACATAGGTACAGTACTTAGATACTGTTCCTTAGATTCTCCTTTTAAAATTTGGTCATGTGGCTATTTTTTCATGAGATGAAAGAGTATTTTATAGTTAAATAGCCACATGGCTAAATTTTAAAAAGGGAACCTAAAGAACAACATCTAAGGTACTGTACATAAGTTTTATCATTAAAAAAAAAGGTATAAGTAAGGCTTTTATTAATTTAAAAAATAATGAAAAATCAATTGTTAATAATAATAATAATAATAATAATAATATATTTAATGAGATCGCCCTAAAAAAAATTATCCCGTGCAATGCGCGGGTTTGCGACTAGTTGTCGTAAAATTTTATCAAGTCACATTACTCATCAAGATAATGTAATCATTAATTGACTGATAAATAGCAAACCAATCATCACTAAAAGTCATGGTATAAGCAGGCCGAGAATATAAGGACAATTAATATAAGCAATCGACTGACATTAATAGAATATTTTCACCACAATTAGAAGAATCCTTTTGTAATTTGAATTGCCATTATTAGAAGTCCTTGTTCCCCTACTTAATCTGATTATCTTACATGCAGCTTTTGGGTGCTCTTCAGTAAGCACATTTAGCCTTAGATTCATGCTGATCAATATTTGCCTCTATTGTGCTTGAATCACATAACCCATAGCCAAAGTATAATGCATCCTTGTCTCCCATAAAGTTAGGATGAAAGTTGAAGTTGCAGGTTAAATTTTATTTAAGAATGAGAATATTTTGCATATGATATCTCATTGTTATAGCAGCAAGAAATAATGGAGATCTTTTGAACAAAAACATATTAATATATAATATAAATATATACTTTAAAAAAAATTATAAATTAACGTGTAGGTTTAAGTTACAGGGCAACATTCTCAAATATAGTTCCATCCTACTTATATTTAACAATCTTGTATACATTGTTATCAGGGGTTGTTCGGAATGTACACAAATTCCTAAATATGTGAAATACATAAAATAGAAGAAAAATAACACACACAAAGTTAATCACGTGACATAAGAAATTACGTGGTTCAACAGTCTGTCTATGGAGTTGCAGTGATCTGACTATTTTTAGGGAAATTATATAAGATGCAATACACGTCAAACCCTAATATGATGCAATAGTATTTATATCACATACAATGAATCCCCAATGGGTTAAAAACGGGCCAAAAGTTTCTTCACCACCACATTGAGTAATTGAACGTAACTTGTTGAGCATGAGATCAAATGAGTTGTGGCTTTGTGGTCGGATCTAGGAGGAGGCTAGATTAAAATGTCTTGCTAAGTCATTGAATAGCTGATAGGCGAGAGGAGCTTCCAAAAAAGAGAAAGGGATGCCATCATGTTAATGTTAATAAAGTGAGCTTTTATGGACGTTGACTGTGGAGCGTGGTGGTATGTTACAGACTTACAGTCCAAGTATCTCACATAGCTTAAGTGCAAGTTTGGGCCTTTTGACCTAAGCCTTCATTTTATAGATTAAGCCTTAACATCCCCATTTAAAAATCGTAACACTTCTATATAGGGTTGAGTTATAATCTGGATCAAACACAAATTAAGCTCCACATAGCCCAACTAGGGTTAGGTTTGAGCATAAGCAGAGTCTACCTAAAGTTACTCAAGGCTAAATTTTAACACACTACTTAACCAAATTTAAGCAATTTTTAAACTGTATAAGATCACTATATACATACATACATATATATATATATATATACACACTAGTCTCTGAGCATGCGCCTGAGGCTCTTCTATTTTTTGGGTAAAGATTAATAATTTATATTTATTATAATTTGAGATTTCTATGTTTTCCAATCACAAAAAAAAAAAAATTAAATAAATAAATAAGGGTGTGATGAAGTAAAAAAAAAAAAAATTACGTGGGGTGAGTTTTGTAGATTAAAGGAGTTTTAAAACTAACAAAAAAGTGATACTATTTTGTAGGGAGTTAATGAGTAGAAGTAGGAATTTAAATCAACATAAAAGTAAGAATTTATTATTTTTGTCAATGTACTATTTTAATCCCATTTTTAAGTTTTAGGTAAAGGTATTTTTGACAGTAAAAAAAGCAATAACTAACTTTCTTTTGCCAATTTACTATTTTAACCCCATTTTTAAGTTGTTGATTAATTAATTTAGGGGTATTTTTTACAGCAAAAAAAAAAAAAACTAACTTTCTAAATCCTCTTAATATATACAGATATTAAACAATACTTATCATTCAATTCGTGCAATATTTTACCGTACATTGTGTGTATTAAGTCCATAAAAAACAATCTAATATACTTAAAATGCAAAATAACATTCAGATTCTTTTATATCACATGGATTTTTGTAGTACTGACTACTGAGGGTTACAGAGAAAGAGTTGATAAATAAGAATTAAATAAATCTAAGATTTTTTTAGAATTAATCAATTTGAACCCAAATCCATCCCAAATGCATTAACATTTAAATTTGTCTTATTACAGTCAAGAATTTTATTAAACAAAATCCGTCCACCATCCTTACTTCTATGATTTTGTAAGTGTTCCATTTTTTGTTTATATTAAAAAAAATCACTTTCATTATATTTGATTTCTATGTTTTTTTTTTTAATCTTACCATTTTCATTATATTTAATTTTACACACATTGAATATAAAGAACTAGACATCATTGGATGTGGTGGTGAAGCAATTAATTCAGGTGTGAAAGTTAAGCTCTGAACCGTGATTGGTGTGGTAGCTAGTGTGGTTGTAAGTATAATTGTTAGTTTGTTGCTGTAACTGTGGTGATTCAAACAGGAATGGACATTGTAAGTGTAATTGTCACTGTAACTGTTGTGATTGCTAGTGCGGTTGCAGCAAATATTGTCTAGTCCATTGGACAGTGGGTCATCAAGAACATTATTAAACCAGTTGCACAGTGGCTCATAAACAACATGGTTACACTACACCAGTTGAACGATGGCTAGGTTATTCGTTTCACTATACCCGCAACATTGAGAATATGAAGAAAAAGAGTTGAAAGCTAGAAAAAAGGAGCAAAATGCCATTGATGCTAGTGGCGGAAACTGTGAAGAATTTAAACAGTATGTTAAGAGTTGGTTAGCAGAAGATAATGAGATTATGGGAAAGGCCAAGGATTTAGTTATTGAAGATGACAAAAGAGCAAAGACGACAGGTTCCTATTGGACACTGCTGAACTTGAAGCTACGGCATCAGCAAAGTAAGAAAGCGAAGAAGATAGTGGAAGATATTAATGAAGTCCTAAAAAACAGCAGATTTGAATCAAGAATGTTAACTATGAAGGGACTTATGGTGGCACGGAAAGATGATAATAGCAATTTGGTAGGGGTGTGGGGGATGGTAGGTGTGGGAAAGACTACACTGGTGAGAGAAGTTGCTAAGCAAGTCAAAGGAAAAAAGTTGTTCGATGAGGTGGTTATAGCAACTGTGACGAAAAGGCCAGACTTGATACGAATTCAAGGAGAAATTGCAGACAAACAAGATCTAAAGCTTGACAAGGAAACTTCAAGCGGAAGAGCAGATCTTCTAAGAGCAAGGTTATCAGAAGAGAAGAATCAAAAGATACCGGTTATCCTGGATGATATATGGAAGAAACTTGATTTGGACGAAATAGGAATTCCTTGTAAGTTGTAATGGATGCAAAGTAGTGGTAACATCCAGGAACAGAGATATATTATCATGTGAGATGGGCACTCAAAAGGATTTTGAGCTTAACATGTCACCTCAAGAAGAAGCATGGAGTATATTTGAGAAGATGGTGGGTAATTCTCTCAAAGACCAAAATTTGCAATCAATAGCAACCGAGGTATCAAAAGAGTGTGCAGGTCTACCTCTTGCACTTGTAACAGTTGCAAAGGCATTAAAACGCCCTACAGCAACTAAGACAACCCTCCTCTAATAATCGCACAAGAATGCAAGAAGTTATATATTCATCAATACAGTTGAGTTACGATAACCTTGAAAATCCAGGGGTTACTAAGTCATTCTTTTTGCTCTGTGGTCATGAAATGAATCCTGGCATTGATTACACGGATTTGTTAAAATATTGTTTTGGGCTGCAATTATTTCATTGCAATAGTACGTTGGAAGAAACAAGAATTAAAATGGATGCCCTAATGCAAAGTCTCAAAGACTCTTGTTTATTGCTTGATGGTCCTCATACTCGTCAATATGTCCTTATGCATGACCTTATTTATGATGCTGCCATATTCATTGCATCCCAGGCTCAGACTGTATTAACCATGAGAAGTGATGGTCCAATACCATGGCCAGGTTAGGAAAACATGAGAATGTACACAGCAATCTCTGTTCATGCTATAGGTTTCAAAGAATTTCCTGATACATTGGAATGCCCAAATCTGAGATTCTTGTCTGTGCATGTTAAAGATCATTGTTATAATTTTTCAAGAACTTTTTTTGAAGGAATGAGGGAGCTCAAAGTTTTAGATTTGACTAAAATGAGTCTTTCACCACTTCCTTCTTCAATTAATCTCATCACAAGCCTACAAATATTGTGTTTGGATCAGTGTGAATTGGGAGACAGCTGTTATTTGAGAGCTAAAGAATTTAGAGATTCTGTCTTTTAAAGTCTGAATTGACAGAGTTTCCTAGAGAAATAAGGCTCTTAACTCGTTTACGATTGTTGGATTTGAGGAATTGTACTAAACTTGAAGTGATTCCACCGAATGTCCTATCAGGCTTGTTACAGTTAGAAGAGCTATGTCAGCAAAAGCTTCACTCAATGGGAGATTCAAGGAGTTAACAATGACAGAGCTAGCCTTGCTGAGCTAAAGCATTTGTCACAGTTGACCACTTTAGAAGTTCACATTCCAGATGCCAACATGCTGCCAAAAGATCTAGTTTTTAAGAATTTGAAAAGATACAAAATCTCTATAGGAGATGTGTGGGATTGGTCTGAAAAACATGAAACTCTAGAGCACTAACACTCAAGCTAAGTACAAGGTTTCAATTGGAGAGTGGGATCAAAATGTGGTTGAATGGAATAGAATATTTGTGCTTGGATGAGTTAAAGGGTGTTGAGAGCGTCATATATGAATTAGATGTGAAAGGCTTTCAACAACTTAAACATCTCCATGTCCAAAACAATGCTGAGATTAAGTATATTGTCAACTCAAGGGAGTTGGTTATTGCTGATGTTGTTTTTCCTGCTTTGGAAATATTTTCTCTCAAAAACGTGATCGAATTGGAAGAAATATGTTGTGGCCAACTTCCTTTGACATCCTTTAGTAACTTAACAATCGTAAAAGTGGAACAATGTAACAAACTAAAATTTTTCTTCTCATCATCCATAGCTAAGTGCCTTTCACAACTTCAAGAATTGGAGATAAGAGAATGCAACAACTTGGGCGCAATAATAATAAAAGAAGAGGGCGGAATAGAAGACAGAGATACGATCTTGTTCCCTCAATTGCATCACTTAGTACTACATCGGCTTCCAAAGCTAATGAGCTTCTTAAGCACGTCAATCATAAATGATGCTGAAGAAATCATTCCTGAATGCGATCATGATTTTAACATACCAGTCCTACAAGAAGAAGTACTAAAAAGTTTAATTTCTAATATAATGATCCCACAGAAGTGGCACACATCCATGGCATTTTATACTACATGCAGTTAGTATTGTAAACATTGCTATTCCAGGTTGAGTTCCCCAACTTGCAAACATTGGAACTGTCCTCTACAGATTTGGAAGAGATGCAGCACAACCAACATCAGGCAAGGTCCTCTTTGGAATTATCAAACATACAGAGATGTAAAAATTTGACTTCCTCGAAGATGCAAGGCTATGGTACTTTAAAATATTTGTTGTCTTCATCAACAGCGAGTTCTATGGGGTAGCTCAAATATCTTGTCATAGAGGATTGTAAGGTAATGGAAGATTTGGGAGAGGGAGAAATAATTTCAGGGGTTTTGTTCCCTCGTCTGGAAGGGCTACTACTAAAAAATCTTCCAATCCTTAGAAGATTCTGCATAGGAAGTCATATCTAATATCTATCCTTAAAGCATCTATGGATAGAAAAAATGCCCTAAATTTAATTCATTCATTTTCAACTCTGTTAGTTCAGGCATGAACTCAGAGGAAAGCTCTCATACTTCCATGTAACCTCTCTTCAATGAAGAGCTAAATCTATTTTAATTCTTCCCCTGCTGTTTAACTTTGTGTGTATGTATATAGGGTCGTGTTTAAGTTACACCTAATGTAAATCTAAGCAATGTTACACTACTTAATAACTTATCATTAAATTTATATTTTGAAAATCTCACTGTTGGATTACATATTTTATATGTTCTTAACATACATACTAATTTTCATGTTAATCGGATGTTATTTACCATTCAATCCATAAACTCATCTTATATGCATTATTTTAAACTACAAAAACTTGATTTTAAATAAGATTGATGACATGACTATTGATCTTTGATCACCTTAAAATTTTGCAAACATTGAGAATATACGCAGATAATGTAATTAAACGGTGGATTTGTCAAAATTTGAATCCAATTAAAAAAAACATTGAGTGAATTAACATTGCTTCAAGTTATGACCTCTCTCTCTATATATATCTTATCTTTTATTATGTGAGTTATTATGATTAGGTACGTAATTAACACGGAATGGACTTGTAGGTTGCATTCACTAGTTTGGAAACATTGGAAATCTCCCACATGGAGAACTTGAAAATCATATGGCACGATCAATTAGCTGAAGATTCCTTTTTGAAGTTTTCAATTTCTGCTTGTTAAAAATTGTGAAAATCTTATGAACATCTTTGATTCTAATATGCTGACAAGATTCCAAAGCCTAGAGAGACTTGATGTATATGATTGTGGTTCACTACAAGAAGTGTTTGAAATTTAAAGGCACGATGTTAGAGACACACATGCTGTGACAGTCATTCCTTTGAAAAAATTGTATTTGTGTCGTCTACCGAAGATGAAGCAGATATGGAATAAGGACCCTCATGGAATTTTCAGCTTTCAAAATCTACAAATATAGAAGTGTTTGGAAATGTAAGAGTTTGAATATTTTATTTCCAGCCTCTGTGGCCAAATTTCTCATTCAATTGGAGGATCTTTGAGTAGTCGAATGTGGACTGGAGGAAATTGTTGCACATGAAGATGGTGCAGAAGCAGCAGCAAGACTTGTGTTTCCTAAAGTAACTCTCTTGATGCTTAAGAATTTGCCAAAACTCAAGTGGTTATCCCGAGGGCTGCGTACTTTAGAATGGCCATTGTTGAAAGTACTGGAGGTAATTGATTGTGATCAAACTGAGATAATTTCTTCAAAAATTTTGAACATTCATGAAACAGTTGAACAGAGCCAACTTGAGACATTTTCTTCAAAACATCCCTTTTCTTGGTTGAAGAGATAAGAGTTTAATTCAACTGCTCTTTATAAAGATTTAGGTTTGCAAGAAATTATAACCCTGTTTGGAGTAGTACTCATCTCTCATACAAAAAACAAGTTCTAGATGAGGAGTTACTTAGTAAAGCTCATAAAACTATATACTTGCATTAAGATATGTTTTCCTAGTATTTTTGTCCACGTGTCTAGAAATATTTCGTACCAAGGTGACGAATTGTACCAAATAGAAATTTTTGTTCCACAAGACTATATTGCTCACCTTGTATTTGATTCACAAGAGTATATTGCTGCATCATTTTTTGTAGACATCTTATATTGGTCAATTGTATTTAGGACTTTATTCTTTAATCTTTAATTTTTTTATATTTTATATTTGGGTTTCATTAACAGTGTACCGTATTTGTTAATGAATTATTTTAGGAAAGTTTTGATACTAATTTGATGAAAAATATAAGAAGCTGTAAAAAATAAATAAATAAATCCATTCTAGAGACTTAAATCTTGTCCTTTGATCCCCACACACCCTACAAGCATTTATACTTGTGAAGTGGCCATTATGCCAAGTGCGCGCAGTAGTTTTACTTTTTTCTTTTCCCATAAAAATTTCTAAAAATATTTTTTAAACCAATATTTTTAGGATGTCTATTAATTTTTACCTTTATATTTTATTTTTATATTTCCTCCAGATATATTCCAGTAATAAGTTGGGACCATATTAACATTATTATTTGTATGAACTTCACGGAGATAATCCATTTTGTAGCCCCTACTATAAATTCTAGTAATTGGCCCAAACTTTTGAGGAATTGAGTACTAACTCTATTTTCTTTTGAATAATATCATGATTTTTTATAGGGTACATTTCCCAACTTGGAGGAATTGTCATTGGGTGCAAATTACATGAAGGAGATAGAACATGGCCAAGTTTTGGAAGATTTCTTTTACAAATTAAAAATCATTTACGTAATCGGCCATCTAGCTGCTTCTAATTGGACTAATTTTCTTAAAAGATCAAATAATTTGGAGAAACTTGTTGTGAGCAAAAGTTCTTGGGAGGAAATATTCCCATATGAAGAACTTTTTGGAAATGAAAAACATGCTAGGATACTCACGCAACTAAGAGAACTAAAGTTGTTTGACCTACCATTGTTGACACATCTTTGTGGCAAATTGACATATTTAGGGTCTATTTGGCTAGTGCAGTGGAAAAGTGGGAGGATAGAAAATATTTTATTTTTTCTCCTTTTTGTTTGGTTGGGAGTGGAAAAGTAGAGAGATGGAAAAAATGAGTTTGAATAAATTTACTCGTATGCCCTTGTTAAAGAATGATGCCCAATTAAAAACAAAAAAAAAAAATGACAAATAACCACACAAAAAAAGAGTGTGGTTATCTTCAATATCTTTCCAAAATTTGACAAATCTAGAAATATGGAAATGTCATGGACTGATTAATTTAATTACATCCTTAAAACCAAAAGTCTGGTCAAACTCAAGAAAATGAATGTAAGTGAATGCGAAAGGATAATAGAAGTTGTAGTAGGAAAGCGAGGTGAAGCAAGTGAGGTGATTACTTTCACCCAGTTGACATACTTAAAACTTGATTGCTTGCCAAAGCTCACAAGATTTTATTCGGAAAGTTATCCCTTCGAGTTCCCATCTTTGGAAGAAGTAATTGTGTGGCAATGCCTTAAGATGAAGGATTTTTGTCCTGGAATGTTTAACACGCCAAAGCTAGAAAGAGTACTGTAGGGGCGGGTTTTGGTCCTTAACCCCAAAAGATAAATGAATTAAGGCCTAAAAAACCCAATAAAATGAATTTGAAGAGAGTGGGCTTGGAAGCTAGGCTTCGATGGGTCCACGAACGCGTGCAATGGATCTAAGATAGCAAGAAAGTCAAGGAGAACAAGCTTTATGCAAAAGAAAACCTTTCTCGGCAAAGTCCGAGGAGAATAATTTTGCAATGTATATTTCATTGGGATTTGGATATTATTATAGTTTTTTGTTACTACAGTGTTTTTTTTTTTTTTACAGATTTTCTGATCCCCACTCCCTGGAGGATCTCTTACATTATATAGCTCCTTCTGGATGATCTTGGCCCTCCATTCATTGATCATCCAGACCACTACTTGAGTGCTTATCCCATCAGACACCTTCCCAAACTCCTTGTGAGTTGCAGCAGCCAAGGCAGCACTATTCAGGGGTCTTCTCCACATAAATGCAATAAGGAGTTTTGGTGGGATGCATTAAATGTGATGGCAGCCCCCATCCTGTCAGTCATATTAGGGCTAACCCCCTTTCCCGAAGCTCCATCTCTACAGTATGGCCTCCTCTGGTAACGTGCCATTGACGTAGCCTTGCTGTCCGAGGGTGTAACCTCCTCGGCATGATGATGGCCCCTCTCAGCCACGGGTATGACACGTGGCACAATTACTTTTTTCAAATTCTTGTACCCCACAAGTACCATCAACAAAAGAATACGAATGGCAATGGAAGGCTGCCTTGAATGCGAATAGATCAGCTTTGGAAGAGCGAACTATAAAACCACCACATGATTGTCTTGTTCAGAAAGGGTTAGTATATTGATCTTTTTAGTGCAATTGATGCATAAACATGAGCAAACTTTTCACTCTCCCACTTCATACTTATCCTAACAGAAATATATTCAAGTTATATGAACATTGCCAATTTTAAGGAATAGTAAAATCCTCATAAATCGCATAAAAATTTCTCAAATTATACATATCATTGTCCATATGAACTTCATAAGCACACATAACGATGATACTTTGATGTCGACGGTTTTTAATGCTTGATGCTTTTATCTCCAATATGTTGCTTTCTATTACACGAGGTTGAGTACTATTCTAAAGATGGTGGAGACCGCTTTTAAAATGCCGCCAACAGGAACGCGGCTTGTAATTATAGTTTGTGGAAAGATCAAGTTTCTTTCTCTTGAAATCGTTTGGTGGTGAGAGGGTTGTCATCCATATGGTTATTGAAATGAAAAGAGTTCATCTCTTTGTAGTTTATGTTTCTTTATCTCTTGTTTTGCTATGTTTGGGAAAAAAATAGTAGCCGTGATATATTGTATTTGTGTGATGCATTCCTCTTTGGAGTGTTATAAACTATCTCTTCTTCGCGCAAAAAGACCATATTTGCATGAAGTTGTGTATCATGTTATCATTATTTTGATAAGTGTTATCGACTGCATGCTATCATTAAGTGTCAAAGCTTTTTAGGTGTTTGATAGTTTATAAGGCCAAAATGGGCAAATGTCCTTTTCGCGCAAAATATACAGCATTATGCCCCTTTCCCAAACTAATTAGGAAAATGCCCCTCTTTTGTAACTCAATTTTCTCAAAATCTAGTTTCAATGTGAAACTCAATTTGTAGAAAATCGAATATGGGGCGATCAAACTTTAAAAATAAATAAAAAAAAATTTGCATGGAACTCGAGTTCAAGGAACTCGAGTTCCGAAAAAAAAGCCACTATAGGCCTCACGCAGCTGTAGGTAAAACTTAAAAAAAAAAAAATTGCATGAACTCAAGTTCCATAAAAAACGCTACTATAGGGATTTAAAACGCCACTATAAGGCTCCCTATGGAGCGATCAAACTTAAAAAAACTTGCATGCTTTAATAGGGCTTCCTAGGGCTCCCTATGGAGCGATCAAACTTAAAAAAACTTGCATGTTTTAAAACGCCACTATAAGGCTTTAAAAAATTGCATGGAACTTGAGTTCATGGAGCTCGAGTTCCAGTAATTTTTTTTTTTTAATTTTCAGTTTGTTATAACTCGATTGTCCAAAAATCGAGTTTTAAATTGAAACTCGATTTTTAGAAAATCGAGTTTCAAAAGAGGGGCATTTCTCTAATTAGTTTGGGAAAGGGGACAAAACGCTTTATATTTTGCGCGAAAAAGGCATTTGCCTATTTTGGCCTAGTTTATAATGAATGTCTAGTTGAGTTGCTTATGCTTCTAAATGTTTCTCTCAGTCATGAGCATATACTCACCCCTGCACATAATAGAATCATAGAGAGAGACAATTTGTGTCTAACACTAGAAGTAGAGGTTTCCATAACTAGAAGGTTGTCATAGAAGTAGTTGTATAGATTAATGTAGCCAATTTGATCTCTCTTGACTTTTAGCTTCTTGGTTATGAAAAATAAATAATCATGTATATTGGTTGTAAAATTTTAGTTAAAGATGGTTAGGAAAAAAAAATATTTATCTTTAAGACTTTAACTATGAATGACCAAATTATCTTCTCTTCATAAACGATTGTATGTAATTGAAATCCAAATCATTATTTATGGAGCAAGAAAAGAACAAATAGCAACATTTAGTCGCAAAAATAGGAAGAATGAAGTTAATTACATTTAAAAAAAAGGGTAAATTGCAAAATACACCCCTAAAGTTCGGGACTGCTTGGATTTTACATCCTAAAGTTTAAAAATTTTGATTTTACACCCCGAAGTTTGATTCCGTTAGCAAAAACATACCCTCGGTTAGTTTTGGGTGTTAAGTGACATGTCATCCTATTGATGTGTATTTTTTTTTTTTTTTTTTTTTTTGCCAAATCAACCATTAAACTAATGCTATTTCACTTAAAACATAGAGAATAGCTGGCATCTCCAAATAGGGCCATTTTGTCCAAAAATCAAAACAAAAATTCCAGATTTTTAAAGACACCATTTCACTTAAATGGAAAACACAACTCACAAATCAAAACCCACGACACCCTTTCACCCAAATTGAACCTATTCCCAAATCCCTAACCCACGAACCCCATAACCTGATAGCAGATCCCACAAACCCACTCTAGCAATTTCATAACAAATCCACTCTAGAGTATTCAACCCCTATCTTAGAAGCTAAGAAGTCATGCAACAAGTATATGCAGACATAAGAAAAGTAGACTTCAAATGCTGACTAAAATACAATGAAATTCTCTCAATGCTCCGCCAAACATAATGGGATCCCCACCAGCATCTAATGTGATGCCCCTTAAAAAATTGAGAATAAAAAAAAAAAAACCCTTTCACTCTTTTTTACATCATAAAAAGACTGCACAATTTGACGAAAAGTAGTTAATTGCACAGTTCAATATTTTTAATAATAACTAAAACACACATTTTGTCAATTGTTGAGTCGATGGTTTTGAGGGGATGGGTTCACAATGGGTCCCTGCTCTGTGATTTGATATTGTCATATCGAGCTGATTTATGGGGTTTTGAGTTTGGGAATAATTGTGAAATAGTACCGTAGGAAATTTGGAATTTGTGTGAAACGACAGCTATTTTCTATATTTAAGGGCTGATTTGGCCAAAAAAAAAAACATGTCAATGCAATAACGTGTCACTTAACATCCAAAACTAACCGAGGGTGTGTTTTTGTTAACAGAATCAAACTTTAGGGTGTAAAATCAAAATTTTCAAATTTTAGGGTATAAAATTCAAACAACCCCAAACTTTAGGGATGTACTTTACAATTTACCCTAAAAAAAAACAAAAATAAGTATAAATCTCATTATTCAAAGATGCACCACCTCTAGCGAGTGAACTACCATTAGCGATTAAAGCTCCTTATGCCTGGTTTCGTTTTCCCCTAAAAATGAAAGCAATTTAGCTATTAGTCCGAAAGCCAGAAGCCGAAGGTCAATGACACTAGCTAACTAGTTGATAGAGATACCACAACTGCTTCTTCTAGAAGAGCTACAAAAGCGAATACCACTACTTTTGCTGCCTCCTTTGCTGATGAAAGAGGTGTTATTTTTAATGAAAGATGGTAATGAAGAAAATATTTATATTTCAATATGCATTGATCACCGCACATTCGTAGTGTAATGGTCACTTCACAAGTATAAGTGTTTGTGGGGTGTAGGAGACAAGGGCTGGGATTCAAATCTCTTGAAGAGAACTTCACACACATATACACATACAATATGTGGGGAGGGGGATTCGATTTTGGGGTTTTACAACAAGATGATATATTTAGATTTAAAGCTAGGAACTAATCACAAGTTTCTATTTTTATCCAGGTTTTTTGTTTACTTTAGATTTTAAGCGCTAATGCTCTCTTCTAATTTCTCAACTCTATCAAGTATTTGTTCATTATAAATCTATAAAAACAAAATTCCATATATAAATTACAATAAATGATTTATTTATTTATTTTCCAAAAGTAATTTCTACTCTTTCAAGTTTTGGCATTTATTGTCTTCTCCAATTTGATGACTCGAATGATATAATTACCTTTTTACAACTGTGGTTTCCTCTAAAAATTCCACCATGCCATTAATAAGGCTTGCACTATCTTCAACTTGGTCACTGTCTCTTTATCTATAAAACACGTGTAAATATTTAACAGTACAACTAGTTCTACAGAATATCTATGGTAGATTCCATGGCCAATATTATACAATGCAAACCGTTTGAAATAACAAAGTACTGTTGTTATGTTCTTAATACAAATTGAAGTAACAATGGCACTAGTTCATTGTGATTCTAACGTAAGTTCTTCGTTTTGCAAGTCTTGGCCGGGCAGGAGGGGTATAAATGGTTAAGCTTTTACTGATCATATATTCAATTGGTTCTACACTAATTAAAGAAGCCTTCAACATTTTTTTATGCCAGGAATAGGCTAATGGAGATTCGTCATGCCATAATTCAAATTAGCATGCCCTCTCACAAAAACATTGCTAAATTTTTTTTAATTCCTTTGTTCATATTGGCATGCTCTGCTCGTGTATAGAGAAGAATAATTACCAATAGGACATGCTAACACACGCACAAAACTGCCACATAGCTCAAACTTGGCTCTGAAGCAGAATATATCTCAAGAAAACCAACAGAGTAGCCAAGAGAAAATGCTACAACCAGCATGATTCGAAGCCATAAAAAGAGCAAAAGCTAAGCCTTATGATTTCTAGATTATCAAAGCCAATCAATCAAGAAAAAAATAGCGGAAGATATGCGGCATAATGTAGAAAACTATTAATGCATCCAACAGTGACATACTAAAATGTCCTTGTTTTATTTTTATTTTTTAAAAAGGTCATTGTTTTGAAGACAAATAATTGTCCTTCTTAATTAAATATTGCTTCTAATTGATGTAGAATAGATAGCAAAGACCTTCTTGGAGCAGCAAAGGCGCTGAAAATCACAACATAAGATAAAGAGGGGTGTCATTAGAAGCCATCAGGACAATGATGTTGGAATTGCATGAAATTTGGAGTGTTGAATGAAAATGACATTTTCATCAAGAATTGATTCTTTGTCTCGAGGGTCGCCCTAATTTGGGCGAATTCCTTCGTTAAGGGCTCGAAAACAGTGTTTTTACTATTTTTAATAGTGTTTTTTTTTTCCTTAGTAATTTTTAGTTTAAATGTCAAAATAAGGTCTCATCTGTTAGAGGATGTTTCTTAGAGAAAGCAGTTTTAATTTCTGCAATTATCTCATTATTGCTATTTTTGGCAAAAATCACTATTTTGCCACCTAATTTCATGATTAGTGCGAATTAGGGTTTTTTGGGCATGATTAGCCCTAGGTTTTCCTTTCGACTATTTAAACATACTGTAACTTCTGGAAAATTTAGTTTTTAGATTAATAAAAATACAGATTTTGTCTATTATTTCTTTTTGGTGGATTCTAGATCCCTATCACCTTGTGGATCAAGGGACCCCTCATGAATTCAAGGGTTTAATTTAAAAGCTAACGTTTCTAGTTTTTTTTTTTTTTTTTTTTTTTCATTCAAAAGGCAATGTGTTTGCTTTCTTATATCTTCCGCGATATCACTAATTAATTGGCTTTTAAATCCGAGGCGCAATCTTAGTAGTCAATCACTTTTACCCTCCTTCCAGCAAGCCAATCTCTTGCAAGGAATGTCCCGCACTCCTAACTCCAAAGTTGCCATGCAACCTGCATCATTAAAGGAACCAAGTCAACTAGATTGAGAAGCCCTTAATTCATAATCCATGAATAAAACATAACTTAAATGGAACATGTCTTATTATTTGAATTTTAAAATATAACTTTGGTTGTTTGAAGAAACCCAAATATTGGTGACAAAAACAGTTCAAAGCAACAATGGTAGATGTCATGGCCAATAGTACAATTAAAATCATTGCTAAAATTACATGATGGTTAATGAATAAAAATGAAACAGAATACAAGCATTTCCTTCCCCCCCACCCAAAAAAAAAAAAAAAAAAAAAAAATTTACTCAGATTGGAGTCAGTAAGCAACAGCCTACTGTAATGTATATACAACTATCAATTATTTGTATTACCTCAATTCTTATGCTCAATCACAGAATCTATCAAATTTCATACATCTCAACGCAGCTAAAAGATTAACATAGAACACTTCCCCACATCTATTGAGGTTTTTTTTAATCAAATTTGAAAGGACAAACAATCCAAAGTCTAGTTGAGTATCATGCAATACATTCTGTAAGAAGTTTAAACCCTTTAAACCCAATCAGATTAACCTAGATATTTAGCCAAGTGATTAACTTAGGTAAATTAAGCAATTCTAGGTTAACACAAATATATCATATCATGCAAAGTGCGGAAAATAAAGGACACACAATATGATAACCCAGGAAAACCAAACCGGTAAAAAACCTGGGGAGGATTTAACCTAGCTATCCTCAAGGTAAAACCGAATTCACTATGAAAGAATTGAAGTTTACACAATAGTGACTTAGACCATTAACATCCTATTGCTACCTCGAGTAGGAAACTTACTACCACGACCACGTGACAACTCCGAGTCCACGGACTACTTCTTTCCTTGAATTCTCAGCAAAGCACAAGCACTCCTACTTGTATATCTTGAAGTTTTTGATTCTGCAATTGAACGATCACCAAGCTCTTGACATCAATCTTGACTTTGGAAACCCTAAGTGTATGTGAAGGTAAACACCTCTAGATCTCACAAAAAGATTCACACACACAGCATTCAGAACTCTAAAAACGTGGCTAGGGTTTTCCCTTTTATACTTAGGGCAAAACATAAAACTCTACACGTCAAACAGGCTTAGGCTGAGTTGGAAATTCTGCAAAAAAACAATCTGCACGATTTTCGATCGATCGAGTCTAATTCTCGATCGATCGAGCCAGGCAGAATTGCATAGTAATATCTGCAATAACTCGATTCCAACTTTACATAAAAACCTTATATTTTGAGCAAGTCTAAACAAGACTAAAAACGTTTTGATCATGGTTTGCCAACATTACAAAATGAAGTTCTAATACATTAGTTCCTAATTCCTTAGAACCTAACAAACTCCCCCTTTGGCAATCCGCGACAAAATACAAACTTAACAAAATGCTCAAAGTTTACAAAAATAAACAGCCCATTACAAAAACAATAGCCCAACTAAAAACAAACTCAACCTAACTACTATCTATCAGTTGCAAGTGTAGACAGTAGTACGATTGAATCAACCTGTATATTCCTGTAACACTTAACAAACACATAAACGCATGTGTGGAAAATACAAGTAACATAGAAAATAACTTCTTGATTTCACATAACACAAAATAAAGACATATATCATGAATAACATCATAAATATAAATCAATAAGCAATGTAGCATAGTGAAACAAGAAACATATACAAAAGATGTATCTCAAATATATCTCCCTATCAAGAGCCAAAAAGGTAAATACATAATGAAGCATCTAGATACAATCTAAAAGCTCCACAGCTCCATAGAATCACAAAAAGAATCAAAAATCTCCCCCTAAGACAAAAACTCCTCTACTACAAAGTAAACTACAATGTACTCCCCCTTTTTGTGACGAATTGCCAAAGGGCACTCACTCATCATCAAAAGGAGGTGGCGGAGGAGAACGTCGAAGACTCGCCAAATCTGCCTGCAGTGCTCAAATCTCGTCAAGCACGTCCACCAGAAGCTGGCCATGAGTTGCCTGAACGGTCATAACAGTGTCCAACATCCGACGAATGTCCAAATCATTCGTAGGTGAAGGTGGAGGAACAGCAGCAGCAGCAGCAATCGGATCAACAAATGTCTCTACCATAGTAGCACCTATAGAAGAGGAAGGAGGAGGAGTTGTAACGACAAAGCCCCCACAGTTCCTGACTGCCGTGTGCACATACTTCAACCCAGGCTTAGGTCCCCAAGTTTTCACAAGCTTCTGGGGTAAAAGCTTGTGCACGCGTTAAAGGTTGCCCATCACTTATGAACCTTCACTTTGGTCGCTCACTTTGCGATGTGGGATCAGGACTTTTGGGCTTAGATCCCCTTACCCTACCACACCTTCAAGAGGAGAGACGACCTCAGCTCTGATACCATTTGTAACGACAGAGCCCCCACAGTTCCCGACTGCCGTGTGCACATACTTCAACACTAGCTTAGGTCCCCAAGTTTTCACAAGCTTCTGGGGTAAAAGTTTGTGTACATGTTAGGAGTTGCCCATCACTTATGCTCATAAAGGGTGATAAGTATAATTGCCCAAAAATTTGTAAAAGTAAGGGTGACTCATCTAGACTTTTGGCCTTTTCCCCTTGTTATACGCGTACTCCACAAAAGTCTCCCACCCTTATCTCTTTGCTGCATCAGAAGTCTCTCTTGGTTCATCTTTTCTTTGCTCCTTTCTTTCCTTTTTCCTTTACTTCACACGGCAGTCAGGAACTGTGGGGGCTCTATCGTTATAGGAGTGACACCGGAAGGCTCTACCCAAGGACGCTTAGAGCTAGCTCGAAGCTCAGTAGCCCTTTGCCTAAGAAAGGTGGCACCTATGAGAGCTACTATATGAACAGGCTCAAAAGCAGGGAAATCACCTAAACCTAAGTGAAGAAGAATCCTATGTATAAAAACAGGAAAGAACAAAGCATGAGCAGTAGAACTGCTCCGATGCACTTTGTTCAAAGAACGAAGAAACAAGTGAGGAAAACTGATAAGAGCATCAGTGACAAGAGCATAAAGGAACAAATATCGCTCAAAAAGGATAGTGTGTAGATGAGAGATAGGCCACAAGGAATGACAAGCAATCCTAAAGAAAAGATAGTGAAGCTCAGAAAGCTCAGCAGACGTGATCCGAGGATCAGAACCCCACCGGATAGATGACCCAGTGATGTATGACATAACGTCGTCAAGAGGAGGAAACTTATCATAGAGAAAGACAGGATGAGAAACCACAAGCACCCCAAGAGCGTCAAACACTACCGAAGGGGTAATGCGATACTCTACACCTTGTATCCAACTCTTTACTAAAGTGTTGGAATCATAGATGTGGATAGAGAGGTTCAAGTCGAACTCTCTAATCAGGGTAGCCGGAGGCGGATGATTTATATCTAACAAAGGTAGCCAGCCCCTACGCTCAAAGTTACGCCTCACCTCATCATCAACCTCATCTAGAAGAACCTTACGCTCACCCCAAATGTTTCGCCTAAGGTTAAGTGTCTCATATGCCTCCTGATGTCTCTCACTCAGAAACCTATCACTATCGAAGGATGGTGAAGAGGAAGAGGTCCTATGAGCTCTAGTTTTCCTAGGCATGATGCTAAAGACCACAAAGAGAGACACAGAAAGAAAAAGACAAACAAAAAGAAAACCAAGAGCAGACTGCAGGTGAGCACAACAAAAATATAGAAATAACAATTCTATATGATGCATGAGCAGAATAACCAAATGATGCATGTTCTAATGCAATGAAAAAACAGTTCAAATTTGATCCAAATTCACAAAATTGGCTTGAGCAAGAATTTTATATCAAAAATCCCAAATTTGAAAAACCCAATTTCATAAAACCCAACAAATTGAGAAATTGATCACTACACAAGTCAGATAACCAATATAATGATCAAATAAGTCAATCTAACAAGCCAATTTCATCAAATTACATCAATTTGAACAAAAGCCCCAAATTCGGCAATTTCAAGCCCTAGAATATTCAATTTTTCACAAAACATCAAATTAATCAAATTAAACCCCAAAGATCACTTATATATGGTGTCCCCACAAAAACCCAATGATTTATTGTGAAAGAAAACAACCAAATCAACAAAAATTGCAAAAAGAAGGAAGTCTGAAAATACCCAAAAAATGCATGAAAAATGAAAATAAATGCAAAAGGAAGGGTAAAATGGACATACCGACTTTGGGAGAGAGAAATCTTGCAAAAGAATCGGAGGAAAACGACAAAGATCTAAGTTGGAGCCTTGACCGGTTGGTGAGAGAGAAAAAAGAGTTTAAATAGTTTTTAGAAAAGTGAAGAACACGTGAAGAAAAGTTCTTTTTAAAAACTCTCAGCCCGATTTTCGATCGATCGAAAAATAGATTTGATCGGTCGAAAATGTTTCGATTGATCCACTACCAATCAAGTACCGATCGAAACACACAGAAGCTTTCCAGGGTTTTTTTTTTTAAATTTTGATTGGTCGAAAAACATATTCGATCGATGGAAATTCTGGAAAACACAAATTTTTGAAAAACGAAGCAATTTCAATGCAGAAACTCCTCAAAGCATTAGATTTTATGAATAAAATGTATGAGTATGAGATGAAATGCTTTTCAAAAACACATGTATTTATCCCAGTTTTCCCAAAATAAGATTTTCACTTAATTCTCCTCAAAATCTCAAACAGCAAACATGTTTTGCATCAAATTCAAGAAATTATCAAACTTGGTTGGTCAGACCAGATACTCACATAGTAACATGTACAAGGTTTAGCAAAGAGAAACTTGTGTAGTGTGTGCAACTAGCAAAAGCTTGAGAGACATGTGAGGTGACATGTGAATAGAAATCAATCACAATTTCTACAAAATTCATCACAAGAATTTGAAAGAGACTATCACCTAAAGAGTAACATCATATAACTCTCACATCTCTTAAAATAAAAGTTTGCAATCATATAAGTTTCTTGTTTTGCCTCATAAAGTACACATCAATTTCAATTGATCAGAAACTTATTAAAATAGCCGAGATAATGTACACACCAATTTTATTTGAATTGTGAGCTTATTATAGCCCAATAATGTACACACCAATTTTAACATTTTAACCGAGGCTACACCTTAGTTTCTTTTTGTGCATGTGCTACACTTTCTCGAGCACAAAATCTTACGAAAGGCACTAAGGTATTCATGATTGGCTAATAAACAATGGTGAGATGGTTGTTTATGCCTTTCTCAAAAAAGTTCAAGTCTGTCAATCAAAGACATATGACTTCAAGATCAAGATCATGTGACCAAAAACTATAAACATCTTCCCACACAACATGCACTATAAAGCTCAAACTGGTAAAGTGCAAGAAAAATAAGCGCATCCAAGCTAAACAAGGTACATAAACATGTTATGTAAAAATAGATTGACCAACCTTGTCTTCAAATTCAAGAAAAAATACTGCATAACACATGTTGCAAAGCCATTCTTGTTACCCTTTTTTTTTTATTATTTAAAGAAAATAAAACAACCTAGAATGAAATGCATGAATGTTATGCAATGCAAATCCTAAAAAAATGGTCACAAGAGATAAAAAAAAGAAGAACAAGGACCTTGTCAGACAGACTCAATTAAATTGAGCCTTTTGCATCCAAAACCTTTTAGATGCAACCCTAGCATTGGAGTTATGATTCACATTTGAATTCTAAACAACTCCAGGATTGGAATAAAGGTTTAAAACCTTTACCAATTCACCAATAAGTACCATAGGATCTTGTGCTTGAGGCACAGGTACTTTTGGTTTATTTGCTCGCTTAGCAACTTGCAATTTGAAACAATTTAGACGAATGTGCCCAGACTTTCCACAAAAATGACACACCAATGCAGGCTTATCATACAACTTGCCCTTAGAAGAATTAGAAGCATTAGATTTAGACTCATGAAGATCAACCCTAATCTTCCTAGGAGGTGTAACTTCTACAGATTTAACAGCTTCACTCATAGAAAGTTTGACAACCTCACTCTTAGGAAGTTTAGTAGAAGGAACAAAGTTTGTGGAATAAAATTCAGGCACAGAGATGCTTTCCACAAAACCTATGCCAGTTTTGTCAGAAGGAGACTTTTGAACACTCAACATGTAATCAAGTTTGGAGCTTGCAGACTTATTAGTTTGTTCTCTAGCAACAGATAATTCAAGTTCCAAATTCTTAACTTTATCAAGTAAAAGCATGCTCTCAGTTTTCACATTATTCAAAAGTTCATTAGTATCAAATAGTTTCACAAGAAGATTTTTCTTATCAAGTTCAAGAGATGCAATTTTCTTTAAGCCAAGATCAACATTCATAGCATCCTTTGCAGCAACTTTGCAAAATTTATTATAGGCTTCCTGTAAATCTACATCTTTAGAGAGGCCCCCATCAGAAGGGGTCTCTTCAACAGACACGCTTTCATTCACTACAGCAGTAGCAGTGAAAGCAATAAAGTTTCCATCCTCATCACTGCCAGATTCATTATCAGAAATTTCATCATCACTAAGGGTTACAGCCATAGCTTTACCCCATAGCTTTACCCTTAGACCTCAAGTATGTAGGACATTCAGACTTCACATGACCATACCCTTGACACCCAAAACATTGTTACCCCATAGAATTATTAGAAGGTTGACCTACATTCTCTTTAGGTTTTTTAGTGTTATTAACCTTATTGGGATCATTCCTCCTAAAATTTATAGGTTCAGCAGTGTTTTTACCTCTTGCCCTTCTGTTATTATTCCTAAGAAAATTTCTAAAGTTCTTGGCAAGGTAAGCAATCTTTGTAGCAGAGAGCTCATTATCAAATCCACTAACATCAATATCATCAACTGACTTAAGAGCCATTGAATTGGATTGTTAGTCTTAGGGAGGTCCAACTCATAGGACTGAAGAAATCCTACAAGTTCATCAACAGGGATGGAGTCCACATCCTTGCTTTCAGTAATGGCAGGCACTTTGGGTCTAAAATCCTCAGTCAAAGATCTATGTATCTTCCTAACAATTTTAGGTTGATCATAGATTTCACCCAAATTATATGCAGAATTAAAAATATCATTCAGTTTAGCATAGAATTCATCAAAAAATTCATCATCAGTCATTCTAATGCTTTCAAATCTAGTAGTCAATTGCTGCAATTTATTGATTTTAACAGCCTTCGTGCCTTCGTGCACAGTCTAGAGGATATTCCAAGCAGTATGAGCAATCTAAACATTAGAGATTCTCTTAAATTCCTCCATAAAAACAGCATTAAAGATAGCATTCATAGCTTTGCTATTAAAAGCGGCTGCCTCTTTTTAAGAAGTTTGCCACTCACTCACAAGAGTAGTGGGCTTCTCCCATCCATATTCTACAGAATTCCAGACTCTCTCATCAATAGATTCAGGAATGCTTTCATCCTTACTTTCCAATAAGCATAATTATTCCCATCAAAATGAGGTAGAATAACAAGAGAGTGTCCGTGTTCCATGACAACAGGGGTCAAGGATCAGCTTTAAGATCAAAAGATCTACACAAAAAAGCTATCCGCTCTGATACCACTTGTAAGAAGTTTAGACTCCTTAAACCCAATCAGATTAACCTAGATATTTAGCCAAGTAATTAACTTAGGTAAATTAAGTAATTCTAGGTTAACACAAATATATCATATCATGCAAAGTGCGGAAAATAAAGAACACACGATATGATAACCCAAAAAAACCAAACCGGTAAAAAAGCTGAGGAAGATTTAACCTAGCTATTCTCAAGGTAAAACCGAATTCACTATAAAAGAATTGAAGTTTACACAATAGCGACTTAGACCACTAACATCCTATTGCTACCTCAAGTAGGAAACTTACTACCACGACCACGTGACAGCTCCGAGTCCACGGACTACTTCTTTCCTTGAATTCTCAACAAAGCACAAGCACTCCTGCTTGTATATCTTGAAGTTCTTGATTCTGCAACTGAACGATCACCAAGCTCTTGATATCAATCTTGAATTTGGAAACCCTAAGTGTATGTGAAGGTAAACACCTCTAGATCTCACAAAAAGATTCACACACACAGCATTCAGAACTCTAAAAACGTGGCTAGGGTTTTCCCTTTTATACTTAGGACAAAACATAAAACCCTACATGTCAAACGGGCTTAGGCTGAGTTGGAATTTCTGCAAAAAAAACAATCTACACCATTTTCGATCAATCGAGTCTAATTCTCGATCGATTGAGCCAGACAGAATTGCACAGTAATATCTGCAATAACTTGATTCCAACTTTACATAAAAACCTTATACTTTGAGCAAGTCTAAACAAGACTAAAAACGTTTTGATCATGGTTTGCCAACATTACAAAATGAATTTCTAATACATTAGTTCCTAATTCCTTAGAACCTAACACATTCAGCTTGTGAGATTAAGGTTATGCACAAGCTTAATTTAAATTTTCGCAAAATTCATACATTCATGTCCACTCAATCTCATGTTAGCAAGCACTGAAAGAAGCCAGAGCCCAGCTCAAGCTTGCGGTGACAACCCATTTGATCTTTAATTAAGGGGTACAAAAATGGGTGGGAAAAAAAAATCAAGTTCCAAATATTCACCTTCCATGAATACTCCAAGTTTCCAAAACCTAGGTTGGACAAGCTTGGGTTTGCTCAAAAATGGGCTCTGTAGCTCAAGAGAATGTGCTTAAATCAGGACTCAAACAGTCATTTTTTTGCATATGAGAGACGGTGATCAAGCCATGTCAAACAGATCATGAATATATTAATTTCTTGGCAACCTTAGAGCACAAGTTTCATCAATTTGATTAAGAAGAACAAAAAAAAAAAAAAAAAGCACATGGTCACACGAGGGGGACTAATTTTATTTGTAAATCCACAAGCATAGAATGGGCAAGAAACAGAAATTTTTTAGAACGTTCTTAACTATATCCCTATTAGGAGTAAGGTAAATAAAAAAATTAGACAAACTAGCAAATTAAGAAAGCACAAATCTTCTCTGTTGTTGTAGATCTGGACCCTTTATCATCAGTGTTTTTTATCAAATTAAGGGCAATTTGATGAAGAGCAAGGAAACAAGCAAACATGCAGCTTGCAATTGAATTATATATTTGAGTAACTAATACGAGAAGAGGAGTGAACCAGGGAATTAAGTTCAGCATTATATCAATTCACCAATATTGTCACCAATTAATGGTAAACAGTGGCTGGCTCATGAAGCTTCAAAACTGAGAAAAATATAATAATAAAAATTCAAGAATTGGGTAGAGTGGAAACGCAGAAAATGAAACTCTTCTTAGTTGACAATGTTGGGTTAACTCTCTCTCTCCCCCATAATTTTTGAATACTTGTATAAAAAAAATTGCCTTTGTTTTTAATCTTTTTTTGCTGAATGCCTTCGTTTTTAATCCGATGTTGTCATCTGTCTTGGGTTACATTCAACACCCTACCCCCAATTTTGAGTTACTTAGGGAAGAATTGTCCTGGTATATCATATATGTTATCACTAATTTGTTTCATGGAGTTTCAACTTTCAAGTCGATCAAGTATAGGACTCCAAATTTGCTTGCAAAATATCATATGGTGGTTCTTTATTTATCGGATCAGGGTTTTTTTTTTTTTTTTTTTTTTTGCTGGGTAAATACGGGGGATTGAACCTCCGAGCTCAAAGTATATAATGACACCGGGTGCCACTAGGCTTCAAGGGCCCGTGGCGATTTATCGGATCAGGTTGCTAAAAGATGGCAGATGAAAACAATGAAGGATGTGAGAACTTGGTTTGATTTTGAGGTTGGGCTTATGTGGTTTGAATAGATGAGTTAAGTTCAGAGAGATGGTTTGAGCTTGGACTTAAGATTTAATTGGGCTTTGGTTTCTTAGTTTTGATTTGTTGGATATCCACTTTTATCATTTGGGTTGGCTGATTTAGTTGATTTGGTCAGTTTGTGCCTTTTAATTGGGTTTGGCTTTGGGTTGTTTGAAGCTGTGTATGGGCTTGTGAGAGTTGAGTTTAATTGATGAAGTTGGTATTCTTGGGTAATGAATCGGTTATAGTTCCCTCAACAGTTTGCTTCCAGTTTACATTATGAAATTTGACTATTCTACTCCAACGTGAACATATCATTATCAAGATTTTTTTTTTTTTTTTTTTTACAACAAATCTCTAGTTTCTTTTGGTTTGTATCAGATCAACTAAATTTTTTTATCAAAAAAGAAAAAGATCAACTAAAATTTAGAAATTAATTGAAAAAGAAAAGAAATTTAAAAATTGGTTAATGGATATCCAGCCATTATCTCTTTCAATTGTGGGCCTAGCCCATGATATGACCTGTGAAAAAGAATGCACTGGTCCTATGCATGTTCGTTCACTATCTCTCCCGACGAATAATTAGAAATTTTTTTTTTTTAATATATGGTCTTATGCATAATTCTCTACCGAAAATAAGCTCATATTAGGCTAACACTCTCTGTCATTTTCAACTTATAAACAGGCCAGCGAAAACAGTTAAGATGAAGGGCCACAAATCATATTTTGTAGTTGCTGGGATTGACTTCCTTCGTGTCTTGACTTGCTTTGGTCTTTGCTCATACCAGTGAAGCAGATACCGTACTATACCGGCCGGTAAATACCGTACCGGCTAATGCACACTAGCCGGTACAGGTACCCTTCTGTTTCGTACCAAAAAATATAGCGGCTGTACCAGATGCGTACCGGCCATACTAGTGAAATCCGGCCATACCGGACGCATACCGACCGTACCAGGCCAAAACACTCCAAGCCACTTTTTTTTTTTTTTTTTTTTTTTTGTAATTTGACAAATTTTCAAAGGCAATATTATAATTGTGCTAAACCTAATTCTTACCTTAAGTCCCAGCTACACAACCCTCTTTCTTTCTTTCTCTCACGCTCTCTCTCAGTTGCTCACATAAAACATAGAATTTATTTATTATCTTTTTCAGTTTTGTTGCTTTTTTTTTTTTCTAGTTTCTATACTCTGAAATTTATTTCTGTGTTTTTTGTTTTAATTAATTTTGGCTTACTTTCATTTGTTATCAGGGGGGTTGTTTCTTTCCTTGGAGAGACAATTTTAGAGGTTCATTACAAAACGCAATTTCAGCATTATGTTTATTTAATTCCACTAAAGAAAAATGAGACCAATTTATACTTGTCGTGCATCTATAACTTTTCTCTAATGATGAATAGCCTTGGCAAAGTTGTTCCTTTGTGTTGTAATTCCTATGCTTCTTGGGGCAGAAGAATAGTGGATAATCTTGTAAACATGGTTCTAGAGATTTTGTGTGTGTGTGTGTGTGTGTGTGTGTGTATAATATATAAAATAGCGGTAAACCCGAAATAGTATACCGGTATTGACCAGTACTCGAAATATATCGTACCACTGGCCAAACCGGTACAGCCTCCGGTTCGGTATTAACTTCCTTGGCTCATACACGGCCTGATTTTTTTGGTAACATCACATGACCTGATTTACTTACATCATAATTACTTCATATAAGAAATGCATGCACATGTGAAGACACGCCGCTTTTTAAAAAATATTTCTAAACTTAATAATTAGATCTTGAATGTCTTAGTTAGAAATACGTATTCAATTATACTAACTAGTCAATGATAGATTCTAGGGTAAATTCTATTAACCTCCCCTGAGGTTTGGGCAAATACTACTCAGGTCTAAAACATTTCAAAATTGATCAATTAAGTCCCTAAAAGACATATTAGCCCTTAACACCCTTAACACCGTTACCCTTCTGTCATTTTTCTCTCCCTCACTCAGAATTCTCTCTAATCTCTTCTCTCTGGTTCCTCTTCCTCTATCAATCCCAGCCAAAGCCAAAACAAAAAAAAAAAAAAAAAAAAAAAAAAAAAAAAAAAAACCAAATCTTACCACAAAACATTATTCAAGAAACAACACAAAGATCCAAACTAAACAAATGCCCAGACAAAAGATAAATTACCAACACCCAGGAATGAAACAACCAAAAGAACAAACAAAATAACAAGTTTAAAACTTGAATTACACATCATTACTAGATGAGCATGGATAATCTATACCCATAAACCAAAATGATTTAGAAGAACCCCAAATGTGCAATTAGCTTGAACAACACAATCTGAGAAAACCAATAAAAAATCAGAACACAAGCATAAAACTTGAATTACACACTATTCCTAGATGAGCATGAACAATCCAGAAGAACCCAAGTGTGCAATTAGCTTGAACAACACAATCCTAGAAAATCAAACAAAAATTGGAACACAAGTTGGTGAGCAAAGAATGAAGATTACCCAGAAACCCAAAAAAGTAGTGGTAAAACAGATTGAGGAAGAGGAACACACCAGAGGGGGACTTGATGATGAGCTGTTGAGGCTTAAGGATGGAGTCATTGTGGACCTTGATGGTAATGCTACCACCTGTCCTAGACACCCAACCAAGATTGTAGAACTGGCGGCAAAGGTCTAAGATCAAAAACTTTGTGTCCTTCACTGCCTTGCTCTCCAAGTATGCCTGTGGTAAGATTTGGGTTTTTTTGTTATGGCTTTGGCTAGGATTGAAAGAGGAAGAGGAACCAGAGAGAAGAGACTAGAGAGAGTTTTGAGTGAGGGAAAGAAAATTGACGGAGGGGTAACGGTGTTAAGGGTGTCAGGGGTTAATATGTCTTTAAGGACCTAATCGGTAAATTTTGAAATATTTTAAACATGAGTAGTATTTGCCCAAACCTCGGGCAAGTTAAAGAGAATTTACCCTAGATTCTATTACCAAGTTAGTAGTTAGGATTAGGGGTGTTCGTGGTGCGGTGCGGTTTTGGGCCATTTTTAGCACCGCACTTTGCAGTGCGGTTTAGCTAAAACCATAACTACAACACACCTTATTTTTGTGGTCACATGTGCGGTGCGGTGCGGTATGGTGCGGTTTAGAGTTTAACCAAACCCATCACCACACCACATCTCATTTTTGCGATCACATGTGCGATACTATGTATAAGATGCGGTTTGAAGTCGGTTTCCTACTTAGCCTAAAACTAATTTTTCCCTTTTTTTGAGCCAAGTTTTAAATTATTGAGCTAATTTTTCTTTATTTTGGGTTGGCTTTTCTAGTCAACACTTGCTAGGGTTATTAAACTTTTTTTTTTTTTGAAAACTAGGGTTATTAATCTATTAATAATATATTTAATATTAAAAATAAATAAATTAATTAATATATAGAAATGGTGCAGCGCGGTGCGGTTTGTGCAGATTTCTTATTATAAATTGCAAACCACACTGCACCATGCGGTGTGATGCGGTGTGATGCACTATTACTTGCAGTGCAGTGCAATTTTGCTATTTTGCAGACAATTTTAGTGTAATTTTTACAATTTATATAATTTATGCGATTTGATAAACACCCGTAGTTAGGATTATCGTCAAAGTTACGTGACCAAGTTAATGCAAAATTTAATATGACTACAAGTCAGCACCAACCTTTTGTACAGTCGCTTAAAAGTTAGCACCAACCTTTTGTACGGTTGCTTAAAGTTTGTTGCAATTTTTTTTTGTTTGTTGAAGATAGTTGGTTCGTAATTTCTAGATATTACGAATAAACTTTGGTATGGGCTTAATCGCGGAATTATACATCCGCTAATGTGAAATTGTGAATCTCTACGAGCTCTATGCACGTATAGAAGAGTTGAGGCAACTATTAGTCTAGTACTTTATTTTTTGATTTTTTGAGATTTATTCCATGCAATCAAAATTCCAAGTCAAACAAAATCCAATTCTCTAATTTTATTCTTTCGTTTTTTTCTTCTCAAACTGTTTCTTCTCTCTCTCTCTCTCTCTCTCTCTCTCTCTCTGTATATATCTATTTGTGTGTGTGTGTTAAATAAGTTATTTATATGTTCATATAGAATTCAGATATTTTGTAAGTTCAATATGTTAGTCATAAGAGAACAGCACCATATACTCAAACAAATAGTATATCCACAACCCTTAATTAACATAAGTAACAAAGAGCACACGTGTATAGATAGTAAAAGACAATTAACCATTCTTTCAGTTCTCACACTTAACGCATCTAATGTTGACTACGAGCACAGCAGTTACAAAAATATTTCATTTTAATTTTTAACACATTAAAAAATTATTTTATTATTTTCGTAAACCGTTTACCAATTACAGTCACTCATGTAATCAAATTGTGGTAAAACGTAGGGTCGTAGAACTGTTTTTCTCATGTGAACTAAACTAATAAAAGATGTCATGCACAGTAGCAAAATTGAATGTAATCCCATCTTATTTTACCATTCTAAAAAAATATTTTATCAATTATACCATACCATTTTACAATACACTCAATATCTCAAAACTCTACTTTTTTTTCCCATTCTATTTAAATATTCTTTTTTAATTATTCTTTATTATTTCTTTCCAACTACCAGTTTTTATCAAATTTAACTATTCCATCTATATCTAATTCAACTATTCCAACGGCATTTTCAACATCCTGCCTCTTTTTTTTTTCTTTTTCTTTTTTTTTTTTTCAATTTCTTTCCAACTATTTCAACTACCTGCCAATTTTTTTTTTTTCAATTTCTTTCCAACTATTTCACCCAGCATAAGAGTATATTATTCCAAACAGCCACCAATCCACAACTGAAAAACTGGGACACTAGCCAACAAGTGAAAAATTAATACAAATTTTTACAATTACAATCTTAGCATTCAGCACACCCTCCGAGCTGTTCCCATCTCTATTCAGTCCAATCTTGGTTCTCTGGTAGACTGGTACAATCCCTACCTAAAATTTTCTAGAGCCAGCTTCAGTGGAGTTAAACATGGAGTCAAAGACCTAGTTTAGGCAGAGCGCAATTGGAGAAGAGTCTAAATATAATAAAAGTCACATATCGGTGGGTAAATGAAGAAAGCATCTTTCATCAACCATATATTCATAGCAGAATTTTCATATGATATTGATAATTAATAATTCAATTTTTTTCAGAAAAATTAATAACGACCATTATAGCCATAAATTATATATTGGAGAAAACAATCACTGTTCTTTCACAAATGGATTTCAATGCATTACAAAACAAAATGACAAGAACAACGCACTGCATGTCACCTGCATTCTCTAGGCACGTTCTTCTTCCTGCCCTATGCATTTTAAAGAATAAAGTTCTCATTGCTACATATAAAAGCTAGGACAATGTTCTGCAGAGAAAGAAAACGAGAAGATTGTACCATGAAGAGAATGATCAGATAGAGCTAATACATATTGTGCCATCATTACGGCAATCAAACCAATAGGGAAACATATAACGATCATCATTTCATTCTCCAGAAATTTTGCTAATCAAATTTAAGATGAATAATCAAATTATTAATCACTGGATCCTAACCCAACGGCTCTAGTTGACCAATCAGCCAATTAATTGCGGCCAACCAGTCTATTTGTATAGCACAAAACACACATACACATCATTTTGTTCAGAACACCATACAAATCACACGGCCAAGCAATGAAACAGGCAGCCATACCCAAAACCCCAAATCCCAAATCAAAACAAACAAACACAACCAATATACCCAACCATAACCTAAACTCACAGCCAAACAATCACAAACATACAAACCCATGTCATACCCAAATCCCTTTTCTTTTGATTCCCCAAACCCATAAAAACCAACAACAGAGAGAGGGTTTTGGAGATGGGTTTATGAGATGAGTGAATCGGTAAAGGGATTTGGAGATAGGTGAGGGTGAATCGGCATTCAGGCAGAGGCTTGGTGACGGCGCTTGGTGATTCGGAGAGAAAAGCAAGGCTTGGTGACGGCGGAGAGAAAAGCAAGGCGAGAGAGACAGGGGATGAGAAAGAGAGAAGGAAGAGAGAGAAAAGAAAGAGGAAAAATGAGAGAGGACTGGCGGCGGCTTGGTGGTTCGGAGAGAAAGGTGGGCTTGGTGACGACAGCTGGGTGATTCGGTGAGAAAGGGAGAAAGCTTGACAATGGCGACAGAGACAGGAGATGAGAAAGAGAGAAGGAAGAGAGAGAAAAGAAAGAGAAAAGTGAGAGATGAGAGAGAAATACCCGGTAAAAATGAGAGAGGAGAGAGAAATGAGTATTAAAAAAAAAAAAATTTTTTTAGGATTGAGCTACAGTACCATCTTATATTTGAGATGGTAGCTAAATCTCAAATTTGAGATTGGCATATCCCATATGACCTGCCGGCTGGAGTGGGTTTTTGTGAGTTTTTTTGGGCTTGAATTGTAAAAATGGGTTTAGAATTGGGATTTCCCCTCCCACTGCTGATGCTTTAAGTTAAAGGATGATTTGTGAGTTCTAGTTAACTCAACTGGTAAAGTCTCTGATGGTTGAATAGGAGATCTAGAGATTGATCCCCATCTACACTAAAAACTAATTGGTGTCTTGGTCTAATGATAAAAAATTATCATCATGAACAAATGTCATAAGTTGAAATAGTCTAAAAAAAATAAAGAAATTAAAGGATGATTTAGTGTATGAAACAAGATATTATTTTTGACGTAGAAAATTTTTGCAAGTGGATACCATGTTTCAGTAAAAGAAAAGAAGAAAGTGAATACCATGCCGATCAGGGGTGTGCTCCTATAATTTTCATATTAATACCATTGTGATATAGAAAAATTAGTTTAAGAAAACCGCCAAGCCCACCCTTAATCAAGCACCTCATGGAACCACATAGTGATTATGAAGGGATGGGGAAGAGAAATAGTTTTTAAACCTACAAAGGTCCTCAAATAAAAATGGGCTTCATACATGGTCAGGTAAGTCAAAAATTTATTGTATTTTGGGTTTTAATATGTCAGATAAAAAAGAAGTTGTAATTTGTAAATATACTGATGCCAAACACACACCATTTCAAGTTTGATTTATTTTATTGTCGAATGACCTCCAACTTGTTCACAAACTACTTAACTTTTTTTTTTTTCTCTCTCATATATAGTAATCGATATGACAAAAACATTTTATCTTTTCACAAATCTATACTAAAAAGTAACAACTAAATTATTATTGAAATTATAATATTTGAGTTACTTATATAAATTGATTTTCATTTATAAACTTATTAAAATTAGGTTTACTAGCATTGTATCATTAAAAATTACTACTTACACTATCAATAAATTATAAATACTAATTTGATATCTTAGGAATTTATTTACAAATTTACACAATTACATATTAGATTTATATTAATATATTTTAATATATGTATATATAATATATAATATTATATACAATTAATATTAATCTATATTTTGGTTTCAAAAAAAAAATTAATCTATATTTTTGTTTACAAATCTATAATATATAATATATAGAGAATTGAAAAGTGTTTTACTTACGGTTGATATTATAACATTGTGGGGCCGCAATTTGAATACTAAGCCCACGAGTTAGAAGGACTTAGGCCCAAAAAGCCCAAATAATTAATTTGTAGAGTGTGGATTGGAAAACTAGGCTTTTAGTAAGTTAAGGAATAATCAGAGCATGTCCAGATGATCAGAAGACAGAGATAGACAAGTTTAAATTATAGAAAGCCGTCCTTGGCATGGTCCGAGGAGTGTAGTTCTTATATAATTCTCTTGTGCGATTCCAACTTTTACTCTCTGTTATTACAATGTTTCTCTCAAGGTTCTTCGATCCCTTTTCTCATTACCTCCTCCTTTATTTATACTCTCTTTTTCCCCACGTGCCGGTCAGATGGTTGGTGTTGATACTTGTCCCATCAGCACTTTCTCGAAATCTTCAGATAGCAGCTATAAAGGTTGAAAATCACTGTTCAGACATCTATTCCTCATTAATGCGGTCAGAGAGTTAGCTGTAAGGCATTTAATGCGGTGGTAGCAGCTTTCTCTAAGATATTTTTCGACTTCCACCTGTCCTATATGTTCACACAGTATACTCTTACTAGCAGAGTCTTCTGATGTATCATCACAGACATCCAAATGCATGTTTTAATTTTCTTTTTGCTTATCCGAGGATATAACCCTCCTCGGATCACCTCCTTAGCTTGCACAGTTGCCACTTATATGTAACGCCCCAAAATCATAAGCAATAAAAGTCTATTCAATCTGATTAATCCATAAAAATATGAAATAAAAGGAACTAGCAACCTTAATTCTCATCACAAATGTCAGAGCTCTAATCCACCAAAAACAAAATATCCTCAAAAAAAAAAATTCTCCAATACAAAGTTTAATGCCATAAAAGAAAATAATAATAAAATCCTTGGTTCCACAAAATAGTTCGAAACTGCTATCTCCCAAGAATGACTTTTCTAATAATCCCTCTAATGTATCTGTAAGAGGAAAATAAAGGAGGGTGAGATAACTCAATAAGTGGAATTCACTAACATTGGGATATAGGAACAACCTTTCAAATAAATAGATTTTTACAACAGTTTCATAACTTGCAATTTATCAATATTTTATCAGCAAATATTTCATATAAAAGAAAATATATTTATGTTGTGAGCCATCATATATATAAATCAATACCATCATACACACATTTTCTTAGGCTTTTCTCGTGGTCAACGATTACGCCCCGTTGACAGGGTTGTACTGTCCCCTTTTTGGGACTAGAACCTCCTTTTCATCCCCTTTCTTAAGGATGGCTCATTTGGAACCTAAAGGTGCACTCCCTTGCTAAGGAGCTTCCTTTTTGGATTCTCAATAGTATACTCCCTTGCTAAGGAGCTATCAAATGTGCACTGTCCCCTTTTCTGGGACCGTCCCTTGCTAAGGACTAGCTGCAGTATGATTGTCTCTTGCTAAGGACTAAATACCATACTGAGCTTCTAAACACGACTTGCCATAGGTTTTCAAAACATATTCAATATGCTCACAAAATAATCCATTCACAATTCTAAAAATATATAGTAAAATTCACAAATACAAGTTTAAATAAATTTAGGTTGTCCCACAAGTTTTTCATAAAACAAATAGTCGATGTGCACATCAAGCATTTATAAAATATCAATTTATATATAGAATATCAACATATTTCTTTGATATAAAATAGTTTAATAATCAATATTGTTTTGAGAAAACTCCCAAAATTAGTAAACACCACTTACATCTTATTTGCGAAAATAAAAGAAATCAACCTCCCTTGAATCACAACAATTCAGCAGAATTAGAATCTAGCAACACCAAAAAAAAATAGGTTCATCAATACACAATTCCCCACTTAAAAATCTATTTTCACGCTCAAAAGGTTTTATCCTAGTCAATATTGATATATCCAAAGTCCTCCATTTATTCACTCTAACATTACATCTATCCAATTTAATATTGGAAGCCACGTATAGTCTTAATTCATCAATCTAGTGGCTCGGAATGTATTCACTCTAATATCATATATATTCACCAAATATTGGAAGCCATGTGATATATATACATATCTGATCAACCCCATTTATATCTATTTAGTCAAAAGTAGAAGCCACATATTATTGTACTCTTAATTTTATCAATCCGGTTGCCTATATTCTCCCTTGATGCTGCTGGACATCTAAAATTATATATATATATATATATATATATATATATATTCAGCCCAACATGGCAGCCACATCCAAGACTCACCAACAATTTCTTTAAGCCATTGGACTAGTCTTAGACAAGAGTAAAAGGTGATGGTTGAATTAATCAACAATGGAGGCTATGAGAAATTATATTCTAACCATGGAGCACCCTTTTTCCCATAATTTAATCATTGTTTTAAATCCAAGATGGCCATGTACGGTTATAAATACAAAACCACAAGGCAGCCCCTTTTTCCCTTTCACATGGTGACAAAAATGCTAAAGTCCAATCCTTTTCCTCTATTAAGTACACTTCAAAGTCTTTCCTGACATAATGATCCATCCTTTATCTAATATAATACAATACAAGAGCACTTTTCTTCTAGTATAATTAGTCTAGGTTCAAGACAAAAGCTAGCTATTGACCATTCAACCTTCTTAAGTTTTGGTGCAAGACAACCATACCTGAACAACTTCTGCAAGCCGTAGAGAAGAAAAGAATCAGCTCTCCCTAATGTGTTGCGGCTGAAGGCAGAAAAAGAAGGGTGCACATGTCACTTAAAAGATAAAAGGCTAGGGTTATCAAGGCCCATATATTTTTTTACTTATGCCACCTCACTTAAGCTCAAATTATTTTTAATATTTTAGGCCCAAATCAATTAAATCCATTTAATTGTGGGCCTCCTTTTTAATTTTACATTAAAAATTTAATTAAGTAATAAAATTATGGGGTGTTACATTATATGTGAAGCCTACATCTTTGCGTTTTCAACGATGCTGACTTGTCCTTGTATAGTTATGTCTCTTCGGACAAGTCCAAGGCCCAACATATATATTTGGGACTCTAGTTCCTACAAACATTATGCCACATATGATTTTAAAGTCTTATAATTTTACACATATATACAATTTTAATTTTATTGTATATATAAACATTTCATTAGAATTTTGCTACATTATATTTTATTTAAGTAGTGAAATTTATAATTTCATATACATACATAATCATTATAAATTACTAATGTTATGATATATAAATCTATATGCAAACACAATCATAATAAATATAAATTACTAATTTTCATAATTATCAAATTTCATATTTAATAAAGAAATACAAAAATAAATAAATAAATATATTATATTATATTAAACTTTCTTATGAATTAACTATGAACTTTTTTTTTTTTTTTTTGAGAAGGAATTAACTATGAACTTGATTCTTCTAAAAAAAATTACAAACTTGACTCATCTCACAATTGAGTATAAAGTTACGCATAAACACGCATATCACATAAATTATAAGAAATTATAAAGTTTTTATCGTGGACAAGTAACGTGGTCCATTATTTCCCTAAAAGACTTCTATTTGTTTAAAATTGTTGAGTTAATTTTTTTTAAAATAAAAATTAATTATTAATTTAATAATTTTAAACAAATAAAAATTTTCTAATAAAATGGTGAACAAGTAACATTATCTGACACAGTTTTATATAGTTTCTGTAAAATACAGCCTACCCCCAAGGCTCTCTGAACTCTGAAAGAAGTTGCCAAGAATTTTCTATTTTCACTGATTAACAACACTGGTGTGAATTGAACATTAGGGCTCATATTTTCTTGACTGGTGGGGTCATATCTTTGGTTTTTGTGCCAAAAGGCATATTATCAGTCTCAACCTTTTTATCTTGATTGGTTGCATTTGCATTTCAGATTTTCTTTTTAGTGATTATTGATGGGTTGCTTTCTCCGCCTTGAATTTTTAGTATTGACTTGTCTTTTTATCGGAAACCAGGAAAAGACTTGTCTTTTTATCTTCCTTACCCTTGGTTCATTATTCACGCTCTACGTTCTACCTATTATATAATTTCTCTAAAATACAGCCTAGCCCCAAGGCCTTCTCAACTCAAAAGAAGTTGCCAAGAATTTTCTTTTTTCACTGATTAACGATACGGAAAATGCTGAGATCATCAAAAATGACACAATATTGTGTTATAATTTGTCATATAGTGAGTTATAATTAGTAAATATGTGTTCTCACATAACTCACAAATACCTTTTTATCAATCATAACTCATCACGTAGCAAATTGTGACACAAAATTATGTCATTTTTTATAGTCTTAACACAAATCTTAACGAGACTGGTGTGAATTGAATGTGATGGCTCATATTTTCTTGAGTGGTGGGGTCATATCTTTGGTTTTTGTGCCAAGAGTCATATTATCATTTCTTTTCTGTCTAAGCCTTTTTATCTTGATTGGTCGCATTTACTCATCAGTTTTTCTGTTGAGTGATTATTGATGGGTTGTTTTCTCCGCCTTGAATTTTCAGTATTGACTTGCCTTTTATCGGAAACCAAAAAAAGACGTCTTTTTATCTTCCTCATCCTTGTTTCATTATTCACGCTCTACGTTCTGCCTACTATATAATTTCTTGGCAAAGATTAAACAATTCATTTGAAGGAATGAAAAAGTGGAAGAATAAAAAATTAGTGAAAGAATAAAAATAATTTAATTATTTTTATGTGTGTTTAGTTGGAAGGGTAAAAAAGTGAGAAGGTGGAAAACTTTTTTGTTTGGTTGGAGAGAAAAAAAGGATGATAGAAAATGTAGTATATATAAATTAACTATTATGTCCTTATTATATAATAATGGAAAAGTGAAAGGGGTACGTGAGTGTAATTAAGTGAGGATATTTGTATAAAATGCATTTCTCATCACTTTCTCCTCTTCATTTTCCTCCTAATTTGGGAGGATAAAAAAAGTGGGTCTAGGAGGAAAAGCTTTCTCTTCTATTTTCTGTCTCTCCTATTACCAAACAATGGAAAACAACATTTTTCACCATATTTTTCTCTCCTTATTTTCCTCCTCCATGTTTTCACCCCAACCAAACACACCTTAAGGGTATTGGTTAATAATCCATTTAAAAAAAAATTTTATGAAAAAAAAAATAATTAATATTTTGACAGCTTTTTTTCCTTTCCTATAAAAGTAATGTTAAAACTTTTCTAAAATATATTGTTAACCAATACCCTAAGGGCACTCGTTAGCCTGTCCCTAATTTCTTTACTATAAAATTTCTCTTTCTTTTTGTGCATTTTTATCTTGATTGGTTGCTAACATTGTATTGTTAAAAATTTAGTATTTGTAGTATGAATAAATTATAAATACGAATTTGATATTTTGAGAATTTATTTATAAGCTTACACAATTTAGTATTAAATTTATATAAATATATTTTTATATATGTTTACATGTAATGTAACATAATATATTATATACATTTAAAGTTTCTATTTATTTATAAATATATTATAATATTTGAGCTAGTGTGCCTTTGCCAATTGCTTATTTGCTAAAAGTTTTACTTTTTATATCAATTTTATTTTTATTTTTATTTTTATTTTTTTATTACTATAAATAATCTATTTTTTAGCTAGTTTTCATAAAATAAGTTAACTTTTGATAAATACCATATAAATGAAAATAAGATATCAAAAATAAGCAATTATCAAGCAATCACTTGATATTTATAGTTGAGTATAAACTTACGAGTAAACATTGCCGGATAGTTTCAAGAGGAGCCTGAACTCATCAAGAAGTTGCCAGGAATTTTCTGTTTTCGCTTGTCGATGCAACCAGTTTGAATGTGATCAATGATGGCATATATTGGGTGGATGGGTCGTATCTTTAGTTTTTGGGGTCAAAAGTCATATTATTATTATTATTATTATTATTATTATTATTTATTTGGATTTTCATTGTGGTGAGATCCGGTTTGGTCACATAATTTCTCTTTTGTCGGTGCCTTTTTATTTTGATTGGTTACTTGTGCTTTTTATTGATGGGTTGTTTCCACTTTCCACCTAAACCTCCATGAATTTCCGCTTTCCACTTTTACTTGTGCTTTTTTGGAGATGCTCTTACAAAATGTAATCCAACTATGCAATTCACTCATTTATCACAAATCTACCTTCTCATGATAAACAATTTTGGCCGTCCAACTCAGTAAGGGCAGCGCCACGTGCAACTTAGAGTGTTCCTGAGAGAACACCCTGACTTGAAAAAAATTTTAAAAAAAATTTATATAATAATTAAAATTTTTTATATTTACTCTGTATTAAGAACACCCTCAATAACAAAATTAGGAACACCCTCAAATTAAAAAAAAAAATTTATTTGCTCAATCACTCTACTTTCAACCAAAAAAAAAAAAAACCCAAAAAAAAATTGAACTAAAATCTTAAAAAAAAAAAAAAAAAAAAAAAAAAAAAAAAAAAAACTCAATACAAGTAACAAAGCAAATCACTTCTAAATCAAAAATCACTAAAGGCTTTAGATCTAATCACGTTGAAAAAAAAAAAAAAAAAAAAGACAATGATCAAGTAAGGATGGAAAAAAAAAAAGAACACAACATTCAGTTGACGTTGAAAAAAAAAAAAAGAAGAAGAAGAAGAAGAAGAAGAAGAAGAAGAAAGAAAGAAGACAACGTTCAGGTGAATGTTGAAAAAAAAGAAAACACACACACACACACACACACACACACAACGTTCAGGTGTCCTGAACGTTGAAAAAAAAAAAAGAAGAAGAAAAAAGAAAAGAAAAGAAAAGAAGAGACGTTCAGTTAGCTGAACGTTGAAAAAAAAAAGAAGACAGCTAACATAAAAAATAAAAATAAAAATAAAAAGTTGAAAAAAAAAATAAGTAGGAAAAGGGTATTTTTGTAAAGGTACTATTATAACACTTTTCTCTCCAGGTTTTCCTTCCGATTTGGAAGGAAAAAAAATGTGGGCCCGGAGAGAAAACTTTCTCTCGAGTTTTTCATCCTCTCTATTTTCCTTCCTCAAACGAACAGTGGAAAACAGCATTTTCCTCCCTGTTTTCCATCCTCTATTTTCCATCCTCCCTATTTTCCTTCCAAACGAATGCACCCTTAGACTAGTGTAATATGTGATTGTGAAATTTTCTGATTGGCAGGGGGCATCAGGCATCATTAGGTGTGCTTATCTATTGAATGGGGTGGGGTGGGGTGGGGTGGGATGGGGTGGGGTGGGCACATGGGGCCGAGTTGCACACTGCTTTAATTATTGTGCTACACATGGGATGTGTAAATAATGTTCACATCGGTAGCTCTTTTAGTGTAATGTGCACATCAGCACATGGGGCCAAACAATATAACAAATTAAAGCAGTATAATTAATGACAAACAAATTAAAGCAATATAGTTTATTGTTAAACTAAACAACAATAATTAAAGCATCATAAAAACCAATACATTATAAAAGACAAACAAATTAAATTATGTTAGGCTAAACAACAATTAATAATTTTATAATTAATAAAACAACAATATAACAAATTATAGTTTATAAAAAGATAAACAAATTAATGAAACGACTAAACAACAATAATTAATAATTTTATTAATATTTCAAATGAACTTCTAATTTATTGTTTATTCTTTTGCTAGAATTATGTACAAATATTTGATAAGAAAACCACATGCCCAAGATTCATCTCCTGTGTAAGATTCATCTTCATCTTCTAAGCAACTTCGTGTTGACTTTAACTTAGAAAATCTTCCTTCAGATCCTGGGCTACAAGAAAAGATATCATCTTATCATCCTAATAATCATGATGAAATAAGAAGACATTATTTACTAAAAGGCCCTTGTCAACCTGTTCTCCAAGTCCATGATTACCCTCTAACAGATTTTTCTAGAGCCCCGTCGATTTAAATCTGAATGGTATATAGATAGAAAGTGGTTGGAATCTAACATAGACAAGGATGCAATATTTTGTTTTGATTGCTACCTATTTGGGCAAAATGTTGGTACGCAAGGAGAATGTGAGACTTTTGTAACGAAGGAATTCAAATTTTGGAATCAGCTTGTGAAGTTAAATTCCCATGTTGGAGGAGTTAATAGTGCTCATAACCAAGCTGTCAAGAAGAGTGAAAATCTACTGAAGGAAAAGCAACAAATTCAAAGTATTTTGGTTAAGCAATCAAATCAAAATAAAATTGAATATCGGGTTCAATTAAATGCAATAATTGATTGCATAAGATTCCTTCTATGCTGGGGATTAGCTTTTCGTGGTCACAATGAATCTCAAGGTTTAAATGATAAAAGAAATTTTCTTGAGCTTCTACAATTTTGGGGGGATCACAATGAATCTATCAATAAAGTGTTGCAAAAAGCTCCGAAAAATTGCGAGCTTACCCACCCTAATATTCAAAAAGACATTGTGAATGCAATTACACGTGAAACATCCAAATCCATCATCAAGGATTTTGACAATGGGTTCTTTTTTGTTAGGATTAGTGCCTTTTAAATCCTATTGTAAGATGTCATTTAAATCCTATTGTAAGATGTCATGTATGATATTATGTATGACATTATGTATGACGTAATATTATGATTAATAAAGTTGTTTTATTGTTATCTAAAATAATGGTAACATGAATATTCGAACATTATCATATAGTCCATGAGATGCATAGTATGTGATTTATGTGAAAAGTCACAGAAGATATAAATCACAAGTTCTTTGTAAACTCAGAATTTTAGTTCGTAGTCGGTGATGAAATTGGGCATTTCATCTGTGAAGACTATAACATGTTAACTAAGATGATTTGTCTTGATCATGGAAGTGATGACTTCTAGTTGATATGTTGATATATTTTAAGAGTTAAGACATATTGAACTGGACCGCTGTGAAATTTATTATTCTCCTAACGACTGTCAATTGAATAATAAATTTCACGACTTTTATTTACATGAACTCTTAATCCTGAGAGAATAATGGACCTGATCATGAAGTGTAGGTTGCTTTGATATATCAGGAGTGAGATCTAAAGTATCGGTCAAAACCTCAGTATGTTGGGCAGCCACATTTAGTGTTGATGGAACATATATTCTCAAGATGGAATTTATAATCCCTTAACGGAGATATAAAATATTCCCTTGAGATAAGTTTAATGAGTTCGGTTATTCAGAGAGTTAGGCCTAACCACTTTAGTGAGGACTTACTAAAGTATATATTTATGGAATTGGATTTCATAAATATATGATGAATAACTTAAAAGGATTAAACCAAATACTTAAGGATTAAGATGTAGTAATTTACAAAGTGGCAGTCTAATTTTATGACTTTGTATTACTACGAATATTTTATAAAGGGGTTGCATGTACAATAAAGTCTTGAGATATAATTTATTAATGAGGTCTAGAGTGTAATTATATTTATATAGTGATATTAAATATAATTAATGGTAACTTTGGACTTGTCAAGAGTTGACAGAAAAGCCCAAGGCCCATTGGAGCTAGTGTCTTATTTGTTCCCTTTTGGTTACACTCCAAGCCACATACTAAAGCCTAATTGAAAAGCCCAAAAAGCTAGCCCAATTAGATAATCAGTTATTAAGGGAGATACATGCAGAATTTTTGAAAGAGATCTTCATGAAATAGTTTGTATGTGAATGTTGGACACTCTCTCATTTTCTCTAGAACAAACACATATAACTGATTGAGAGACCACGCATCTTGGGCACAAGTGGAATTAGAGTGAATATTAAAAGTGTTCCCGAGTACTTCTGATCTTCGGTTTTGAAATTCACTACACTAAGGTACACACTCTTGATTCTATATTCTGAAACTTACATAGTGCATGTTATCAATTGCGAATGAAGTAGATCCGTTTATTTTTCGTTGCGTATGTTTTGTATGTGATACAAGCATGTTATTTTCCATCATTTTCAATATTAGTTTATAAGTCACATGATATCTCAGTGAAAGAACAAATGACCCTCGTTCTTCGTTATGTGAACAAAAAAGGAATTATTATAGAACGGTTCCTTGGTATTGTACATGTAGTAAGTGCCACCGCTTTGTCACTCAAATATGTGATTGAATGTTTACTTTGTAAACATAATTTGAGTTTATCAAACCTACATGGGCAAGGTTATGACGGGGCTAATAATATGCAAAGTGATATCAATAGTCTCAAAACTTTAATTTTGAAAGAGAATAAGTCAACATTTTGTGTCCATTGTTTTGCTCATCAACTTCAATTGACACTTGTTGCCGTTGCTAAAAATCACATTAACATTGCTGATTTTTTTTTTTTTTATGTGGTTAGTAATTTAGTAACTGTTGTTGAAGGCTCTTGTAATAGACGAGATGCTCTTCGAGATGCACAATTTGCCAAAATTAAAGAAGGTTTAGAGAATGGTGTACGTAGAAGGGGGCAAGGTTTGAATCAAGAGACAAATCGTAATCGTCCTAGTGATACACGTTGGGATCATATTATGGGACTATTCTCAACTTGATTTTGATGTTCTCTGTTGTTGTTGATGTACTTGAGATTATTGAAGAAAATGGCCTCTCCGACTAAAAAGTTGAAGCTCGATCTATTATGAGGTCAATTCTATCTTTTGAATTTGTCTTTGTTCTACACTTGATGAAAAATATTTTAGGGATCGCAAATGAGTTGTCAATAGCACTGCAAAAAAAAAAAAAAAAAAAAAATCAAGATATAGTAAATGCTGTGGATCTTGTTAAAGTGTCTAAGCAACGATTGCAAGTGATGAAAGATGATGAATGGATGTCTTCATTGACTGAAATGTCTTCATTTTGTACCATACATGATATTCCTATCTTGAATATGGATGAAATATTTGTAGTTAATGGGAGGTCGCGACGCAATATCCAACAAAATACAAATTTACATCATTATCGTGTTGAGCTATTCTACATAGTCATAGATATGCAACTTCAAGAGCTTAACAACCGTTTTTCAGAGGTGAATACCGATTTGCTACTTTGTATGGCTTGCTTAAGTCCAAGTAATTCGTTTGTGGCTTTTGATAAGGAAAAGTTGATATGCCTAGCAAAGTTCTATCTATTTGATTTTCTTGGGACAGATATCTTAGCTCTTAACTCTCAACTTCAGAATTACAATTTTGATATGCGTAACAATGGCTTGTTTTTAGAGCTTCAAGAAGTTAGTGAACTTGCTGAAAAGTTAGTGAACACAAGGAAGCATGAGACTTATCCATTAGTCTATTTCCTTGTGAAGTTAGCTTTGACTCTTCTTGTCGCTACTGCAACAGTAGAAAATTTTTTTTCAGCAATGAAATATATAAAGAACGAACTGCGCAATCGAATGGGAGATCAGTGAATGAATGATTACTTGGTTGTGTATGTTGAAAAAGATGTAGCTTGTAGTATTGATAATGAGACTATCATGCAACGATTTCAAAATATGAAAACTCGTAGAAGACAATTGTAAATTTTATGTATTTGCGTGTTTTTTTATTGTTGTTATTGTCAATATATAAAATTTTATTTTCATTAGATAGTGTAATTTGTGCTTGTTGAGGAACACTCTGAAAACAATTATTAGAGTGTCTGAGTTGAACTCAGACACTTTTTCAGTCTAGGTTGTCTTTCGATTCCTTAAATAAAATAACCACAATGATAAGTGTTACCAGATTACAAATGGAAATAGATGAGAGGACTAATATATAAAATAAAATAAAAATCAAATATAAAATATAAAAATTTGGAAATATAAAAGATTAAAATAAAATAACAAAAAATTTAAGTACAACAGTTATATTTTAATATATTATTTATGGTGAAGAAAAGTAATGGGAAAGAAGGGAAAGAGACAAGGAAAAAAAAAGTTATAAGCTCCTCTCAGTGACTCTTTGGCACTTTCCTAGTAAGAACTCAAAAGATTCGTTCCACATTGTGGATCCAGAATTTTTAAAAAGCTAAACAACAATAATTGTAAGGTCAACGAATCGCTTAACATTGATGATCACATACTATGTTCCCTATGAATAAATAAGGTAACGGGACAAAGACTTCCATGCTTATTTTTTGTTTGTCTTCAGAACTCTTCATACACTTATGACTTAACTACTTCTCCGTCCATATGCATGTAATCTTCAGTCTAATATACATTAGGTAATTACAACGATGATATGAGTGATCCTAATATGTTGCTTAAAATATTTAAATCTAGGACTTCATGAATTTCAAGAAGTTTGGAAAATTGCTGCACCAATCTTTTGAGATTTTCCAGCTTAAATTGGAAGCGTAGTATAAATCTCACAAATATAGCTGTATACTCAATCTTTATGCATACTTTTTAGCAAGATATACATGTAAAATTAAACCCCTTTTTTTTTAGTACAAACACACACACATAAGGGAGAAGGAAGGGATTTTAACACAAAGTCACATCACAAACTCCACTCAAAAGCTAATGAGAAAAACCATATAGTGTATTAATTTAAGTTGAATGTATTAATTTGTCAATATAGTATTAGGTGAAAATAACCTTGGAGGTGTTCAACGCCAATGAGAAAAACCATATAGGGCTTTTGTTTTTCAAATTAAGGCGGGAATGATATGTGAACACCACCGCAATTCTTTGTAGCGAATTATCTTTGGCTCAAATGGCATTTAAATTGGATTGTGGATTCAATAGACATTTTATGCATATGTATTTTTCCAAATAAAAAAAAAAACTATATTTTTCTCCCTTTCAATTGAAATCTCAAAATCTCATTATTGGTTACATCTTTATTTATTTTCGCAGAATGTTAGTATAATTTATTTGGCCTAGTTCATAGGTGCCCAATTCTTTTGAATAAATTTTGTATTTATCTCAAGAATTGGTAATTAATTTTTTTGTACTCACCTAACGTGTAATGAAATATTTTCTGTTTATATGAGGATTTGGTTCAAAATATCTCTTTGCAGTGATTTTACATAGGAATTGTAATCATAGAAAACTAAAAAAAATTTGTAATATACATGTGCTTTTATATATTGTCATCCTAATTTTATTTTTGGTCTAAAAAAATGCCCCATTAAAAGTTCAGTCATTGGAAGATTCACGTTGGCCTTCCTAAAATTTCATCTCAATTTTAGAAAAAAAAAATACTTACATTTTCTATTTTAACTAACTACTTTTCAAAACATTTATATTTGATTCTCTTTCCTCTTATGCATTAAAATATTATTGTTAATTTATTTTTATTATTTCTCTCACTTTTGAAAACATCAATTTTTCTTTATTTCGGTTACTAAAAGTCTGAAACACAAAAAAGAACAAAATAATTGTTTGGGGGGATGATCTTTATTATTTATTGAACCATAGTACATCAAGTTATCTATTTCATTATATCTCTCACTTTTATTTATTTGTTTATTTTTATTTTCCTAAATTGGTCTCTCACCCTATTTTAGGGAGATGGATGAGAATGCTCAGTTTAGACTTGATCCGGCAGACTTGTAAGTTGTATCCCGTTCTTCAATATTCTATTCCTTTTACATATAAAGTTATGAAGAATTTTATCTTAATGAAAGATAACTCAAAAAAAGAATATTGGATTGTAAAATACAAAACATTTAACCATAGATTAGGTTTAGTGGAGAGATCTCTTTTTTTTTTTTTTTTTATTAGAATTTAGTTTTTCTTCATATCTAACAACGTAAAAGGTGCCTAAACAACATTATACACATTTTCACATACTTTTTTACCTACACGTATTTTAAAAAATTACAAACAACATTACTCAAACTCCTCTATCAAACGGGCCCTAAAGTTGTTGAGCAGATAAGTTCAAATGAGTTTAATTGGTAAAATTTTTATCATGGAATAAGAAATTTGAAATTCAAACCTGCTTACATCAAAAAATAATTGATATATTGATACGATGATAAAGAATAATTATTAAGTAATAAGTAATATTTATTAAAAAACCAAAAGTCAATGAGCAAGAAAAGAAACTCTCTTCCGTTGAGGTCCTTTTTAAAGACTTTTCCTACTCTACTTTCCTTCATTTCATTTGTCCTCTGAATTAATTTTCACAGCAGCTTCTGCATCATCAATCTTCACCATCTCATCTTGGTTTTATGTTGCTCCACTTCTCCAAAAAAAAAAAAAAAACAAAAAAGAGTTTGATACTTTCTACTATATACCATTTATTTTCGTTGTAATCATCCTCTTATTAGTTTGGTTTTGCTTTGCTCCGGTTCCTTGAAAAAAAAAAAAATTGTAAAGAATGAGATTTTCCAGTTCTTAATTTTCGTTGCAGTCTTTTGTATTATTATCCTGGAGTCTTAGTTTTACTTTGCTCCACTTCACAAAAAAGAAAAAAAAAAAAAAAAAAAGTTACGTATTTTCAGCTTGTCACCGCTGCTCTCATTTACTATAGCGACTATCCTTGATCTGCAAAGTCAAAGGAGTAGAAGAGAAAACTGCTAAAAAAAGTGGTACTTCCTTTTAGTTTTGTTGCTTTTATTTTGTCCTTGCTTGATCATCTTCGCTTATGCTGTCCTTTATTTCTCGATTTGATTTTTTATTGCAGTTTGTTTCTCTGATTTACCTTTTTTTTTTTAATATAAATTTTAATTTTAATTTGCTCTACTTATCAAGTAAGAAAGGAAAAGAAGAAGGTATCGTCAACTGTTTAGTCTACTGATACTCAGCAAAGAGACTGTCCGAGTGGAGAAGAAGCTGCTCTTGAAAACAAGGTACCTTCTTATTTCCTTTTTCTCATTTGTCCTTCCACATGGTTCTTGCTTTATTGTGGTTATAAATATTTTTTTTTTCTTTTTGTCCGAGTAATTGTGGTTTTAAGTTTTAAGTTTTCCTTCTCAAAGAAAAAAAAAAGTTTTAAGTATACTAAGGGCTTTCTTTGTTTGGATTCCTTAATTTTGATGCTCAAAATATCCTCAAATTTATCAGTTTGTAAAGCTTAAATAATAGGTTTAAACATATAAAATTACTAATTTAAAAACTCCTAAATTTTAGTTAAATTTTTAAAAAACAATTTATCTGAACTCTATCCATCTCAATCCTCATGTCTCATATTTTATACAAAATCAAAAAAAAAAAAACAAAAACAAAAAACAAAAAACAAAAACAACTTATCAAAAGAAAAAATTTGCTACATAACAAGCAAGATAGGACTGCAAAGGAGGCCAACGATCAAATTAGAATTAAAAAAAAAAAAAATGGAAGGTAGACTACTCAAATCTTTCTTTTTGTTACTTGACATGAAATTGTCAATAAATTGTAATTCTCTTCATATACACTAAAGTTTTTAAATCTTTAATTTCTTGAATTTTTCTTCATCTTTTAATTTATATATAGAATGAGTGACCAATACATATGGTTATATGTAATTCTGTCAAAATCCAACACTGATTTTTCTTTCAAGAAAACGGTGAAGACGAATATATTTTGGTTCTAGACAATGAAGTTTGTGGTGATATGTGAATTGAAGTGAGAGATGAAGATAGGATTGAATTCTGGATTGGATTTGTGGTTGAATTTATGGAGGTGAGGGATTCTCATATGCCGATCTCAATGATGTATGTATAGATACCAATTATCAAAATTCACTACTTTTTCACTCTCTATCTGTGGAGATCTTGATCTTGAGGTTTGATTATTCTGAAACATGGCCATTGAGTTGTTGGAAAGTGATTTTGTTTGTTTTCAAGCATAGTAGGAGTAAGTTTCATCTTTTATCAAAAGTCAAAACCGTGTACTTCTGGGCTAACTAATGTATTCAAGGTTTTATTTTTATTTTTTGCTCTACAACTATTTGCAATTTTTTTTTTAGTAATTCTTTTCCTTTTAGTTATTACTTGCATTTTTCTTTTTAATATTTGTGGTTAAATAATAAAGGACAAAAATTGTGTACAACACTTAAGTACTGCACTTAAGTCTTGCCTAATAATAAATGTTCTATATGCCATCAATTTAATTACATTTACAATATGAAAGGGGGATTTTGATATTAGATGGTAATAGAAATCACATCAAATTGATTTGTGTGTGTTTTTTCCCTAAGTTACAAAAAAATTATATTTTTATCCTCATGAAAATTGGGTGGCTTGGATTTTAGATGTAAAAAAAACAAAACAAAAAATCATATCAAGTTTTTTTTTTTCTACATCAAATTATCCATTTAAGTAAATATTAAGTAAATATCAGCCTAATGTACATTAAAATAAAAATATTGGCCTAAGATTAAGTAATACCATCAAATATCATTTTCCAATATTCATTGAAACTTAGATAATTACATTACAAGAATTGCCAAAAACATATGATGATTATGGAATACTGGCCTCTGAGAGAAGCTCTTCTGATTCATCATAATTCAAAATTACTACATTTTCTAATCACAAAATATCTAAGGGTGTGATGAGTGGTTTGCAATTAAGGGTAAAATAAATTTTTTCGTATAAATCTCATTACACCCTTAGGTAATTTTGTGATTAGATAATGTAGTAACTCTGAATTATTATGAATGAAAATTATTAACTTTTAGGAAGGAAAAAATAAAAATAAAAAAGTCTCACGCGTGTGCTCACCTCTATACTCGTTTACCATACATGATCTGCCAAGTCATGGATGTAGAACAATTTGCTTTGTGTTGTGCGATTGAGATCGGAGATACTTCCTTTGATCAGTTTCTTTATTTTACTTTTTCATTGATTTGAATTTTGTTTTAAACATAAGTTAGTAGACCAAGGAGAATCAACGACTTCAGCCTGATGAATTGTAGTTACCAATCAGGTATGATACCCCTTGGGATTTTGTATTCAATTGTTTTCTTTTATGATAGGTGATTTTGGTTTTTGATTCTCATTATAGTTGTTGTTATTGCTTGTTAAATATATTAGCAACGCGATGTGTTATACCATGTTGTATATGCTAGAGTGGATACGAAAGGAGAAGCATAGAATAGGAACATTGAGAACACAAGGGTTACGTAGTTCAACCTTGTCAGCCTACGTCTACGGGAGAATCTCTTAAAGGCTACATCTTTATTACGTAAGAGTGTAATATAAAACCTGTGTTACAATAAACCATAACATGGGTATATATAGTAGACTAATATACTTCTAGTATAAGTAATAGACTTGGCTTGCACATAAAGTAGTATTAGGCTTGGGCCTATGCTAGTGGGCTAATATATCTCTAACACTCCCTCTCAAATTCAAGATGAAAGCTTGATGAAAGCTTGAGTTAGATAAGGTTGAGAAGATCCTTTGAATGAAGTTTGGCTCTGTGACGGTGGTTTAAAGAAGGCAATGGTCTTGTAGTGTTGATGTGACTTCTAATAGTGACATGACTATACCAGAAAGTTTTGACAGCAATAGTGAAGATTAACGCAACAAAGAAACACTGAAGAATATAAAGATTGTGTAAAGTTTTTAGACCCTTGTAAACTAGATTGTTTAACCTAATTAATTAACGAAGTAAATATTTAAGTTTATTATTCAGATATAGGCTAAAACAAAACAATCATATCATGTAAAGCAGCAGAAAAATAAATAATACAACGAAATGATGACCCAGGAAAACCAAACCGGTAAAAAACCTAAGGAGGATTTAACCTAGCTATCCTCAAGATAAAAAGCAAATCCACTATAAAAGAATTGAAGTTTGTACAATAGAACTTAGACTACTAACAGTCTATTACTACCTTGAGTAGAAAACTTACTACCTCGACTCCATGATAGCTCCGAGTCCACGGATTACATCTTTCCTTGGTCTTTGTAAAACTAGCACCCACACTTGTAATAAAAAACACAAACTCTCCTGTTTGTAACTCCAAGACCACCCTTGAAGGTTTAGATCATCGGCATCTTTGATGACTAGAGAAGGCAGCAACTTCTACAATACCGGATCTTGAGATTCTTCAAGGAATAACACTGGTAAAAGACATGAGAGAACTTTTTGGGTACAAAACCCTAAATACAAAAGAGGCATACTCTTCTCTCTCTGAAAAGCCTTATAAAAACATGCTTAGGGTTTCCTTTATATACTAGAAGAAGTAGATCTAAAATCCTATTCCTTAATGGGCTTAAACTGCTGTTTGGGCCGACTTAAAATTCTGCAGATATGTGTTTCGATCGGTCGAGCTTGTTTCTCGATCAGTCGAACCAGGAAGATTTCAAATTCCTCTTTCTGCAACTTGTATGTTTTTGAATCTTGACATGAATCACCTTGAGCATTGTCTAATAATACCTATAGACCCTATGATCTATATCTAGACAAGTTTGTATTCACGATTTGTCAATTGTTCTATACTTTTAGAACCTAACAGATTGCTTTTAAACATACCGTAAGGACAGAAAACCATGGTTATAGGAAAGGTGGCTCTGATACCATGTTAAATATATTAGCAACGCGATGTGTTATACCATGTTGTATGTGCTAGAGTGAATGTGGAAGGAGAAGCATAGAATAGAAACACTAAAAACACGAGGGTTACGTGGTTCAACTTTGTCTATCTATGTCCACGGAGGAATCTTTTAAGAGCTACGTCTTTATTATATAAGAGTATAGTATAAAACCTATGTTACAATTAACCATAATATGGATATATGTAGAAGACTAAATCCTAAACTAAAAAATTTCTGGTACAAGTAAGAGACTTAGTTTGCACACAAAGTAGTATTAACCTTGGGTCTATACTAATGGGCTAATATATCTCTAACAGTTCTCACCTTTACTCTCTTGTTCAGCATATTGACCATCCTTGACCAACTGCTTTGCAATTTGAGTGGAGGCAATGGAAACAGCCTGCTTCTATGCTTCATTAACAATTCGATAGCATAAAGAGAGGTACTTTGTATTTTCCCCTTTTTTTTTTTAAATTATATAATGTCTTTTGATGCGATTATCTTGCTGTACTTTGGTTGTCATCATAGTTCATAGCCTAGTTTTACTTGGCATCTACAGTCCCCTAAAGAATGGGCAGAAGAAGAAAGAAGAAAAGAAAGGGTAAAAGCAAGAACGGAGATTGTTTATTGGCAAAATATCTTTTGGTCCTTCCCAGTTTAGGTTTGTAACTTAGGGTTTTAACGAACCAAACTTTGTCGAGTACTGAATGTTCAAGTTCAGCTTGACAACAAATGTAAAATATTTAAACTTAGCTTGAGCTTAAATCAAGCTTACAAACTACATTTGAGCTTGATCTTGTTCGATAGTTCAAAAGTTTGAACTCTGCTTGGCTTGACTTGATTTATTAGTCAAGCTAGGCTTAAACTCAATATTTAGCTTTTGAACTGGAGATTCAAAACAAATACATTATCAAACTCATATTATGCATATTATCAACCACATTTGGTTTAGACGTGTGGTCTCAATTCTCAATTAATTAAAGGTTTAGTAAGATATAGGCTTATTTTTCAAGCCTATATAAAGCATAGCCAAGCTCATAAATTAGCCTAAACTCAACTTATTTTTTTTTATTGAGCCCTTTTGTTCACGAGCTTGTTCTTGATTTTTTTTTTTTTTTTTTTTTTTTTTTTTTTTTTTTTTTTGCTTGGGCTCGCCTCATTTATTTAGCAAGCCTAAAATTTATAACAAATAAATATGAACGAGCTATTTATGAACAACTTGATTCATTTACAGCCCCCATATATGTTGTTACATTAATCCCTTGTATTTTAAAATTGTTAATTTATACCCTCAATTTTGAGACCACACCCATTATGCTCCTTCCATCCGTATCTATGATATTTATACCTAGGAACCCTGTTGAACAATGCCTTGAAATTCTTTGCAAACCCATCAATCATTTCAATCAAACTCATTGCATTTCCTATTGACATCTTTCCAATAAAATTGACGCAAAACTTGTATCTTCATTCTTCAAGTATCCCCATGTTATAACCCAGGGGGTTGGCCGAGTGGTTAGGCACTTGGTCTCAAAGTAGCTGTCTTGGGTTTGACTAGGAGCTCCCTAGTTCAAGTCCGGACACCAGCACTTTGAAAAAATTCCCTGGGCCAGCAATTTACCCTGCTATGGGCCCACCCGTCGCGAACAGTGATTAGTTTCTGATTTAATATTTTGAGGAAATATTGTGGGAAACCAAAAAAAAAAAAAAAGTATCCCCATGTTATAACATTTCTCTAAGGCAAATAATAAATTATACTAGACGAATCAATGATATCACCACATTTTGCATACAAACTAACGCAATAAGCCTAACAATCACCTTGCAACCCAACTCCATCTTTATCATCTCTGTTAGAATACAAGCCCAACAGGCTTTAGACCCACTCTACTTTTTACCCTATTTTTATTCTTACCATTTACAAACTTCTGATTTCTAATTCTACGCTTTGAATATTCAAAACTAGACATATTTGGATGGCTGGCGAAGAAATTAATTCATGTCACGCCCCAAACCAAACTTCAAGAGAAATGGAAGGGGGATTTTTTTTTCTTTCCATATGATAAAATAAATAAACATATTGATCTCTCCACAATATAAGTCAGATAACATATATACAAAAAATATGAACTACAAATCATATGCCTCCAAAATTTACACAAATATTCCAAACACCATATTATTTAACATAAAACTCCAATGTTCTCAAATACAACCCCAACAAAATTCTTGAGCTAACAAACCTCAAGAGAGCCCAACCTCTAATAGAATTAACTACTACTTCCTTAAAAACAACTAGATCGAATCACCAACCAATAATAATGTCAATCTCCTAATTCAGCATAAAACTCCAATCTCCACCAAAAAGACAAGCTTCATTCCTGAGGTATAGCAAATTTATCTGTAAAACTGTTGGAGAGTGGAATGAGCTAAAGTCCAGTAAGTAGTATAATTAATAAGGGTGGGGGAAATGCAAGTCTCATAATAATGAGCATTTTACAAAACATATTATGCTTTGGGATTTTCCATTTGATTTCTAAAAATTCGATACCAGTAATGACATGACAAGAATGCTTGAAACAACATAGCACAAATCTTCTTTGAAATATCTCAACATGAAACTACATAAGTATATATTTCTCAAAATATCTCAACATGAAACTACATACTATACACTGTGAGCAATAACAACACCTTTCCAAACCAGAAAATCCAACCCAAGGCCACATGACAATCGCTGACACAGAGCCGAAACTCATAACCATCACAAAGACGGGTACTAAGATAACAATGTCACAAACTATAGTATCTAGCTAAGTAATCATCGGGTAATCACATGTCACAGCCCAAGGGTAAAAACATGAAGAGCTCATAGTTTACATAAAATCAAAACACAGTTCAATTTCAAGTAGTTTCATAAAAACCTTTGAAATACCCAAAATAGTCACAAGGTTCTCAAAGCCTTCAAACTCATTCCTTGTCAAGAAGATTTTGTATCAATTTCCCCAAACATAACAAGTCAAGATAAAGCATCTTTAAATCTTTCAAATAATACACTAAATCCATAACATCTACTCTTAAGAATTTAATCAAAGATGCTAATCTTTTTTATGCTAAAAAATCATGCATTTCCCCATATGCAATAAGAAATATGATGCACTTTCATATATAATCATATATAGTAGGGTCGCAACATAACACTTTTTAAGAAAACATAGTTCCACAAATAATTTTCCAAAATGTGCTTGACCCAAAAACAATGTTTATGCAACATGGTTATTTTTCAAAAATCTCATTAAAAAACTATTTACCTCAGCAATCCAATCCAAATTTACCTCAACTAAGCACCGCATTCAACTAATCAAGTTACTAGTTCCATCACAAAGTACCTTGGAACCTAGAAACACAAGTATCAAGCCTATTAATAACAAGGCCTTCTACAAATTACACTATCAAATTTGTCTCCATAAATCCAAAAGGATTCCCTAAAAAATCAAACCTAAGGCCCTAAAGCCTAGCTTGACCATCCCAAGACAAGTGCCCCTACCTAAAAGGGAACCAAACAAGCATACAAGAAGCTCATAGAAATATAACACAACCAAAGCCTTAAATTTTCCCACCACAAACAATGTGCATTTACCAACTTAATACAAAGCATGTCATTACCCTTCCACAAACAATATGCATTTACTAACTTAATACAAAGCATGTCATTACGAAACCATGATAAAATTAGCCAAAAACACTTGTCAAAGAAATCACATATGAACTTACAAGCTAAACCACACAACAAAAGCTTGTAGTAAATTCCTTAAAGTCTCAACATTCTAATCATACTTTCCGATTCAATTTGCAACAGGTCAGCTCTTTTTAAAAATCCGTTTGGTCCACTTAATGTTATCCAAAAAGGTTGAAATTAAATAAAGAGAAGCCCTTATATGTCTAGTATGTACCACCAAAAATTCGACTTAAAATAATTTTTCTATAATTTATTAAAAATTACATAGTGCAGCTTACTCAAATCTGTCGGAGACAGATTTATAGTCCCAAAAGAATATTACTATAATTTTAATACTATTCCAAAAGACTTTATTGACCTTAAAGCTACATGTGTTAAAACACATAAACAACTAGGATTACAGCCCATAACCTAATATAACAATCATCACAAAACAAGTCAGGAAATTCAATCCCATTACTCATAGGCAATTTACCAAACATTTGGTAAGCAAAAGACACATGCTCACATTACTTGCACAAATTTATAGTTTACACCATAATCACAACCACATGTACCAAAGACATTTCAAAATGCAAGGAAACCCTGTTTCAAAAATTAATCCCAATCTCCCGTATAAATAAAAAAAACCCAAATGATTTCTCAAGAAACCCAACTCACATGGTTGCCAAAATATAAATCCATATCACCCCATAAAATTAAAAACCTCCAATCAGGTCTTAAATGTCCCAACAAACACAACAAATCAACCCCTAAAACAAAACCCACTCAACAAAGAGCAATCTTAACAATATAGGATAAAATTCCAAAGATATTAGAAGGTGAGTCATGGAGATTTTACCTTACATTCATGTTGGGAGAAGTCAAACTATGGAGAAGAGTTTGATGACCGAAAATTTAGAAGCTAACCTAGAGACCAAGAGGGAGGAGAGAGAGGTAGAGGGATGTGTGTGTTTGTGTTTGTGTTTGAGTGTTAGTTTGGATTGCGTTGCATCTATGTCAGTGGGTCTCGTGCACTGTTTACTGGACCAACAAGTTGTCTAATTCAACAAAATTTTCATTAAATTTGGGTTTTACGACACTATTCACACATTTAAAAATTATTTTACTACAGTCTTTTTAATTTTTATTTTTTAATAATAAATGGTATCCAAATAGACCTTGAGACCTTGAGGGTGAAAGAAGAGGGACAGCCGGTCAAGAGGGAGAGAGATATTTGTGAGGCTGTGTGGTTGAGAATGAGTGGGTAGGTGGGGTGTCATCTATGGGAAAATCTGACCCTTCATTTTTTTGTGTGGGGTAAGCCGTAAAGGTTGGGGTGGTTACAATTCAGGTGTGAAAGTCAAGATCTAAATTGTGATTGGTGTGGTCGATCAGTCATATTTGTTCCATTTTGGAGATATATACATATTGTCCTTTCACTTCCATGGTACATTATTTGTACTTCTCGGTCATTTTGCCATCTTTACTCTAGAACTGTACTCCAAACTTCTAGCTTGCTTCTTTATCACTCTTATTGAAATAGAGACCTGTGCTTCTGGCCTCCATTTTTGCTTTGCTAAGTTGATTTCATTTTCCAGTTTCATTCTAGTTGCCTCTTTGCTCCAGTCCATCAATATCCTAAGGAGAGGTAATTTCCTTATTGAGTTTGAAGCTACTTCCACGCACACCACCCAAAAAAAAAAAAAAAAAAGACAAAACAAAACAAAAGGGAGAAGGGAGAGGAAGATATTGAAACGAGAATGGCCATTGTTAGTGTGGTTGTCGCTATAATTGTTGTGATTGCTACTATGGTTTCAGAAGAAATTGTCAAGTGTATTGGACAGTGGCTCATCGAGAACATGGTTAAACCAGTTGGACTGTTGCTCATCGAGAAACTGGTTAAACCAATTGGACAGTGGCTAGGTTATTTGTTTCACTACAGCAGCAACATTGAGAATATGAAGGAACAGGTAAAGAACTTGAGGGACGTTAGAGAAAGGGTGCCGCTGCCACATTCGGTTGATGCTGCTACAAGAAACATTAAAGAAATTGAAACCGATGTTAACAAGTGGTTAGAAAATGCGGATTTGATTATGGGAAAGGCCAAGGAAGTTATTAAAGATGAAGAAAAATCTAAGATGAGGTGTTCCTATGCGATATGCCTGAACTTGAAGCAACGACATCAGCAAAGTAAGAAAGCAAAGAAGATAGTGCAAGACATCAATGAAGTCTTGAAAAATTGGAGAGATAAGGTTTTCCGTATGGATTACATGAACTTTGGGTCAAGAATGGTAACTGTGAAGGAACTTATGGTGGCATTGGGAGATGCTAATTTCAACATGATTGGGGTGTGGGGAATGCCGGGTGTGGGAAAGACTACATTGGTGAGAGAAATTGCTAAGCAAGTCAAGGAAAAAAAGTTATTTGATGAGGTGGCTATAGCAACAGTGACACATAAACCAGACTTATTACGAATTCAAGGAGAAATTGCAGACAAACTAGATCTAAAGCTTGATAAGGAAACTCCAAGCGGAAGGGCAGATCTTCTAAGGGTGATGTTAACAAAAGACAACAATAAGAAGAAACTTGTTATCTTAGATGATATATGGGAGAAACTTGATTTAGATGAAATAGGAATTCCTCGTATGGGTTGCAAAGTAGTGGTAACGTCTAGGAATAGGGATATATTATCTTCTGAGATGGGCACCCAAAAGGATTTTGGACTTGAAGTTTTACCCAAAGAAGAAGCATGGTGTTTATTTGAGAAGTTGTCAGGCGATTCTCTTAAAGAATCGAATTTGCGATCCAAAGCAATGGAGGTATCAATAGCGTGTGCAGGTCTACCTCTCGCACTTGTAACAGTTGCAAAGGCATTAAAAAATAAGTGTTTCTTTGAATGGGAGGATGCCCTACAACAACTACGGAGGCCCTCTCCTCGAAACCAGAAAAGAATGCAGGAAGTTATATATTCAGCAATAAAGTTGAGTTACAGTCATCTTGAAAGTCCAGAGCTCCAATCGTTCTTTTTGTTCTGTGCTCAAAATCAAGTTTTTTCTACCATTCATTATCAAGACTTGTTAAAAAAATGTTTTGGGCTGCGTTTATTTGATGGCGTTAGTACATTGGAAGAAGCAAGAAACAGAATATGTACTCTGGCTCGTAGCCTCAAAGACTCTGGGTTATTGTTAGATGCTCTTGATACTAGTCAGCATTTTCGTATGCATGACCTTATTCGTGATGTTGCCCTCTTAATTGCATATGAGACTCAAAATGTGTTAACGATGAGGGAAGAGGATCTAGTAGAATGGCCAGATAGGACGATATGAAAATGTGCACAGCAATCTTTGTTTTTAGTAGGGATATTCATGAACTTCCTGACAGGTTGGAATGTCCAGAACTAAGATGCTTATATGTGTTTGCCATAGATAAAGAGGGTTCTTTTAAAATTTCAGACACATTTTTTAAAGGGATGAGAAAGCTAAAAGTTCTAGATTTGACTTACATGGGACTTTCATCACTTCCTTCCTCACTTAATCTACTCACAAACTTGCGAACTTTGTGTTTGGATCAATGTGTGTTGGGCGACATAGCTATGATTGGAGAGATGAAAAATTTAGAAATTCTTAGTCTCATCCGCTCTAAATTTAAACAGCTGCCAAGAGAAATAGGGCTTTTGACTCATCTACGGATGTTGGATTTGAGTGATTGTAAGAAACTTGAACTGATTCCAGCCAACGTCCTATCACGCTTGATACTATTGGAAGAGTTATATGTTGGCAATAGCTTCACTCAGTGGGAGGTTGAAGGACTCAACAATGAAAGAGCTAGCCTTGCAGAGCTAAAGCATTTTTCACGACTAAGCACTTTAGAAGTACACATTCCAGATGCCAACATGATGCCAAAAGATTTGTTATTTGAGAAGCTGAGAAGATACAAAATATTTATAGGAGATGTGTGGGATTGGTCTGACAAACATGAAAACTCAAGAGTACTAAAACTCAAGCTGAATACATGCAATCAATTGGAGAGTGGGATCAAAATGTTGTTTAATGGAATAGAAGATCTGTGTTTGGACGAGTTAAATGGTGTTAAGAGTATTGTATATGAATTGGATATGAAAGGCTTCCAACAACTAAAGCATCTCCATGTCCAAAACAATGCTGAGATTAAATATATCATCCACTCAAGGGGGTTGGTTATTGATGATGTTGTATTTCCTGCCTTAAAGATATTTTCTCTCAAAAACATGATCCACTTGGAAGGAATATGTGATGCGCAACTTCCCTTGACATCCTTTCGTGACATAAGAATTATGAAAGTGGAACATTGTGAGAAACTGAAATTTGTCTTCTCGTCATCCATAGCTAAGGGTCTTTCACAACTTCAGGAATTGGAGATAAAAGAATGTAACATCATGCGAGCAATAGTTGTTAAAGAAGATGGTGATCTTGAAGATAGAGATATGATATTGTTCCCTCAACTACGTCACTTGAAACTCCAATGTCTTCCAAAGCTTGTGAGCTTCTTAAGCACACAGAATTCTATCATAACTGACGTTAGAGAAATCATTCACGAGGGTGAGCTGGATTTTCAGGAGATCCCACATACAGGCATGCAACCTCTTTTTAATGAAGAGGTAAGTCTATTTTGCTTATCCCCCTGTTTTGATTTTGCATTCGTAACTTAGGAATCTTTGGCATCTCTACTTTTTGTCTTGATGAACCCTGCATTCGTAAAGTTTCGTGCTTTGGAAACCTGATAGTACCATATGTGGGAATTGTGGTAAGCTATTAAATTTGATGCAAAAAAGCTGATCAATGTTATCATGTCTTTCTAAAAAAATTTTTCTTATAAATGACGTACGCTACCTTGCGTTTGATTTGCAAGCGTCATATACTTTTCTTTAATCTTTAATTATGTTAATTTTTTCGTTTGTATTTTTCACCTAGATAATTACTGTAACATGTTGGGACCATACTCATAAACAATTGTTCACAAAACTATTTGTTCACAAAACCATGACTCCACCATGAAATCGTGGTAATTTAAAAGAATTAATTCACAATTTTTTTTATTTGTATTATTATTATTATTATTATTATTATGTACAGATTGAAATATTTGCTAGATTATATAGTAGAATTAATAATTTTTAACAAAGTATTTTTTTTTCCTAAGATTATTTCATTTTAAGTCTATTAAACTATTAATTTAAAAAAAAAATTCTTTTTTATCTTTGCCCCTTACAAAACTAAACATGGGCAGGAATATTTTCTTTTCACTAAAATAAATAATTCATATTGCTTTCCTTGCCAACTAATAAAAGTTGCTCTCTCTCTCTCTCTCTCTCTCTCTCTCTATATATATATATATATATATATATATAAAACTTTCTTTTTGGTTTAAGATTTACATATACTCTTATTAAGAGTCAATTCGCTAATGATCAAATATATTGGAAATTAAAATTTTCCAACCATGGTAATTGAATAGGAAAGAGAAAAGTAAAGGTTTTCTACCATTCAACAGTTTCAACTTTTAATCTTCTACTGTATTTTAATGTTGTTTTTAATCACAAACCACTATATTATCATCTTTTCTTATAGTTCTATCTCTTATAAAGTGTAGAAAAGTATGATCATAAACTTTTTTATTAAATATATGGCTTATCTCAATATATTCATAAATATTTATCAAATCAAAATATACCTATTTAAAGATGCTTCATAAACAAAACACAAATTGTCATTGAGAATGATTAACTGAACCAATTTTTTTTTTTTAACTTGCATTAGATAACTTATCAACAATGCTTTTTCCACAAAAATTGCAAATTTTTCCACCCAAAAAAATTATCAAAAACAAATATGAATAAAATCTCATAATTAAGCTTCTATATGCATGCATCCTTATAAAAATAAAAAATTTGGCAATCTCAGTAACCATAAAACTTAAATCCACAAGTGCTATTCAATGTATACCATGTCTGAACTCCACCTTGCATCTGATTTGCAAGCACATATATATATACATATATATATATATATATATATATTCATGACTTATTTTGTAGATACTTATTATTGTTTACAGGATTCGTCATACTTAGCATTGTTTATAGGATTCGTCACATTTTCATTAGTCTTTGATTTCGTTCATGCATGCCTTTGTGGTTTTTTTTTTTTTTTTTTTTTTTTTTTGATGACTCTTCCCTGTCATTGCTAGCCAAGTTGCCATGCCACTATGTTCAAATAAAAAATTTGGTGATTTCCTCAAATGAAATAACAATAATATACGTACCCTAGCTTATGCACTGTTTAGGTTTGTCAAATACTCTCTCACTATAAATAGGATTTCTGTGAGAGTATATGTAATTACAATGAGAGGCTTTTTTTTTTTTTTTTTTTTTTGATAAGACAATGAAAGACTCTGTTCCTTTATATAGAAAACAGAGAGACCAAAAATGCTTGAGTGAATTAGCTGTTGTTGCAGAGGCTCTGATCCTTCATAAGTCTAACTAATCTAGCCATTTGAGAGAATTAACCATTTCCTAATTACTTTAACCAATTGAATTAAACATGTGTCTAATCAAATACTAACAGCTTGAGCTAAATGAAAAAAAATGATCACGCGTGCGTCACCTAAGTTAAAAATCTCTAAAAAAAAAGTACTCCCAAGTCTTTATGACATCATTTTGAGTCTGGAATTCATCACCGTTTGAGGTCTGGGCCTTGTTGTATTAGGCAAATACGACACCGTTTTCTGCATTTCTTTTAACAAGTTGCTGAAGTAGATAATTAATTGTTGTTGCAGGTTGTGTTCCCCAACTTGGAAACATTGGAACTGTCCTCTATACGCTCTGAAGAGATACTACTTCACAACCAACATCAACCAAGCTCCTCTTTCAAATTAACAAACCCGAGATTTCAATATTTGCGTGACTTGAACGTGAAAGGCTCTGACAATTTAAAATACCTGCTGTCTTCCTCTACAGCGACATTTATGGTTCAGCTCAAATATCTTAACATTGAGGCCTGTAAGGTAATGGAAGAGGTACTACTCACAGAAGACTTAGGAGAAGAAGAAACAATTCCAAACGTGTCGTTCCCTCGACTGGAAGTCCTGATTCTAAAAGATCTTCCAGTCCTTAAAAGATTCTGCATAGGAACCAATCTAAGATTCCCATCCTTGAAGGATCTGTCGATAGAACAATGCCCTAAATTGGAGTCATTCATATTCAAACCTGTTAGTTCAAGCATGACAGTGAACAAAGAACTTAAGGAAGTCAATTCAGAGGAGATCTCTCATACTGCCATGCAACCTCTCTTCAATGAAAAGGTAATTCTATTTTTATTATCCCCCACTTTACTTCGTATATATCTTATTTTCTAATATGTGAGTTATTATGATTAGATATGTCAATAACATAGTATGGACTTTCAGGTTGCATTCCCTAGTTTAAAGACAATGAAAATCTTGCACTTGGAAAACTTGAAAATCATATGGCATGATCGATTAGCTGAAAATTATATACTGTTAATTTTTTCCACATAGCAGTGGTTAAATTCTTTACACCTTCCATAGCAATATAAATCGTGAACCATTAATACCAGTAAAATATTGATAGTCATTTATCTACTGTTAATTGAAGTGTATAGGAAGTAACAAACTAGGGGGTGCTTGTGATAAACACATGACCTTTCTCCTGGTCAAACAATCCTTGGACACGTTAGAGAGACAAGTGCCTCAAGTGAGGTTATTGCCTTATATATGGTTGAAAGTTATTTGTATCCAAATTTATGGAGCTAAATTTAGAGGCAGTTTGACTTTTTCTTTTTGTCTAATTTTTTTCAACTTTTTTTTTTTTTTTTTATAAATAATCTAACTTTTAATTTTTCAAAAAATAAGTTTACTTTTTGGTTTTTTGTCACACATTTAACTTAAAATTTACTAAAAACTATATATATATATATATATATATATATTATAAACACTACGATAATAAGCTACCTAAAAATAAGAGGTTACCAAACGAACACTTAAATATTGAAAGTTTTAAAACTTATTTTAATCGCCCCTATTATTTAATTAAAATTTTTAATGAGACTTTAAATGACTATTGGGTATGGTCTCACCTATTAGCTTTTATGTACATAGCCAAATCCGTTTTAATGGAAAAAATTACTCTAACCTAATCTGAAGTTTACTAAATTTCATTGACTTCTTTCATTATTTTGAATTGTATATAAACCTTCCTTGAGCACTCGCATCAATGCTAGTATAATAGAAAGAAAACCACATTTTAACCAAGTCCAACCTTCACCCATATTAGACCATGTAAAGTTGTGTAAAAATACATAGTCGCTACAGTAACAATATAAATTTACACTATCATTATTCATTTTATATTTATTCTTTATTCTTTCTTTGTGTAACCTGAGGATGAAAGAAGAGAGAGGATAATGGCTATTGTGTGTGAAAAAATATAAACAATTAAAAAAATCAAGAAAATTGATAATTTAATGAGATGTTGTGTAAAATAGATAATTTGATGTGGGTTGTTTTGAAAAGTGAGAATGTAAAATAGAAAAAGTAGTTTCTTATCCTAAAATAAAAAGAAATTTTTGCACGAACTAATATGAATGCTCTTCAAAATAAATTATTGTCACTCAGAATTGAGATTAGGTACAATAACTCTCAATGGCTGAGAAGAAACTTCTAAATCTTAACTATTGAATAAAAAAGTTATAAAATTTAAAAAGTAAAAAAAGAAGAAAAAAAAAGTAAAGATGGTAAAAATATTTTCTGAGTGATGAGGGGGAAATTGCACCTAATTCAAATCACGTTAGCTTAACTTCATTAAAACTTAAAAGTCACTATCCAGAAATTAATAAATTAATATTTTTTTACCATCACTTTCTAATTGAAATTATCATTTACCCTCCAAAACACATCTTCTGATTGCTTCTGTCTTCCCCTGTGAGGCTGTGACTGAAATCTAGTCTCGCGCTCTCTCTCTAATCCTTACATTGAACACACCCCCCCCCCCCCCCCCCCTCTTTTTATCTTTCCCTTTTCTTTGATTTTGATTTTCCCACCCTCGAGGATTGAGGTGTGAGCTTTTGTTGTATGATGTGGGTTTGGTGGATGGTGGTGGATTTCTAGAGGTGTTTGAGTGAGTTTGGCATATCGGGTTTACATGCTTCGACGATTCGGTGAATTAGATACTTGGGTTTTTTTTTGAGTTTAAGGTGATTGTTACTTGATGATTATAGGAATTCAAAAATTGGAATCACACTTACCCATGCATGTGGTATTGAAATTTATTCAGGTCTCTTATTAACATATATGTTTATGCTATGGCTGAACAAGTAGGTGGGTAGTTAGAGGCTGTTTTGGACAGATTTAAATAAACAGTGTAGAAAATATTTGATATATTTCTCGTAGAGCTATATGGAGAGGAAGGTGTACTGTGCCAAGGAGAAGAACAACTGGGTGGTAAACAAAAGAAGCTAGATTTGTCACAAATCCTAAATAAATCATCTTTCGTTACTGACTTTTAACAATGTTTAAGGGAGAAGGTGTAGTTTATTTTGGAAGAAGTAAAGTTTGTACAATCCAAAACAATAAGGAAAGTTAGTGTAATTTTATTTTATTTTTTTCTTTTTTTAGGGAAAGTAATGTTAGTAACCTCCCAGTGCAATTTTCCCAATTTTAATAAGATGTTCTTGTAATAAAAGCTTATAGCACAAATAGTATTATTATACTATAATATTATTACAACAACAAAAATCAAACATTAAAAAAAAATTTAATTTCAAAATTTTTGAACCATCATGAAAATATCCACGTGGTTTCTCAAAAAATAAAAAATGAAAATATCCATGTGGTGGGCACGTTGGTGTGAGCTGTGACGTATACACAGAGGGTTCCAAATTCAATCCACCATACAATCAGTTATTTTGACTTTTGGGACATATTATGGGTAGGAGAGTGGAATAGTTCAACTAAAGGTTAGAACACCACTTTTTTATATTATAAATAAATAAATAAAATCTCAAAACTATGGGGTTGGCTATGGATCTCAAAAAATTTAATATATAAAAATTAAGATGTAATTAATCTAGTTAAATAATAATAAAAAATCAATATTTTATACTTCATGATTTGAGAAATATTAAGGCTAAATTGCAAACTATACCCTTAAAGTTTGGGAGTATTTAGATTTTATACCCTGAAATTTCAAAATTAAGATTTTATTCTCTAAAGTTCTATTCCATTTGTATTAGTAACCTTTCTGTCCATATTTTCGGTTAAGCGCCACAAAATTTTGTCATGCATGTTTAGTTTGTCCAATAAAATAATGTGACATTATTTGTGGTCTAAACAAATTAAAAATGAGAAGGCATAATAAAAATAACATGACATCATTTTATTAAAAAAACTAAATACGAGTGACATACTTATTGTAGACATTTTTAGTATAAATTTGTTAATGTTTGTCGTTTTAATACCTTTATTAGCTTGTAACCCCATGTATATGCATGGATATACTTAAAAGTTACATATTAAGATGCATAGTATAATTATTACATATATAATTTAAATATTATTGATAATCATTCTTATTTTTTTTTAACTTTTTAAAAAGTCTTGTAAGAATGTTATTAGGTAGAAAATGTAAATTCTCCATTTTTTAAATATTTTTATGTTCATTAATTATAGACTCTTTGATTTTTGTACACAATAACTCACTTGAATGGATGTTAAAAAATTAACTAAATTAACTCATTTGGCACAAAAATTAAAAATTTTTAATTAGATGGGACATATATATATATATATATATATATATATGTAGATGACTTATAAACTTGAATTGTAGTTCTATAAATAAGAAATGCTCATAAATATAAAGTCGTTTAAAAATTATGTTTTTTATAGTTTACTTTTATTGGACTCCTTGTGTTTTTACACGAAATTTACTCATTTGGCACAAAAATTGAAAACCTTGTATTAAATGGGACACATGTCGTAAAATTAAACTTTAATTGAAATCTAATTTTACATTGAATGAACTCACCTAGCACAAAAATTTAAAAACTTATATTAGATAGGGCACGTGGTGCAAAATTAGACTCAAATTGAATTCCAATTTGAAATCTAATTAGATTTTCTCTCAGTTTTACCTATTATTGTATATATAGATTTGTATTTTATTATTATTAAATTAATTATAACATCATCACGATTCGACCTCAGTTGAATCTCGGTGCAAATTCTATAACATCAGTACAAATTCTAAATATTAGGTTGTTATTGTTTGTTATGATTGGGCAAAACATAAATAAATAAATAAAGTTATAGATTCATGTTAGAACTAATGGCAACTTATCATTTATGATTTGTTGTGGACATAGCACCTTATTATATTTTTGTGATAAAAATGTGTATATACATAGCTTGTATTAATAAAATCTTATTGTAATAAAAGCTTATAGCAATGAAATTCTAACAGAGAGAATCTAACGGTGTTTAGCTAGATTGAAGAACAACAAACAATTGCAGAGAGAGAAGAAAAGGGTGAAAGAGAGAGAGATATCAAAGAGAAATTGTATTTGATCTTGCTTAATTACATTTTGGTGCTAGATACAGTATTTATACAAGTAAATCTCCCTAACTGAATAAAACAGAACCCCTGGAATTACGGATTAGATCCATGAAAGGTGGAGTTTGTTTAGTTGGTTGATCACAGCTTCCTAACTGAAAGGCCCGCCAATATCAACTGATTCTTGAATCTTCAATAGGGCACCGTTTGAGCAATACCAATACATTAGCTATTTACGATGCGTCTGACTGCCTTTTGTCTGCAAACTTAATGAAAAGGTGTGTTTAGTTTTATCAACTTCAACACATAGCACAAATAGTATTATTAAAACATTAAAAATTAATTAATAAAAGTAAGATGCAACCCGTATTTATAACCTAGCTATTTGGCAGGATCATAATGTGCTATTGTAATGAATTTATCTTTAGATGGCTCCTTCCTCACATTGCTTGCCAAGTTGCCTCAAATGAAACTTTAGGTTTGTCAAAAATGCTGTCTCTTTAAATAGAATTGCTGCGATCTTTATTGAAGAAGAAAATGTGAGTATATGTTACAATGAGAGGCTCTGTTTTTTTATGTAGTAAACAGAGCAATCAAAAATGAGAAACTTTTTTTTTTTTTTTTTGATTAAAAAAATTAGAAACTGATATCAAAAGTTTAACTAATCTAGTCTTTTGAGAAACTAACTGCTTCCTAATTACATACAATGAATTCTTTGTGCAACCTCTCTTCAATGAAGAGGTAATTCAATTTTTATAATCCCCTGTTTTACTTCATATATATCTTATTTTCTATTTATGATTAGTTACGTTATTAACACACATGGGATGGACTTGCAGGTTGCATTCCCTAGTTTGGAAATATTGACAATCATGCACATGGAGAACTTGAAAATCATATGGCATGATCGATTAGCTGAAGATTCCTTTTTCAAGCTTCAATCTCTATTTGTTAAATACTGTGAAAACCTTGTGAACATCTTTGAACCTAATATGCTGACAAGATTCCAAAGTCTAGAGAGACTTGAAGTATCTTATTGTGGTTCACTACAAGAAGTGTTTGAACTTCAAAGGCTCGATGTTAAAGAATCACACGCTGTGACAGCCATTCCGTTGAAAAGATTGATATTGCATCGTCTACCGAAAATGAAGCAGGTATGGAATAAGGACCCCCAAGGAATTTTCAGCTTTCAAAATCTACAAGAAATAAGTGTTTGGGAATGTGAGAGTTTGAAAAGTTTGTTCCCAGCATCTGTGGCTAGATGTCTCATGCAATTGGAGGATCTTCGGATAGACGATTGTGGAGTGGAGGAAATTGTTTCACGGGAAGAAATTGCAGAAGCAGCAGCAAGATTTGTTTTCCCTAAAGTAACTATCCTTGTACTTCGTACATTGCCAAAGCTCAAGTGGTTTTGCCGAGGGGTGCATACTTCAGAATGGCCATTGCTGAAACAATTGGGGGTGTCTAAATGTGATCAAATTGAGATATTTGCTTCAAAAATTTTGAACTTTCAAGAAACAGTTGAACAGAGCCAACTAGAGACCTCCATTCAACAACCCCTTTTCTTGGTTGAAGAGGTAAGAGACCTCCATTCAACAACTACATATAATATTTTGGTTTACGAGAAATAATAACTTGTTTGGAGTAGAATTCGTCTCTCACGCAAAAAACAAGTTTCAAACGCGAAGTTCTTAGTAAAGGTCATATATCTATATACCTTCTTTTTTTTTTTTAACGAAATCCTTAATCTATATACTTGCATCAAAATATATGTACCTCCGGTGTGTTTTTTTGGGTCAACGTGTCCAGAAATATGAAAGTACAACAAGTGTCAAATTGTGACAAATTGAAACAATTGGTTGACAAAAACTACTAAATGATGAACATGGTTTTAGAAAAAGGCTTTTCTTGTAAATGACTCTTACACCACTTTGCATTTGATTTACTAGTACTGTTCGATAGGATTTACGATACAACATTGTTTTTTATTATGTACTTTCTTTGTATTTTAAGTTTCATCTAGAAATAATAAGGTTGGACTATATTCTTACCATTAATTTTGGAGACTTTCACGGATATATTCCATTTCATTAATAATGCTTTGATTTTATTATAGGGTACATTATTCCCTAACTTGGAGGTTTTGGAATTGGGTGGAAAGTTCAACATGAAGGAGATGCTAAGTGACCAACTTTTTGAAGAGTGTCTTTACAAATTAAAAGTCCTTCATGTGATCGACTATGTTGCTGTTTCTGATTGGATTACTTTTCTTAAAAGATTACACAATTTGGAGAAACTTTTTGTGGAGTCTAGTTCTTGGGAAGAAATATTCCCACATAAAGAACTTTTTGACATGGAAAACCATGCTACAATACTCGCACGACTACGAGAACTAAAGTTGTTTGAACTACCTATGTTGACACATTTGTGGAAAGAAGACACTCAACCAAGCCCGATGTTTCATAATCTAGAAAATCTAAAAGTGTCGATCTGTGACAAATTGAAAAATTTAGTGCCATCCTCGGTATCTTTCCAAAATTTGACAATTCTAGAAATATATAAATGTCATGGATTAATTAATTTAGTTACATCCTCAACAGCCAAAAGTTTGGTACGACTCAAAAAAATGAGTGTAAGTGAATGTGAAAGTATAACAGAAGTCATAACAAAGGAGGGAGGTGAAGCGAGTGAGGTGATTACTCTCACCCAGCTGACATACTTAAAACTTGATTGCTTGCCAAACCTCTCAAGCTTTTGCTCAGAAAGTTATTCCTTCGAGTTCCCATCTTTGGAAGAAGTAATTGTGAGGCAATGCCCTGAGATGAAGACTTTCTCTCATGGAGCTTTAGGAACACCAAAGCTAGAAAGAGTACAAGCAACACAAGAAGATGAATGGCATTGGAAGGCTAACCTGAATACCACCATACATTGGCTCTGGGAGAGCAAATATAGTACCACCACACAATAGTTCTTTTGAGGAAGAGAAAGGGTAAGTATATTATTCAACAAATCTCCTAATTTCCCACACCATGTACTTTAATCTTTTTAATGCAATAATGCATGAACACGAGCAACATTTTCACTCTCCCACTAGATAATTATCATAATAGAATTACGTGAACATTGCCAATTTTTAGGAACAATAAAATCCTTGTAAATTGCATCAAATTTATCCATCATACATATTATTGTGTCCCTTTGCACTTCATAAGCATACACAAAAATAATGTTATTCAAGAGGATAATTATTTTTCCCTGATGATACTTTGAGTTCAATGGTTACAATGCTTGATGCTTTTCTTCAATATGTTGTTTTCTATCATGCAAGGTTCAGAATTCTAAAGATGGATATCATCCTAAATATGAAGCAGTGGGAACGTGACTTGTAATTGTAGTTTGTGGTACTTGGAATCATGTTTCTTTCTCTTGAAATCGTGTGCTCAGAGGGTTGTCATCCCCATGGTTATGGAAATGTATAGAGTTCATTCATCTTTTGTTTATACAAATATTGTATCATTATTTTCTTGTTTTTCCATGTTTGAAAGAAAAGAAAAAAAAAATAGCAGCAGTAGCAATAATAATAGAAGTACTACTACTTGTGTGATGCATTTATTTGGAGTGTTATAAACTACCTCTTCTTGGTGCAGAAGGACCATATCGCTATTTGAATGAAGTTATGCTTATTATTTTGATGAGTGTTATAAATTACATGCTATCATTAAGTGTCAAGTTTTTAAGTGTTTGATAGTTTATAATGAAATTTTAGTTGCTTATCCTTTTAAACATTTCTCTAACTCAATCGTGCATGCCTGTATGCTCACCCGTGCACATAATAGACTCCGAGAGGGAGATAATTTGGGTCCAACACTATAAGGTTGTTATAGACGCAGTTGTATAGATTGACATGTCCAATTTGATCTCCCTTTACTTTTAGCATCGTGGTTACTAAGAACAAATGATGATGCATAAGGTTTTGAAATTTTAGTTAAAGATGGTTAGAAGAAAATATTTAATCTTTATGATTTTAACCATGCATGAGTAAATTATCTTCTCTTCGTAAATTCGTAAACAATTGTATGTAATTGAAATCCAAATCAATATTTTATGGAGCAAGAAAAGAACAAATAGCAACATTGATGACCAAAATAGGAAGAATGCAGTTGTTAAAAAAAAAAAAAAAAAAAAAAACTGAAATAACCATAAATCTCATGAATCAAAGATCCACCAGCCCTATCTAATGAAAGGGTGTAAACTTGCACCCCTAGAGAATTAGAGGCATTTGCACTTATATTTATTGCACTCTATATTAAATCCCTCACTGCTCTGTTAATTGGATTTCTAAAGAAGCAAATATAGCAATTCACACATTGGCAAAGTGGCCTTTATTGAACAATGTCTGTGGTTCTTTTGATTTTGGGCAACTTGTATCTGTTATTAGATTGGAGGCTAGTTTGCTCTCCCTATAATTAGTTTTGTTTTTGAATAAAATTTTCCAGTTCATCAAAAATGAAAGGGGTATAAATTTTATTAAAAGATGGTAATGGAGATCATATTTATATTTCAACATACATGATCAAAATTATCTTCGTTTTATTTTTCCCTACTTACAATAAGTGGGGAGAGGTGATTCAAATCCAGGTTTTACCCAGAGAGAGAGAGAGAGAGAGAGAGTTTAATGCTAGGTACTAATCACAACTTCCTATTCTTATTCGAGTGTTTTCGTATACATTTAGATTTTACATGCTAATGCTCTTTTCTAATTTCTCAAAACTTCCCATAATTTGCAAACTGCTAAAAACAAGGATTCCCTATAAAAATTACAATGAAAAAGTATTTAAAAAATTATCAAAAGCTTCTACTCTTTCAAGTTTTGGCACTCAATGTCTCTTTGATTTAAAGACACGAATGATACAAACACTTTTTTTCACCTGTGTTTTTCTATACAAATTCCATTAAAAAACTTTCAAGGTTTTCCTCAACAAATTCCACCATGCCATTAACAAACTTTCAAGGTCCTACGATTAAGCTTTTTCTGCCCATATATACAATTGGTTCTACAGAATAACTAATTAAAAATTTAATAAAGCATTAAACATTTTTTTCCCTGCAGGGAATACGTTAATAAGATTTATCATTCATGCCATGATTCAATTAGCATGCGGAGTAAATAACCCATAGGATCTGCTGAAGGTCAGGTGCTCCACAAACTTTGGTGAAAAAAAATTTTAATTCCTTTGTTCATCTTGGCATGTCCTTCTGTAGAGAAGAATAATACCAACATGACATGCCATCACACTAACCAAGTGCACCCCAAAAAAAACACCTGTCATATAGCACATCAAACCTGGCGTTGAAGCAGGATATATCTCAAGAAACCAGCAAAGTAGCCAAGACCCAAGAGAAAATTCTACAACCGCATGATTAAAAACCACCAAAAGAGCAAAAGCTAAGGCTTATGATTTACAGATTATCAAAGCCAATCAATCAAGAAAAATTTACAGCTGAAAATAGATGCAGCACAATGTAGGAATCTATTAATGCATCCAACAGTGACATAGTAAAATGTCATTGTTTTGGAGACAATTCTTTGCCCTGGATTAAATATTGCTCATCAATCTTTTTTTTTTTTTTTTTGAACAATTTTTTAAAAGGATACACAATCCCCCACCTGCCAAAATCGTGTATAAGGTAATCCAAGGAAACTCCCCTAGTGGCGGATGAACCTAGGATGTCTGGATCTACAACTCATCCCAAGCTTCCAACCATTAGGCTGCACCCTGACGGGTACTCATCAATCAGTTTTACCCTCCTGTAATCCAATCTCTTGCAAGTAATGTTCAGCTTCCAAGGCTGCCATGCAACCTGCATCATTAAAGAAACCAAGTAAACTAGATAGAGAAGACCTTAATACACATACTGTGAAGAAAGCATAACTTAAAGAGGAACAGGTCTTTTTATTTAAATTTAAAAAGATAACTTAAATTGTTCAACGAAACCCAAATATTGGTGACAGAAAAAGGTTATCGTAACAGTGGTAGATGCCATGACCAATGGTATAATGAAAACCAATTGTAACATGATTTCTAATTTTCCATTCGACTGTTCCAAAAATTGAGAATGAAACAGAAACCACCACCAGCCTCTCTCTTCCCACCTCTCCCCCAAATCTTGGGACCAAAATGAACATTTCAGAAAGACATGTTTTCCCAATAGCAGAATCACTTAGATTGGAGTCAGTAAGCAACAACCTACAGTTATTTATATACCACTACCAATTATTAGTATTATCTCAATTCTTATAGTCAATTACAGAAACTGTCAAATTTTATGCATCCCAATGTAGCTAAATGATGAACACAAAACACTTTCCCACATCAACGTAATTTTTTTATTTTTTATTCTGTAAATCACATTTAAAAAGACAAAACAACTCAAGCCTAGTCAAGTATCTTGTGATAAGTTCAGTTTGAGAGATTAAAGTCATGCACAGGCTTAATTTACATTTGCGCAAAAATCATACGTATATGTCACTCAATCTCAGGTCACTAAGCACTAAAAAAAGCCAGAGTCCAGCTCACCCTTGAAGTGAACAACACATTTGATCTTATTTTAAGGGGTCAAAAATGGGTGGGCATAATCTAGTTTTAAAATTCACATTTCTGAATACTCCATGTTCTTAAAAGCTAAGTTAGATCGGCTTGGGTTTACTCAAGAATGGGCTCAGCATCTCAAAAGAATGTGCTTGAATCAAGACTCCAACAGTCATCCAATTGCTTAGAGAGATGGTGATCAAGCCATGTCAAACATATCATAAATGGATTACTTTCTTTGCAACCCTAGAGCACAAGTTTCATCATTTTGATAAAGAAGAACAAAAAAAGTACATGGTTACACAAGGTTAGATTAATTTTGTTTTTAAATCCACAAGCATAGAATGGGCAGGAAACAGAACTTTTTAGAACCTTCTTAACTATATACCTGTTAGGAGGGAGTCAAAAAATAAATCTTAAAATTTCCTTTTGATTATTATCAGTTTCATTGGTAAAGGGCAACTACATTCATTAATGTGTTGCACATGGAAAATACCATAATGCAACAAGCAAGTTAGAGACACTGGCAAATTTAGAAAGCATTAATATTCTCTGTTCTTGCAGTCAGACACTTTATTATCTGGAGGGCAATTTGATCAAGAACAACGAAACATGTGAACCAGCAACTCACAGTTGAAATATGCTTCTGAGTATGCAGCACAGAAGAGAAGTGAAGCAGGGAATTAAGTTTAGTATTATATCAATGAGATACACATAATTTTGACCCAGCAAAAAACAGAAACAGAAACCAACACACCTTATTACCCACACAAAATATATAATCCCAAATAAAATGAAGAAAAGCAGTGCTGCAAACATAAAAATTCTAAAATCGAAATTTAAATGATGAAGGGGGGAGATAGAGGATATTGACAAACCAGTTCCGGCAGCAGTAACGGCCTGCCTATACTTCTTATCCTGGACATCTCCGGCAGCAAAAACTCCATGCACACTAGTCAGGGTGGTCCCTGGCCTTGTGACAACATAGCCACCAGAATCAAGTTCCAGCTGACCATCCAAGAACTTGGTGGCTGGCTCATGCCCTATCGCAAAGAACAATCCCGATACCTTGAGATCTGAAACCTCCCCGCTCAGCACATTCTTCACCTTCAACCCCCCCAAGACCCTGTTATTAGTGTTTTCGTCCCCATATGCCCCCACGATTGCCGAGTTCCATAGAACTTGAATCTTAGGATTAGTCAAGGCCCTCTGCTGCATAATTTTTGAAGCCCTAAATGTATCTCTCCTATGGATGATGTACACAATGGACCCATACTTGGTGAGGAATGTGGCCTCCTCCATGGCTGAATCGCCTCCTCCAATTACTGCCAAGGGCTTGTTCCTGAAAATGGGTGCAGCACCGTCACACACAGCACAAGCTGATATCCCTCGGTTCCAAAACCCTCCTGGGCCCTCACCAGAGCCTGGGAAGTCTAATCGCTTGGCGACGGCACCCGTTGCCACAATGATAGAATCAGCAATGACAGCCTTAGAATCAGTGAAGACCTTGAAAGGGGTGGTGGAGAAATCCAGCTTGTTGACAGTCTCGGTTAGAATCTGAGTGCCAAAGCGGAGTGACTGCTTGCGGCAGCGGTCCATGAGCTCAATGCCATTAATTCCATCTGGAAATCCTGGGAAGTTCTCCACGTCAGTGGTCGTGGTGAGCTGACCACCAGGGGCAATGCCATTGGCCATCCACCCCTCAAGGAGGATGGGTTTCAACTCTGCACGTGATGCATATATGGCAGCGGTGTGGGCAGCTGGGCCACTTCCAATGATGCACAATCTTGTTTTGAGGATATGGAGATCATCCATGGCCAAAGTCGAAGAAATGCCAGTGGCAGAGGAGGTTGCTTGTCCAGGTGTGGAAGTGGGAGCTGCAGTGAGAGCAGCTGAGTTGGAGGCCTTCCGAAAAAACTTGGAACCTCTTCTGAGTAGATTTAAGAGGTTGTTTTTTGGACAATAACTCATAACTTCTCCTTTCTGCAGTCTCTATTGCTATAAAAGTTAAAAGGCATGGTTTTGAAAACCAAATTGTAAAGAGAACAAAAAAAATAAAAAAAGGAGAGGTTCAAGTTTTTAAGATTGGACCATTAGCATAAAATAATAAAGCATAAACAAGCTAATTAAATTTAGACAACAACAATTCTTTGAAGTACAACGTCTAAACAAACAAATAAATTTCACATAGTAATATTACACATTAAAAAAAAAAAGAAAAAAAAAAAAAAACCATTCCGCTACAACAACAGCAGTGACAATCACCACCAAGAAGTCAATAAAAACAACCAACAGCCTTGCATGATATAGCACATCAAGAGGAATAACAAACAAACCTAAGAATTAAACAAATTTTGGACATATATAAACAAAAACAGAACGCCCACTAAGTACTTGATTTTCAAAAACAATGTAGTTCAAGTCGCAGCAAACCCTGAAATGAAAAATGAAGAAAAACAAACCAGACACAGTGACACACTTCACAGCAAAGATTGAATAATTTAAACAAATGAAAACAAATTAAATCTAAATTTAGCTAATTCCAGGTTACTTACATATAGTTAAAGATAAAATTAACAAGACCAAATAAAAAACACCAAATTAAGCTTTTTTTATTATGGATAAACCTAAATTAAGCTTAGAATTGATTAAAGGGCGATTACATATTAACTTTGAATTATAGCACATACCCAGTAAAGAAAATTCCCAAAAGAAAAAAGAATAACCCTCAAATGATCCTAAGTTCTATGCCTTTAACAATGTGGGGTTGCCCTTCACACGTATTATGGAAAAGAATTTGAAACACCCCACGTATTCCTAAAGTTTAAACCTCAAATTAGCAAGACACAACAGCTGATAAACAACAAGCTTCAACAAATGATAACTCCCAATACCCACAAGTGGGTTTTTTTTTCCTCTCAAGAGCCCACCTAAGATCATGTGATACACAAACCCAAAGAGATAAAGGAATCCAAAACTAAAGAACCAAGTGAAGAAGATGAAAATGTTTACCTGAATGTCTAGACTTTCCAAGTTTCCAGTGAGCTATTCAGATTGGGGTTATGGAGGAGGAGGGTTGGTGGTTCCGTGGCAGAGGCGGAAGAAGAAAGAATAAGCTCATAGGGTTGGTTATCCATGACTTCTTGTGTTTGCTTTGTTTGAGGCTCCGGTAGGTTTGGGCCTTGAGACAGAGGAAAAGAATAAATGCTAATGCTTCTTGGAATACCGAAAGAACTACATAGAACAAAACGGGAATCGCTGGGTGGTGGTGGTTTTTTATTTTTTATTTTTAATAAAGTAATATTAATATATTGAAGGTGGATTTACTGGCGACTTTTGAAATTTTTTAGTCTGACTGTATTTTCACGTGTATCCAAACATCCATTGAGTTTTCATCCGAAAGCTCATTGTTAAAGTGGACGCACTTGCAATGGCAAACTTCTTTTCAAAATGTTTGTTTTGACTATCCACCCTTAGAGCATTAGCAGTGAGGAATGCAAATGCCAAATGTAAGGAGAATTTGGCATTTGCAGCCCCAAACCCCTCTGCATCAGAGAATTGCAAAGGCAAGTATTGCAAAAAATTTTGCAATACTACTACAGTGCAATTCTACAAGTAGAATTGCACTATAGCAGTATTGTAAAAAAAAAAACTAATATTTTATTTCCCTCTCTCTCATCTCTGTCTCTCATCTCTCATCTGTGTCTCTCCATCTCTGTGTCTCTCCATCGAGCAACCCACAGCAAGCCAACCCACGACCAAACCCACAGCAAGCCAACTCACGGCCAAACCCAGCACCAAAACCCACGGCCAAACCCACTGTGGTCCAGCCTCATCCATAGCCGAGCTCCACCGGTCTTCTTCTTCCCTTTCACAACCCAACTACAATTATTGTTGTTTGGAGGCGAGGCGGCTCCTCCTCGGATCTGCAGCGGCAACGGCGGCAGCAGCGGCGACGACAACCCAGCCTGCTTCTTCAAGCGCCGGGACCTGAAATTATTCTTATTCTTATTCTTACTCGGATCTTCTTCTTCTTCGGATCCTCGGATCTTCTTCTTATTCTTACTTTGTTCCATAAACGCCTCCTTTGGTTTTGATAGAGAGCAAACAGAGAGAGAGAGAGCAGTTGGGGTTTTGGGTTGAAATTAGAGAGAGGAGAGAGATGGGAGAGAAAATATATATTTTTAGAATATATTATTTTATTATGTAGATATATTATTTTAATGAGTAGAAGAGGAGAATAGAAGTTTGGGATACTAGAAGTATTGTAAAATGGCATTGTATAATAATAAAGTGACCTTTTAGAATTGTAAAATAGAGTAGCATTAGCATTTTCCAATGCTAATGCTCTTACAGTGCTCAGGGCCGGCCCTAGCCTAGGCCATTTAAGCCATGGCCTAAGAGCATCCCTAGTCGGCCTTACATATCCTATATCTTGAGATGATATACCATTGAAGGCCAAAATTCACCAACATTCGGACTTGTAAATTTTTTTATAATTGTGCTACACTAGCATCTTATTTATATGATGTTACTGTAGCACAATCATCTTATTTATATTTTTTATAATTTTTTGTTAGCACTTATTTAAAATTTTTTATAATATAGTTTGAAGAAGATGCTTTGATCCTAATTAAATTGTATATACTTAAAATTTGGTCAACAACAAATATTTATCATTTTTTTGGGTACTAAAACGAAACTTATTAGTTACCACATAGTGCATCTAGTATATTATATGGTTCATAAAATGCCATACATTATCCCAAGTAGGGTTGTCCATGGGTTTGGCTAGGTCGTATTTGTGCCCAACCTAGACTTGACCAAAAAACTTTGGGTGGATAATAGTCACTAAGGAAAATTTAATTTTGGTTTGACAACTGGCTTCCTTATAGATTTTTAAGGAAAATTCTTGCCGGTCCTCTTATTGAGTTGGAGTTCAATCTGTCCACTTGGGAAAGTGGGATTTTAATTGTAGTATGATTTCCTTTGAAATTTCTACCGATTAAAAACATGTAATCAGAGTCACTCATTTGTCACAAATCCACCTCCCCAGTATAAACAATTTTGGTCCTCCAACCTAGGCACTTTATAAGTCTAGGCTGCCTATTGATTCCTTAAATAAAATAACTACAATGATAAGTGTTACCAGATTTCAAAATTACAAGTAAAAATAAACAATATGCCAATATGAAACAAAATCAAAATGAAGAATAAAAAATTTGTAATATAAAATACCAAAATAAAAAATAACAAAAACTTGATGAACAAAAGTTGCATTTTAATATATTATATCATAATTTAGAAATCTGTCTACATTAATCTTATCAAACACAAATATAGGCTTTGATGGGTGTAGTTTTTGTCCAATGCCTCCGGTGCATTGGATCCGTAGCAATCATACCATGTGTCAATCCAATGTCACAGGACACTGGACAAAAACCGGACCCAACTTTGATCAATAGTTTACTTTAATCAACTCAATAATTCAGTCTCCCTCTAGTACACTTAAATCAATTCAATAATTCTGCCTCCCGCTATCCAATATTGTGAAGAAAAGCAAAGGAAAAGACAGAAAAAGTTACAAGCTCCTTATCTTTCATAGTTGCTGTCTCACTCACTCCCACTACCATAGTCCCATGATCCTTTTGCATTTTCCTAGTAAGAATTCGAAAGATTCGTTCCACATTGTGTTTAAAAATTTTCAAAAAGCAAAACAATAAAATAATTGTAAAGCGAACGAATCGAGTAGCATTGATTGATCATCAATATCCGTGCTCTTTCACATTATGTTTGGATATTGTTTATTTTGTTAAAAACTGAAAATGTATTATTAAAAATAATAAAAAAAATAATTTTTTTAAGTACTGTTTATGCTGAATATACTGTACATTTGCCTTAATGCACTTCATGGGACATAAATAGTGCAAAAGAGGCTAGTAAAAAAAAAATCGCAAAACGTTAAACGCAATCCAAATGAAAAAGTTGACTTGTTTTTCGCTTCCATGAGTCATTATTTTTTGTGCCTTTTTATCTTGATTGCTAGCGCTCTCTCTCTCTCTCTCTCTCTCTCTCAATTTATTGATGGGATGTTTCCACGTTTTCCACCATGAATTTCCAGTGTAAACTTGTCTTTCATCTTCCTCTTCCATGATTCGTTATTCACGTTTTACATTCTGCTTGCCTTCTTCTCTACCCTTCATGTTTCATTGCCAACTTTGATCTGGGTCTTCGTATTCAACTCTAGTGGCTGTTTTTTACGCTTCGCACTCTTAAATCAGAGGAGTAAAGAGAGGTACATGCTTTGCTTCTATCGTCCATCTTTGCTTTGCTTTACGAATTTATTGTTGTGACCAGATTTACTAGTAAATTATCCAATTTCCTTAATTCTCATGCATTTCCCTGTGATTTTAATTTTATTAATTCCTGCTGCATGTTTGCTATCGTGTTAATTTTCTTCTTGGTTTTTAACTATGTGCCTTTAAAAAAAAAAAAAAAAAAAAAATCTGTGCCTATTCTCTCTGACTGAGAATTAAAGAAATTCCCCCTCAAAGAAAAGAAAAGAGAATTAAGGAAATTCTATAAGGATGTGAAATATATAATTTCATATATATATATATATATATATATATACACACACACAAAAAGATTAAATTCTATAAGGATATAATGTAAAACCCAAGTTTTACATGGCCAATACTAACATATTACGTCATCATATTACCTATTTTAGAATATGTATAATCATACCTGATCAATTTTAATATTCATTTAAAAATCTAACTTAATTGTAAGTTTATTAAGATGTTATTATGTGTAGTAGGATGTATTGAGTTTTAAGTAAAAATCTGATGTGACAATCTCTTATTGAATGGTATAAAATATGAATTTTACACCATCCTTACCAAATTTAACTCACTTTGTTTTGCAACACACAAAGTACCCACTATGAACTTGCTCATTTCACGTATAAATTTACGCGTAAACATGGGTTTACAACATAAATTACAGCCTAGCATCAACTTAGAAGAAGTTGCCGAGAGTTTTCTGTTTTCACTGATCAACGAAACCTGTATGAATGTGATGGCTCATATTTTCTTCAGTAGGGGGTCATATCTTTAGTTTTTAGGTCAAAAGTCATGTTACCTTTGCTTTCTTTCTGGATTTTCATTGTGGTGGGATGCGGTGGTCACATCAATTTTCTTTTGTCTGTGCCTTTTTTTTTTTTTTAATTATTATTATTATTTTTTATTGATTGCTTGGGCTTTTTACTCTTTCTTTTGAGTAATTTAGAGCCTGTTTGGATTTTTTTTTTTTTTTTGATCACTCATTGCTCCTCACTCAATTTTCATCACTCATCACTCATCACCCATCACTTATCACTCATCACTCATCACTCTAAAATATCACATCCAAACAACATTATCACTCAGTTACCATCCAAACAACATTATCACCCAGTGAAAAAAAAAAAAAAAAAAAAAAAAAAAAAAAAAAAAACAAGAAAAGGGAAGACCGAACCCAGTGAAGAAAAAGAAAAAACAAAAGTGCGTTTACGTGAAGACGAACCCAGAAAAGAAAAGAAAAGAAAAGAAAGAAAAAAAAAAAAAAAAAGCCCAACTGAACTCAGTGAAAAAAAAAAAAAAGGAAGGTTGACTGGTCAAAAGTTGCGGCTGAGTGGGTCCCCTATGTGTGTTTAATTACAAAAATGCCATTGAGTTATGAGTTTTGGAAACTGAAAACAGCCAAAATGTGTTTTCAGTTTCCATAACTCATAACTCAAAAATCAGAGAATTGAGTGATGGAAACAGAGTTATGGTGCTCCCAAACGAATACTCAGTTATGAGTCCCACCATTTTTGAGTTATGAGTTATGAAAACAGAGTTATGAGTTATGGAAAGTAGAAATCCAAACGGCCTCTTATTGATGGGTTGTTTTCACCTTCTCCACCATGAATTTTCAGTGTTGACTTGTCTTGCATCTTGCTCTTCCAAGATTCATTCTTCACGCGCTACGTTTCATTGCCCAACTTTGATCTGGCTCTTTGTATTCGAGTCTAGTAACTGTTCATTCGCTTTGCACTCTTAAATCAGTGGAGTAAAGAGAGGTACCTGCTTCTACTGTCCATCTTTGCTTTGCTTTACAATTTTATTGTTGTGGCCGGATCATCTACCTGTTCATTATTATAATGAAGTTGAATTTAACTTGGTAGGATATATTTTTTTTTGAGAAGGATATATGATACTGTAAAACTTTATCGTTCTTCTTGGGTGATGCTTTTATTGGATATGGTTAATTGGTTGCAGAAACAACAAAAGGAACTTAAGACCTTTTATGATATCGCACAAGTTCCAATGATAAAACAAATTTATCTGGATTTTTTGATTTTAAATATAGCCATTTTAATATTGCCTTAAAAGATTTTTTTTTTTTTTTTCTTTCTATTACTTTGTGTTTTGAAGATTTCGTTGAAATAAGTTGTTTTTATTATAGTGCATACATGAATGGAGAGGCAGTTGAAAAGGGAGTTCGACAGATCTACTTTTACTAATATACAAAAATGAAGTTTTGGGCTTAAGCTTATTTTTGGGAACTTGCTGAAAGCACAAGTTCCGCCAAAATGCCCCCAAATTTTTCAATTTTCTCCAATTTTATTTAGATATAAAATATGCGTATTTTTAAAATAAAATAAAAAAACATGTAGTATATTATGCTAAAAATAAGAGAGAATTGAAGGATTTGGACTCCTTTCCGATTAAAATATAAAATTAATTGAATAGTTTGAAAATATGAGAGAGAATTGCAGAATCTGGGCTCCATTCCCACTAAAATATAAAATTAATTGAATAGTTTGATCATTGGAATGGTAACGGGTTGGATTCGAGCAGGTTTCTTTATGCTCGAACCCACCTTGTGGGCCCACCCCCGTTACTTAAACCTGTCCCGTTTAATAAATGAAATTTTTTTTTTAAAAACCCAAACTCGTCCCATCTAGCCCTGTCTTGTCATGATTGGCCCAAAATCACAAACACAAACACAAATCCTAACACAAACACAATTACAAAAATCACAAACTCAAATTTCAAATTTCAGATTTATTGTTAGGTTCTAAAGATTAGAAACTAATGTATTTAGAACTTCAATTTGTATGTTGGCAAACCATGATCAAAAAAATGTTTAGTCGTGTGTTAGACTTGCTCAAAGTATGGGTCTTATTGTAAAGTTGGAATCTAGTTTTTATGCAGAAGTACTGTTCACTTTCTGTATGACTCGATCGATCGAAAATTAGACTCGATCGATCGAAAATCGTGCAGAACGTTTTTCTGCAGAAAATTCCAACTCAGTCCAAGCCCGTTTTAATGTATATGGTTTTATGTTTTGCCCTAAGTATAAAAGGGAAAACCCTAGCCACGTTTTTAGAGTTCTGTTTTGCTGTGTTTGTGAATCTTTCTTTGAGATCTAGAGGTGTTTACCTTCACATACACTTAGGGTTTACAAACTTGAGATTTATGTCAAGAGTTGTGTAGATCGATACAGTTGCAGAATCAAGAGAACACAAAGATATACAAGCAGGTGCGCTTGTGGATTTGCTGAAGAATTCCGGAAAGAAGGAGTCCGTGGATCTCGGAGCTATCATGGGGTCATGGTAGTAAGTTTCCTACACTCGGGTAGCAATAAGATGTTAGTGGTCTAAGTCTATTGTGTAAACTTCAATTCTTTCATAGTGGATTCAGTTTACCTTGAGGATAGCTAGGTCAAATCCTCCCCAGGTTTTTACCGGTGTGGTTTCCTGGGTCATCAGATCTTTGTGTTGTTTATTTTCCGCTGCTTTGTTATTTTTGCTTAATTGTGTTAACCTAGTTTTAATTAAATTACCTAAGTTAATAACTTGGCTAATACTCTAGGTTAATCTGTTGGGTTTAAGGGGTCTAAACGAACTGACATTTATAATTTATAATTTTCTCTTTCAAAATCACAAACACAAATCCTAGCACAAACACAAACATGAAAATCATAAACACAAACACAAACTTACATGATTGAGATGAACTCAACCCAAAAAAAGAAAAAGAAAGAAAGAAAGAAAGATGGGGAACGAGGTGGAGCGAGGCCGTGAAAGGGTATCTGTGCGAGACCGTGAGGGGGGCGATTAAGTGAGGCCATGAGAGGGTGGTTGACTGTTAGGTATCAGTGCAAGATGGGTAAGGGATATGGCCATAGGGGTTGTGCGAGATGGGCGAGGGAGATGAGAGGGTTGTGCGTGATCGGCGAGGGTGAACCGAAGATGAGAGAGTTAGAGAGTTGTGCTTTTGGCCTTATGAGTGAGAGAGCTGAGAGATGAATAGGGAGAGGGCAGCTGAGTTAGGGTTAGGATTAGGAAAAATGAAAATGGAGAGAGTTTAGAAGATATTTATACTTAGGGTTAAGGTTTTTGAATTTTTTAAAATATTATATATGTATACGGGTCGGGTTTGAGGCGGGTTTGCATAATACCCAAATCTGATCCAAACTTGTTTTGGGTTTTTTTTAATTAAAACTCAAATCTACCCCATTTGCTTCATGGGTTGGGTAAAACCCACCCCATTAGGGTCGGGTATCCACGGGCCAGGCCTATTTTACCATTCCTACCACATATTTTCTTTCATAATGAAAGGATGGACTCAAAATATAGGTTCAATTGTGAGCTATTACACACATAATTATAAATATTTATTATGTAAACAAAAAGTAAATATAATATAAACTGTATTGATATGTGACTAAATAAAATCAAGATACAAAAATTATAGACTTGAAGAAAATAGTATGGAAAAACTCGTTTGTGATCAAGCGCGGTGTTGACTTAAAGATAAATTTCGTTCCTTAGAGCATCCGTAGCGGAAAGGCTATATGCAATATGTAAGTCCATTTTACCATTCAAGCCCAAAAGACCCACTCTAGTGGAACTTGTAAAGTTCAAGTATTGCAAAAAAAATTTGCAATTGTGCTACAGTGTGATTTTAAATGTAGAATCACACTGTAACTCAATTGTAAAAAATATATTAATATTTTATTTGTAAATATTATTTCTCTCTCTCCACGGTCTCTCATCTCTCTCTCCATCACTGAAACTCTTTCTCATACCAAGCCCTTCTCTTCTCTTTCATCCCCCCTCTCTCTCTCTCTCTCTCTCTCTCTCTCTCTCTCGCCATCGCTGCCGATTCACCCACCTATCTCTAAATCCCTTTAATCTTAGGCTTTTCTCTCTTAGTCGGTCTCTCATTTCTAGGTATTTTTTGTGGTTTCTGGCGGTGGAGATTGGCAAGTGATTTGGGTTTCTAGTGGTGGGGATCGACGAGTTGTGTGGGTTTCTGGTGGTGGTAGGTTTGTGACTGATGTGGTCATGGGTCAGGTGGTGCAATGGTGGCAGTGGCGGCATGGGTCGGTGGTGGGTTTTTGGTTTTGATTTTGGAGTTGGGTTTGGTTCATGGTCATGGCATGGAGATCGGCGTGGATTTTGGAGTTAGGTTTGGTTTGTGGTCACGAATGTGGTGTGATGTTGGCGGCGTTGATCTAGTGGCATTGATTAGATGGCATTGTGGGTCAAATGGTTTCACCGATTTTGGTTTTGTGTGTTTTTTGCAGTGAGGCATGGATTGATTTTTTTCTTTTGGGTTTAGATGGGTTGGATGTGGCAGTGATTTGGTGGGTTTTTTTTTTTTTTTTTTCCCCTTAATTTGGGTTTTTGGTTCCGGTGGGATTTTGGTGGGCAGCGGGCATGGTGGTGGTGGTGTGGTGATGATTGGGTTGTTTGGTTATTGAGAGAGGGATAGAGACTCAGAGAGGCAGGGACAGGGATGAAGAGAGAGGAGTGATAGATAACCTTTAAATATTATTTTATTGTATAATTTATATTATTTTAGTGTGTAATATTGTAAAATAAAATTTGGAATGTTGGAAGTATTGAAAAATGATATAGTATAATTAATAAAGTAATTTTTTAAGATGATAAAATAAGATGAGATGACATTTTCTGTTGAAGATGCTCTTACTGTGGTGTTTTGAATCTCTTGGACACACATCCGAGTCTAACTCCTCTGGCTTGCGTACGTGTGTGAATGAGCCCCCACTTAAATTGGTCCTCCCTTCCACAAAAGTAGGGTGCCCCATGGGACCACATGTCCACGTCAAGGTATACAAACCCATAAAATTTTTACAATTTTTCCAATGTTGGACTATTCGTTATTCGTTTTCACTGCATTTACTCATGTTATGTAGGCACTTTTTTTCTCAAAAAAAAGTAGGCACTTCTATATTCTCAAGAAAAATGTGTACTTTTGGATCAATTTTTTATTCACTTCTTGAAAACTTTGAGCAAGTGACCGTATGATGCTATTCTTTTCAAGGAGGAGAACGCCACTTGATTCGGATCCACCTCAAAGGACATGCGGATCTCACCTTTATTTTGACTCAAAGATAGCTAACCAATCACTTCTTGATCCATATTATTTTGAAATTGACTTATTTATTAATCATGTTAAAATCAAGTTGACCCATTTGACACAAACTTGTAAAAATAGTAACAAATTTGCTGGTCATGTCTAATATTGCCACCTAACTTTAACTTGACAAATGTTTACATATCTTATAAATACTATAACTATGTACTGTTTTAGATTTATTTTTATTTACAATAATAAAATTATCAACATCAATATATGTTAGTTTCATATTCTACTTTTTATATATCAAACATCAATAATAAATTCATATTATTATGATATTTAAGTTTTTCTTAATTTCATTAAGATTTTTCTATAATTTGGATAATCATCTTAATTGCATATATAATATGTATGTATGTATGTATCAATTATATATGTTGTATTTTACATAAGAGAAACTTAACTTATTTAAATTATAATATATAGGACACAATAAATAATTTTTTATTTGTTATTTTTCTTGAAAATTTTCAAATTTTACATGTTTCCTTATGTAAAATAACTCACTAACCCACGTGATATTGAACTTATGACTTGATGCCACCACTAGAGATGATATGCCATTGGTGTTACAACCCATTAGCACTAATTATATTAAAAAGAAATTTATGAATAACATAATTATGTTACTAAATAGGGATATAATAAACGAAATAGTTGTGGGGTTCGAACTAGTTGGGTCTCGTCATCTAATAAGAAATTTGTAGTTCAAACCCCACTTACACAAAATCCAATTTGTGTTTAGATTTGATGATAAAGAGCAATTATTAATTTGTAAATTTCTTGTAGTAAAACTAGTAGCACTTTTAACATTTTTTATATTGGATTTATAAAAAAAATAAAATAAAATAAAGGATAAATTGCAAAGCACACTTCTAAAGTTTGGGGTTGTTTGAATTTTACACCTTGAACTTTGAAAAAATAGATTTTGCACCTTGACATTTACCTTCGTTAGAAAAAGTAGCTACTCCATTAGTGACTCTCCTATGAAGCTATCAAGTAACACATTGGTGTCTAATTTGTAATTTTTTTTTTTGCTACGTAAGTAGGTCTGCTTTTGCTAACAAAGCTAATATTCTAGGTATAAAATCCAAAATTTCAAACTTTAGAGTATAACATCCAAGCAACCCCAAACATTAGAAGTGTACTTTGTAATTTACCTCTTAAAATACAAAAAAAAAAAAAATTAAATTAAATTTTGCTTGAATCAATGTTATAAAGAGGTAATGTAATTTTATGGTAGATTTGTTAAAATAAAAAATTATTAAGTTGTGTAATGTTGCAAAAAATCACCCCAGATGCAACTTTAATCTTACCTCATAAATTTCTTATTAATTGAATATTATTTATTATCTAACCCATAAACTCATGTTTTGCATATTTTAAAAATACTTGAAATTAAAAATTTTTATGATGAAATAGTTATTAATCTTTGATAATCTTGATAATTGTAAGTACGAAGAGTACATAACAATGTAATTCAATGGTTGATTATTCAAAATATTACTTAAAAAAAAAAATGAATGATATAACATCATTAAAAATTAGATCAAAATGTAACTTGAACTCATTATCTTCGTTACATGTAAGGCTTGTCCACAAATTAGAGTCCACACACAATGACGAAGCTATAAATAAAAATAAGGGTAAACTGTAAAGTACACTCTTAAAGTTTAGAGTTATTTAGATTTCACACCTTTGAAGTTTAAAAAATTGGATTTTACACTACTTTTGTTAGTCAAAGCAACCTCTTCATCAGTGGACTTGCCAATGCGGCAAAACAAATTGCACATCAAACGCTAGTGTGTTACTTGATGGTCATGGCCTTACTCACTAGGCTAGTGGGCTACTCATAGGCCTCGATAATAATGGGCTGAGCCGCCCATTAGCTCAATGGGCCATTAGGCTTCTAGGTCTGGCCATGGACCATGGACTATTTGGTAACCCTTGCAAAAAAGAAAAGGAAATAGTTTAGCTTATACAGGTATAAGTTCTTTTAATCTTAAAATTTACAAACCCATAAGATATGTGTGCCCTCTATTGACTCTTGTTTTTCACTTTCATTTTTGAGAATCAAATTGAACACACTAAGATTGAACAATATTTATTTTTGAGAATCAAATTGAACTATATTATCTTTTCAAAAAAAAAAAAAAAAAGATTGAACAATATTAATAATTCAATTCGCGAAAATTTTATTGAAAATTATGTCTATTAACTATTAAGTCCACCAAAAACTATCAAATATACTTAAAACACAAATAACATTCAGATTATTTTGTTTTCACAATCCTCCTGTTTTGCAACTTAGTCAATTGGATCCTACAATTAGAAAACAAAGGCTCCAAAGCTTTATTTTCGTCTGAGTTACGAAAAACGTGAACTAAGGATAGATCATCCAATTCTACAATTAGATTAGAGATATTAAGATCTTTGGCTAGATCAAGGCCGTCTCTAAGAGCCCACAACTCTGCAATCTCGCGCAGCTGAGTATCGGGTGAGATCATAGGTTAATTAATTTTTTTTAAATCATTGATGATGGAGTTTTACTTAAAAGTAAATAATGTTAGTATATAATTTTAATACAGTTCTAATAAGTTACATGAAGAAATGATGTCTTACAACTATAATACTTACATTGAGTCACATAATGCAAATATAATGTATACGATTCAACATTAATTTATTAAAAGTATGGTTGATTGTAATATAGAATAAATAATAAAATTTCTTTTAAATTTTGGGCAGTAGACTTTTAATTGGAATAATAATTATAAATATTTTGAAATATTGGCAGTATAGTTGTACTTTGAGCAACTAAGTTAATTAATTATTTCAATGTACCATATAATTTTTTTAATATATATAATATATAATTTTATTGTGAATGTTTCTTGTGATAATAATTAAATAATGGATTTCTATATAATTTCACAATTTTTGTTTAATATCCTAGATGTCTTATAATTTTAGATGTTTATTGTTGTTGTATTGTCTTTATATATTATTATTATTAAGAAGATTCAAAAAGTTAGTTATGTCTTTAGAAAATGTCAAAAAATACCCCTAAGCTAATTAGATAATCTTTATTATTAAAAAAAGAAAAAAATAGGGTTAAAATTGTAATTCAAAAAAATTAAAAAAAAAAAACTAGGATAGAAACTTTTTTCCTAAAATTAGTATGCCCTATTTATATATATCTCACACAGGTTTGATAATTTTTTTTTTCTAAAAACTAGCACACACTAAACCCAATTGTTTACTCTATTTCAAATCATAAATTTTAGTTTCTTAAAAATCTCTTCCTATATAACTTCATTAACAATAGATAAATTGAAATTGAAAAATTACATTAAATTAAAAAAAAAAAGCCTCGTGGCACGTGTGGAGTGCGTGATGAGGCTATTATCATTATTATTATTTCATTCTATTAATTGATTTGGTTTAATGTATTCATTTCATTCCTTTTCAAGAATTCAGTCTATACACATTTACCATTTGAGCGGAACCATTATAGAGTGTTACTTTTTGCAATCAATGGTTAATGTAGATTTTGTGTTGAGTTCAAAGAAATAAATTAATAAAAAAGCCAAAAAAATAAAAATAGAATAGTCTAAGAGTCTATTTGGGAATAATTTAATTTACCTTCGTGATTGTTGTCAATTTGTCATTTTGTTTAAGAAATAACCAAAAAAAAAAAAAAAAAACCACAATGTCTTCTTCTTTTTTTTTTTAAATTTTAATATTACCATTATCCACTCCAGTTTTCTTTTTTTATTTTTAGATAAACATGGATGGAACACTCCAGTTATCTAACAATACACGCTTTGAATATTCAGAACTAGGCCGGGCATGACTGGATGGGCTGGTGAAGCAATTAACTCAGGTGTGAAATTCAAGCTCTAAAGTTTGATTGGTGTGGTCCGTCGGTGCACATCCGATTCACGACTGTTCATACTTCATGGTCGTTTGCCACCTTTACCTTACCTTTCTCCAAACTCTCTGCCTAATCATTTTCAATTTTGTAGAAAGAGAGATATGTGCTTCTGCTGGTCCCCATTTTCACTTTGCTTAAGTTGGATATTCCTTTCCCAACTTCATTCTAGTGGGCCTCTTTACTCCAGTCATTCAATATCCCAAGGAGAGTGTATTTCCTTGTTACTCCCAATGGTTCATGCTCATTGCAGGGTCTAGTTTTCTTTTCTTGGTTTTGAGTTTGAGTTTGTGTCTACTTTCACACACCGAAAAAGAAAAGGGAGAAAAAAAACCAGAAGGAAAAGAGGACAAATATATTGAAATAAGAATGGAGATTGTTATTTCGATTGCAGCAGAGATAGCTAAGTGCTTAGTTGGACAGTGTCTAAGTCATTCGTTTCTCTACTGCAACGACATTCAGAATATGAAGAAAAAAGTAAAGATGTTGCATGCTGCTAGAGATAAGGTGCAAAATTCCGTTGATGCTGCTATAAGAAGCGCTGAAGAAATTGAAATTGAAGTTCACAAGTGGTTAGAAAAGGTAGATGTGACTTTGGAAGAGGCCAAGGATATTCTGGAAGATGAAGAAAAAGGAAATACGAGATCTTCCTGTGGGGCATGCCTGAACTTGAAGCAATGTCATCAACAAAGAAAAAAAGCAAAGAAAATAGTACAAGATATCGATGATGCCCTAAAAACTAGCAATTTTGACACAGTTTCCCACCGTCCTGCTTCACATGCTATTTACGTGACCTTTGAGTCAAGAATGTCAACTGTGAAGGGACTTATGGAGGCACTACGAGATACTAATATCAACGTTATTGGGGTGTGGGGGATGCCTGGTGCAGGGAAGACTACATTTGTGAGAGAACTTGTTTGGCAAGCCAAGAAAGAAAAGTTATTTGACGAGGTCACTATGGCAGCTGTGATGCAAAGCCCAGACTTGAAAAGAATTCAAGGAGAAATCGCGGACATGCTAGAGCTGAAGTTTTATGTGGAGACTGTACCTGGAAGAGCAATTCGTCTACGGGAGAAGCTAAAAAGAAACAAGATAGTAACAATGTGTTGCTATTAGATTAGTAACACATTGTTACTATCTATATAAAAAAAAATGTTAATAAAAGTATAAAACCTAAATACAAAAATTATTTAGTAATTTTGCATATGAAAAACAAGAATTTTTTTTTTATTAATAGCAGTAGTAAGATTGAGATCAAAAGTGCTTTAAACTAAAACTGTCAATGCAATATTACACCCAAACTCAATCCCAAAATTACATTACATAAATGAGATAAAAATATTTCTTATAGAATTCTAACCTATGACGTCCACTTCTGATAATTATGCTCTTTATTATAAGAATAAAACATCAATTAGTTTATGGAATAAACTTGATTTGGAGGCGATAGGAATTCCTTGTAATGGATGTAAAATTTTGTTGACATCCAGAGATAGAGATATATTATCTTGTGAGATGAACACGCAAAAAAATTTTGAGCTTGATGTTTTATCCCCAGATGAAGCATGGAGCTTATTTGAGAAGATGGCGGGTGATTCTCTCAAAGATCCTAATTTGAGATCCATCGCAACGCAGGTGGCTGAAGTGTGTGCAGGTTTGCCTCTCGCAATTGCAACAGTTGCAACCGCATTAAAAATAACAGTTTGTTTGAATGGGAAGATGCCTTACAGCAACTAAGGAGGCCCTCCCCTGTACACCTCACAGGAATGCAGGCTGCTTTATATTCAAAAATAGAGTTGAGTTACAAACATCTTGTAAGTCCAGTGGTTAAGTCCTTCTTCTTGCTATGTGGCCAAATGAATTCTACCATTTATTACCAGGACTTGTTAAGATACTGTTTCGGACAGTGTTTATTTCCTACCATCTGTACATTGGAAGAAGCTAGAAATAAAGTATCTACTCTGGTTCGGAACCTCAAAGACTCTTGTTTGTTGCTAGAAGACCCTCATACGAGGGAGTACGTCCGTATGCATGATCTTGTTTTGATGTCGCCATATTAATTGCCAAGGCTGAGAGTATGTTCTCGGTGAGAAATGATGATCCAGTAAAATGGCCAGATGAAGATGCACTAAAAATATGCACATCAATCTCAGTTCGTGCTAAGGATATCCATGAACTTCCTGACGGGTTGGTATGTCCGAAGTTAAAATTCTTGTTTGTGCATGGCCAAGATCATTATTTTAAAATTCCAGACACTTTTTTTAAAGGAATGAGGGGGCTCAAAGTTTTAGATTTGACTAAAATGAGACTTTCATCACTTCCTTCATCAATTAATCTCCTCACAAACTTACAAACATTGTGTCTGGATCAATGTGATCTGAAAGATATTACTGTGATTGGAGAGTTGAAAAATCTAGAAATTCTTAGCCTTCTTCACTCCAAATTAACACAATTGCCACAAGAAATAGGTCTCTTAACTCAGTTACGGTTGTTGGATTTGAGCAGTTGTACCAAACTTGAAGTGATTCCACCCAACGTCCTATCAAACTTGAAACAACTAGAAGAGTTATATGTCCGTAATAGCTTCACTCAATGGGAGCTTGAAGGAGTGAACAACGAAAGAGCTAGTCTGGCAGAGTTAAAGCATTTATCGTTGTTGACCACTTTAGAAGTATATATTCCAAATGCCGACATGTTGCCAAAAAATTTGTTGTTTAAGAAGTTGAAAAGATACCAAATATTTATAGGAGATACCAAATAAAATTTGTTGTTTAAGAAGTTATAAAGATACCAAATATTTATAGGAGATGTGTGGGATCAGTTTGGCAAATCTGAAAGCTCAAGAGCACTAAAACTCAAGTTGAATTCAAGCTTTGAATTAGAGAGGGGGATCAAGATGTTGTTGAGTGGAATAGAAGATTTGTGTTTGGATGAGTTAAAAGGTGTTAAGAGTATCATATCTGAATTAGATAACAAAGGCTTCCAACAACTGAAGCATCTGCATGTCCAAAATAATTCTGAGATGAAGTTCATCATCCATTCAAAGGGGTTGGTTATTGTTGATGTTGTCTTTCCTGTCTTGGAGATATTTTCTCTCAAAAACATGATCAACTTGGAAGAAATATGTCATGGACAAATTCCCTTGAAATCCTTTGGTAACTTAAGCACTGTGAAAGTGGAACATTGTGAGAAACTAAAATTTATCTTCTCATTATCCATAGCTAAAAGCCTTTCACAACTCCAAACATTAGCGATAAGAGAATGCAGCATCATGGGTGCAATAGTCGAAAAAGAAGAGGGCAGAACAGAAGACAGGGATATGATCTTGTTCCTCAATTGCGTCACTTAGTACTACATTGTCTTCCAAAGCTCATGAGCTTCTTAAGTACACAAAATTCAGACATAATTGATGCTGGAGAAGTCATTCCTGAAAGCGAACAGGTACGTTAAAGTTTATGAATGAAAAGATTGCTAGTCCAATTTGTCTGTAGTAAATAACCAAATTAAAATCTTTTTTTTTTTTTTTTTTTTTGAGAAGGGAATTAAAATCAATTTGGGATATGTATACCAAAGTAATTAATATTTATTATTTTAGAGTAATGCTCCCTTTTCACACAACAATGGCTAAATTCAAAATAATTAAGGTGCACTATTTATGTGAGGGAAAAATTAACCCTAGAGCATGAAATAATTTTTTCTTATACTAGCATAAGCAGATTTTTTTTTCATAAACTAACTATTCTTTGCACAATTGCACCTTCCAAATGTAACGCTCTAAAAAAAATCCTGGACCATTAGAAACATGGCAATGCTGATAGTCTCTATTATCAATTGTTTTTTGAGAATGTATTATCAATTGTTAATTGAAGTAAATGGGAAGTAACATATCAGTGGGCACTTGTGACACATATATCCTTTCTCACGTGTAAATAATTCATGGACACGTGAGAGAGGCATGTGCCTCTAGTGAGGTTATAGGCTTATAGCTAAAGAATATTAGTTGGGTAAGAAAGGCTACGTCTGTCACACAATTAATAACTTGTGTCCTATTTTATGAATTGAAGCTGATTTTTTTTTTTTTAATAATTTTTGTGAAGCTAAATTTAAATGTTGCATATTTATTAGGACTTGAAAGTTATTAATTGATGAAAACATGGTCACACTTAGTTGATCACCCTAATTATGCAATTAGAAATTATATTGAGACTTTAAATGACTATTGAGTTTCAATGTTAATTTTTTGCAAATTTGGGAATACAAATCTTCAAGAGCCCTATAGCTTAATTTCATAGTCTCTACTTCCTGATTTTTTTTCCTATTTTTGATCGGTTTTTAATTTTTACCCAAACCTATTTTGAGTCCAATTTTTGGGCCAGTCCGGTTTTTAAAACAATACATAAAGTATAGCATTAAGTAAGACAAAGAATTTTTATTTAAATTTTTCTTTCAACTTCTTGTATTGTTTCTCAAAAAAAAAAAAAAAAAAAAAAACTGTATTGAGTATGGTCCCACATATTAGTTTTGTGCCTAGTTTAATAAAATCTTCTTGGAATAAAAGCTTATAACACAAATAATATTATTAAAAAATTAAAATAATAAAAGTATCTATAATAATAATAATAATAATAATTGTGGGGACAAAGGGCCAACAAGAGAAATGGGCCTGCGCTTTGGGCTCAAAACCCACGACGAGGATAGTGATCGGTCTGAGGACGGTCCCACTTAACCCATAACGCCCGAGATGGATTGTAAAGAATACAAATACAAATTGAGGAGTCCAAAGAATAACGCTGAGGATAATACCACCTCGGATACTCAAGATTACAATGAACTTCGAAGCTCTTCCAGTCAGAGGAAACGTCCCAGAAGGATCCGCTGGCCTAGATGGATGTAAGGGATACGCACACCAGAAAATATCCAGAGAAATATCAAAAAGGAAGGCTGCCAACCCCGCATTGAATGACTTTGCAGCTAATCTCCTGGCCGCATTTATGTGGAGAAGACACATGAACAGTGCAATCTTGGCCACCGCAACTCACAGAAGGTCAGAAAAGGGCACAGGATAGGACAGGCACTCAAGTGAAGATTCAGATAATCAACAAGTGTAGGATCAGGATGATTTGGAAGGGCATATATAATGTGAAGAAATTCCTCATAGTGGGGGAGGGAGAGAAAGCTGTAATCTAGACATTAGAAAGAAGATATACAAAAGTTAACCTCCTCGGACTTTGACCGAGGACTGTTTCCTGAATTTAAACTCTTCATTTCGTTCTCCTTAAGACCTGAACTCATCTTGTTAATCGTCCAAATCAATCTGGCCTAACTTTCCTTTCCCACTCTCTAGAAATTCATTGTTTTTGGGCCCTTTGGGTTGGTCCATATAATCTTGGGCCTTGAGAATCGAAGTCGTGCCCTTACAATTGGCTTCGTCTGTGGGGAGCTAAGTGACTAGATTTTTGGATTCTCAAGCATGGCTTATTCGGGTCCACAACACTTGGAGTCTATGGGATCTCAACCAGAAGAGCACCTTCAGGAAGGCCAGGAGGGAAGCGTACAGACTACCCATTCTGGCGAAGCTCAATCTAGAGGCGATAGCCATGTCTCTCGGGACGAACGCGCTAAAGCCATGCAGAAGGAGATTGACTACTTGAAGAAGAAGCTACGACGGAAACGAAGGAGGAGGAGTCCTTCAGTTTCTGATCCTTCCTCAGATAGCGAGGGGGATGACAAGTACAGGTGCAGATCACAAACAGCCCCAAGCGAAACCTTCTCGTACGACGAGGACTATCGCTGAGAACGCAGGGGACGAGGCTCATCTTCAAGGGGCTTGGGAAACGATGCCATGAATAAAGCGCTCAACCGGATATCCAAATCTCCCTTTACGCGTAAGATTGACGGGGGGCGACTCCCCAAGCGGTTTACGCAGCCAACGTTCATTTTCTACAACGGTCGTATAGACCCGGTCGAGCACGTTAGCTATTTCAACCAGAAAATGGCAGTGTACTCCAATAACCAGACCTTAATGTGCAAAGTGTTCCCATCCAGTTTGGGACTTGTGGCGATGAGATGGTTTGACGGCCTGCGAACGGATTCCATCGACTCTTTCAAGGAACTCACCCAAGCGTTTGGGTCCCGCTTTATCACTTACAGTAGGGTTCCTCGGCCTCTGGATTCTTTGCTGTCCTTGTCCATGAGAGAGGGGGAAATTTTGAAAACGTATTTGGACCGGTATTGGGAGATGTTCAACGAGATCGAAGGGGATTTCGATGATGTGGCTGTCAGAACTTTTAAGGTCGGCCTGCCATCTGGCCATGGATTACGGAGGTTCCTGACAGGAAAGCCAGTCACCAATGTCCGCCAGCTCATGGATCGCATCAACAAGTACAAGAGAGCCGAGGAAGATTAGCAGCAAGAAAAAGGGAAGGGCAAGGTTATCCCTCAGGAGAGAAGGGATTTCAGGTCGGATCGTTACGGCAATGACCGACCGCGGCGAGAGTTTGGAGGGGAAGCTAGGTCCAGGGCCTCCCAAATCGTTAATACTGTGTTCCGAGAACCAGTGCACCAAGTCTTGGAGAAGATCAAGAACGAGCCATACTTTAGATGGCCTAACAAGATGAGCGGAGACTCCGCAAAACGTAACCAGAGCCTACATTGTCAATATCATAGAGAGCGCAAGCATACGACCGAGGATTGCAGGACTCTATGGAGCCATTTGCAGCAATTGGTCCAAGAAGGCAGGTTGAATCAGTTCTTAGTTCAGCCAAACAGACAGGGGAGCCAGGCAAGCTCGGGGGTTCAGAGCAACAACCCCTCGAGACCTCCCTCCTTAGGAACAATTCATGTCATCCTCGCCGCGCCAAGCAGAACAGGGTCATTCCCTTCTAGGGTAATGACGGTAGCAGGGTCGTATCCGGGGGACCCCGGGCAAGGGCCCAAGAGGGCCAGAACGAGTCCCCGTCCAGCGTTGAGCTTCTCGGACGAGGACAAGGTGGGAACCATTTAGCCCCACGATGACGCCCTAGTTGTGACTCTTCGGATAGGGGGCTATGATGTGAACAGGATATTGGTTGACCAAGGCAGTGGGGCTGAGATTATGAACCCAGACCTGTTTAAGGGCCTCGACCTCAAGCAGGAGGATCTGACCAACTATGACTCACCTCTGGTCGGCTTTGACGGGAAAGTCATTGTTCCGAGGGGACAAATCAGATTGCCGGTTCAGGCCGGCTCGGAAGTGGTAGAGGTGGACTTTATAGTGGTGGACGCATTTTCCCCATACACTGTTATCATGGCGCGACCCTGGCTTCACGCCCTCCGGACTGTTTCGTTTACCCTTCATCTCAAAGTGAAATACCCATCAGGGGATCAAGTTGAGGAGTTACTTGGAAGCCAATCGGTAGCCAGACAGTGCTTGATAGCGGCCATCACATACCAACCTGAATCGGAATCCTCGGCCTTGGCCGGAGGGACTTCTAGCAATTAAAGCCCACGGTCTCGGCATCCCGTGCGGAGGCCGAGGAGGTGAAGTGCGAAGATTTGGAGAAAGTTCTCGTTGACAATGATCCTGAGAAGTTCTTTCAGATCGGCGCCCAACTGCCTCCTCAGGAGAGGGAAGAGCTGGTGCAATTCCTTAGGTGGAATATTGATGTATTCGCTTGGAACGCTTATAAGGCCCCAGGGGTGGACCCAAGTTTCATCTACCACCGTTTGAATGTGAACCCATCTGTCACCCCTAAAAAACAACCTTCTCGGCGCTCTTCGAGGGAACACTCTGATGCTGTCAAAGAAGAAGTGGCTAAACTTAAGCAGGCTGGTGCTATCAAAGAAGTGTTCTATCCCGACTGGTTGGCTAACACTGTTGTGGTAAAGAAAAAGAACGGCAAGTGACGTGTATGCGTGGATTACACGGATCTGAACAAGGCCTGCCCAAAGGATCCCTTCCCCATGCCTCGAATTGATCAACTGATGGACGCGACCGTAGGACATCCCCGGATGAGCTTTCTGGATGCCTTCCAAGGCTATCACCAGATACCTCTGGCCGTAGAAGACCAGGAGAAGACGGCCTTCGTCACCCCTATTGGCAACTACCATTACAAGGTGATGCCGTTTGGACTTAAAAATGTAGGGTCTACGTATCAGAGGATGATGACACGGATGTTCAAACCACAGCTGGGGAAGAATATCGAGATTTACATTGACGATATGGTGGTCAAGAGTAAGGAGGAGTCTGAGCATATCGCTGACCTCGAAAGTATTTTTGGAATCCTGAGAGAGCACAAATTACGACTCAATGCCTCTAAGTGTTCTTTCGGGGTGGGGTTAGGGAAATTCCTGGGCTACATGGTCACTCACTGAGGGATTGAGGTCAACCCGAGCCAGATCCAAGCCATTAGCAAACTGCAACCACCTCGGAATCTGAAAGAGGTGCAGAGGCTAACGGAAATGATTGCTGCCTTGAATCGCTTCATAGCCCAATCTGCAGACAGATGCAAGCCCTTCTACCGTTTGTTGAACAAATGGAAGGATTTTGAATGGACCGAGGAGTGTGCTTCAGCATTCCAGCAACTGAAAGATTATCTTTCTCGGCCACCAATAATGTCCAAACCTGATGTGGATGAGGTCCTATTTGCTTATATCGCGGTGGCCGTCTATGCGGTAAGCCTGGTATTACTGAGGGTTGACAATGGAATACAGAGGCCCGTTTATTATATAAGTAAGTCCCTCCATGAGGCCGAGGTCAGATACTTGCCGTTGGAGAAAGCCATCCTGGCCCTGGTGCATGCCACACGCAAATTGCCCCATTATTTTCAGGCGCATATAGTTGTTGTCTTAACCCAATTGCCACTCAAGGCCTTGCTTTGGAGCGCTGATTATACGGGGAGAGTTGCGAGATGGGGAGCAAAACTAGGGGCCTACGACATCAAATACATGCCCCGCACCTCCTTAAAGGGCCAAGTCCTCGCCAATTTTCTGGCTAAGTTTACCGAGACCTTAGTAGAGGAAGACGAAAGTAAACACCACATGAATGAAAATTCAGTTGGAATAATCTCCATAGAACAAGCATCGACATGGAAGGTATACGTTGATGGTGCGTCAAACCTCAAGGGATCTGGAGTGGGGCTAGTTTTAATCTCACCCGAGAACATCGCGATTGAAAAATCGCTAAGACTTGGATTCCCCGCCAAAAACAACGAGACAGAATACGAGGCTCTGCTAGTCGGGATGGCCATGATCCAAAAGATGGGAGGAAAGGACGTAGACATATTCTCGGACTCCAGGTTGGTGGTAGGCCAAGTCCGAGGCGAGTTAGAAGCTAGAGACCCAAGAATGCAAGAATACCTTAATCAGGTTAGACACCTGCAATTCGGATTCAAATCCTTTAACTTGACGTAGATCCCTAGAAGCAGAAACGCACATGCGGACTCACTTGCGACGTTGGCAACATCCTCAGCACAGGGTTTGCCGAGGGTGATTCTCGTCGAGGATCTCCTGCAACCCCGTGGGTCGAGGAAAGAGGTGTCAACCCTTCACCAAGCAAGAGTGGGTCCCAGCTAGATGGATCCCATTATTCAATTTCTCAAAGACGACTCCTTACCTGAGACTAAGCTAGAGGCCGATAAAGTACGAAGGAAGGCTCTTCGATTCTGGCTGTCCGAGGATCTGAAGCTGTACAAAAGGTCTTTTTCTGGACCATACCTGCTGTGCATACATCCAGAGGCAGTGGAAGTTCTCTTGGAAGAACTACATGAGGGAATTTATGGGAGCCACACGGGGGGCAGATCTTTATCTCATCGAGTCCTCACCCAAGGGTATTGGTGGCCCAACATGCACAGGGAAGCCCAAGAGTATGTGAAGAAGTGTGACCAATGCCAGAGGTTCGCCCCGAATATACATTAGCTGGGAGGAGAGCTTAATCCTCTATCCAGTCCTTGGCCCTTTGCTCAATGGGGCCTGGATATCGTGGGCCCTTTCCCCAAAGCAGCGGGGAATAAGAAATATCTAGTGGTCGGCACAGACTACTTTACTAAATGGGTCGAGGCTGAGCCACTGGCTAACATCCAAGATGCTGACATGAAGAGATTCATTTGGAAGAATATTGTTACCCGGTTCAGGATGCCCCATACTTTAGTCTCGGATAACGGCTTTCAGTTTGATAGTAAGTTCTTTCGAAGATATTGCTGCAAGTTAGGGATAATGAATTGGTACTCCACTCCAGCCTACCCTCAAGGGAATGGACAAGCCAAGGCCATAAACAAAGTCATAGTGAGCGGGCTTAAGAAGAGACTGGACGATACCAAAAGCAAGTAGGTCGAAGAACTACCACATGTACTGTGGACTTATAAGACTACCCCTCGGAAGTCTACGGGCGAAACCCCCTTCTCGTTAACTTACAGAGCTGAAGCAGTTATCCCCTTGGAGACAGGATTCCCTACACTAAGGACTAGCTCTTTCACTCCGAGCAACAATGGCAACTTACTTGAGAAGAATCTAGATTTAATTGAGGAAAGAAGGGAAAATGCCATGGTTCAATTGGCCTATTATCAGCACAGACTCAAACAAGGGTACGATGCCAATGTGAAGTCGAGGCCTTTAGCGCTTGGAGATCTAGTTTTGAGGAAGGTCGTCGACTCGGCCAGGAACCCCTCCTGGGGAAAATTGGGACCAAACTGGGAGGGACCATATCAAATCACTTCTGTTCATGGGATAGGAGTGTATTACCTGCAGGACTTGGAGAATAGAGCACTATTGCATCCCTGGAATGTAAACAACCTGAAAAGGTATTATTATTAATAAAGTGCACTTTGTCTCTTTCTTACTCAATACATCATGTATGAATCTCAAGTGTATTAATTTCAAGGGCCAAACCAAACCTCGGCTACGTCTGGTTACCCGAACCGCGTACCTAGGAAAAATTAATACTACACATCATTTTTCTAAGTATTAAACAGATCCAAGCTATGCCTGGTTCCTCGGACCATCTGCCTTGGAAAAATTACCCATCATTTTTCTAAGTATTAAATAGATCCAAGCTATGCCTGGTTCCTCGGACCATCTGCCTTGGAAAAATTAATACTACCCGTCATTTTTCTAAGTATTAAACAGATCCAAGCTATGCCTGGTTCCTCGGACCATCTGCCTTGGAAAAATTAATACTACTAGTCATTTTTCTAAGTATTAAACAGATTCAAGCTATGCCTGGTTCCTCGGACCATCTGCCTTGGAAAAATTAATACTACACATCATTTTTCTAAGTATTAAACAGATCCAAGCTATGCCTGGTTCCTCGAACCATCTGCCTTGAAAAAATTTATACTACTCGTCATTTTTCTAAGTATTAAACAGATCCAAGCTATGCCTGGTTCCTCGAACCATCTGCCTTGGAAAAATTTATACTACTCGTCATTTTTCTAAGTATTAAACAGATCCAAGCTATGCCTGGTTCCTCGGACCATCTGCCTTGGAAAAATTAATGCTACTCATCATTTTTCTAAGTATTAAACAGATCCAAGCTATGCCTGGTTCCTCAAACCATCTGTCTTGGAAAATTTAATACTAAGTATTAAACAGGTCCAAGCTATGCCTAGGAAAAACTAATGCTGGACATAATCTTTCTAAGTGTTAAATAGCTCCAAAATTATGCTTAGATCCTCGGCACCCCGCCCTAGAGAAGGTAACGTCATAAAACATCTACCCAAGTGGCAAAAAGAACCAAAGGCATGTCGGCCTCTTCAAACCAATGGCTAACCAACCATCTCGACCCCAAGGTTTATCTAAGGACGTGTTGATGTGGTTCGTTACATTTTTAGTGTTCACATCGTTATAGATTAGGACAGTTTACGCGACCTTCAGGATTTGTTCCATATCTTGCCGTTTAGGGAATCGTTTTGAGCTCTCTCTCTCTCTTTGGTTTTTGTTCCTAGTTATTTTTTTCTAAACATATATGTATAAAATTAACAAAAAGCATGTCGCTACAAATGTAATATACTGCAAAGTTCAAAAATTCACTTAAGTCTGTCATTAATGTGAATTAAGAAACAAAACAACAGGAATATAAAAGGGAAACCCCATTACAAATGAGAAGCAAAAAATGAAGTACAATTAAGGACTTTGCAAGGATCTATTTCTTTTTTATTACAATTTTTCCAGTTGGGGGGGCCTTGGCCTGCAGGGCAGCAGCTTCAGTGGGTCCTTGGTCCGAGCCTTTTGGGTTACCCAAGGGAGGAATCGCGAGACTAGCTAACGCAATCTCCATCCTGGGTGCCTCTTTCTCCTTAACGGGATCCTCAGGGGCAGTAGGTGGCAGTGCAGTCTCAGGGACAATTTTCTCATACACTCCAACTTCTTTCCCTTTGTCCTCAAGGTCCTCGGGCGCCTGCTGGGAGATGTTGGTTGAGGGAAGAGCCACGTTGGAGCTGCTCTTCTCGGTCTCAGCCACCTCAAGTTGAGGGTCTGTTGGATGACTTGCAGAAGGAACGATACGGATGGCCGGGGGGTAGTAAAAATTCTCCGCCGTCCTTAGTATGGACGAGGTCTCAACCCCGGCCTGGTTGAGGGCCTCTACCCATACCTCAGAGCAATACTTCCTACAGACCCCTGAAACCTCCGCCCGGAGGGCATCCTCGGTCTCGGCCACTCCAATATCATAGCCTCTCTGCTGGGCTTCATCCTTTTCCTTCTCGGCCACCTCCTTCGCCCTCTTGGCTTCCTCCCCTACCTTCTCAGCCGCTTCTTTCGCCTTCTGAGCCTCTTCCAACTTTTTCTGAAGCGCTAAGATCTGCTATTTGGAAGAGGCCAGTTGGTCCTCGGCACCTCAGAGTAAGACCCTCTGGCTCTCGGCCTGTCTTTCCGCACTATCCAACTCTGCTGCGACGCTTTTCCTCGCTCTTTCTTCTTCAGCCAGCTTGGTCCTGAGCTCCTGAATGCTCTCTCAGCCACGCGGAATGCATCCACCGCCGAGATCCTCCTCGCTTCCTCGTCTTTTGCTCGGCGGTGAGCAAGCCCCACCATCTCTTCCGCACAAAAGGCGGCTTGAACTGCCTGCACAAAAGTATACAAGTATAGATGTTCAAAAACACGATAAAAAAAAAATATATATATATATATATATATATAAACAAATATATATCAAGTACAAGGAAGTGTCGAACTCACCATCGCCAAATCTCTCTTGAGGCCTGCAAACACCTCATGCTGCCTCATCAACCTGAGATCGGCCATGTCCTTAGGCAGAAGCAAGGATTGCTCCACTGCGTCCGCCACGTACCCGGCCTTCCCGTCCTGATAGTCCCAGATAGAGGCGTCCTCGATCAGTAGGGCCCCATCCTGCTCCAGACGCAGGGCCCAGATCAGCGCTGCGGGCCTGCAGTTGCCTCGTCTCTCCATCTCATGGGCCGACCTCGTTTGTTGATGTCGAGGGTGTTTTCCTCATCTAGTGGTGTCAACTTCTTGAGGAGGCTACTGCCTCCCCACTTCCATTACCTCCTTCCCCTTATCCTCCCTTTTTCTTTTATGCTCGGGAGGGTCAACCCGGGGTAGTGGGATGGGAAGTGGAGCTGGTGGTTTGGGTTGTGTAAATTTACCCGGAACCTCTTTCCCTGGCTGGGATTCTAATAGCTCCTGCAGGGACGATCTAGGCTTCCTCTGAATCCCCATATCCTCGAAAATTGCTACCTCCGGAGACAAAGGCTGGTTGAAAACCTCGAAGAGCTCGTCAGAGTCTGACAACTCAACTAACACTCTCTCCTTCTCTCCCTCTTCCTCTTCCCCTTCCTCCTTAATGTGAGGTTGAGACGAAGCAACTACGGGCACCCCGTTGAGTATTGGGAATGTGGGCAGCTCACCTGCTGGGATGGAAGCGCCCTTGGGAAGAAGGAATCCAGGCACCGCTACACTGATTCGGTGGAGACGGGGATCTCTAGCTTTTATGACGCACTTGGGTGCTTGGAAACTGGTCGAGATGGGCTTATAACCCAAGATTATGTGCGCCGCTCTGAGTTGGCCGTCCGAGTTGACAAATACCTCGGCCTTGAGTATTTTGTCCAAACTTTCTCTATTCACCAATCCAAGCTTGGGCTCCACGTCGTGCTTATCTACAAAATCATTGCGATAAAAGACAATGTTAGAGCCGAGCTCAATACCATGAAAGTCAATAATTAAAACAGATCCTCCTAAACTAAAACCCCACCTGGTTCCCCCTCTCTCGTTGGGCAGTGTAAGCCGTCGTGTCAATCGCCCGACATGATCAAGAAATCTTTGTTCAGACCCTTATTAGACTCGGGCAAACACTGAATTAACCTAACCTCGGGGTAACGCGATTTCAAGTAGTACCCCTGACCTTTGAGGTGGTGGAGGTTGTAAACCCAATTGACATCGTGGTGTGTCAATCCTAGACCTAATCTCTCGTTCAAGGCGTCTACACAGCCTAAAATTCTAAACACATTGGGAGCACATTGGGTGGGGGCCAACCTATGTGCTAGAAGGTAATCCCTCATAACCGCGCCCATGGGGATCTTCATCCCACCTTCTGTAAACGCGATCATAGGGATCACAACCTCTCCCTCACGCCTCTGCTCATACCAGTCGCCCTCCTCACAGTATCTAATGTCTACTCCAGAGGGGATCCTATATTCATTCTTAAACCTCGCTATCCCCTCCTCAGAGTCTACCAAACCCTTAAACCTACCCATTCCTAGAGTGTACTAGCGAAACCTAAAGGACTCTAGATTAGAATGGAGGACCGATATGAAACGGGGTTAAAAATAAAAATAAAAAAAAAAGACGAAAATAAATATCACAATACGGAAAAAGAAAGGATAAGGGTATACGAAGACTTACAGAAAGTTAAGAAGGTCTCCTTAGACAAACTTTGGTGTTTGGGAAGGACACAGGTAACAAAAACGGCTGACAGGGTTCAACGAATGTGATCTATAGTCAAATGAATGCAAAAGTAGGAAAGAAATCGGACAAAACGATATTTATATCAAAAAAGCAATCGAAAGCGAGAAAAATCCCGCTTGCGCCTTGGTCGAAATCCTAACCGTATGATCTACATCTCACCGTAGAACGTGGGAGACACAGAGCCGAATAAATTTAATGAAAAGATGCCTCGAATACCACAACTTCAGAAACGCACTCCAGGAAATCTAAAAGACGCCTCAACCCACCAAAACGAGTCGAGAATGCACATAGATGAGTGATAGGTTATCGAAATCCTCCTTTCTGCCCAAGAGCCCAGAAAGAAGCATATCGAGGGGCTATTGTAGGGGCAAAGGGCGAACAAGAGAAATGGGCCTGCGCTTTGGGCTAAAAACCCACGACGAGGATAGTGATTAGTCCGAGGACGGTCCCACTCAACCCATAACGCTCGAGATGGATTGTAAAGAATACAAATACAAATTAAGGAGTCCAAAGAATAACACCGAGGATAATACCACCTCGGATACTCGAGATTGGAATGAATTTCGAAACTCTTCCGGTCAGAGGAAACGTCCCAGAAGGTTCCGCTAGCCTAGATGGATGTAAGGGATACGCACACCAGAAAATATCCAGAGAAATATCAAAAAGGAAGGCTGCCAACCCCACATTGAATGACTCTGCAGCTAATCCCCTGACCGCATTTATATGGAGAAGACACATGAACAGTGCAATCTTGGCCACCGCAACTCACAGAAGGTCAGAAAAGGGCACAGGATAGGACAGACACTCAAGTGAAGATTCAGATAATCAACAAGTGTAGGATCATGATGATTTGGAAGGGCATATATAATGTGAAGAAATTCCTCATAGTGGGGGAGGGAGAGAAAGCTGTAATCTAGACATAAGAAAGAAGATATACAAAAGTTAACCTCCTCGGACTTTGACCGAGGACTGTTTCCTGAATTTAAACTCTTCATTTCGTTCTCCTTAAAACCTGAACTCATCTTGTTAATCGTCCAAATCAATCTGGCCTAGCTTTCTTTTCCCACTCTCTAGAAATTCATTGTTTTTGGGCCCTTTGGGTTAGTCCATATAATCTTGGGCCTTGAGAATCGAAGTCGTGCCCTTACAATAATAATAATAATAAAGTATCCTATATTTATTACCTAGTTAGTTTTAAAAAATCACTATTCTTTCATGTTTTAAGAAACTCCATTTTTAGAATATCCCTCTCTCTCACTCCCCCCCAAAAAAAGTGTAGATATGTGACAGGATCATAATGTGCCTTTATAATGAATTTATCAAATATATTGGAAATTAAAATTTTCCAACCATGTTGATTGAATAGGAAAGAGAAAAGTAGAGGTTTTCTACCATTCAACAGTTTCAACTTTTAATCTTCTATTGCATTTTAATGTTGTTTTTAATCACAAACCACTATATTATCATCTTTTCTTATAGTTCTATCTCTTATAAAGTGTAGAAAAGTATGATCATAGACTTTTTTATTAAATACATTGCTTATCCCAATATATTTATAAATATATTTATAAACTTTTCTATCTTGATAAATTCAAAATATACCTATTTAAAGATGCTTCATAAACAAAACACAAATTGTCATTGAGAATGATTAACTAAACCAATTTTTTTTTTAACTTGCATTAGGTAACTTATCAACAATACTTTTTCCACAAAAACTGCAAAATTTTCCACCCAAAAAAATTATCAAAAAAAATTATATGAATAAAATCTCATAATTAAGCTTCTATTTGCATGCATCCTTATAAAAATTAAAAATTTGGCAATCGTGGTAAGCATAAAACTTAAATCCACAAGTGCTATTCAATGTATACAATGTTTGAACTCCACCTTGCATCTGATTTGCAAGCATATAAATATATATATATATATATATATATATATTCATGACTTATTTTGTAGATACTTAGTATTGTTTACAAGATTCGTCACATTTTCATTAGTCTTTGATTTCTGTTCATGCATGTCTTTGTGGGTTTTTTTTTTTTTTTTTTTTTTTTTTTGATGACTCTTCCCGCTCATTGCTAGCCAAGTTGCCATGCCACTATGTTAAAATAAAAAATTTGGTGATTTCCTCAAATGAAATAACAATAATATGCGTACCCTAACTTATGCACTATTAGGTTTGTCAAAAATACTCTCTCATTGGATTTCTGTGAGAATATATGTAATTACAATGAGAGGTTTTTTTTTTTTTTTTTTTTTTTTTTTGATAAGACAATGAGAGGCTCTGTTCCTTTATATAGAAAACAGATTGACCAAAAATGCTTGAGTGAATTAACTATTGTTGCAGAGGCTCTATTCCTTCATAAGTCTAATTAATCTAGCCATTTGAGAGAATTAACTACTTCCTAATTACTTCAACCAATTGAATTAGAACACGTGTCTAATCAAATACTAACAACTTGAGCTAAATGGAAAAAAAATTATCACGCGTGCATCATTTAAGTTAAAACGCTCTTAAAAAAAAAAAAAAGGTACTCCCAAGTCTTTACGACATCGTTTTGAGTCTGGACTTCATCACCGTTTGAGGTTTGGGCCTTGTTGTATTAGGC